>JAUOZQ010000033.1:0-600000 GCA_030710315.1 Anomotaenia brevis
TACTCGAAGTGCTGCTACTTGTAGTCGTAGTCGGCTCTGGCGTTGTCCTCACCGTTGTTGTTGTGTTGTTGTTGTTGTTGTTGATGGTGTGGTACTTCCAGTGCTTGTCGCGGTCGTGGCAGTTGTGGTCGACGTGCTACTTGTTGGCACTGTTGCTGTCGTCGACGTAGGCGCCAAGGTGGTGGTCGTCGTGGGTGTTTCAGCAGTGGTCGATGCGGTACTCGAAGTGCTGCTACTTGTAGTCGTAGTCGGCTCTGGCGTTGTCTTCGCCGTTGTTGTTGTTGTTGTTGTTGTTGTTGATGGTGTGGTACTTCCAGTGCTTGTCGCGGTCGTGGCAGTTGTGGTCGACGTGCTACTTGTTGGCACTGTTGCTGTCGTCGACGTAGGCGCCAAGGTGGTGGTCGTCGTGGGTGTTTCAGCAGTGGTCGATGCGGTACTCGAAGTGCTGCTACTTGTAGTCGTAGTCGGCTCTGGCGTTGTCTTCGCCGTTGTTGTTGAGTGTGTGTTGTTGATGGTGTGGTACTTGCAGTGCTTGCCGCGGTCGTGGCAGTTGTGGTCGACGTGCTACTTGTTGGCACTGTTGCTGTCGTCGACGTAGGCGCCAAGGTGGTGGTCGTCGTGGGTGTTTCAGCAGTGGTCGATGCGGTACTCGAAGTGCTGCTACTTGTAGTCGTAGTCGGCTCTGGCGTTGTCTTCGCCGTTGTTGTTGATGTTGTTGCTGTTGTTGATGGTGTGGTACTTGCAGTGCTTGCCGCGGTCGTGGCAGTTGTGGTCGACGTGCTACTTGTTGGCACTGTTGCTGTCGTCGACGTAGGCGCCAAGGTGGTGGTCGTCGTGGGTGTTTCAGCAGTGGTCGATGCGGTACTCGAAGTGCTGCTACTTGTAGTCGTAGTCGGCTCTGGCGTTGTCTTCGCCGTTGTTGTTGATGTTGTTGCTGTTGTTGATGGTGTGGTACTTCCAGTGCTTGTCGCGGTCGTGGCAGTTGTGGTCGACGTGCTACTTGTTGGCACTGTTGCTGTCGTCGACGTAGGCGCCAAGGTGGTGGTCGTCGTGGGTGTTTCAGCAGTGGTCGATGCGGTACTCGAAGTGCTGCTACTTGTAGTCGTAGTCGGCTCTGGCGTTGTCTTCGCCGTTGTTGTTGATGTTGTTGCTGTTGTTGATGGTGTGGTACTTCCAGTGCTTGCCGCGGTCGTGGCAGTTGTGGTCGACGTGCTACTTGTTGGCACTGTTGCTGTCGTCGACGTAGGCGCCAAGGTGGTGGTCGTCGTGGGTGTTTCAGCAGTGGTCGATGCGGTACTCGAAGTGCTGCTACTTGTAGTCGTAGTCGGCTCTGGCGTTGTCTTCGCCGTTGTTGTTGATGTTGTTGTTGTTGTTGATGGTGTGGTACTTCCAGTGCTTGCCGCGGTCGTGGCAGTTGTGGTCGACGTGCTACTTGTTGGCACTGTTGCTGTCGTCGACGTAGGCGCCAAGGTGGTGGTCGTCGTGGGTGTTTCAGCAGTGGTCGATGCGGTACTCGAAGTGCTGCTACTTGTAGTCGTAGTCGGCTCTGGCGTTGTCTTCGCCGTTGTTGTTGATGTTGTTGCTGTTGTTGATGGTGTGGTACTTCCAGTGCTTGTCGCGGTCGTGGCAGTTGTGGTCGACGTGCTACTTGTTGGCACTGTTGCTGTCGTCGACGTAGGCGCCAAGGTGGTGGTCGTCGTGGGTGTTTCAGCAGTGGTCGATGCGGTACTCGAAGTGCTGCTACTTGTAGTCGTAGTCGGCTCTGGCGTTGTCTTCGCCGTTGTTGTTGATGTTGTTGCTGTTGTTGATGGTGTGGTACTTCCAGTGCTTGCCGCGGTCGTGGCAGTTGTGGTCGACGTGCTACTTGTTGGCACTGTTGCTGTCGTCGACGTAGGCGCCAAGGTGGTGGTCGTCGTGGGTGTTTCAGCAGTGGTCGATGCGGTACTCGAAGTGCTGCTACTTGTAGTCGTAGTCGGCTCTGGCGTTGTCTTCGCCGTTGTTGTTGATGTTGTTGCTGTTGTTGATGGTGTGGTACTTCCAGTGCTTGCCGCGGTCGTGGCAGTTGTGGTCGACGTGCTACTTGTTGGCACTGTTGCTGTCGTCGACGTAGGCGCCAAGGTGGTGGTCGTCGTGGGTGTTTCAGCAGTGGTCGATGCGGTACTCGAAGTGCTGCTACTTGTAGTCGTAGTCGGCTCTGGCGTTGTCTTCGCCGTTGTTGTTGATGTTGTTGCTGTTGTTGATGGTGTGGTACTTCCAGTGCTTGTCGCGGTCGTGGCAGTTGTGGTCGACGTGCTACTTGTTGGCACTGTTGCTGTCGTCGACGTAGGCGCCAAGGTGGTGGTCGTCGTGGGTGTTTCAGCAGTGGTCGATGCGGTACTCGAAGTGCTGCTACTTGTAGTCGTAGTCGGCTCTGGCGTTGTCTTCGCCGTTGTTGTTGATGTTGTTGCTGTTGTTGATGGTGTGGTACTTCCAGTGCTTGTCGCGGTCGTGGCAGTTGTGGTCGACGTGCTACTTGTTGGCACTGTTGCTGTCGTCGACGTAGGCGCCAAGGTGGTGGTCGTCGTGGGTGTTTCAGCAGTGGTCGATGCGGTACTCGAAGTGCTGCTACTTGTAGTCGTAGTCGGCTCTGGCGTTGTCTTCGCCGTTGTTGTTGATGTTGTTGCTGTTGTTGATGGTGTGGTACTTCCAGTGCTTGCCGCGGTCGTGGCAGTTGTGGTCGACGTGCTACTTGTTGGCACTGTTGCTGTCGTCGACGTAGGCGCCAAGGTGGTGGTCGTCGTGGGTGTTTCAGCAGTGGTCGATGCGGTACTCGAAGTGCTGCTACTTGTAGTCGTAGTCGGCTCTGGCGTTGTCTTCGCCGTTGTTGTTGATGTTGTTGTTGTTGTTGATGGTGTGGTACTTCCAGTGCTTGTCGCGGTCGTGGCAGTTGTGGTCGACGTGCTACTTGTTGGCACTGTTGCTGTCGTCGACGTAGGCGCCAAGGTGGTGGTCGTCGTGGGTGTTTCAGCAGTGGTCGATGCGGTACTCGAAGTGCTGCTACTTGTAGTCGTAGTCGGCTCTGGCGTTGTCTTCGCCGTTGTTGTTGATGTTGTTGTTGTTGTTGATGGTGTGGTACTTCCAGTGCTTGTCGCGGTCGTGGCAGTTGTGGTCGACGTGCTACTTGTTGGCACTGTTGCTGTCGTCGACGTAGGCGCCAAGGTGGTGGTCGTCGTGGGTGTTTCAGCAGTGGTCGATGCGGTACTCGAAGTGCTGCTACTTGTAGTCGTAGTCGGCTCTGGCGTTGTCTTCGCCGTTGTTGTTGATGTTGTTGCTGTTGTTGATGGTGTGGTACTTCCAGTGCTTGCCGCGGTCGTGGCAGTTGTGGTCGACGTGCTACTTGTTGGCACTGTTGCTGTCGTCGACGTAGGCGCCAAGGTGGTGGTCGTCGTGGGTGTTTCAGCAGTGGTCGATGCGGTACTCGAAGTGCTGCTACTTGTAGTCGTAGTCGGCTCTGGCGTTGTCTTCGCCGTTGTTGTTGATGTTGTTGCTGTTGTTGATGGTGTGGTACTTCCAGTGCTTGCCGCGGTCGTGGCAGTTGTGGTCGACGTGCTACTTGTTGGCACTGTTGCTGTCGTCGACGTAGGCGCCAAGGTGGTGGTCGTCGTGGGTGTTTCAGCAGTGGTCGATGCGGTACTCGAAGTGCTGCTACTTGTAGTCGTAGTCGGCTCTGGCGTTGTCTTCGCCGTTGTTGTTGATGTTGTTGCTGTTGTTGATGGTGTGGTACTTCCAGTGCTTGCCGCGGTCGTGGCAGTTGTGGTCGACGTGCTACTTGTTGGCACTGTTGCTGTCGTCGACGTAGGCGCCAAGGTGGTGGTCGTCGTGGGTGTTTCAGCAGTGGTCGATGCGGTACTCGAAGTGCTGCTACTTGTAGTCGTAGTCGGCTCTGGCGTTGTCTTCGCCGTTGTTGTTGATGTTGTTGCTGTTGTTGATGGTGTGGTACTTCCAGTGCTTGCCGCGGTCGTGGCAGTTGTGGTCGACGTGCTACTTGTTGGCACTGTTGCTGTCGTCGACGTAGGCGCCAAGGTGGTGGTCGTCGTGGGTGTTTCAGCAGTGGTCGATGCGGTACTCGAAGTGCTGCTACTTGTAGTCGTAGTCGGCTCTGGCGTTGTCTTCGCCGTTGTTGTTGATGTTGTTGCTGTTGTTGATGGTGTGGTACTTCCAGTGCTTGTCGCGGTCGTGGCAGTTGTGGTCGACGTGCTACTTGTTGGCACTGTTGCTGTCGTCGACGTAGGCGCCAAGGTGGTGGTCGTCGTGGGTGTTTCAGCAGTGGTCGATGCGGTACTCGAAGTGCTGCTACTTGTAGTCGTAGTCGGCTCTGGCGTTGTCTTCGCCGTTGTTGTTGTTGTTGTTGCTGTTGTTGATGGTGTGGTACTTCCAGTGCTTGTCGCGGTCGTGGCAGTTGTGGTCGACGTGCTACTTGTTGGCACTGTTGCTGTCGTCGACGTAGGCGCCAAGGTGGTGGTCGTCGTGGGTGTTTCAGCAGTGGTCGATGCGGTACTCGAAGTGCTGCTACTTGTAGTCGTAGTCGGCTCTGGCGTTGTCTTCGCCGTTGTTGTTGATGTTGTTGCTGTTGTTGATGGTGTGGTACTTCCAGTGCTTGTCGCGGTCGTGGCAGTTGTGGTCGACGTGCTACTTGTTGGCACTGTTGCTGTCGTCGACGTAGGCGCCAAGGTGGTGGTCGTCGTGGGTGTTTCAGCAGTGGTCGATGCGGTACTCGAAGTGCTGCTACTTGTAGTCGTAGTCGGCTCTGGCGTTGTCTTCGCCGTTGTTGTTGATGTTGTTGCTGTTGTTGATGGTGTGGTACTTCCAGTGCTTGTCGCGGTCGTGGCAGTTGTGGTCGACGTGCTACTTGTTGGCACTGTTGCTGTCGTCGACGTAGGCGCCAAGGTGGTGGTCGTCGTGGGTGTTTCAGCAGTGGTCGATGCGGTACTCGAAGTGCTGCTACTTGTAGTCGTAGTCGGCTCTGGCGTTGTCTTCGCCGTTGTTGTTGATGTTGTTGTTGTTGTTGATGGTGTGGTACTTCCAGTGCTTGTCGCGGTCGTGGCAGTTGTGGTCGACGTGCTACTTGTTGGCACTGTTGCTGTCGTCGACGTAGGCGCCAAGGTGGTGGTCGTCGTGGGTGTTTCAGCAGTGGTCGATGCGGTACTCGAAGTGCTGCTACTTGTAGTCGTAGTCGGCTCTGGCGTTGTCTTCGCCGTTGTTGTTGATGTTGTTGTTGTTGTTGATGGTGTGGTACTTCCAGTGCTTGTCGCGGTCGTGGCAGTTGTGGTCGACGTGCTACTTGTTGGCACTGTTGCTGTCGTCGACGTAGGCGCCAAGGTGGTGGTCGTCGTGGGTGTTTCAGCAGTGGTCGATGCGGTACTCGAAGTGCTGCTACTTGTAGTCGTAGTCGGCTCTGGCGTTGTCTTCGCCGTTGTTGTTGATGTTGTTGCTGTTGTTGATGGTGTGGTACTTCCAGTGCTTGTCGCGGTCGTGGCAGTTGTGGTCGACGTGCTACTTGTTGGCACTGTTGCTGTCGTCGACGTAGGCGCCAAGGTGGTGGTCGTCGTGGGTGTTTCAGCAGTGGTCGATGCGGTACTCGAAGTGCTGCTACTTGTAGTCGTAGTCGGCTCTGGCGTTGTCTTCGCCGTTGTTGTTGATGTTGTTGCTGTTGTTGATGGTGTGGTACTTCCAGTGCTTGCCGCGGTCGTGGCAGTTGTGGTCGACGTGCTACTTGTTGGCACTGTTGCTGTCGTCGACGTAGGCGCCAAGGTGGTGGTCGTCGTGGGTGTTTCAGCAGTGGTCGATGCGGTACTCGAAGTGCTGCTACTTGTAGTCGTAGTCGGCTCTGGCGTTGTCTTCGCCGTTGTTGTTGATGTTGTTGCTGTTGTTGATGGTGTGGTACTTCCAGTGCTTGTCGCGGTCGTGGCAGTTGTGGTCGACGTGCTACTTGTTGGCACTGTTGCTGTCGTCGACGTAGGCGCCAAGGTGGTGGTCGTCGTGGGTGTTTCAGCAGTGGTCGATGCGGTACTCGAAGTGCTGCTACTTGTAGTCGTAGTCGGCTCTGGCGTTGTCTTCGCCGTTGTTGTTGATGTTGTTGTCTGTTGTTGATGGTGTGGTACTTCCAGTGCTTGTCGCGGTCGTGGCAGTTGTGGTCGACGTGCTACTTGTTGGCACTGTTGCTGTCGTCGACGTAGGCGCCAAGGTGGTGGTCGTCGTGGGTGTTTCAGCAGTGGTCGATGCGGTACTCGAAGTGCTGCTACTTGTAGTCGTAGTCGGCTCTGGCGTTGTCTTCGCCGTTGTTGTTGATGTTGTTGCTGTTGTTGATGGTGTGGTACTTCCAGTGCTTGTCGCGGTCGTGGCAGTTGTGGTCGACGTGCTACTTGTTGGCACTGTTGCTGTCGTCGACGTAGGCGCCAAGGTGGTGGTCGTCGTGGGTGTTTCAGCAGTGGTCGATGCGGTACTCGAAGTGCTGCTACTTGTAGTCGTAGTCGGCTCTGGCGTTGTCTTCGCCGTTGTTGTTGATGTTGTTGCTGTTGTTGATGGTGTGGTACTTCCAGTGCTTGTCGCGGTCGTGGCAGTTGTGGTCGACGTGCTACTTGTTGGCACTGTTGCTGTCGTCGACGTAGGCGCCAAGGTGGTGGTCGTCGTGGGTGTTTCAGCAGTGGTCGATGCGGTACTCGAAGTGCTGCTACTTGTAGTCGTAGTCGGCTCTGGCGTTGTCTTCGCCGTTGTTGTTGATGTTGTTGCTGTTGTTGATGGTGTGGTACTTCCAGTGCTTGTCGCGGTCGTGGCAGTTGTGGTCGACGTGCTACTTGTTGGCACTGTTGCTGTCGTCGACGTAGGCGCCAAGGTGGTGGTCGTCGTGGGTGTTTCAGCAGTGGTCGATGCGGTACTCGAAGTGCTGCTACTTGTAGTCGTAGTCGGCTCTGGCGTTGTCTTCGCCGTTGTTGTTGATGTTGTTGCTGTTGTTGATGGTGTGGTACTTCCAGTGCTTGCCGCGGTCGTGGCAGTTGTGGTCGACGTGCTACTTGTTGGCACTGTTGCTGTCGTCGACGTAGGCGCCAAGGTGGTGGTCGTCGTGGGTGTTTCAGCAGTGGTCGATGCGGTACTCGAAGTGCTGCTACTTGTAGTCGTAGTCGGCTCTGGCGTTGTCTTCGCCGTTGTTGTTGATGTTGTTGCTGTTGTTGATGGTGTGGTACTTCCAGTGCTTGTCGCGGTCGTGGCAGTTGTGGTCGACGTGCTACTTGTTGGCACTGTTGCTGTCGTCGACGTAGGCGCCAAGGTGGTGGTCGTCGTGGGTGTTTCAGCAGTGGTCGATGCGGTACTCGAAGTGCTGCTACTTGTAGTCGTAGTCGGCTCTGGCGTTGTCTTCGCCGTTGTTGTTGATGTTGTTGCTGTTGTTGATGGTGTGGTACTTCCAGTGCTTGTCGCGGTCGTGGCAGTTGTGGTCGACGTGCTACTTGTTGGCACTGTTGCTGTCGTCGACGTAGGCGCCAAGGTGGTGGTCGTCGTGGGTGTTTCAGCAGTGGTCGATGCGGTACTCGAAGTGCTGCTACTTGTAGTCGTAGTCGGCTCTGGCGTTGTCTTCGCCGTTGTTGTTGATGTTGTTGCTGTTGTTGATGGTGTGGTACTTCCAGTGCTTGCCGCGGTCGTGGCAGTTGTGGTCGACGTGCTACTTGTTGGCACTGTTGCTGTCGTCGACGTAGGCGCCAAGGTGGTGGTCGTCGTGGGTGTTTCAGCAGTGGTCGATGCGGTACTCGAAGTGCTGCTACTTGTAGTCGTAGTCGGCTCTGGCGTTGTCTTCGCCGTTGTTGTTGATGTTGTTGCTGTTGTTGATGGTGTGGTACTTCCAGTGCTTGTCGCGGTCGTGGCAGTTGTGGTCGACGTGCTACTTGTTGGCACTGTTGCTGTCGTCGACGTAGGCGCCAAGGTGGTGGTCGTCGTGGGTGTTTCAGCAGTGGTCGATGCGGTACTCGAAGTGCTGCTACTTGTAGTCGTAGTCGGCTCTGGCGTTGTCTTCGCCGTTGTTGTTGATGTTGTTGCTGTTGTTGATGGTGTGGTACTTCCAGTGCTTGCCGCGGTCGTGGCAGTTGTGGTCGACGTGCTACTTGTTGGCACTGTTGCTGTCGTCGACGTAGGCGCCAAGGTGGTGGTCGTCGTGGGTGTTTCAGCAGTGGTCGATGCGGTACTCGAAGTGCTGCTACTTGTAGTCGTAGTCGGCTCTGGCGTTGTCTTCGCCGTTGTTGTTGATGTTGTTGTCTGTTGTTGATGGTGTGGTACTTCCAGTGCTTGTCGCGGTCGTGGCAGTTGTGGTCGACGTGCTACTTGTTGGCACTGTTGCTGTCGTCGACGTAGGCGCCAAGGTGGTGGTCGTCGTGGGTGTTTCAGCAGTGGTCGATGCGGTACTCGAAGTGCTGCTACTTGTAGTCGTAGTCGGCTCTGGCGTTGTCTTCGCCGTTGTTGTTGATGTTGTTGCTGTTGTTGATGGTGTGGTACTTCCAGTGCTTGTCGCGGTCGTGGCAGTTGTGGTCGACGTGCTACTTGTTGGCACTGTTGCTGTCGTCGACGTAGGCGCCAAGGTGGTGGTCGTCGTGGTTGTTTCAGCAGTGGTCGATGCGGTACTCGAAGTGCTGCTACTTGTAGTCGTAGTCGGCTCTGGCGTTGTCTTCGCCGTTGTTGTTGATGTTGTTGCTGTTGTTGATGGTGTGGTACTTCCAGTGCTTGCCGCGGTCGTGGCAGTTGTGGTCGACGTGCTACTTGTTGGCACTGTTGCTGTCGTCGACGTAGGCGCCAAGGTGGTGGTCGTCGTGGGTGTTTCAGCAGTGGTCGATGCGGTACTCGAAGTGCTGCTACTTGTAGTCGTAGTCGGCTCTGGCGTTGTCTTCGCCGTTGTTGTTGATGTTGTTGCTGTTGTTGATGGTGTGGTACTTCCAGTGCTTGTCGCGGTCGTGGCAGTTGTGGTCGACGTGCTACTTGTTGGCACTGTTGCTGTCGTCGACGTAGGCGCCAAGGTGGTGGTCGTCGTGGGTGTTTCAGCAGTGGTCGATGCGGTACTCGAAGTGCTGCTACTTGTAGTCGTAGTCGGCTCTGGCGTTGTCTTCGCCGTTGTTGTTGATGTTGTTGCTGTTGTTGATGGTGTGGTACTTCCAGTGCTTGCCGCGGTCGTGGCAGTTGTGGTCGACGTGCTACTTGTTGGCACTGTTGCTGTCGTCGACGTAGGCGCCAAGGTGGTGGTCGTCGTGGGTGTTTCAGCAGTGGTCGATGCGGTACTCGAAGTGCTGCTACTTGTAGTCGTAGTCGGCTCTGGCGTTGTCTTCGCCGTTGTTGTTGATGTTGTTGCTGTTGTTGATGGTGTGGTACTTCCAGTGCTTGCCGCGGTCGTGGCAGTTGTGGTCGACGTGCTACTTGTTGGCACTGTTGCTGTCGTCGACGTAGGCGCCAAGGTGGTGGTCGTCGTGGTTGTTTCAGCAGTGGTCGATGCGGTACTCGAAGTGCTGCTACTTGTAGTCGTAGTCGGCTCTGGCGTTGTCTTCGCCGTTGTTGTTGATGTTGTTGCTGTTGTTGATGGTGTGGTACTTCCAGTGCTTGCCGCGGTCGTGGCAGTTGTGGTCGACGTGCTACTTGTTGGCACTGTTGCTGTCGTCGACGTAGGCGCCAAGGTGGTGGTCGTCGTGGGTGTTTCAGCAGTGGTCGATGCGGTACTCGAAGTGCTGCTACTTGTAGTCGTAGTCGGCTCTGGCGTTGTCTTCGCCGTTGTTGTTGATGTTGTTGCTGTTGTTGATGGTGTGGTACTTCCAGTGCTTGCCGCGGTCGTGGCAGTTGTGGTCGACGTGCTACTTGTTGGCACTGTTGCTGTCGTCGACGTAGGCGCCAAGGTGGTGGTCGTCGTGGGTGTTTCAGCAGTGGTCGATGCGGTACTCGAAGTGCTGCTACTTGTAGTCGTAGTCGGCTCTGGCGTTGTCTTCGCCGTTGTTGTTGATGTTGTTGCTGTTGTTGATGGTGTGGTACTTCCAGTGCTTGTCGCGGTCGTGGCAGTTGTGGTCGACGAGCTACTTGTTGGCACTGTTGCTGTCGTCGACGTAGGCGCCAAGGTGGTGGTCGTCGTGGGTGTTTCAGCAGTGGTCGATGCGGTACTCGAAGTGCTGCTACTTGTAGTCGTAGTCGGCTCTGGCGTTGTCTTCGCCGTTGTTGTTGATGTTGTTGCTGTTGTTGATGGTGTGGTACTTCCAGTGCTTGTCGCGGTCGTGGCAGTTGTGGTCGACGTGCTACTTGTTGGCACTGTTGCTGTCGTCGACGTAGGCGCCAAGGTGGTGGTCGTCGTGGGTGTTTCAGCAGTGGTCGATGCGGTACTCGAAGTGCTGCTACTTGTAGTCGTAGTCGGCTCTGGCGTTGTCTTCGCCGTTGTTGTTGATGTTGTTGCTGTTGTTGATGGTGTGGTACTTCCAGTGCTTGCCGCGGTCGTGGCAGTTGTGGTCGACGTGCTACTTGTTGGCACTGTTGCTGTCGTCGACGTAGGCGCCAAGGTGGTGGTCGTCGTGGGTGTTTCAGCAGTGGTCGATGCGGTACTCGAAGTGCTGCTACTTGTAGTCGTAGTCGGCTCTGGCGTTGTCTTCGCCGTTGTTGTTGATGTTGTTGCTGTTGTTGATGGTGTGGTACTTCCAGTGCTTGTCGCGGTCGTGGCAGTTGTGGTCGACGTGCTACTTGTTGGCACTGTTGCTGTCGTCGACGTAGGCGCCAAGGTGGTGGTCGTCGTGGGTGTTTCAGCAGTGGTCGATGCGGTACTCGAAGTGCTGCTACTTGTAGTCGTAGTCGGCTCTGGCGTTGTCTTCGCCGTTGTTGTTGATGTTGTTGCTGTTGTTGATGGTGTGGTACTTCCAGTGCTTGTCGCGGTCGTGGCAGTTGTGGTCGACGTGCTACTTGTTGGCACTGTTGCTGTCGTCGACGTAGGCGCCAAGGTGGTGGTCGTCGTGGGTGTTTCAGCAGTGGTCGATGCGGTACTCGAAGTGCTGCTACTTGTAGTCGTAGTCGGCTCTGGCGTTGTCTTCGCCGTTGTTGTTGATGTTGTTGCTGTTGTTGATGGTGTGGTACTTCCAGTGCTTGTCGCGGTCGTGGCAGTTGTGGTCGACGTGCTACTTGTTGGCACTGTTGCTGTCGTCGACGTAGGCGCCAAGGTGGTGGTCGTCGTGGTTGTTTCAGCAGTGGTCGATGCGGTACTCGAAGTGCTGCTACTTGTAGTCGTAGTCGGCTCTGGCGTTGTCTTCGCCGTTGTTGTTGATGTTGTTGCTGTTGTTGATGGTGTGGTACTTCCAGTGCTTGCCGCGGTCGTGGCAGTTGTGGTCGACGTGCTACTTGTTGGCACTGTTGCTGTCGTCGACGTAGGCGTCAAGGTGGTGGTCGTCTTCGGTTTTTTAGGTGTTTTCGATATAGTAGTAGGTCTTGTTCTTCTGTCGCTATTCCTTCTCGTTATGTTACTCAACGAGGTATATTTTGTTGTCATCTGCCTTTGTTCTTCTTCTATTTTATTTTGTGTTATTTTCTTTGTCCCTTTTGTTGCAGCCTCAGATGTCGTTATTCCTCCTATCAATTTTTTGAGACATTTTTCGCTTTATGTCGTATGTTTTTTTATTTTATTCGAAGCTTTAAATGTTTTTTTGCCCTCACCTCTTAGCCGTTTTTGCTATTTTTTATTTAATTGTCTTTATTAATCTTTTTTTCATAGTCCACTTTCATCGTCTATTTTATCTAATATCTTTCTGCTGCTTTAATGTGTAACTCCACTCTATAATATCTCAGCCTCGTTTTGATAATTGTAAGATATCCCTTTTGAAGGTATTACACATATTTTGCGAAATTGTTTTCGTGTTCCAAATACCGTTTCTTAAATACCCAAACTCTTTTAATCGAATCACAAGACCCTCTTATCGTTTGTTCCGTTTGTTTAGATACTGCTCTTCAGCCATTTAGACCTAATTCGCATTATGTAATAATTATCATATTATACAACTGAAAATTAGTAAGTTGAAATAAGTAAATAAAAAGTACAGATTCTTCCTGATTTTTTAAATAATTTAAATAATGAACCAAATCACTTTGTTCATTTGATAGCTTATCTTTACTTTCAGTAGGGCTGCAATGGAATCATTCGTTTAACTTCCGGGTTCATGGGTTTTCCTTGAAACTCATGAGTGACTTACATCACCACAAATACCTCACTTTGCCATCAACACATTGTTCACATAGGTGCTGGAGTACGGGGTTACCAATGGAACATTTTGAGTTACATTTTTGTAAGACCTTTCACAGTTTTTTTAATAAAACTAGATAAATTGTTGGTAAGTAGTTTATCTGAAATCCTTAGATCAAATTACAAATACATCACCAATTCTGTGGGTTCAGTGGCATAGTTTAGTGAATGCTATGTACTTGCAAGACATATAGTTAACATCATTATTCCCTAGATTTTGTCTTTAAACAGCACAAAGAAAGCAATAACACGAATATAATTTAAGATGACGTGACTTACCCTGATGAATGCCAATGAGAGAAAGGAGAAGGAGTGTTAGCAGGAGGCCAACACTGTTCGCCCTTACGACCATACTGGAGAGTCGCTATTCCAGGTTGGAAAAACTCCAAATAATCGAGCCGAAAATACAAAGCCCTCAATTTCAGGGGTTTTCGTAACCAATGAAAACTATTGAGCCAATGCTAACACCTATCAAAAAGAGCGTTTCATAATTTGATTCTGCCTATTGACACCTAGAGGGAAGACCCAAGAAAGGAACTGAATTGTTAAAAACATTTATAAAACGGTTTCATAGAAAAATCTATATTTTTATTCATTTATAATAGCACAATTCAAAAAAAAAAGATTCTAGCAATTCCTTGAGACAGATTTCTAGCATTTTTTAACTTAAAGAAGGATCAGATACTGGAATGATGCTTTGGGAGTTCGTGAGTTTGTTTTACCTATTTATTATTAAAAAAATTATATAATTGCACAATTAATTGAGCCGATATAGCGATTATTGACTATTATGGGGAAATAACATTCATCAAGCCGTCAATTTAAGATAAGAACATGAAATGACAGTGCGCGACAAGCTTCTTAACTTACCTTCCACTTCTCGCACAATTTGAAAGGGATGTACCTTTGTTTCTAAGATATTTAAGCCTTAGCGCCAAACCATTGTCGAATGACCTAATTGTGAATAGACTTGGTTTACAGCGATCAATATTTGTGAAGGATATTCACCTATACTTCCTAATACCACGATTGTTTCAGATCAACTTGAGACCTTTGTGTTCCTTCTCCACATAATGTGTATGCCTAAACGATGAAAATGCTCGAGACAACTGGACTTGCCTTATTTATGAAACCGTCAAAGTATTTGTTGTTTCTGCCAGCCTTAAAATCTAAGAATATGCCTGAATCAGAGCAAAATGGCAATTTAAATAAGTCACATACAGAATTCGGGTATGTGATGAAAATACTCAATATTAATTGAAGTTGGGAGCATAAGGACGTAAAAATAAGCTAAAGGATTTTCTGCAGCATTTAGCATAATGCAAATATAAATCACGATTATTGATGGCCAAATCAAATTCAGTAGCTGCAAGGAATCGGAAGAATGGGACTTGATCCGAATGTTGGATTTTGAATGCTAGATTCAGTAGCTTTCAAATCAGGACCATTAGCATGCTCAGACCTGTCTTAATGCGTGGCCCAAGGGGCTTCGGCAGTTTAAAAATGACATTAAAAACTTGAGAAGACGTCTAAAAGATTGGAAGGAAAATGAGCAAGCGGAGATAATAACTAAAAGAAAAAAATCGTATCCGGTTCGCCATAGTCCGAGTGTCAAGCATCTCCATTATTTCATGATGCTAGTCTTAACCGAAAGAAACATTTTATGCATTTAAGAGTCTTGAACTAGAGTGTAAACCTGGTAACTGACTGTAAAGGAAAAATAAATCCCAATAGCAAGTGAATTTCCAATCCCAAAATTATTCCATCACTGAGATGTCCGGCCTGTAAAGTGGATCCTCGCTCATTTTTAAGTTTTTGAATGATATATTAGCTCACTTTTTCTCCTCTAGAATGATTCGGAGAATTTTTCGACTGATCAAAATTCAAGTCCTAATAATCCATTAATCAATAATGCGCAAAGGTAGACTCAGTTATTCGAGAAAGCCAAACACCTTAGACATTCCATTGATGTATTAAATCCTTTTCATCTTTAGGTTACGGTTCTTCCTTGTCCCAGCTGCACTCTTGGTCCATACTTTAAACTACTCCTAACTGAAGTGAAGACCTTTATTTTGCCATCACGTCTAATAGAAATGATACCGCTGCTATGTATGTTGAGCAATCAATGTGTGCATGAAATCATGAAGTCTACGATTCCCCAGATATCGTAATCATTTTGACATTCACTTGACTCATGAGCGGAACATGCATTCCAGTAGCTTATCTTCCCCCTTAAATCGCACGGATACATTCGAATGGACAGAACAATGCGCGTAAAGCTGATTGAGAGCTTTCGAAATTCAAACCACAATTTTACAATTAACTGGGTTCCAACACTAAATTGGTTCGGAAATCGCAACGAAATTTTCAATGGGTAGATAGAAGTTCTAAGGAGGCTAATGATTCAACGCAATGTCTGAATTCAGCAAATAATTGCCTACTATTCACCCAATAAACCAGTTGACGCGAATACTAATACTTCAATGCTTATAATGTCTGTTCCCACATCTTCAGGTTCTCTTACCTAAAAACAACCTATACACTTTCACGCTCAGCTTCTTGTGCAGGAGCAAAATTTAGTTAGCATTTTTAAAAGTGAAAAAAGTGAAAGTGTGATATTTGGCTTTAAATAACAAAATAACAACAAAAAATATTCTCTCAAACACATTCTTGAGCAGGTACTGAGCATCCTAGAACACCAGTTTGGACGATTTGGATGTGAACACATTAGGATGAAGTTTAATGAAGCTGTGTCTTCTCTAGAATCTTTGTAAATTCTCTATCCCTGTTATAGTATAAATTTGTGCTTCCTAAACTAGCATGTGTCTCAAATATAGCCGTACAATAAATTTTCGAGTGTGAACATGAAAATGCATTTCCAAAAAAATCCATCTTATGAAAATCCCCAAAAGTTCCGGTAGTCAGCTTTTCAATAACTTGACTTTTGGTATGTTGAAGCGTTGCAGTTTTCAACATTGTAATGCTCGGCTCAGTTCCTCTGTTTCCAAAGCAGCGTTCTGATGTTGAGGACTTTTGCTAATCCAAACAAGCTATTCATTCAACCACCGCATATTTTACGTAAACATTAATCTACACATCAGAGAAGGCGACAAGTTTTCCAGCGAAGTGGAGCAAAACGCTTTTTTAGGCCTCATAAGTCTTCCCTAAAACTATTGGGATAGATCGATGAACGAGTGTTCCTTTCTCCAAAACAGCATAATTAAATTGAAGACGTTAGAGCGAAGGTAGAGAGAAGAATATCGGTTTCATCAAAGCTTCCAACAAAAAAAACAACCAAATTTCCATCGCAGAGAACTCAGTGAGTATTGAACTAAATTAAGGACAAGGAAAAAATCACTAACAAAAACCATAAACACGCACACAATAGTTCGCTAGAGCCAAGTAAACATGTCGAAAAAAATCGTCAGCAATGTAAATGCTTCTTTGTATGGCGAAAAAAAGTGGGAATTACAAAACTAGTGAATTTTAGTGATACTGTAGTATTTGTTAAATTCAATATAAGATTCATATAAATATTCTAACGACTATATTTAAAGTGCTATATATTTGCTTTGCGAAACAGGCATGAGCACTGCAAGAACTGCATGACTAATTTGTCTATGAATTTATCCTGCTCACACATTGCTCAATACACGTCTACTCCTACAGTGCCTACGAACTTGCATTGAGGTGGAGAAACGCCAGCCACTCAGCAAATGAAGAGAGGATTCGTTTTCAATGCAGTAATCCATCTGTAGAAGGGATTGTGCAGCCGTACACCGTGTACATCCAGTCCAAAGGTCCTCTGCTCACTCAGTCCCGTGGGGGGTCTCGTTGCGATGACAATGTGATGAGTCCATGAGAAGCAGGTTAGAGATGCATAAAGACCAAAATACATTGTTCAACTTACATCGTGCTCACAAACAATAAGTAGACATTTCAATCTCAGGGACTCACTTCAAAGTGCCAAAAGTAGATCAATAGAGGGTATGTATTATTCCACAGCAAAACAATCCGAAACGAAAACCCAGTTGCGACGTTTTGCTTTGTTAGCCAGATACAAGAAGACAGCTGGATGTTCAATCTTTGCCAGGCTGCCTAAAAATCATCAGAGTTGCCTTCTAGAGTATTGTGTAATCTACCTGTGGCCGATCTCCCTTTATCACTACCGTCAACACAAGACTGACAGGAAAGAATGGGGTTTTTTAGAGGACCAATTGTCCGCGTAGTTAGTCATATGCACCAGCGTGTTTTCAGACTGTGTCGGCGAGCGATCCCGCACCTCTGAGTGTGTGCCAATAACTAGACTTTGTAACGACAAAGAATTCCAATGAGAACACTGACTGGAGGTGCTCATTTTAGAGACGAACCCCGTTCGAGCGGCGCGCTGATTGGTCAACGGCGAAAATGAGTCACCTGACTTGCCATGCTCCGGACGCAGTGTGCTCTCAGCATATGAGCAGATTTTGGTTGGCAGCATGACTCAGGCCTAATTGTTTTTTTACACTAAAGTGACCAGGTTGGTCATATCCTATTCGTCCATTTGTTCCTGTGAATTTACGCTAGCCAGCAACGCGATTTGGGCATTGGATTAGGATCCTGTGGTATCATTGGCTAAATGGTCTTAGTGACCGTCTAGCGGTGAACACAACTCCGGCAAAGCCACTCAACCACAGTTTTTAGACGCGTGCTACACGGATTCCTGGGGGAACGATGGACTTCCCCTTATCTTTTCTCACGCAATAGCTTATTGGAGGTTCCTAGGATTCCGCAACTTTTGTTATTTCCATTTTCGTAAGAATAGCGACTTCCCAGCTGCCTCCTTTCTTCCTGTCTTTAAATTGCCTATTTAGACGTCGGCTAACCACACAGGTAATTAGTAGAAACATCATTTAAGGTCTTCACGTCGTCGTGTTCCACAGGCACTCACCTTCATCTTATAAGGACAAATCATAAACTAAAATTACTAAATTTTTGTTTCATCGATTTCGAGACCGTTTTAACAGTTACTTCGGTTTTTGCATGAATAAGTGCTACCTCACATCCTGTGTTGCATTTTCAAAAGTCTTCAACGGTTTGGACTGCACAAAGCATCAAATCACTGCTAGAAACTTTATCTAATTCACGGAGAATATCTACAGCACTCAGCTGCTCACAAATTTCAGTACGAAGATATGTTGTCGCATCAGGTATTTATAGTAAATCCTGCTGTAATGCGTCCTTTAAAATCTTTAACCACTCCATTTAACATTAAAACTTAACAGATTCGAAAAAGTATCTAACTTCTATTGATCGTTTTGGAACCTATAATGTCTCAAGAACGTAATTGAGATATTAACCAAAACTCGACGATTGCCTAACTAGAAGGCTTCACTACAAATGTTAACTTTAATGGAGACTGCGTGAGTTCACTCATTAGAGCTCTTACTTTAATTTGTATAGGGTACATGTTTTTTTCACCTTATTGCCATAATGTTCATCTCAATCGTTTCCAATTTGGAAGTGAAGCGAAGCACTAGTTTTACCTTCATGAAAGGTGTTGGGGATCCTACAAACGTGCTTCTGCAAGGCTAAGGATAGGTAGCAATTAGGCTTTTAAGCTCTTCAAGTGAGTTGAATAGCACTCTCAGACAAACCCAAACGGATTGTCCCTTTATTCACTCTATTTCTGTTGATTTGGGAAAATCTGGTTTCCTAACTGATTGTATCTGTTAAACTGTTTTAACCCTATGGACCAGTGATAAGTAATAACAACCACTGAATATAAATTAATATTTATGGGAAACAATTTTTATCTAAGTGGGCCATTGTTTAACTACCCGAATAGCTTTCTGTATGTTAGAAGAATTGAAAAAACTGAAAAAGTAGCGAAGACCTAAAATATCGTAATCATAAACTCAAATAATTGTTCAGAAGATCCTGTGGAGGAACAAGAAGTTTTATCCAAATAAATGTAAATAAACCATAATTTTATAAAAAATGAACCTTATAGAAAGAAAGAACAGATTAAAAGATCCAAACGAGCTCTCACCTGAATGAAAAAGTATGATAATTCAATTGAACCACTTATCACAGGACTAGGCTGTGGATTAGTAGAAATGACTAAGCCCCAAATTCTCATCTCCTGCTCAGCGTGACGTCAGCTGTGCAGAAGGGACAAACTAAAGACTGGACACCGACCCACACGCAGCCCAGCCCACCAAGTTAATCAACTCCCCGTCGCCAATCCAGTCTGGGTCATGCCCTCTTGTTCCTATACCACATGAAACCGCTTGAGTGCTTTCCTCACAAACACGCTTCACGATTGGGATAGCTAATCTTATCCTACCACACATAGATAATACATCTCAGAACCTTAGAGTTATTGATCCGCGTAGCAAGAGACTAGCTATAGCTTTTCCGCTACACGTGAGACCACTTCAAATAACTCTGTTACATTTTGCGACTGTAAATGACGGATGCATTCCTCAGTCTTGTATATACTTACCTTGACCAAGTTTAACGATGGTGGTTTAGAAATGAATAAGTCATGCGTACACTTTACAAGCAATTCTCTGATTACGTTCTCCATAAATTAAATATATGTAGATAAGGAATTTCCATTATTATTAATACTGCATTGAAAGATTGCAAACTAAACAAATGCGAGCAATTATGAACAGAAGACGGTGTTATTGTGGCAGTGAAATGCATGCATGGATCAGGGTGTCAAAAAATTGTGCAAATGATTGTATGGAAGACCTCTTCGGCAGTCCTATTCCTTGGCCGTCTTCGTGAAGAAGGAGAGACCATGTGCGGGCATCAACTGGATACTCTCCTTCTGTTTGGTATCGGCAGCAGTCGCGGCTCCTGCTTTCGATGACCCGACCTCTGGAACCAGGGGATCTGAGGGCGACTCGCTGGTCACCAGCAGATGTTCCAGCATCTGATTGCCTCGGGAGGACCGGAACTTATGCGAGGGAGCGTAGAGACATAGAATGGTCACTACATAGGCATTCCACATTCCATAAACTCCCGTTATAAATGCGGAGGTGTACTGGATGCGATGGCTGCCCCACTTCCACCGCTCTTCGTTGGCCTGGAAAAAAGGGGAAAGGCTCGTGAAATCCATTTATGAAATCAACAACTGCTGGACTGGTCCCATTTGCAGCTAAGGCTCAGCACATTGCACATCATCAGCTTTCTCAGCATTGTTTGGATACCGTTACGCATACCAAGAAAAATTACCCAACCTGTCCGAATTTTCCTTTTAAACTGAACGAAAGTTAAAGAGTATTTCACGATACCTAATTGAGCTTAAACATTGCTTTTATTTTGAGATGCCTTTATTAAAGGATAAAATTGTATTTTACCTAAAAGTAAAACTAAAAATTACTCGACCAAAATCATGCTAGCACGGAAGTAGCCAAGTATGAATCCGTTGAGTCACATAATGTTTTATTAGTTCAAGAAAGTAAACTCAACAGTCGATGAAGCGGCTAGAAACATCTGCTCTCAGTTGATGAAGAGGAATGTGTCAAAGAATGTGCGCGCAGAGGATGGTCGATCTCGAAATTCAGTGGATGTGGAGATTTCACCCTCCACAAAGATGAAGATCGAATCGGACGAAGTCCAGTTTCGTGTGATGAGAAGCTGTTTCTTGTACTGCCGCACTCGAAAATTAAGCTTGGTTCAAACCATGATGTCAATTGTCATCTTCAAAACTCGGAAAAGTTCCTAACCCTGGAAAATTGGTTCCTCGTTAATGGGTGTCTGAAAACTATCTCAAGTCTCTCAAGTTGACATCTGCTCTTCTTTCCATTCTCACCAACCTGTTTCGTCTTTTATGTTGGACAAACTTGTGACTGGCGACTGGTGGAAATGTATCTTTTATCGAATCGTTAAACGAGGTAGACAGTGGCAGGGTCGTAAAGGAGAAAGATCCCATCCACAGCCGAGGAGTAGGGAACTTCGTGGAAAAACGTTCCTCTTCATTCTACTTGGTGTTATGACCAAGTAATAGCGCAATTTGATTTGTTACCACCTATTGCATCAACAGTTAATGTTAAACTCTACTCCCGGTAGTTAGGGTGTTTGAGCCAAGCTTTGAGGTTAAAAGGATTGAATCTTTACTTAAATGCAACATTTGGTCACTTGTTTTATTCATCCATAATTCGAACAGAACCTTGGGGATGACCTGATACATTAGGTCTTACCGGAAATACCAAATCGGTAAGATTTGCTTCATAAAAGAATAAGAGTTTGCAATGGCAGTGCAAGATAGACAAATTGTTGTGCTCTGCCTTGCATTGCCAAAACAATAATTATTTACAATTTTAAAAAGAAACTCAACAATTTCCACATGAGTGAGATTAGGAAACTTGCCCTTTGTTTCAAAATCTTGCAGCCTGTGCCCACTTACACAAATTTGGCAGCGATACAACCCAGCCTAGCTACTTTCCCATTGACCTTTCCACCACTTTTCAATGAAAAGCAAGCCATTTTACCATGGGAGAAAGTGGGAAGCAGCGACAACTTTTTCCCATCTTTGGTGCTGGCATTTCACCATAAACTGATTAACACACGCAAAACAGGATTGTAAAATCTGCCGGCAGCAAACACACTCACATACCCACAACCCACGGCGCACACAAAGCTTGTTGAGTGCCGATGGACAAGGGGAGTCACGTGACGTGGTTTTTGCATGCTCTCAAGTATAATGGGGGCATATTAACGCTGACCAAGTGAAGCCAACATCCTGATACTTGTCTGACGCCTTAATGGGGATAGAGTCAAAGCTTTGGGCTCAGTGAACCGATTAATTTAGTACAGAAATAAATCGTTATAAGTCGAATCCACAGTCCAGCCAAAATAGAATAAAACAACCGAAAAAGATCTAGCGATTGCTATACGTTCTTAAACTATGCCTAAGGCACAATGCCACAGAAGGATATGCAAATCCGCAAAAACACTTGTGGTTTGGAAACTTCAACATTTGTAAATCAAAAGAGCGTATAAATTAATGCCGGCCCCAAAAGGAGTATTTTATACTAACAACTCAATTCTACCTCCTTGAAGCAGTCTTCGAATATTCGGGTTTATCTCTGCTCACTCTTAGCTCCTTTAGCGTCAACGTCATCAACCAAGTTCCAGGAATTTCCCTTTATAAATTGAACAAAGCTTAAAGAGCATTTAAACTGATTAATTTTTCTACAGAAAAGTGAAACCCCATAAAAGTATCTAAGATACATTTTGAGACATTATATTTTCTGAATTTAAGAAAGGAAACTCAGAAGCTGTAGAAACGATCATAAATATTCACTCAGTTTATGTAGAGGAGTGTTTAAATGAACTAACTTACAGAGAACTATTCTTTTATCGAAGTTTTAGTAGTTGCAGACAGTGGTTTTGTAAGCGGGCAAAAGAACCCAGCCACAGCCACGGGCGAGAAAGGAAATTCATGGGAAAATGACCCTTCAATCTGGTGGTGGGATCGCGAAAGAACTATGAACTTTGGATTGGAACAATTAATGCTCAACTAGTCTACTGTCAGCAGTTGGGACGGCGTTTGAGCCAAGCTTTCAGAGAGCAAAGACCTGCTCTGGTGAATTGAAAAGGGGTGACGTTCTATTAGGACAATGCAACACCACTCCACACAGAAAGAATCGAGCCACAAAAGATCGAAGAACTAGGTTATGGGAAAATTCCTCAACGGCTTTATTATCCCGACCACTTTGCTTCTTTCGACTACCATTTGTTTCGAAGTTTACGGAATCATTTGGAAGAAAAGGCTTTTGCGACGCCGCAGCAAGAGGTTGTTGAAACTGGCATTTCTGGGTTCTTCCAATAAAAACCAGATGACCTTTTTAATAATAGTGTAAATAAGCTCGCTAACAGATGGAGAGAATTCACCGATAATTAGGGACATCACAATTATTACCGAATCTCTAATCACGTGCTTTAGTTATTTAAAATTCGAACAGAACTTATAGGATTACCCGTCATAACATGCAGCAAACGTAATCCAATGGGTGGCAACAGATGCAGGTTATACCAGCTTGAAACGGACCTGGCTGAAGATGTAGAAGACGACAGTGAGAGCGGCACAGACGATGGTGTAAAGGAGAAGGGCAGTGAAGCGATAGATGAGACCGCTATAGTAGACGCGCTGCTCGGGCTGGAGAGCGGGGAGTAGTCGGCGCTTGGTGAAGATCTGCCAGAGGGCTCGGCAGATCAAGACAGCCAGGTAGAGGAGGTAAGAGGCGGCGCACAGGCCTCCCAGAATCACACTGACGTAACCCAGTTTGGCCGCCAGTGGATGCGCCCATATGCTGGTATTTTTTGGAAAGAGGGTATCTTAACATGGCGGGAACGGACCTACTCAAACAATTATCCCTATTTCGAATCGAATAAAACACTAGAAGTTTCTCGAACAGAGAAGCTCGGTGGATTAATGCCTACCTCTTAAAACTGATTCAGCTTATCCTCAAAAATCTCATATCTATGCATCATAAACCGTGTATTCTAGGTTTGGGAGCACAGCTGCCTTCAGGTAAAAAATTTTCTGGAGGCATATCTTGTAAACTTCCTACTATGAATAACATGGAACATATAAATAAGTCGTTTGTGCATAGTAAACACTCAAACACTTTTGTGGGTTTATCTGGATAACGAGAACTACCACCTCCACCCAAATTTGGCAATTTCACTTTTAGTAAGCCCTGATTTTTTGCCACTTTCCGTATATACCTGTTAAATAATCAGTTTAAGACGAAAGTACCGGTGTCATAAAATGACAACTGCTCTCCTCTATTTCCAAAGCGACACTCTGACCCCAGTGAGTGACTTAGTTGAATTACATTCCCTAAACATACTTGGAAGACTGGCGACACCAAATCCTGCATATATCTTTGACATATTTTTTCAGGGCATAATTCTTCCACTCCTCGGTGAAGTAGGAAGTCGGTTGAATAGGCAGTTACGATTCGCATACGATGATAAAAGCTTGGAATTAATATTCTTCCTTGTATCCCACGATCAACTTCACAAAGCGATAAAAAGACAACTGAAGCACTAAAATAAACAGTCACAGTCGATGGCAAGAGAAACACCGACCTCGGCTAGAACTAAACACTAGAACTCCGTCATTAAATATAAATAGTTTTTTAACAATGACACATCATGACCTTAAGTTCAGCAATGAGACTTTGAATGTATTAGCAAATTAATGATAAATTACCAAAAAAGACAGTAATTGCTAATATATTGTTAAATTTATTTTCATGAACTGATAAAGTCCTGAAAAGCTATCACAAGCTCTGTCTCAAAATAATATGGCCTTACAGACGATTACTCCAATACTGCATACGAATAAACCTTTCAATAAAACGTAATTTGAACGCATTCATTAGCTTCGTAAAATGTAACAGGATTTTATTAAAGACAACTTTTCGGTACGATATTTACCTGTAGAATGGATTGTGCAGCTGTACACCGCGTTCAGCCAGTTCAAAGACGCTCATGGCCGAACAACATCCTCCTACCAGGAGTAATTTCGGCCAATAGTAGAGCGAAATGCCGAAACAGGTCTCGTTGCGGTGACCGTGTGGTGAATCCATCAGATGCTCACCGGTGAAGACCAACCAGAAACAGGCTAGAGTTGCATAGAGAGCGCCCTGACGCAAATCGGAGAGTACAAGCCAGAAGGAGACATCAAACCTACCAATAAAAATATAAAGCTCAACTAACATGGTGCTCATAAAGAATAAGTAGACACTGTAAATTCACCAACTCACTTCAGGGAAAGCCACTCAACAGGACAGTTGAAAATACACAGAACCAGACCGAGGGCAAATATCGTGCGTTCCATTATCGTTGGCGGCCGCTCGAGTTCGGAAACACGATGCCAGAAGAAGATGACCGTGGCCAGACCAATCGGAAAGAGGAAGGTTTTCAGGGCAAACCATACCTGAAAGAAGGAATAAATTCTGTGAGAAACAACAGGCCATCGGTAACACGCGAATGCGCAGGCCACGAGTCTGCTCTTCCGACACCCCGACAGTTCACCTCGGCTCGTGTTTTATGGGCAAAGGAGGGGGGAGTTCACAGGGGTATGTGTGTTCGACAACATGGATTCTGCTGCCGTTGATGAGTCATCATGTGCAAATGCCGGAATCCCCGTACGCAATCAAGTAGGTCGTTATTTCCGACTGAAGTGGAGAGTTGGCCTTAGGGACCCGCCAATGCTATTGCTTGACCCATAAATTGGCGCGATAATATTATGGCTTAGTAGAGGTAGTGTCACAAAAACGGAATTAAGATGACGGGATTAATTACTCGTCTTTTTATTCAGTTATAGTAATTTTCCAAAATCTAGGAAGGCTAAAAATTCATTCTGATGTACATTTCTGTAACATGTGATTTAAGTCAATGAGAAGTTTTAAATCACCTTCTAAAACTATGTCTAGACTCAAAGAAAACTAGCCTAAAACCCACGAGGCTTATTTGATTCATACCTGTGTAAGGATAGAAGATAGTCCAGAAAAAATTCAATGAAAAAAATAAAACAAGAGCATGGTATTTGCATTGTCTGAGGCATAGTTGAAAACAAAGAACTCCAACTTTGCTAGTTTTGGTGGGATATAAAAATAACGTATTTTGAACGTTTAAAGAACCTATAAGAATGTGACTAAATGGAAAATTACCATAGTAAAACCGCCGTTTTGATGAATTTCAACCATCCAAACATCCTCAAGAAGTCCGATCTCGTGGTTAATTTTGCCTTCAAGATCTCGCGGAATGCGAATGTTTACGAGATAACTGTCATGATGACAACTCCCGAGAGTGAAAAGGGGCAATACTTCACAATCATACATCCTATCCACTTCTTCATGCCCCAGCCAGGGCGTCGTGGCTCCTTCAGGACCGTTCTTGCTCACACACGACAACGGGCGTGACTCACGAGAGTGAGCAATCTCTTTCCAGTCCTCCGGTGCGTCGCCGTAATTTCGATAACCAAGTCTTACGTCAAACGTAAGCAAGGCATCTTTCTTCACCTGTTGTAAATAGTTAGGCAAAAATATATCCATACAAACCTCGATATCGTATTTCTGTTTTATTTCAAGATAAAGAACAGCGATGACTTGCTGGAACCAACGGGACATAGTCAAATCAACGCCCGAACGGGCATGGGGAAATTGAGCCACGAAGACAATATTCTCAGACGTAATATTGCTTTTCGGTGCAATTTCTTCCAGAGGTTCATCTCCAAGGATCTCACCACAGGTATGATTGGAAGATCGTGGTCGCAGGAAAAACCACTTATTTCGAGACTCTGCTGTGGATTCACGATCCACACATCTTGAGAGAAGAATCTGCTCGTAAGTATGTGGTGCCGGTGCAATAAGTCCACCAACCAGGAAAAATGATGCCTGTATGAGCAGAATAAGGACACCGAATGCTATCAGTTTTTTTGTATTCAATGTTTCTAGCACAACACCAACCATTTTCCTGAAAAAACACCAAATTTCTCTCACAAACCAGAAATTGTATACAAAAATATTGCTTAATGTTTTAATAACTTTACCAGAAGAAGAGGAGACAGAAAATAGAAGACAAGTAGGCGCCAAATGAAATGTCAGACGCTCAGTGTGGGTTCAAGGTTATTCATTAAACATTGCTTGATCTCAAGTCTTAAAGGTCAAAATTTTATTGATGAAGTGTATTCTGCGCAAAGGATAACTGCGAGTCTCTTATGCAGTTTTACAATCGATATCGTTGGTAAAATTTGGCTCGCTCTTCAATTTAAGTGTACGAATATTCAATTTGAAGATTGCTTTATTGCCTGTCAAATTTTCCAAAAACTTTGTTTTCATGGTGAATTTTATTTCTAAAATTTTACAATTCGCATACTAGTCAAAGCAGAAAACACAGGATTTCAAACCCTGCTCAAATGTACGTTACAGCACAATTGATATTAATTTCATAGCAACAAAAAATAGCATTTAAAAATTGGATATTATTCTGTTTGAGGACCTCCTTCCAGATTTACAGCTTTGTTAGCATCCTAAAACGTAGTATTTTGAAATTAAACTTTCGCAATTCTATCAGGTGTGATTTTAAGTCCTCATAATGTGTTTCAATAAAATAATCTCCGAAAATCAAGCACTTTTAATACAGCTTTAAATTTTGGCTAACTGATCACCAGATTGGGAAATGCAATTTTTTCTCATTGATCTGTAGCGAAATTTCACCATTTCAGCCCTATATAACTCCCTATAATTACGACGTAACTAAACTCATCTTTGCTTCCCACTTTTGCATTTACATTTAGATGTGCATTTTAAATGCAACGTCGATAATTCCTAGTGTTTCCTGACACTTCAAAGTACAGAGTATTTACTCACAAGAACCTGACCACCTAAAAAACCTCTCGGTAGTTATTAAAGCGTTTAAAAGCAAGACTTACGTTTAAATCAGAATTCTTGCTCGACTCTAAGGTAGACTTAGATTCCGTTTCATTTATGATCGGTTTTGAGCACCATGTTGATGACCTAAATTATCATACAAAAACAGTAGACTGTCTGGCATATCTAACTGCATTTTGCTTGAGTCAAGTAATTCGTGCTAAAATTGATCAGTATTCCACATTCTGATTGTAAAATAATCAAACATCCTATTGGAATTTTAATAACCCTTGAATGTTTATCAGAGGGAAAAAGGACTGCCACCAGCAACTGAGAAGTAAAGATTTGTTTGTAAGTATTTATTAAAGCCCGATATTATTGAAGGTCGATATCTAGGTCAAGACTCGTTTCTCTAGGGTGTTTCCAGCTTGTTAATAGGGGTTAATATAAGTTGCGTCTGCGAAGTAATTTGTAAGCTTGCTTATAAGCCGTACAGCTAATATTTGTTACTTATTTATGAGCCTAGTTTGCGGGTTTTATTATGTTTTTTATTTCACTCATCACTTCATGAATTATTCAAATTCTAACTTAAAGTTAACATCTATCCAAGTTTAGTTATGATGGTAATTTTGTGTTTTTAGGTTCATTCGTAATCGATAGATATACCTCAAATCATGGCAAGCTATTTTGTAGGTGTAGTAACGTTTTTTAGACACAGTCGTCTTACTTGATGTCGTTCATTCATGGACTGCTCGAAAAGTTAGTTTGTTTTGTGATAGTTTAAACCTAAATAGTAGCAGCAAGGAGGTCCGTGAACGGAAACGAAGACTACTAGAGCGTGACTACTCAGAGACCGAAGAGGTCTTGAACGTTTATTTGAATGGTAAGTACCCTTAAACTTCATCAATATAATCGATTTAACCACTCTACCCGACAATGGTCTAATTTACAGAAAAATACAATGACGTCACGCAAATTCTAAACGTCTACCGTGATGTGTCGCAGAGCCTCGAAAGTATGTCTAGTGGGGAAAGGTCACTAATTGTTTAGAAAATCGAAAGGCCGTACAGAAAATGAAACGTGACATTACCCAGTGTAAAAGTCTCTTAAGTTGTAATCGAGACGAGTTGAGGAGACTTTGGCTCGAACTGGTTGAGCAGAGACGTGCTCTTGAACTCATTGAAATTCTTGATCGTGTTAAATCCGCACCAGAGAATCTGAAGAACCTAATCGCCGCCAAAGCCTGGCCAGAAGCAACGGAATACGCAATCGCAATATCGGAGATCGTGTCCAAGGAAGTGGACCACGTGCCGGCCTTAGATGCCGTCAAAGCTGAATTAGCTGCTAAGAAAAAGGTAATTTCGCTTAGTCTCTCTCCCCGTATAGAAGTTCTTATGTAACCAATACATTTGACTTATCTACGTATAGCTCAATGTTTATAACGTCTTCTCTCAATTTGCTTGTTATTCGTGTTCAAGCTGTTGGTGAGTGAATTGAAAGCTACGCTCTTCTTTCTCGTGTTCAAACAACCCATCGCACTACTCATCAGTGGAAAAGATGGTCAGAATACCGCTATAACAGAAACGGTTCAGTCACAAATGTAAGTCACGTCGATCTTCAGTTCCAGCCACGATTTCATTATCTATATCTCCATTGCATGTGTCATGTTAGGTTATTAAACAAGACACCCGATCATCAAAGTAACTCTAACCACTACGTCGCAGCCTTCGAAGATCTTCCTCTCTCTGATTGGCGAACATTTTCAACGGGATCTCCCGATGTGGATTCGAACCTGCTCAAGGATCCACTGAGTGTGGTGGGAAACATTGCCAAGCGTCAGGCTGCAATTCGGTCCTTTCTACCAGCCAACGGGACAAAGTCCAGAACAGACGGAGGTGTTAGTTGGACCAAGGAGGTGGCTGATCGACTAATCAAGGACAAGAAACAATGGGGAGAAACCGTTGTTGCTTTGACTCATTGCCTTCATCGTCTGCAGAAGTTGTCTCAAGTATGTTCTTGCCATTTTATTAGTATTGTTGAATATCTTATGCACTTGTACACCTCAACGTGGGTATCTTATCCGTTAGAAATTACTCTTAATATTTTACCATTTAAGCAATTCAGAAGCCTTGCAATTTTGAATGATACTACTTATATCCTATAATTTCTCCAACATCATTGAAAATAAATTGGCATCAGCTTACTTCAAAGGGCTTATCAGCTGCACTAATGAAGCATATTTCCAGGATGATTTTAGACAAGCTCTCAAAGTCTTATTTGAATGCTGCTAAAGTTTCAACTTTTCACGGATTTTATTTCGTATCACGTATACGTATCCAATCCCCCAGTCAGTTTATCAAATTCTGTAGGCTCTCTTGCACGTTTTTTTACCCATTATGTTTTATAAAGTTCTTCCACTGAATGTGTTCGGCTTAGGATTTGTAAATCTTTTACCAGCACTCAGCTGGGTTAGTGCCTGTACCTACACGATAAACGCGGTATTGGTTCTCATATTTTATTTAGCATGGGTCAGGTCAGTGTTTCATGTCTCTAAAATCAATAGATAAACTTGGAAATGCGCCACGGGGGTATTTATCACCATCATATAATTGGAAACCTGCTGTTTGCGAATTACCCAAAGGGCGTCTTCGCCTGGCGTGGGAAGGCCGAGAGGGAAGACAGAGATGACAGCGGAGTGGGAACGGGTTCCTTCCGATCCTCTCGGAGCAACAGCGACAACCTCACTCTTGAGCGTCTGCTGGTCGCCGAGGTTCACAAGTACATCACTCTCCCTGCTGTCGCCGAGATCGAGCGCATGTACGTGTCTCTCAACAGTCTTCTGAACTCGTGCTTGTCTTCTGCCGAGCTTGTGACTCATTCACTCCTTCTAAACACTCAGTATCGCTGCTCAGGGCGAGTCAGCTCGAGCCTCAACTCTGGCCGATCCAACGTACCTTGTGGAGCTGCTGCAACTCCTCTTCCCAGCTCTGTGCATGCACTTCAATGCATTCATGCTGGTCTTAAACACGGCCAGGAAGATCAAGGCTGTTAGTTTCTAACCTCATGAGTATTGATATTGAAATCTGATTGTATGCCTAACTTTCTTTGTGCATTTGTTTTAGCAAAACCCAGCTCTAGTCTTTGACTTTTTGGATGTGATCAACGAAGAACAAATCTGGAGCTACATTCAGTTGGAGGTGGGAGGCAGTGTCTTTTTATGATTTGCCTGTTTTATTTTTTTCGTTCTTTCACTGTGGTTTTCCTCCCTAAACCAGGTTCAAACAGTTCTATCCATCCACCTGTCCCAGCAAAAGATCTCCAACGGTCTCAACTCGCTGACAATGGCGTCTAACTTCGACACCAGCAAGTTGGATCTAGTGACTCTGATGGGCAAGAAACGGAGCGCCATGACGGCCTTCATCTCGAGTGTCACTGGGGACTCGAGTTCACTTTCGGGCTCTCATAGCGTCTTCATGACCGACGACTTTTCCAGCAGCAGCTCCAACGAGCCTTTCTTCAGTTTCTCCAAGACGGCGCACAGCCTCAGTTTGAACAGCTACTTCCGCGAGAATCGCATCAGCATGCCTCTTGTGAGTACTAGTTGTGTGAAAACATTAGCAGACGCTCATTCCTTCATTGCATCGACTTTTTTTGCGCTAAAGTTAATCGTTCAGTTTCATTAAGTCGGGTTTTTCATAGTGCGAATAACGGAAGCAACGTATCTCATGCACTTCATTAATGCATGAACCTGAACCTGTGTGTGCGTTTAAAATAGGAAATGCAAGGCGACAGTAAGGACGGTGGTGGAGGCGGTGGTGGTGGTGTTGTCGATGGATCAGACGAGGATGCGGCTTACCTGACGGTGTGTCGGCCTTCGGTGGACAACGTGAAGAGCGTCTACTCCCTGGTGATCGCGTTCGCTCGACTCATCGAGTCGCAGCCTGTCTCCTCTGCCAACGCGGTTCAGCGGGCCATCAGTGCGGAGGAGGAGAGCGAGAGGACGGGACAGGAGCCGCCCCTCCTCCCCGGCCTTCCGTCCTCGCCCTCCGCCGCGGCAGGGACGAAGCGCCCGCCCGCGCCCCTCCCGCCCCACGGCGGCCGCTCGGGTTTCGCCTCTACTGCCATCCCCCACGGCCTCAAGGGCGCCATCTTGGCCATTGGTGCGCAGAGAATACTCCCTGCTAAGTAAGCTTCAGACTGGTGTGTGCGTGGATTCACGCTTGAGGTTGGTACCCTGTTATCTTTAAGGGAAATTTAGTTATATGAGGTCATCCCATAAGTTCTGTCTGAATTTTACCCTTTTTAGTTAGACTAAATTTTAAGATTTCTTATGTTGCCAAATAGAGTTTAATGGGGTTTCTCTGCTTAGGATTTTTCTTTTAAGAAACAGTGAAATTCAAGTTTGCTTAATTAAAAGCCTGGTAAAATTAAAGAACCTAGGAATCATTTGAGGCCCATGTTTTACGTTAATGTAAAGAAAGGAGACTCAGCAACCGAAGCGGCAGTAAGAAATATTCACTCAGTTTATGAAGAAGAATGTTTGAATCAAAGAAGATGGTTTGTAAAATTCGGTGGAAGTTTAGAGATTTCTCGCTCCACGAAGATGATGATCGAACCGGACAACGGCCAGTTGAGTTTGGTGATAAGCTTCTTAAAGCAGCAGCCCTTGAAGAAAATCCTGATTTGTTAATTGAGTTGGAATTGGTGGTAAGGCTTGGTAGTTCAAACTATGCAACAGTTCATCGTTATCTTCGTAAACTTTGAAAAACTCCTAGACTTAGAAAATGGGTGCACGCATCATATATTGTGTGAAAATCCCAAATCTCGAGTTGTCGACATCTGCTCTTCTCCCCATTCTCGTCAACTTGTTTCACCTTTTTGGTCTACAGACTTTAGACTGGCGACTGGTAAAAGTAGATCTTTTATCGAAATGTGGCTAAGCGTTGTAAATAGTAGCGGCTTCGTAAAGGGGAAAGACCCCAGCCACAGGAAGGAACTTCGTGGGAAAAAGGTTCCTTCAGTCTGCCTTGATCGCCAGGGTATAATCTACTTCGAATTGTTGTCTCCTCATGCAGCAAAAGTTAGTGATTAAATCTACTGCCAGCAATTGGGGCGTTTGAATCAAACTGTGAGAAAAAAGACCTGTTTTGGTGAATCTAAGAGGGGTGATGTTTTATCAGGACAATGCAGCACGTCCCCTCCCCCACTCCCCCACACAGCAAGAATCACGTAACAAAAGATCGATGAAGAAAAACTTGGTTTGGAGAATATTTATCACCTACCACCTTATTCTCCTGACCTTGCTCCTTCAGACTACCATTTATTTCGTAACTTAGAAAATCATTTGGAAGAAAAAGTTTTTGCAACGTAGCAGGAAGAAGTTGAAACTGACATTAGTGTGCTAGTAGAAACAAAACCCAAATAATTTTACAATGTTGATATTAATGGGCTTTTTAAATGGTGAAAAGAAGTCATAGACAATAAGCGAAGGTACATTAATGGTTGAATCTTTAATTAAATATGATCTGATAAATCACCCTTTAAGCCTCTCTTGATCTAGCTGATTGTAAGTTATGGATTTGATTATTCATTGGCTTCTATTATTGCCAATAATTATTAAGCAGACTTTGCTCGTTGGTGATTATGCGCCTTTCAAAAAGTCAATGCGGGAGCTTGGCTTAGATTTGGGATCGGTCACGTTTTTTAAGTAATTTTAATGCTCTTTAATACTAAATCTCTTTACTTTATTTTTACTTTTATTTTACTTTTACTTTAATTTTTGCCCCTAATTTACTTGTAAATTTATGTTGCAGCAGTAAGATATTTAAAGGATTTATTGGCCAACCGTATCCGGGTGTCTAAATTGTGCGAAGAAACACATGGCAATGCTATTGAACGTTCTACATGTTAGACGTAATATTTTGTTATCGTTAAGGGAAGTGTCCAGTAATAGAATTTCTTAAGTAACTCCCACTGGTTTTATTGCGTGTGTATCTTTTGAGATAACCCGTGGTTCTAGGAAGACCTTACCTAATTTTCAGGTTGGTAGATTGTTCTTAAAACGCTGTCGCCAAATTACGGTGTGAAATTTGGGAAATCGACCCAACAGAGAAGGATTTTTGTTTAACGATTTAATTCGCCAACGGCGAATTCAGATATGGAGCCTTGAAATTGGCATTGTAACTGTGATATTATGTACGCTTTGGAGAGGAATTTCAAGAATGTTTGAGAGCCAAATCAACCTTTTCTGTCAATGGAATCTCTGCAGACCTGTTTTTCTATCTGACCCGCTTCTCTCAACCCATTAGCAATGAGGACGATTCTAAGAGTCCCAGCGTTCCTGAAACGTAAGTCTTAATAGCTTAGTAGTTTGTGCGTGGCTATCGGTCTGCTGTGTCTTCCCCCATCCCTTTTCCTTTGCACGAACTAGGAAGAGGCTGACACTACTCATTCTAACGCATGTTTATTTAGATCAGTTGACGTGCTTTTTTTGAATCCATCAAGGCTAACCTGTCCTTGCCCCTTTCCAGGCTGCAAGTGCGGTGCCAACTGCGGTCGTTCTTGATCAACTTTATCGAACGCCTGTACCTGCCGAACGCGGAGGTCGAACTCCGGCAGCCTCTGGTTGTTGCCGTATCAAGTAGGACTCCTTTTCTTTACATTCTCTGCCAATAACGCCAATACTACCTAGTCCATTTGCCCAGTGCCTATCGATGATTAAGTGTCTGATTACTTAAGAGTAAGTCAAGTTCGTTTTTAACCAAAGAACACCTTAGTAGATGCTGCGTTTATTTGAGGAGTTACGCACGAGTTTGCTGTTCTATTTCAGACCACGACGCCTTAACCAACGTCGTGTCCCAGCAGATTCAAAGGGCAATTGGTCTACAACGCCCCATCTTAACCGTAAATTTTCTCCAAGCCTGCTATTAAGCCTCGATTTTACTTTCTCACAAGCTCATTGCGAATTGTGTGTGATCGCAGGTTGCATATCTGACGAATCAGGGACTGGGCGAGACGAAGGGCATGGCCATCGCCCTTCCCGATTACGCCTCCAATTGCGCCAAGATAGGCCTCTCCATCCTCGAAACATTCCTCTCCTGGGCTTCGTCCACCTACAAGAGTAAGTCACCCCACGACCGTTCACCCCCCTCTTAAAGATATAATTGGGCCATTGCTCTTTTTGCCTTCAGGCATTAGCATCACGGGCTCGAAGGAAGTGGCCATTCCCAGTGCTGAGTGGGCGCGTGACAAGGACTTGAGTCGCTTTTGGACGTAGGTTTTCTTTTATCCATGCCTGGTTGAATACGGATCATTTGATCGTTCTTTATACGTTCTTAATATGGCTACTCTCGTGTTTCTGATTCTACCGAATGGGATTATAGGGGTTGGGCAAAGTAGTGGAAATACTTTGAAAAATCAACAAAATATATTTTAACATGGTGTAGGTCCACCTTTTACGGCAATTACACCCTCAATTCTCCGAGGTATTCATTCATACATATTTTGAATTGCTGGCTCCAAAGGAATTTAAGGCCATTCTTCTGCATTTAAAACACCAACCAGTTCTTTTGAAGACGATGGCAGTGATGGAAATCTAGGCCTTTTTACGTGAGTCTCTAAAATCGACGACCATAAATGCTCCTCAACAATGAGGTTAAGGTGGTGGCCAGATATTGAGATGCTCAACTTCATTGGAATGTTCCTCCTCGTACCGCCATTTTTTAACAATTCTAGCTGCTGTATGGTTTGGTGCATCATTGCCATCATCTTGAAAGAGGGCGGTGTGCCCCATCGGAAAAAGAGTTCTTGGACAACCATAGTATGAACTTGGTAGTCACAGATTCCCAAATAGTCTCAGCTGTTAATTCTTCCATTAGTGAGGAAAATCATTGGCTCGGCGTCGGATTTCCAAGAAATAGCAACCCAGATCATCTTGACATAACCCCAGTCATGCCTTTTTGCTTTTGGGAGAAGCTGGCAGTCTGGATTAAATGCCTCTTTCGGCTGTCTGCAAACGTACACTCGGCGACCGAAGGTCAGAAATAAGGTAAACTCCGATGATTCGTCAGAGAAAATCGCATTTTTCCACTACTCGAGGAATAGGCCAACTATGGAGGTTTCAACTCCACCACTGTAAAAGCCTTGAAACATTTGTTGTCTTTGGGAACGGAGGTTTTCTAGTTGCACCTCTTCCGTGGTGGAATCCGGCTCTTTTGTGCTGCTGAATTGGAAACTTGGTTGTCTTCTAGGTGTTCATTGAGCTCTACAGTGATTCTAGTGGATTTAAATAATTCTTCGAATAAGGGAACTAAGCTATTTTCAATAATTTTTTTATTATTTTTTTATTGATCCGAACCCAGAACACAGAGCGAGCACTCTTCCTGCTTCAATTCAGTTGTCTATGAATTGGGCTTTGGTTGCGTTGGCACGAGGGTTAGTAACCTCCCCGATTGCGCTCCATGGTCCATTGGTTTAAGTTCTGGGAAGTTCGTAAAAATTGGTGGACAATGCTTTTTTATTTTTCCCTTAGGTGTGACGAAGAAGTTGGCCTCTGCGACGCTTGTATAAGTAGCATCAAAGGTCTGCATCGTTTTTAAGCCTAATGGTAGGCTAAAAAATTCCATTCCTACGACTCTGCCAGGGGAATTCCGATTTCAAGGTCCTGCTGCACTTTTTCCGCAGATTTTCGAGGAAATCTGCCTCTGTATTGGTACAATCCGATCGTCCGTTGCTATGTTGTTAACTCCTAGCCAGTCTCCTCATAATCTCCTGCTCGTGCCTCCGTGGTTTTTTCACAGTGCTTATTGGGATGTGACTTTAATCTCCTCATTACTTTGGTAGCTGGCACGAATCTTCATGGCAAACTTATTCTCTTTAATGTTGAATCAGGTGGAGGTGTGGCTTCCAGGAAGGGCTTAAACTTTCAAAGGAAGCCCAGCGTGCGTGCGCATCTCTAGCACTTCGGGAAAAACAACCAACATTATTTTGAAAAATGCATTCCGAAAAGCCGGTAGATCCATAACCAAGGGGCTCTACTCTCCTCTTCAACAAACCTCTGTACATCTAGAGTGGTAGCGTGAGTCAAAACAAGTAGCGTTGTGAGGATTTAAAGAAATGGGGAACAGGGTTAGTTGTGCTTCGTAGTAGTGGCAGCTGTGGGACTCAGTGACTGTAACGAATGATCTCTTTTGCCTAGTACCTTCCCCGTGTGGCAGCGCATGATGGCCGCGGACACATTCGTCATGGAGGCGTCAGTGCATTCAGTGGGTGGTCCGCAGCAACAGCATCCACTGGGTGGCGCACGCAGCGGTCGTCGCTCGACCTTCGCGGACCTGCGTCAGCCCGGCCCCGGCCCCTCCTCGCAGCTGAGCTGCGCTGCCGCCATCGTGCTGGGGCTCTCGAACCTCGGCCTCAACGGCCGCAGCGATCCCACCTTCCGGGGCGGGCCCAGTCTGCAGGCTCTGCCCTTCGCTAACTACGTCGGCCAGGAGGAATCCGTCGGCGAAGGTGGCGTGCCTGAGCGTAAAAGCACTGTGGGGTCTCTCGGTGCCAACGGACGGCTTTCGAGGGAGGAAAACATTGTAAGCATCTTGAATTGTGCTCTTACTCGCCTAGTAGATCGTAGTATTCCTGAGCCACTGCTTTGTGGGAAATCATGTATCGTGTATCAATTTGACCTTGTATTTGAAGGAGTAATGGTAGCAGTACGAGTCAGGAGGTCACTTCTATCAGGTCATTCCATAGGTTCTGTCCGAATTTCAATTAAATAAAACGAGTGACCCAATGTTACCTTTAATTAAGGAAATATTTGTCAGTGTACTTTCCCTGACTATCTATCTATCAAGCGTACTAACACCTTCATTGTTGTAAAATTAGTTTGGTTTTGACTCCAAGAACTCACAAATGTCAATTTCAACCTCTTCCCGCTGCGTTGCATAATCAATTTCCTCCAAATGACTTTGTGAGCTAAGATAAGGTCGAGATTATACAATGGATGTGGCATTTTCCCCTCACCAAGTTCTTTCATCTTTTCTCGTTTGTCCTGATGAAGCATCACGCCTTTTCTATTCACTAGAACGGGTCTTTTTTTTCTCAAAGCTTCGTTCAAACGCCCTAATTGCTGAGCAACAAGGGGTTTCAGCATTAATTGTTGATGCATTAGGTGATAACAATTCAAAGTGGTTTAGTCCTTGGCGGTACCACCATCAGATTAGACGAGGAACATTTTTCAATGAGGTTCCCTTCTCGGCTATGGCTGTGGCTGGGGTCTATCCCTTTCGATGAAGGATCCGTTTTCACCAGTTTCAATCACAAGTCTATCCACCAAAAAAGGTGAAACAATTAAGCGAGAATGGCGGAGAGAAGGGCAGATGTCGTCAACTCAAGATTTGAGATTATTTTCGCACAATTCTTGTGACAGCCACATTCCAAGCTTAAGAATTTTCCAAATTTTTGAAGGTGATAACGGTGAACAGTTGTATGGTTTAAAGTAAGCTTGCTTTCCAATTACAACTTAACTGATAAGGTTGAATAGGCTTTTTCGAAGACTTCCACTTCAAGAAACTGTTTTTATACCCCTTTAACTCGATGTCGTTCGGCTCGATCTTCATCTTTGTGGAGGGTGACATCTCCACGTCTAGTGAATTTTGCGAACCATCTTCTGGTTCTTTCATTCACATGTTTCTCTCCACAAATTGAGTGCATTTTTGGCTCTAGCCGCTTCGTCGACTGCTGAGTTTCTTTCAAATGATTCTTGGCTACTTCCACGTTAACAGAGTTTTAACCAAGCAAATTTCAATTTTATTGATCCTGAAGACAACATTTAACCTGTTTAAATGCATTCAACGATAAAATAATGTTCAGCCCCATTAGATCTCAAAAACGACTCGTAAAATTTCGGTCAATGTAAAAAGGTAAAATTTGGACGCAACTTTTGTGATGACCTGATACAGTGCCCTTACTTGCCTGGTAGTCCGTAGTACTTTTTTAGGTCCAGTTAAACTATCAAAAGTTTTCTCGAAGCGAATCTCCATATTAAGAGCTTTGCTGACAATCGTGTATTTGATTTTGACCTTGTGTTCACTCGAGTATGAATAGCCGTATGATTCCGGAGTTCGCTTCTAAATGAGCCACGTGCTTGTATCACAGGCCCTCTAAGCTACTTTTGCTTTAGTAAGTAGGGGCTTTGATAATCGACCTATTTATAACTATCTTATCTAAGACTGCAGAGAGACAGGAGTGGCCCCAGATTCGCTCGATCACATATAATCACGGAGCCTGGTCATGCTTCTCAACGTGTGTTCCCCACTTCTTTCAGCGTGTGTTTAGTACTGTTACGTTGAGGGCAAAGACCTCTAAAGAGTTTATTATGGAGACTGGAGCGTTGGCCGTGTCTTTGATGACCAGCTCTTTCAATGGTCTTCGTTCTGATTGGGCGTCGGAGACGATTAGCCACCTGATTTGGCAGACCTGCTTAGTGATGAGGCTTGTGACGCCCTAGATATCGCATGGAGTGTACTGGGTGCTGTTGATTTGTGGTGGTGGTGGTGGTGTTGTAGCTGCTGCACGAACGGGAGACGACGCGCCTGGCAGGGAAGGAGATGGACAACCTGCTGCACATCATCCGCGACGAGCTGGGCTCGAGCCTCGAGTCCAGTCTCCCCACCGCCGGCATGCACACCATCAAGAGCCTGGGCCGCCTCCGCCAGTCTGTCGTGAGTCTCGCAATATGCTAATGCTCTCTGTATGCTAATTCTTGGCGGCAAACCACTGCTCACTTGTAGTGGGTTTGCTTCGTTTGTTACGTGCATAATGTGGTGGCCTCAGGTCACATATTAGAGGGGTGTTAAATGTTCTTCTTCGTTGGAAACACGTTGGAAATCGTGTTACGAAGCCTCCGTTAACCAGTAGAGATGAAGTGTATTTAGAAGGAGTCCAGATATCTGGGGTGTGTGTCCTTCCTTTGAATCGCTGTAAAGAGTTGTGCCTTTTAATTAGGTAGTCATGCCTTTAAAAAGGTTCAGTTATAATTGAAGGACTCAGTATTTAGCCGTTGTTTTTCAACTTTGAAACCAAACGCTGAACATGATGAGCCTTCAAGCTTGACGTCCTGCCGTGTAAGGCCCCAACAAATGGTTGTTACGTAAAAGACCCCAATTACTCTGAGATTAAATGGATAGGATTCATAGATTAGATTGATTTCAAGTGAAGGCGCTAGTCCATTTGGACGTTCAAATTTTGCAATAAAACGTGGCAAGTGTATTATTAATAAGCGTCAAAAGAGAAAAATTCTCAGCAATAGATCTTACGAAGCTTTATTACGAGCATGAGTTTGTTCTTTAGCATTTTTTGAATATGCTGCTCACGAACGGTGTATTCATTTTGTGTGAGTATAGCACTTGCTAAAGCATTGTGTTTATCACTAGTCAGACGGGCTAAATTATTTACACATGTTAGTTTCACGGCGTAGGAATCCAGACTCTTATTCTTGTGAGTGGTCCCTTTTGCAGTGCATGCAATAATCTCCAACTTCGAAACAGAGCCTGCTAGAGTTTTTTGAGTTGGCTGCAACAAGGCCTTTATGAATGTCATTAGTGCTATTTAATGAACCAAACTCCTAGTGTTGAAGCCACTGTCATGGCATGGAACCACTTTAGATAACCTTGAAAATAAGGAACATGAGCAAATGCAAACGAAGGCAGGGTTTCAACGGCTTGCATGTGTGTGTGAAAATTCTCATATGCATATACATAATGCATTTGTGCATATTTGGAGTATGGTCGCCACCCATAAATCTAGTATAACCTCAGTGTATACAGGGTTTTGGAGGTAAATTTGGTAGTTTCTTCAGGCCAAGAAAATGCTAAGTAACAACAAAATTTACTATAATGGAAATTAATCCAATTTAAGCGAATTTGACTATTATTAAAGACTTTTTCTCCAAATGACTGCCTGAATAAATCTTGAGCATGCTGATATTGCACCTTCCCTGTTAAGAGCCTCAGACTGAATGTAAGATTCGTAGTGTAGGCTGAAACATCCAATTTGCACAACAGAGCCCGAATTACGATGCATGGGTCCTCCAACACTTTTCCGCAGATTTTCGATGGGATCTGCTGCTTAAGTGAGCGCCATCAGATCGTCTGTAATGCTGCTGACTTCCTCTAGTCTGGAAGTCTCCATTAATGCCTAACTGTTGTCTTGGTATTCAGAGGGGGAGCTAGGGTACTTGTAGTTGTGCTACCTAAACGAATACGCTAATTATGCGTTACTCGATCTATCGATGTATATATCGACTCAGAGAATGTGCCTGTATTCATTATCATATCAATGACTTTAGCAACCATACAAACTGTACAGTTATCAGGAAATGAGATAAAGCATAGTTCGTAATAATTAGAAAATGGCAAATATCACTTTCTGTTGAGACAACTTCATCCCTTCTTGAACTGGGATCTGACGGGCGTTCCCGTTGCTGGCTACAAGGAACAGAATACAGCAGAGGTATCTAACAGAAAAGAAGGGGTAACGAGAGTGTTCACAATGTCCTGTTGTCGTGTTCGCAGGTCCTTTTTGTTTGGGACTAAGTTTCGTTACTGACGTTCACTTGTTAGGGTTCTGTCCCTTTCCGCTCTTTGGCTAGAGCCGATGCCCATCGGTAACTGTTTCGATAGTCACGAGATAACACTAGATTTCCAGGGCTGAATCCGTTTTTCGAAGCCGTGGTCGCTCGATTGGTGCTCTTCTTAGATAGCATAGCCGTATTTTTTTGGTTTGGGTTCCACATTATGAGATGTAACGATCGTGGTCGGAACGAGTCACCATAATGAATCAGATTGGTTTCAGTCATCTATTTACATTATCATCATCTGTGCATCACAAAGGATGGTCCCAACGTCGGTAAAAGAAGCAACCAAATGTCATTCTCCAGGCCATATTCCGAGCGCCCTGCCCTTCCTTATTAGTGCCTGTTTGTATCGGCAGCACTGGCTTGAGCACTGCGTGCAGAGCTGGCTGAGCTGGCTGGAGAGCAGCAGCGGGGCTCGGAACGGCGGGGCGAGCGCGGAGACGCTGTCGCGCGTGGGGGCGGTGGCGGAGGAGTTGACTTCGCTGTCGAACGCGACACTGCTGGCGGTGTACCTGGATGTGCGCGTGGATGCCTTCAACGCCCTCGGCAACCTCCACCGCACCGCCACCTTCTGGTGTCCCGTCGACGAGGTCGACGTCGACCCCGAGGTCACCCGCTGTCTCCTCTATTGGGACCAGCTCCAGGAGTCCCTTGTCCACGCCTTCTGTCCCCATGAAATCAGGTCTGGTAACCGAAAATTGAATTTGGAGGTTCTTTAGTTTATGTATTCCGTCCAATTTAAGTAGTGCGATTGTAGATAAATAATTCAACCACGCTCTAATATGTAAGAATGCCAAACTAAACGAAGTGAGGTAGCGGTATCAAACTGTGTCTTGTTTTGTGGAACAGAATGAATTACAGTGGTTTGATGAATCCCTGCATCCCGCGGTTGTCGTGGGTCGGTAATGATGTTTTTTCTTCGTTTAACTTAAAAATACAGTAGTCCAATTTAAAGTGAGAAGTGAAAGGAGACCCTGAGAATTAATAACAACTCAATCGTTTTCATCTTGGTGAAGGATCGCAGGCTTTAGAGTGCCATTAACTGTCAATCCGTAGTTCATACGAATTTTTACAGGCTCTGGTGTGCTTATGAATAAAAAATGGTTGATTTCCCAACGCAATTCCACGTTTTTAGCTCCCTCAAAAATAACCGTAAAATCGTGTTTCATCTCCTTTAGAGCGAACACGTCTTTTGGAGTAAATTTTATTTGGACTGGATAAGAACTTGTCAGCCCTTGCTCCTACTATCTTAATCTTAACAATTTAAATCCCTAACGATCTGCATTTTCTGGGTTCTTGCATTATTACATTAGTAATCATGCAGTATCGACATCTACATTGTTAGTACTGGCACTGATTCCTCGTAATGAATTATTAGGCATGAACGTACCAAAATGTTCCTTTAGTAGAATTTCGTTTCTTTCTCCTCCACCGGATTTCTAGACATGAATTTCCTCTAAAGGCTACGGTATTGTTGTGTTTTACCCATAGTTGGAGGCTCCAATGTCTGGCATTTTCATTCATTTACGTGTGCAGCTCATTCATATTATCGTCAATTTCATTTGTTTCAGGTTCATTTTTGACGGACTAGGGGACTTCATATCGCAAATATTCCTCCGTCTCATTCCGCAAATCTCGCGGATGAATGTGAACGGCAACCGCAAGATGTGTCGCAACATCTACAAGCTGCAGCAGGCCTTGGCTCTCCTCACCGAGAACCACGAGTCCGACCTCATTCGCGTCAAACAGTTGTACGAGCTCTTTTATCTCAATCCCGAGGTCAGTCAACGCTCCCCTCCTCTCCCTCTCTCACACACATACTGGTTGTATTTGACTGTCGTCAGGGTAAGGCTAGAGCAAACTGATTTGAGGCATTCCTTTGGTGGAAGGGTTTCCTCATAAGCTGCCTTTAGTTATTACGCCGATAAACCGGGCAATACGACACGACAATTAGTGTCTTTTTGGAGGACAGCGCCTAACAAGGCATAATGGGAGAATCAACATCTTAAGGCTTCGGCATAGGTCAAACATTTGGGGTTGGGAGGCTGGTGTAGTCGGGAAAATTGTCGACTAATAAGCATTTTGACTTTCAGCTAAACTGTGGCATAGGACCGAATTCTGTTGCCGATCGTATGGCCCACGGTCAGGCTTTCGAATTCCTCAACCTAAGCCCCTCCAACACGTTATTGTGCTGATTTTCAAGGTTTTCGATGCTGTGTGAGCGCGATCCGATCGTCTGCTAGTCAGTCACATCATGTTTTCCATCGTGTTCTCTAGCTCGTGCCAGCAAATTGTCCTCACATTCTTCAGTATTGCTGTTCATTGAGCAACTACCTTAATCTCCTCATGGTAAAGGTTATTTCGTGATTTAAGTAGGTTCTAGTCATCCATTGATGAAGGGTTGAAACATTTAAAGGATGTGCAGTGCTCTGGAACACCTTCAACACTCATGTGAATAACGCCTAAATCCCCATTGTCGTTCATGATGCTGATGTTAATTACTTGCAGGCTGTTGTGAACCGGGTGATCGAACAAGGCGTCGCGTTCGAGGTGGGAGTCTACCAGAACCTCTTGCGACTCTACCAACGAAGTCATCCATCCTACGACCACGCTCGAACCGACGACAGCATCACCAAACTGGCCCAGATAATCCGAGTCTAACATCCTCGGTGCTTTCCACTTGCCGCATCCTCCTTACTGCTTTCAACCGTCACTTACTTGGTTTAAATATCTCTGGCATTGTCTTTGGAATACACACATATTTATACGAACCTTGTGTGTTTTGTGTCTTGTTGTGGTAAACGTTCCAAACAACGATTCGTGTGCTACATGGCTGAGTGGACTTCTTTTCAAATCGCTCTAAATGTATAAAAAAATGCTGATATGTTAATTACCGTGTTAGGTCCTCCGTGAATTGCCTTTTTCGCCTGTGTTTCCCATTAAAAACGCTTAATTTGTATTGGATTTAAACATACAAGATGGAAGTGGATAAGTTTAACAATAAAACGAGGCTTCTCTGTCGATCGAGGAGGGAATTATTCAAAGGTACCGCACTAGACCAGCTTTACAACAGGTAATTTAAAGCGACAATATATCTAGTACATGAAATCTTTGCTTTTAAAACCGGATTTCGATTTTTAGGTATCTGGACCACAGATCAATGTTTCATTTCAGTAAGAACCTACTACTTTATAAACTTCTGCCAATAGTGGAGGCAAGATGCTGTGTTGATGTATGTCCTGCGTGTTACCACAGTTTGGATCATCTCGATTGTGACTACCGCGTTCGGAGCGTTCGACCAAAGCGGAACAAAATAAATTTTGGGGAGATCCGACAGGTATGTTTGGTTCGAATTGTCATGGCTGTTTAGAAAATCACTTGTCGATTTTGTCGCGTAACGACTAGTTTCCGAACAGAGATTTCACAGGCCAACTCTGATCCCAGGTGAGTGTTTACGGCTGGGTGTTTTTATTGACCATGTAGGAAATCGAATGTCAACACACCACCAGCGTCGCCGTTTGAGATATTTTCCCCCTCACCAAGACTCTCCGCTTCTCCCAGGTACGTTGTGGTTGAACTGTATCGACTTATTCTTCCTTTCAGTGGTGGTAAGAAGAAGAAGAAGAGTAACAGGAGTAAGAAGAAGCAGCTTATGAAAGAAGTTAGTTTCCAACAAACCAGTGGCATGAAAAAGAAGGATCGGAAGAGTGGTCGGGATTCTTTAAACGATTTCTTGGGTTCAATTTGATGCTGTGGAGCGTTTGTATATATTCAATAAAGTCTTGCCTATCCATATTTCAGTGTTACTATGAGTGTCATTGGTAATTGTTGTAAGTGGTCTTAGCTGCCTTTAGGACGCCCAGGACAAGCAAAAGCTCCGTAAACAAGTCAGGGAGGTGCTTTTAGAGATTCCTCCTGACGTGCGATCTCAAAAGTCCCAGAAACTGGTGCAGTTGGTGAGTCAACCTCCACTGTGTTCGCATTTTCGCAAACAACCTTAGGTACTGAATCATGAGTTCTACAGGTCAGCAAAAGGTATATCAGTCTTTCTGAGTTTGCCCACAGAACCCGATACGATCGAAATTGTTGAGAATGCATTACAAAACGGTAAGGTGGTCGTAGTTCCACAGGTGATTGCTGGAACCTGCAAAATGCGGATGCGTAGACTCCATAGCTTGGAGGAGCTATCCTCATGGCCTGTTAATCAATACGGGATTCGGCAGCCACCAGAAACCACTGCTGACGACGATCGCTTTGGTGCCTACAAAAGTAGTATGGCTGCCTGTTTCAATGTTTATATTTTAATTTCTATATGCTGTCTAAAATCTCTCCGCTGCAACATTTAGTTGTGGATCTTTTCCTGGTCCCCGGAGTTGCGTTCACGGTGACGGGGAGTCGTTTGGGCCATGGAAAGGGATATTACGATCGATACTTGGCTGATTTGTTTCGGTTTTACCTAAATCATCATCCGGATAGACCACCGCCTCGTACTTTGGGGCTGGCATTTTCAGAACAAATTCTGCCCCAGGTTCCCAAGGACGACCACGACATATTGTTGGATGCAGTTCTATTTGCATAATCGCATGAAATGTGGTGGTAATGACTCGTTCTTCTGCCTCTATGGAACTTGTTATTATAGAGGTTCTGTTAAATCCTCGCTTGAGAGATGACCAGACTACAAACGAACAAATCTTTTAGTTCAATTAAGGAACAAATAAACTTTCAGTGAACATACGCCATCGAGCTCAGATGCAGTATAAAACTGTCCAAATACAAAGTATTACTAATAAAAATTGATGGCAAAAGCATTTACTTCTAGGTAGATAACCACTGACAGCACTTGTCAGATTAACTGACTAATGGGATTTGGGAACTAATAGGATAGTGGTTTTCTACCATTTATTGACTTCAAGGGAAAAACATACAATGTCATCAAGGAAACGGGATGATAGCAAGGTTCTACTGCGTTATGGGGTGAGTATGTGTAGATCGTTTCCAAAATGGGATGTTAATAGCATTATACGTAGCGACAAAATAAGATATTTGAATTAGAAGGGTGTTAAATTCTCCGAATTGGCACGGTATTGCCATTTATAGGCTACTGAAGGTTGAGTGGGAGCTAGAATCGGGTATATTTGAAATCGGACTACTTTACGGAATTTAAAGATAAAACAGAAGAGGAGTAGTGGAGCCTTATTAACTCACATATCCTAAAATGTGTACAATTGCTAATGCGGTCGAAAAAGTAAATTGTTATGAAAGGCAGGAATCAGAATCAAGAAGTTCCTTGTGAGTATTAAAAATAAACCATTTGTAGTTGAATTTACGAACGGCTATGAATCCCATTAAGTTTTCAATACATCGTAGTAATTCGTCTTAGGATTGGCTTAACTTCAAAGAAGTGCACATAAAAATTTCCAAAAATAATAAAAAAATAATTTTTCGACAGATTTTAACAACTAGTTAAATTTTTGCAGCATAGTAAATTTTATTTAATTTATGGTCATTATGTATTTTGTTTAAGTTTATGCTATGGTAATCCATACAGTTGAAATTGTAGTCTGTCTGTGAGATGTCTGCCGGTGGTGTGGATCCCAATGCTAGTTCTGTTGATGTTCAGGAAATTCTTCGGGAACGCTATCGCCACATACTAGATATATCGGATTCTACTAAAAAACACTACACAAGCATCTATCGAAGACTTAATGAGGCCTCTGATTCCAATGATCCGGGATTGTTACGCCAGGTTTTGTCCAGTCACATTACTCAGAATTTTAATTCAATGGTGAGAATGAAGATTCCAGGCTATCCTTTGCCATCTTTGGATGAAATTCGTTTGAGTCGTGTAGGCGAAAGCTGTGCTACAAAGAGTGCTATAAGCTGCTTTGGCGGTGAGGTCGGAGTAATTCTCATTTTCTATTTAGGCTTTGTTCTTGGTGGTGTAATTGGGCTGTTTACTGCCGGTGTTGATCCTTTATATACCGTTACTGGTACTGAACCAGTTACAACGAAAGCTGTTGCAAAAGAAATGTGGGCCCGAGCTGCTTCCCATGGGAAAAACTTCGCTATCTTCGGTACTCTATTTGCAGCCACTGAGTGTGGCTTGGAGAGCGTGCGCGGAAAATCGGATCTCTTCAACGCGTCGATGAGTGGTGCTATTGTGGGTGCAGCTGTTGGGCTCCGGGGCGGTTTGCATGCTGCTGCAATTTCAGCTTTGGGATTAGCTGCGTTTTCGACTGTATTCGGCATATATTTCATGTAATATTTTGTAAATAAATCGGTTGTATATTTGTACATCGTTTTTCTCTTCCACTAAACTTTTGGAGTTTTAGACATAAAACTCGTCATTTCTCTTAGATGCCTAGTGAACATCGTCGTAGAAGTCGCTCTAGGGATAAGACGCGACGAACGCACGGCGATCACTCCACTAAGATGGCAAAGGAGCGCCTAAAGGATGGGTCTTCTCATAAAAGTGCTAGACGCTCAAAGTCTTCTAGTTCCTCCGATTCGGATATTTCTCTTCCTCTAGAAGAAATCGAGAAAATTAAAATGATTGTCAGGCAGAAGAAGGTGAGTCATTTTTCTACAACTTATTTATATCCAAAGCACTGAGTAAAATTTCCTTTTCAGTACCTTTCTACGTTGGAACGTGTTAGTGAGACAAATTTTCAACTCTGTTTCCTTTATCTAAGGCAATGATGAAAGAGCTGGAAACGCCTGAGGAAAAGAGGGCTCGACGTATTGCCAAAAAGGAGCGAAAGGAACGCCGAAGACGCGAAAAACTTGGATGGGGCAAAGACTATCTCGGCTACACAAACGATGATAATCCCTTTGGAGATCGCCATCTCTCAGAGACGTTCGTTTGGCGCAAGAAAATCGATAACAAGGGTCTCTCTCATCTTGATGATGCTCAGCTCCATGCACTACAGGTTCAGAAAATGGAGGAAAATCGACGGGAACTTGAAAACGTCAGGAAGCGCCGGCTAGAACGGGAACGCGAGCGAGAAGAGAAGGAAAAGGAGCTGGAAATGATCCAACGTGAAAAGGAGGCTGAGTACTACAAGTCCTGGGGCCAGCAGGAAGACACTTTCCACCTGGAGCAGGCAAAATTGCGCTCGCGTATTCGAATCGCCGACGGACGAGCTAAGCCCATCGATCTCCTCTCTAAGTACATTGCAGATCAAGATGAAGGGGCACAAAATATGGCCAACGGAGGGGACATTTCCAGTGCCATAGAGGTGATGGAACCTACGCAGTTTCTGGTGGGACTAAATATTGAAGATCTGGAGGACCTACTCGTAGATATCAAGGTAGTGTCCTAAATCTATCTATAACTTTCAACATCGGGGGTTTGCGTCTGCTCCTTTGAAATTGTTGTGTCAGTGTTCTAATTCGTTAGCTCTTAAAAGCTCAGTTGCTTTGAAGGGATGTGCTTTAAACTTGATGCACAATGTTGTAAAATTCCCCAACTTATTGATTTTAAATTGATCGGGAATGGTGTAAATAATCCTGTAGGTTAGGTTAAGTGGTGCCCATTGGACCGCTGGGCACTTGTTCCTAATTCTTGTAAGATTTATTTACCTTTTTCAAGCAAAACTCGTAACTGTGCATCAATGTCATTTAGGTAGTATACATGGAACTGGAGAAGGGTCAAAATGTAGAATACTGGCGCGACATGACTGTAATTGTTGAAGACGAGTTACGACATCTCAAGCATCTTGAGGGAGTGAATGGAGACGGACGGTATGCATCGTCCAACATCAGTGATTCCGTCCTTAAGTCCGTCGCGGAAACACTTAAATCGAAGACATATGTACAATTAGCGGCTCTTGAAAAGCAGGTATGCAGTGTTCTCATACTTATTTAAAAGCCTTTGCCCACGTGCTCGTTCTAAACTTCGTCAATTTAGATTCAACCCAAGCTGCGTGGAGGTGAAGGCGTAGACGTTGGGTACTGGGAGACCCTCTCACAGCTTGTAGCAGCTCAAATGGCCCGCACGCGTCTTCGTGAGAGGCATCAAGAGCACTTGCGTCGTAAGCTGAGCTACCTGAAGCAAAATCAGGGCATTACCAGTAGCGACCGTGAGCCCATGTTCCCGAGTGGCTCCAATCCCACCAATAGTATAGTAGAACGCATTCAAGAACTGCGGCAGAAGGCCAATGAGATGATGGGTGATGAACACGTGGAGGGCAGTGAGGTGAAAGATGAAAAGCCTGATATTGATGAGAAGCCTTCATCCTCCTCGGCGCAACCTGAAGCCTCTGCCAGCGCCCCTAATGAACCAGATCCATATGACTCAGCCCTTTACTCGCCAGTTCTCCTGACTCAAGCTGATGTGGAGATTGATGCTGTTTTGTATGATGCTGAGGATGATTGGGCCAAGCTGGAGTACCAGGTGTGTCATTTCGTGAATCTGGTCTTCTTCTTTGATGGTTAAAGTAATTTTTTCACTTATGTAATTCCGATTTTCCTAACTGTGTTTTGAAGAGAAAGGATGTGATGCACACTGGAGCTCTGCGTAAGTCTACCGAAGAAGAATTGCTAAACCGAGCTAAGGAGGGCATGGAGGAAGGTGACGCAGACTTCAGCGTTATGGTGAGTATATTTTTCATAGAGCTATACAGTCAATATGAGTCGTGTTCAGTAATCTCGTATTATTTGGTTTGTACCCTAGTTTATCATGTGGTCTTTCCTAAATTCATACACTAGGAGACGGACCTTTGAATGCTCGATTTCGCTATCAACTGAGTAGACAGTAATAATGCTGGCCTTTGGCATCAGTAGTCATCTCATGTCAAGAGCTTGCCTAAGAGATGCGTAAGTAGCTCTCATTCACCGATTGTGTGGCTGAAAAGTACTAATAGCTTTCAAAAAGGGCACTAGCCATTTGTAATAGGTGCAGGCAATAAGCCAAAACTTCTGTCGTGGTTGTGGAATACTGTGTGGAACCAATATTGTAATCTTGTTAGCCGCTTGCTTTTGACACATCGTGTCAATGAATAAGCTCTTAGGTAAATACTTCCATAGCCTAGACAATAAAATAATTTGTTATTGCCTTGTTTACTTCAGGCCCCACTAGAGGATCAGTCCTTCTTGTGGTCGGATAAGTACCGTCCACGCAAGCCGCGCTTCTTTAATCGTGTGCACACTGGGTTCGTGTGGAACAAGTACAACCAGACGCACTACGATCTCGACAACCCACCTCCGAAGGTGGTTCAGGGCTATAAGTTCAATATCTTCTACCCTGACCTCATCGACATGACGCAGACGCCGACGTACACGCGCACGCCTTGCGAGGGCGAGCCGGACTTTGAGATCCTGCGCTTCTCCGCGGGCCCGCCCTACGAGGACATCGCCTTTAAGATCGTCAGTCGTGAGTGGGAGTGCTCCTACAAGCACGGCTTTCGGTGTCAGTTCCACAACACCATCTTCCAGCTTTGGTTCCACTTCAAGCGCTTCCGCTACAGGCGTTAGGGTGTGGTCTTGTATACTGTCGATTTTGTACAAATTTCCAATCCATTTCCCTGTTGCACCTTTCGTATTCGACCAGCTCCTCAAATACATTGTCTTGATATCGCCCATTTTTATCTACTTTTCCTCCTATCTCCGTTGGAGAAGATTGTGGAACATGGTAGGAGGCTTCAAAGGCATTTTGTAATCAAAATCTCTTTTCTCTTACTCGGCTAAAATTCCCGATAACGCATTATGAAACAAGAATAAATCCTAAGTACAGGGCCGATATCGTACTACTCAAATCACAAAACATTCGTAATCATCCTCACAACAAGTCATAGCATCTATTAGTATTAAAATCGCGTAAACAATAAGTACTTATGTAGAGGAAAGAAAGCGAGTTACGCCTAATTGAGGTTCCGATAACTCATGTCAGTCATTGTGTTTAGCTTTACATGGAAAGGCACCGTCGGACAGGTCATGAGGGGAGGGGCAGACTTTTTGTGCATATTAGGTGGAATGTACCCAGACGGCGTGGCGCCGGATGAAATGGAAGCATCGTCATTGGAGAGGAGTGCCATCCCGCTCAAGTCCTTCCAAAGGCCCTCCAAGACGTCGTCTATCTCTCCATCAACACTGCCAGTATTCCTTTCGGCGCTTTGAGACATTATTTCACCAAAGGTGGCTTCCAGTTCACCCAAGACGGTGCCTGTAAATGAGGCGTTGGTAGAGGTGTTAAGAAAGCTCCCCAGGTCAGTATTCAAATCCAGGTCTTGGGGAAGGAAGTCCTCAGTGGCAATCGCTTCTGATTCGCGAAGACGCTGAATAGAGCAGCAGTGGATGAGTCCACCATCAAGAGGATGGGCCTCGGAATTGAAAATGTAGCCAGAGCCACTTATGCACTGATCATCAGCATTGATCAACACTGCCGAGCCATCTGATGAAAGAGGAGTCCGATGGAGAAAGTTGTCCTCGTCAAAGAGAAGGTAGAGGTATTTGACAGTCTCGGAAAGAAAGAATGACTCCATGCGGTTTTCCTTTGTGTGTGTTCGAACGTCTTTAATCTGCCATATGTTAAGTGATTACTGACTTAGAAAAAAAATCCACTTACCGTAGCAAATCCACACTCTGTCTTTGCGTCTCGTTCGATAGACGTGAGAACGTCAGCTCCCATTTCTAGCAAGTAGGGATCTTTGGTTGCTCTGTAAACGTACATCACTGACTCTATGAATTCTGGAAACCAAAGTGGTGAACTGGCTTACGTGGAACGGAGAATATGTGCAAATTGAAACGTGAAGCGTACCAGGTCTAAGAGGATAAACCCCTTGTCTCCCAACTGGCTTGTTAGCAGAAACATCAAACATCTCCGGTAGAAAGCCGAATTTTTTCCATACTGAATGATACGCAATCAGAAGCTCCTTAGCTTCTTCTATTTCACCCGCCAAGGCCTAAAAAAACAAAATTGATTCATTGGTGATGAATGGACCATGGTTTAGACAATAGAGCAGGTGGGAATCCAACCAAAACTCCTGGCCAGAACGATTCCAGGCTCTGGTAAACATTATTAGTTACAGATCCTCCATCCATAGTGGCCATAACATGCCAGGAACCGAACTTCAAATACTTCTTTATCGAGGCTCTATATTCTGTCAGGAAAAAGGATACTGGTAAAACCTCTACAAGTATAAAGCATCAAGAATAAAGCAATTTGGCCATTTACCTCGAAACATGGCGTCTAGTTCCGGAAGACGGAAAAGAACAGAGCCCTTGAAAAGGTACTCAAAGTAGGAATCAACCCCAGAACCAATAGTTGCTTCCTTTCCTATCCAGTTTCCCGAAAGCACGTTGATGTGGTTCCCGACCAGGCCCAATCCAGATCTGTGACTCCACATGGCGCGAAGAGCCTTAATTGCTGCTGCCTCATACCGGGGATCGCCTTAAACAGAGTAAAAATTGGATCATTTGACTAAAGTGCATATAAGGGGAACACAAAAACATACCCGTCAATCTAGAAAGTGCTCCGAATTCGAGGATCAGTGTGCCGACTGTGGCAACACAAGTCACCGGCGTTTCACTTGGCGGAACAGCTCCCTGTGCTAAATTAACAGTGCCGAAGGGCATTCCAGTTGGGGTATCAAAGGCAGGTAGCAACTTCCGTGCAAATGTTTCAGCCAAACTCAAAAGGCGGCCGTGGCAAGGCCACCCAGGCTCCAAGTTAACTCCAGCTCTTTCTGATAAGAAATGGGCAGCAAGAAGTCCACCGACAACTATATTGTTAGAAATTTAACACAAAAGCCTTACCCCGAATATTTGTCTCGAAGACCGATATATTTACATTACGGTTGGTGTCAATATTGTTTAGAATAAGATCCACAGCCCTCCTGAATTCGGAATGATTTCCCAATGTAACAAGTGTATCAAGTGAGTCAATTAGCGTTAGTGAAAAACCACCCCAGGTGTCATGGCCATCACAAGTTATGGGACGAAGTTCATCGTATGGATACGCATTACGCATATAGCCCTCATAGCCATGGTAGAATAACTTTTTAACCCTTTGCTTGAAAGATTCTAGGTCAATATTACCATGCACTGATTGGAGAGTTAATAGAAATAGATAGAAGTAAATTATCTGAAAACGCATTTTGAGAAAGAGAGATCATCCAGAATGCACACCAGAGATAATTCGACCTTGGGGGATGTAACACGATATGCACACGCGTGTATTTATGAACTATGACTATTCTTTTCTGGATATTTGAGACATTATTTCGGATGACCGATAATTAAATTTATTAAAATTTTTCCATGTCAACTCGTTGCTTTTCAATGGTCTCTACAAACGAACTGATAAATTATATTTGATTATTGTTTGAAAAATTAATCGTTCAATACTCAGATTATGTAACTAACAATTGTAGTGATAATGACATCTAGTTTTATTGCGTTAGGTTCAATTCTTTCTAATCTCATCGACACCTCGTCCTTCGCATTTACGAAATGCTACATTCCCCATCACTCTAAGCAGCATTACTTATTCAAAGAAAATTCAGTTATTAAACAAATTAACTTATGATAGGTTTTAGCTAGTTTTAGGAGGGCTTACTCCGCGAGTCCTATCACGAGTTAAAAATACCACCTCACAGGCAAAGCGAATTCAATGCTCACTGCTACTTCTTTTATTCCACACTTCCTTTCAGTTATTCAAGTATTTTCATAGGTTATACGAACCACACAATTTTTGGTGGTCGTATTTATAGTATTTAGTGGTTCATATCAGAAGATCCAATGCAATATTCTGAACCCCAAAATGCCTCCCATTTGTTTCATGTAGTCTCGAACAAATCTGAAGCATGTCAAGATATAGAAGTCTCCAGCACCTTAGCCAATTCCTCGTAACAAAGTCATTACCTCGATTTCTAGAGTCATTTAATTACTTTACCCCACGGATCTTCCTTACTTATTTGTAATGTGGTATCACGGATGTTAGATGCTCTCACTTCCTGTTCCCTTGGAGATCTGAACTGATACTTCAAAGCTGGATAAGAAGTATTTGATTTATTTAGGGATTGGGTGTCAACACCAGCACTTTCGTCCAGATACAGTTTGATTACTTAGCAATTTAAGTCTTCTGATGCTCATGCTTAGTGTGGGTTGTTTGGTGATTGTTGGACGATGATCGACAGAGGTGAGGATGTTTAATTGTAGGCTTGCTTACCAAAAATACATTAATAGTAACAGAAGCTTAAACATTTTTAATTGGGCAACATAATGATAACTTAGTTCAAAATCACCCAGGAATAATTCGGTAAGATTTATTATTACTTGGGCAAGGCATCATAAAAAACTATAGGGGAAATTAGACTAGACCGTTTATAAGACACGGAGCGCGTTGAATGTGGCGTTTAATTAGTCTAGATCCGATGTCGACGCTTTCACTTTTATCAGATTCAGTAAGGTGCATTACTAATTTTAACACTGACAGGGTCGGTGACAATATGTCATGAAGGAGTAACTCTTTCACGCAACCTGCGATCACGCACGTCTTGCTAGATAATCATCACCAGTTGATTTCGTGACATAAGTCAGGGGGCCATAAACAAACAAAAAAGAATTTGAATGCTGCCAGTAAACATTTTTTCACAGAGCCTTCATGCCTTACTGTGTACCGATTTACCAAAAACCAAGCAGTCATTTCGATTGAAAACCTATTTATTATTCCCGCGAAGATCCTCGTGATTTCAATAAACATGGATTTAACATCCATCTCAGTTTTCTTACAGAAAAGCAGGTCACAAATTTCGCGCCAATGAAAATTGCAAAGTGTTAAAATACTCCGCTAATTTTTAGAATGTAATATAATCTACAAGAGTTTAACATTACCCATGAGACTATTCAATAAGTGTTTCAGCACTAAACACCATGTTTTCTTTCCCGAAACTTAGCAAATCCTAATTCGACCAATCGGCAACATTCCAAAGAAACAATTTATCAAAAGGAGCAAGTCCTTCGAGTCCGAGTAATTAAATAATACCCTAGGGACAGGAAATAGTTCAACACCTTGAGTGAAGACTAACAGTGGTCACATTGAGGGAGCGGTCAAACATTCAAATAAATCGACAACTATTTTAGTTAGTTATTCGAAGGAATCGGACAGCATTGAAAAAACTAGTTTGTTTGGTCTACCGTGATCAATGTCGGCAACTCTTTGCCCTCGTGGTTCTTCCTCATTTCCAGAATGTTTATCCCAAAAATCTCTCTTCCCTGAAGGCACTCAAGGTTCTAAAATGGAATAAAACGGAGCAGTTATTGCATTTAAAACAAATCTGCGCCCAATAAATTACGAAATAACTGAACAAACATTCAGAAAACCTTTTACAGATTTATAAGTGGTTGTTTTTCAGATGTGCTGAAGGTGTTCACACAAATTACAATCCTTTAAAGGTTTAAACTCTGTTTTATTCATATAGGTGGTGACAAACAGGAGAAAGAACGCCAACTGGATTCCTTACCCCCATCGAATTCGTCATTGAAGGAAATAACTTGTACCACGATTATCCGCGTTGGCCATCAAATAATGAAATTATAATTGCTACTTAATCCTCCTCCTGAACACTGTGAAAACAATTTGGCGTCATAACGGCGGCTGATTTCATCGAAAACCCCCAACAAAGCGTTGGAGGGCTTGGGATGAAATCAGGCGGAGATGTGGAATTGCTGATCTGGGTAGCGAGGGTGACTGGTGTAACAGCAGGTTTCGCCCTCCCCTCAGACGAAATGTCAAAATATTTGTTAGCCACCAATTTCTACGGCGACTACATCAGCCCCCAATGCACGATTGACCGCGTTCGTCGAGAAAGACACTAATCACTGTAATGGCAGGACTAAAAAGGCTCCGCTAATCGACGAAAATTGAAGCAGTTTTTAAAGAGAACCAGCTGGCTCCAGATTCAGGTTTGCGTCGGATTAAGGCCGTAGTGGACACTAATATCTAAGGATATTTTTGAGGAAGACTATTTGATCACCACGGAGTAATTTCCTTGAGAATATAATATCTTTTAAATCCATTAAAATTTAGATCTTAAGAAGGACTAGCAACTACAACACGAACACCGGAAGGATGGAATTAAGTAAACTAATGGGGCCACTCTCGCCCTTCTTGACTAGACGGACTGTTTACTTAAAGTGTGTGCTGGCACGCAATCTGTTGCGACAAATTCCACTCCCACCGATTCAAGTCAACTTAATGACTTATGCTCCTACGAAATCACAATTTGCCTTTCAATAAATCAACTCATTGCATCGTTTTCCGGGCTCATAAAACCCCAAGCTGGTGAAGACATCGTTGCAAATTTTATATTAAAGCAGACACACGCCTCAATATTTGCTTTTTCCAGGATTTGCCTTCATTTCCCACGGGTAACAAGTAGCTCTTTCTTCGGAATGATTTGTAAGCTAGTAAATAATAAATGGTAGAGTGAAGGATCAAGGTCGAGAGAATAAGGTGGATGAGGAATTTCCTCTCAATCAAGCTCTTCCATCGTTTGCGACGTGATTCCTGCTGTGTGGTTGAGGAGGAGAGGTTACGCATCGTCCTGATAAAGCATCATCCCTTTTCCATTCACTAGGGCAGGTCTTTTGCCCCCTTAGAGCTTGTGATTCAAACGCCCTAATTGCTGCATAGAGCAGATATAAGCATTAAGTGGTAACAATTCAAAGTACATTTTTCCTTCGCGATTCCACCGCCATAGTAAAAAGAGAACTCTTTTTTATGAAGGACCTTTCTAGGCAGCTATGGATGGGGTCTTTACCTTCACTTATGAAGCTGGCACTGTCTTCAACGCTTAACATTTCGAGAAAAGATAAATTTTCCTCGCCACTCACAAGTCGTCTATTCAAAAAAGGTGAAACAAGTTGACGAGTATGAGGGAGAGATGTCGTTAACTCGAGCTTTGAGTTGTTTGAATTCAGACAAACCATTCCTGGTTTTGCACCCATTTTCCAAGTCTAGGAACTTGCTCAAATATTTGTGAAGATGAACAGGTGTATGGTGCGAACTAAACTTCAGTGCCATTTAAAACTCAACTGATAAAGCAAGCTAAGCTTCTTCAGGGCTGCTGTTTCAAGAAGCTTATCATCCTCAAACTTAGCCGGTTCCATCTTCATCTTCGTGGAGGGTGAAATTTCTACTTCTGAAATTCGCAAATTACCATCTTTTGCCGCAAGTTCTTTAAATCACATATTTCTCTCTCTCCGTAAAATAGATGAATGCTTCTATCCGCTTTGTCGGCTACTGAGTTTCCTCTATTCAATTAATAAGGTATTATGAGCCTAAAATGGTTCTTAAGTACTTTCATTTTAGTAGAGTATTTATCAAGCAATCGTTAATTTAATTGTTCTGTAAAACAAAATTTGACCAATTTAAAAGAATCTTACCATAAAATAATGTTTAGCTCCGTTAGACATTATAAGATACTCATTAAATTTAGCTCAAGTTAAAAAGGTAAAATTGAGACAGAACTCAACGGTTGACCTGATATTTACAGGAACGGAACCTCCGAAGTTCACAGACTGCTTCAAATTCAACGGACAGATCAAAAGAACCGACTTCGCGCTGCATACTCACCTCACCGTTGCGACTGACCAGAGGCGAGATCTCGATGATGTTCTCGCCCTCCGTGCCGAAGTTGGCACCAGCAGCCTTCGCCCAGGCGGCGTGGGTGTCCAAAATGGCCTTTCGACAGGTCTCTGGACAGTCCTTCCCAGCCCCGGGCCCATTCTTCAGCGGTGAAAACTCTGCCGCTCTGTCCACCTCCCAGATGAAGAAGCGCCTGGGGAAGAGGAGATACCAACTTGTTAGTTAGCCTAGGATTCCCCAGAACAGAGAATACAAGACCTAATGTGCTGCGCCGTCAGTGTATTAATGGGATCTGTTTAAGAATAACCAGAACTCCCAGTTCCACCTAGGAGACGAAAACGTAATAAAACGCCACCATATGATAGCCCATCCATCTGTCATTTACCATGCGGTGTCACTTAGAATTTACGATGGTACTTTTGCACGAAACACAAAAAACAGCAGTGGATTTATTTTAGGGGCCAAGGAACACTAGCTTTAGTAACCACTGAGATACTTTCACACAACTAGCGAGGCGTGAAGCCTGATGAAGGTGATTTAATAAGCATGATAAAGCTAAGACGAACGCAGTTAACGTCTAAACGGGGATTTAGTCCACATACGCACCTCGTATTGCTTAATGCAACACTAGTTCACAGTGCCCTTCATCAACAATCTCTGCATTGGCCACGGGAGCCTTAAACTTCGCGGCCTCTACTTTTATCAAATTGGGATTTTTATGGCTTTGCTCATCGCTAATGAAGTAACCTTGCTGTGCGTGCAAAGACATTCGGCTTGGCCTCAGGGTTAGTAACCGATGGGACGCTTCCTCTCCAGATAAGAATCCGGGGTATCAATGGTAGCTATTGTGGGACCCTTCCTCCTGCAGGATAAAGATCCGAGGGGTGGGGCCCACTGAAGGGATAATGCATAAACAAAGCTGGGAGAAACTCTACCAAGTCAAGGCACTCACTGAGGCTCAGTACCCGGGTCCTCCGCCATACCACAGGTCGACGTTGTCAACACTGCAGTACCGACTCCATTCACATGCCTTCCTCTTGCTAAACTGCACTGATGCTTCCCGTAGCAATGATTCACTATGCCCTTCCGTGTTAATGGCAACTACTGTGGGACCCTTCCCCCTCAAATAAAGATCCAAGGAGTGAGGCCTGGCAAGGCCTATTAAGGGAAGGTACGTGAATGAAGCTTCAAGAAACTGAATTATACCGAGGCACATTACTAAGGCTCATTGTCCGGGCCCCCCACCAAACCATAGGTCGGTGCAGATGACACCACAACACTGATTCCAATCACACGCCTTACCATTACCAAGCTGTACCGATGCTTCACTATGCCCTTCCGAGTTCACTTTTACGATTTCTAACACCGCGCATCTAGTTGGTATTTAATCCGATTAGCCCGCCCAATAGCTTATCTGATCAAGACAAGGTGACTGACATTGATGCCGTTATATGACATACCACAAAGTTGGGGAGAGTGGGTGGAGATGAACTTACTCGGAGTACTTGAAGACGTCAAAGATGAATTTCTCCATCTTGAGGGCGTTGGGCTCGGTGGGCTGGACCAGCTCCCCGGAGTTGAGGTCGATGTGCGCGACCTTCTTGTAGGCCGCATGGTAGGGCAGCGTGACCTCGTTCTTGGGATCACACACCCGTCCCAGGAACCCCACTGTCATGAAGTGGTTGCAGATGTTTCCCAGGCAGTACAGCAGGCGCGACTCGTTCTCCGGCTTCGACGGCGGCATCGGCAGCTTCAGCGCCGCTGTCGACGGCGAGATCTCAGAGTACTCCACAACCTTAACAGGCCAATTCGACATTCTATTTGATGAGCGATTAGGCATGGTATTTCAGTTAATACGCTACTTTTCCTATGATCACCATTGGATACTTCGACACCCTTTACAAACTCTAAACCCATTATCACAGACCACCATAGGATAAATAACAGAGTTTCTTGGGTGGTAGCATCATAATGACGCAATGAAATCTAGACGCCTATGAGATAATATTTGAACCCACCTAATGCCTTGCCCACATTAACACAGAGGGATGAAAGGTCTGTTCCCGGTAGCGAGCTTTAAATTTATGCTAAGGAAGAAGATAATCTCATTTTCTGTACTTCTAACAAAGTTTCCATGAGTTTCAAAACACGGGAGGCTATGAAATTGACTTGGTAGATAAGAGTAGAGAGCACACCGAATTAAAGAGGGCGAAACGGATGAGAAATCTCACCCATCTATGTAAGTGATCCCTTCAAGGAGGGGGAAAAGGCGAAAGGAAGGAAGGTGGTCATCAGCAGGAGTCAGCTAACGAGGTGCCACCTAAGGTCATGGGCTGTAGAGGCAGGCAAGTGTACTTTACTTCTGCCCTCAGTTGAACCGGCTGTGCCCGCAATATTGCCAAACGGGCACAACCACCATCAACACCACCACGTACAAACTTCTAGGGGTATTTGTGCGCCAAAGAATTTTCGGCTAACTTCAATTACAATCGAATTTGAGCACGCACAATTTCAATTAAACTCGATCGCAGTGAAAATTACGACTACATTGTGATAGTTATTCAATATTTTCGGAGTATTCCTCTCCGACTAAGAAGTGGTTGAAATGCATTCTTGCAAGAAATATGCCAAACATTAGTAAGCAAAGCGCAAAGGTTTTAGGGCACCGCGGCAAAATGAGGAGTGCAAACGGATAAGCATGAGTGAGCGCATGCATACCAGTAAGGATTCAGTGGTTTTAAGCAACACATCATTAACATCAAATTATCATGTTTAGGTATCTGATAACGTGGTCACAATACGTGGTGCATTTTTCCACAAACGATGGAAACATTCCACAGCAATTCCATAACTTAAATTACGTAAATACTTCGAACAAGCTACCCAGAAAGGAGCAGTTTGGATGGCAAACTGTCAGTTCTAGGTAGAGATCAATTGGGCTTAACAAAACGCACCCTATAAACGCCATCCACCTTTCCAACAACTCCGATGGGCTCATTCGGATCGGTCTTCTCCACCACCTTAACAGCGCAGTCGGCCGACTTGGCAATACAGAACCCGATAAACACCGGATCCGCCATTTGGATGAGTACGTTATCGACACCATAGATGTGAACGTACTGAATGCCTCGGGTTTTCATGTTCTGAAGAATCCCGCGATCTGTCAGAGCCCGATAAATGCCTCCATTGCCGTCTGTAGTTAAATATATTACCTATTTTTAAATGAAAGCCGGAACGTGGATTATAATGGCCAATCTAATTCGAAACCATTATGAGCACGATTTTGTTTAATGTACGTTCTCAAGAGTAGAAGAGAGGCTTTGGTTATACTGCAATGGTTTAACAGATTAAATCAACTAGCTCTTACGAAAGGAAAAATTGGAAAATTAACGCGGTACACATTGCTCATGCGTAGTAATAGTTTCGAATATGCCAAATTTCCACGAGAAAAATTACCGGGTGACCAACAGATTGAAGACTTTCCCTTCATCAGAATTTTTCCGTCTGTGCTCATAACTGGGATGTTGAATTGTTCAAACAAGATTACATGATCGCGACTGTATCCAAAGTAGTTATTCTCTTTGAAGAAGTTTTCGGTTTCAGTTTTGGTAGAATCCGATGTCATTATATACCTGCATATAAATAAGGATGCACCATGACAATCTCATAAGAATGATTTAATGTGAAAACACAGTATCTTACCATGGAATAAAAACTTTATGACCATGCTTCTCTGAAGCCTCATTACAAATTTTGAGCAGTCTCTCCGCTTGAATTTGAAAGAGCGACCTTCCTGAAGGCAGACCGATATTGTACATCCCTTTGGGATTACTAGACCCAAGTCGTGTACCCTGTCCACCCGCAAGAAGCACAACAGCCACTTTTCTTTCAGAAATGGCCCTAAAACCTACACCCAAATAAAAAAGACAAACCAAGCACCTTTTTCTACATATAAGTTGTATTCATCAGGCCGTGATTCACGTAAAGAGTCAGCATGACTGCAGATGGATGGATCTGGACACATTAGCCGCCCGTCAATCAGTTGAATATTTTTCGTCATCTACGAGTACAATCCAATTTCAGTTATCCAAAATTCGGAAGCAGCATATGAAACTTGCGTACCTCTTTTGCGGCCTAAAAAATAGTATGAAACGCAGATTTAATACCATGTAAGACGAATTTATCCTATCTAGTTGTAGAGAAACAAGTTCCTCGAAGTATTTATTCTTCTCTTCAGGTGACAATTCATCCCAAAATTTGCTCAAGTGGCTTTGACCACTAGCAGCTAACAAAGACCTAATTTGCGAAACATCACCGATCATCCCGAAGGTCCTTGAAATAGACAACTGTGTAGGTTTTGATTTCTCACATTGATAGTAATAGGCTTAAACAACAACAAGGATATGCCTTAAACGTGGTGTAGTAGCATTACAACGTACAGTTAATTGAAATATTTGAAATCATCCTGCTCCGTGGAAATTGCGAACCATTATGCAGAAGCAAAAGCCCGTTGTCATTAGGGATGACTATGTAAAAAAAGGATATTGTGGGCTGCTAAGTGTAACAAAGTGAGAGAAGGACGCTGTCCCACATCCATGTGAGCAGTGAGACTGAAAGTTGTTAACTAACCGGATTCTATGTAAAGCACATTTTAATTTCCACTTATCTGCCTTGCTCAGACTGTAAGAGTTGATTAGCGTAAATTTTAGCTTATCTTCTAACTACCTTTCACCCCGCTTGTTTTAACTGTCTTTTTCCATCTTAGACATAAAAATTACTTGTAATGAAACGCAGGTTGAGTTTGGCTTTCACATGCTGTGGAAAATAGAGTATTAATAAGTAAGAAGAAGCTAGTGGATACTGCTAGTCCCAGAAATCCTGTCCGTTGGTAGAAACAAGGGATCTCAATGTAAATTGTGTTAGGATCCCCTTGCAGAAAATAACGTCGAGCCTTTTTAAAGTATTCTGATTTTACTCCACAAACATGATTTAAAATGAATCTTATATTGAGTTCTATTAACAAATAACAGCAGCTGAGGCTATTTCTAAAGCCCAAAACATGCACAATGTGTCTTGGCGTTCTTGCCATATTGTCAGGAATGTAGAATATTGCAATTTCACACTTATCAATTTGAGAATATTTACTAAACCAGTAAAGTTTGCCCATATCTCCGTTCGAATCTTATTTACGCTAAAAAGGTTCGTTTATCAAATTACCGCGACATACCATAAAATTGCAGTGCTTCGTTACTCTGAATCACGATTAGCGCATGCACTAAAATGCATGAATGTAAATGTCATTAATAGTTGGCTTTGTGTTGGTTGCTTGGGTCAGATAATACTATTGATCAGCTGATCATCATATAGGCCCTGTTATTCCGATAGTAACTTAGACCTGTTCCCTTCATTTATTAAGCATGGTATCTCAGAAGTAGCTTGTTTTCAAGCCAATTTCACAATTGAATTTGACATCCTACCACGTTTCAAAGCAAGCGTTTTCGTAGTGTCCTCTCAGCTACTCTTCACAGCGATAGAGTCGTTACGTGGAATACTGACAAAAAACAGATGATAACCCAAGAGTATGATTACTAGAATAACATCGTGCGCATGGTTTATGAGGTACCTGGATTTACTTCGTATCACCTTACAGGCTGCAAGAGATTCAGAATGAGAGGGGGCCTACTGATGCACGCTAGGACTCTATCACGCTGTGACCTCAAATTTATAACAGACTTGTACGACGATCGTCTTCGAACTCATCTCCTCTAGCGGTAGTCGTTGGGGAAGTAGGTGAACATAGATAGATCCGACCAAGCTTTCACAGTCCAAGGGTTTTATGACTCTGTCACCCGAAAAATGACTTTTGCCAGACGTGGAATACACAAGAGTAGACATCCACGGTGCAAACTGTTTACCTGGCTACAGAGCGTAAATCCTAAGCAACCAGCTCATTGACTACCACTGCAGACTATAAATCGAGACAATCCCCTCAATAAGAGAGCTCCAACTTCACATGAAATGTGTTCCGTATTTTCACAGTTTAATTGGAATGAGAGGAAGACGCACAATTGAAATAAGGGGTGGCTAGAGATGAAAGGAGTGAACGAGATGGGGGCGGGCCTAATCGAGCTGAGGCCGAATTACTTCATGAGAGCCTTGACCACACTGGGGACGGAGAACTGGCGCAAATCCGAGTACGTCTGCCCTGTTCCAACAAAAACAATCGGCTGCCTTGAGATGTGCGCCATAGAGACAGCCGCCCCAACCTACGTAATGCCAAACAGGAGCTACCATTAGTCACGATTACAATAGAGAACTGATCAGCTCTCCAAAGCACCGACCTTATCGTCGATGGTGTCGAATTTGGTCAGCACGATGCCATCGATTGTGTGAGGTTTGCTGGTGTTGCTGTAATCAGCCAGGGCTTGGTTGAATTTCACCAGCTGGTCAATGGCTTCGTTTCCAACTAGCGCCTCACCCACGAAGAGCACGAGATCAGGTTCATTCACAATAATCAGCTGAAGCGAGAAGTCTCCAGGCATTATACAACTTCAACAGTGAGGTATTAAACCAAAAGCACGACAATGGTGACTGACCTTAGCAAGAGCACGCATAAGTGGCTCGTTGTCTTGCATGCGACCAGCGGTATCAACCAGAACAACGTCTCGTTGCTGGTCTTTTGCTGAAAATATAAACAAAGGTGTTGGTGCAAGTGGTACAAAGACAGATCCATTACTGAAAGCACACATCAAAGGTGAGTAAAAGGCTTCAAAACGTGCTAAAACGAACCATAAGAGATGGCAGACATGGCGATATTGGCGGCGTCCTTGCCGTAGCCCTTTTCGTAGAGCTCCACCATGGTTTGACCGCCGTGCTGTTCTGGCGGGTGGATGTAGTTCAGTTTTTGCACGTGGGTTCGCAACTGCTCGACGGCACCCGAGCGGAATGTATCACAGGCTGCTATCAGGACCTTGAGGTTCTTCTCTATCAGCCAAAATGCAATCTATGAAAAAATAACACAGGGACTTCTATAAGCAGACATCCATTATTTGAGGCCAAATGAGCACAATGAAGACGGAAAGCTACTGAGCCCGTAAATGATTATGGACAAGAGATTTCAGCCCAGATTTATGAAAAGATGTGTCTAACAAACGAGGGTATAAACACGAAGTAGTACGACGACTATAGAGCAATCAGAGACCTCACCTTGGCTAGATTGGTGGATTTTCCAACACCGTTGACTCCACAGAAGACTATTACATAAGGTTTGCCCTTTTGCTGAGCGTCAAGAGCATCACGGAGGACATCGACACGTCGACCAGAGGCGAGGAGGCGTGAGCAAGCCTCCTCCAGCGCTAACCGAACACGCGGTCCAACACGCTCGAAGCGACCCAGTTGCACGCCCACCAGGCGTTCGGCCACGCCGTCACAGAGGCGGTTCGCGATCTCGAACGCGACGTTTTTGTTCACCAGGTGATCACGAAGCTGCTCCAGGGGCTGCTTAATGTCTTCACGAGTCAACACCCTGCCCGCGGCAGTCGACTTCAAATTTTGCAGCAGACCGGTCATAAAGCCAGTTGACTTAGCAGGCTACAATGCAAATGACACGTTGGATAGTTAAAGCACTAAGACCTACGATTAATTAAATAAACACTCATCTACTTTAATTTCAGCCTCAGAGTTCTCATTGTCATCGCCTACTATTTCAAAGTCCTCGTCTTCACCATCGGAGGAGACTTCAAGTTCATCGAAACCATCCTGTAGAGTGCCACGAAGTTTGGCGAGATTCTCAGCTTCACTAGAGTTTAAATGCACGCCGCTGGCACTACTTTGGTTGGAAGAGTTAGGAGCATGGGATTTTTCATTTTTGGCACTATAATCCAGCGCGGCTGCCTCTTCTCCAACCGCCTCATTTGTCCAGCGGCGGTTAACCTTAACTTTCTTCCCGGGTTTTGCAGAAGATGGTGAGCTTGTAGCGCTACAGAAAAAAATGTGACAGAGAGACTTTTGTCTGACGAATATAGAGCAAGAATAAAGCTTACCTTCCATCCTCTTTGGCTCTCGTGTTCATCTTATTCATGCGAGTTCTCGGTGACCCCATTTTAAGCCTTCTAGACTGAAGAGGGGCTACAATTCAAAAAACAAATGATAAAACTAAGAGCGAACGACAAAAAGGAAAATAAGGCAAAAGCCTACCAATGCTAATATCAAAAATAGGTTCACTAGCTTTCACTTCCTCATCAACCACCTTTTTCTTTTCAGGTATTGAGGCAGGTAGTGGTTTGACTTTATCAACAATCATCGAAGCGATCGTCTTCTTTGATTTCACAGAGTCGGCAAATGTTCGCATAGGTCTAAAATAATAATAACCAGATTGTATGCGTACTTGACTGATTTCACGGAATTTCGAGATTCTTCTTCAATCTCACGTAGTTTTGTGTTAAAACATGAACCGAAGTCTTCGAAATATCCAAAGCGATTATCTTCAACCAACTCATTTTTGTACTTATCCCGAAATTCTAAGGCTATTGCCGTAAGAAATTTGTCAACATAGCTCAGTTGAAGAACGCGTTGATAACCAGCCTAAGGTAAAAAATTAAGAAAACCCTTGCATACTATGAATATCAAATCGAATTCATTATCCATAAAATGCTTCATCGCTAAATTCTCATGAACAAATGCACCATTGCCGACTTTATCCTAGAATGCGTCATCAAAGAAAAAACCGTACGTTGAGAATAAGTGACTTTAAAAGCGTATTGATAGACGTTTTTACGCACTGATCAGTGCTTTTTAAGTACCACAGAACAATTCCACCCCTACTCAATATCACGAAGAAGTCAAGCATTTTTATAACGTCGTCAGCGGATAACCAATTAACCGGGGCCCTATCGAATAAATTGAACAAAATTGGGTCACAGCTCTAAGAAAAGTAAGTTCATTTACAACTGTTTTAAAAATTATAATTGATCTTTTATCGAAAATGTATATTTAAATAACAGTCTGAAGAAATAGTTTGTTTATGTGAAATCAACCTGTTCTACGTGAGTAAGCGTTTTATTTTGTGCTTTTATTTAATAAATGATTCGTTAGTCCCTAGAATTGGATAAGGCAGAAATATTGTCAGTTCTCTACACGGCAAGTCCGAACTCCTAGTTGGTTTTTTGTTAACAATCGCAAGACCAATAAAGTTTGTCTTAATTTTAATAAAATTTTGTAGCTTTTCGTTATAAAATTTCAAGTTATCATTTTTATTTCATTAATTAAGGGTCAGGTATAGCCTATTTATTTTAATGTGCTATTTTGCCAACGGGAGTGGTTGTAACAATTTTGAATCGCCCGCTAGAGGCTTTGTATTGTTCTGCCTCTGAAATCCAATGCCAAACACGGACAAAACAAATGCTTGGTCAATAAGCAGCGTAAGATCATGATTTCATTTTTTTGGCAATTTAATTGGACTGTGTACTAATTTATAATACTTATGATTTATTTCATAGTCTACTCTTTGTATCAACGATTATGTACTAATTTTACATGTGTTAGCCTCAGTCATTCGTTTATCTTTGGTGATAAGAATTTTGGCCTTGGGACCTTAAACTAGTTTCCAATTTAAGATACCAATGCAATGCCATTTTACGTAACGATTTTTCATTTCTTCTTCAAAATTGATAATATGCTTAGCAACTTAGCTCTGAGTGATGTTGCGTTTGGTTATTGAAGATATCTTTATCATAGTACTCGAGTCTCTCCGGCTGCTTTGGGGTGGCGAAAATCCAGTTCATGCCTTCAACAACAATCAACAGCTCCTCTAAAACTTTTAAGCCATTCTTTCAAGCTCATCGTTCCAGTTCAATTGATGACCTCGTTAAATGCGCTGAAAACAATTGCATTTACCGTGGAAAATGTCAGTGCTCTAATAATGAGCGCTCCAAAGATAAAACAATTCCATGTACATTTTCGCGACAGCGCTCTCTCTCAAACAATGACCGATCTGAAATTTTAGCCTCCCCGAATCCTGGACTTTTTCGCACGGGACACGTCGGTTGTAACGAGCCACTGTTTTCCCCCAATAATAACTCGATATTTGGTCAACGTTTTGAATCAGATTCCAGAGGAAATCCCCACCTGGCAAATTCACTGGTCATTGAGTACCTAGCTCGAGTAAGCCTCTTTTTGATTCTCTATTCAATGCTTTCCCGATGGACTTTGCGTATGGTATACCTTTTGTACGACTAGGTAACAACTGAACAGCCCTTCGGTAAATTAGAGGATGACCTCACCGATTCATCGCCATTGTGTAGTTTAGAGAGTTCCATCTCAAATGAGCGGCAACGTAAACTCGGTGTTATGCAGAAGCCCTGTAAAGTGGCGGTGTCCAGTGAAGATAGCCTAAGGCAGGAGGCCAAGATGTCTGCTAGCAGTTACTGCGGTGACATCCATATGCAACGAGACAGTTGCCTCAAAGATAGCCTCAAAACTGACGATGAAGTAAGAATCAGGAAGATTTCTGCGCAGGTGGAAGTTGGGCAGTTGAGGAGCATGCTTCATGAGTTCGAGAAGAACCATATCCTTCGCACTTACTCTGGACGCTCGTCAACCGTCGAGTCTCCATCAAGTATTTTATTTCTTTATTTCCAACAGGTTCTATATATGCTTTAGTTTGTTCTTCATCTGTTTATTTGCTTTCGTTTAAATTCGTCTTATTATTTGGCATCCGAATTAATAATTTACTCGCATTAGTTGAATTAACAAGGGTAGAATTTTCCTACCAGCCTTTGCTGCTAAATATACTTTGTTACCGATTGTCTGGTCCTACCGGAATGCTTAAAATATTATTTTCGAGTTCCAGGAATCAAAGTCTTAGGGTTTCTTTTTTTCGTTTGCAGTTGGTAGAAAAATGAGCACAAATGGCCCCATCGCAATCAATTTCCGCGTCCCTTCCAACACAGGTACTTCTACTCCGCAGCTTCAGCCAAAGGCCCCCTCCGCATTGTACTCTTCATCATCTCGAGAGTCACCACAGCCCTCTGTTGAGTTTCAAACGGGTTCTCCAGCGCCCGCCAACGTGAAACCACGTCTAAGTCGTCGGGAGCATAATATAATCGCGCCGCTGTCCTTTTAAACGGGCCATTTCCCCTCTTTGCTTCGTCCACACCTCTGTCTTACCTCAGTTTGTTCACGGTTCTTTTGTTCCCCCCCCCCTTCTACGCAGTATTCCCTGGCCCACCCAAGATGCATTGTAATGATAGTATTTTCGATCTCCTACCTATTGTTGCCACAATGAAGTGAATGAAATATGTGACATTCAGCCATTTATTTTGACCTAAAGAAATTATTTTAACTTTGCATTTCTGCTTGACACGAGTGTGACATCTTCGTTGGCAAGAGCCTGAATTTAATGTAGCACATCATTTTGGGTACCGGCTTGTGGTAGGTTCTGAGTCACTGGCTTTGTTAGTGAACTTGACTGTAGGAGGACCGAATCACTTCTAACGCGATTGGTATATCCTATTTACGGCCTCTGCGAACTTGCTTCACTTATTTTTGTGTAAAAACGAGTACCCTGCAAATTCCTATCCCCCTCTGGCCGTGATGTGCATCAAAGAAAGTTGCTTTCTCTTAGCTGCACCAGCCGCACTCGTATTGTTGTGATAATCTTGCTTTGGGTTCTCTATTTGAAACGTCTTTTCCGCTCCTTCCCGCTATCCTTGGGCTAAATTTGGTTGAGGGGTAGGATAACTATAGTGTTCGAATCACGTCTGGATTTATAAAATAAAGTCCTATAACACTCCTTTTACCTTCTGGGGAATCTCTCTTCGCCTGGGGTCATTTCTCATACCCAGGTTGTAAAAAAGCAGCACATTTCGACTCTGAGAGAGATAACACACTGAGACTTGAAATTTTGGTATTGTTCATTTGCCTTAGTGAGCTGATCTTTAAACACACTGAAGAAATGTCCTTGAGCCACGCAATAGGGAATTATATTTGAACATTCTCGTTCCGCGTTTCGAGTGGTATGTGGTGCAGTTTAATCTGATTTTATAGAAGTAGATTTGTATAGCTTCATGGCTACTTTCTAGTCTAAGGGGGTATTTTCGAAGATAATACAGTTCAGTTAAAGTACATCTATCGCTTTTACTCTAACATTATTTTTATGAGTATTTCCACCACCACGGCTAAGAAACTCGAGTACTTTTTTAACAGGCGTGTGTGAACAGGGTGTGTCTAGAGGCTGCTCCACTCATCTTTAAGAATTTTCAGGCGATTTGATTTATCCGTCCCCAAACATATCCTCACTTTTACATCACAAGTAAGGCTACTAAGGCGTGTATTCAGCTACAGGTTTTTCGTCTATCTAAACAACATCTGAGGAGGGGCGCGTTGACGTTGAGGGTGTGTTGATGCCACTTGTGGACTCAGTGCCGTCTACATAAATGGACTGCTGCTGGTGCTCTGCATGCTGTGTCGGGGAGAGTGTCTGCGGGGATATCTGAGGTCGGACGATCTGTCTGACCACCTTCCGTGGCCTCGGTATGCTCAGGTGGTTCCACTTGATCATGTATCCCGTCGGAACTAGTCCGTTGGAGGGGATACGGCAGGAGAATGATGTGGGGTCCTGTGTGCCCTGCTGTTGCACCAAGCATGAGTTGAGTTGACGAAGAAAGTGGTTTCTCGATGCAGACAGGGAGGGGGACATGTCGTGCTGAAAGACTGTATCCTTAAGGTGGTGTTCGAGTGCTTCCGCTGAGGCTCGATTGTGGGAATGCACACGATGGCTCCACATGGCAGTGTAGGCTCCTTCGGCCAGCACTACCAACAACGAACCGACCATCACTGCCGATGTGAGGATATCCAGAAGCTCGGCTACTCAGATAATAAATAAATACATTTTTACAATTTTATATACAACAGAGCTCACTATCTTAAAAAGTCGATAAAACCAATTTGTTGGGGAAGATAAATGTATACATTAAAATTGGCGTGTAAGCATCATCCTACCGTTTCTGTTGAAAAGGGACGTTGTAGATTTCAATCGAAGTAAGCCACTTTGTCCCGGTGAAATGTGTGCGGTGACGGCAACTCGACTAAATGAAAAACCCAGCCTTATCAAAGATGCCATTTTGGAGAGAGAACCGGTTTGAATGATACCCACCCATTCCTCTGCTCCATGGATGAGTGATAAGAGAGCAGACCTCTCATTTCTTGAATCAGCAAATCATTCTGCTCGTAAAGATGTCCAAATTCAGTGCTCAGTTTGTTTAAGTACGAGTCAGTAGCAAGGAGCATAGCCTGAAGTGACGAGATGATATTTTCATTTCCGCGTGCAACTTCCTCACCACCATCACTACCGGTAGGTAAATTTCGGGGAAGGAAGACCTTCATGCTGAAATTGCTCGGCAAACCATTGAGGCTGTAGGAGGCGTCGAGACACTTTTGGCCGTTCCGACGAAGATCGAGCACAGTCACATCGGAGATGAGGTCACTAGTCCTCAGATCATTGAGCAGCCGTGAAAAGTCCGATTGACTATGTCGGATAAAGATAAGCACTAGGTTCAACTGCAGGTTCTCCTCATCAAGATTGAAGAGGAATGAGTTTTGCAGCCGTTGGATGAAGGCCTCACTAAGTTGACTGACTTTCGACAGCATGCCTACGTACTCGGCCTGATCCAGGCAGTTTTCATCGAAAAGACTTCCGCTGGTCCTCACTCCAGCTCGCAAAAGAGTCTTCATAAGGCGACTCCCGCCTCCTCGGGAGTAGTTGGCAACTTGGCCGATTATCTTCACCACCCGCTGCATCACCGAGTTTATCCGATGGAGATTTTTAAGCGTTTCTTCCAGGCCTATCAGCTCTTTAAATACTTTTGGATTGGCTTCTCGCAGGAACGCCCACATTTGGATAGATGCCGCAAACTGAAATGATTTTTCAAAGTGTAAGGTAAATAATATCCATGACTTGGGCGACATTTAGGCAAAATGTACCCATAATTTAAATCTAAATAATTATCACGTCACCCTATAGGTTCTGTCAGAATTTTTAATAATCCAAGTGACCAAATATAACATTCAATTAAGATTTCATTCACCAATGTATTTTTCCCAGTTAACGATGACTTCCTTCCATTAATACCCTCATTATTGCAAAAATGTTGTTGCTTTTGTTCGTTCGAAGAACTCACAAATATCAGTTGTGCCATCTTTTGTGACGCGATTCTTACTGTATGGTGTCGTGCTCCACTGCACTGATAAGATATCTCCCCTTTTCGTTTCACTGGAGCACGTCTTTTTCTTCCTCGAAGGTTTATTTAAAAGCCCTTGTTTCTGACAGTAGATGTGAGCACTAATTACTGCAGCATAAGGTGGTAACTTTTCAAATTTGATTATTTCTTGGTGACCCTACCAGATAGATAGAAGAACTTTTTTCCCATGGAGTCACCTTCTCGGTTATGGCCATGGCTGGGTCCGTCCCCTTTACGAAGACACTGTTTTAACCTTTAGAAAAAAGATCCATTTTCACCAGTTGTCAGTCACAAGTCCATCCACCAAAATGTAGAACAATTAGGCGAGAATGACGGAGAGAAGAGCAGGTGTCGTCAACTCGAGATTTGAGATTATTTTCACACAATTCATTAGGCTCCCATTTTCCAAGCTTAGGAATTTTCCGAATTTTTGTAGATGACAACGATGAACTAAGCTTAATTGCCAATTCCAACTCAACTTAGGAAACAGGATTCTCTTCAAGGGCTGCTGCTTCGAGAAGCTTATCATCAAACTCAAACAGTCGTCTGATGCGATTTTCATCTTCGTGTATGGCGAAATCTCCTCCTCTTCTGAATTTCGTAAACCGACTTCTGCAAGCTCTTACATTCACAGGTTCTTATTTGTAAACTAGGTGAATGTTTCTAGCCACTTCGTCGGCTGCTGAGTTTCCTTTCTTAAATTCATAAAATATTATGTCCCTTAAATGATTCTTGAGTATTTCCAGGTTAGCGGAGTTTTCATGAAGCACATATTGTATTACTATTGTTCTCTTAGCAAAATTTGATCAGTTTAAAAGCACATTAAAATAAAATTAATGTTGAGCTCCATTTTACTTTGTAAAAACGTAAAATTCCGACAGGGTCTTGTAGTAAAATCGGAGTAAGTGATAATGTGAAGGGTCAAGATCGAAATGCTGTATTCTGCTACATTTTTTTAATAGTGGGTGAAATGCCTTCTACTCATTGCTATGATCAGAGATCATTTTTTCCACAATATTTAAATACTGTGAACGAACACTGGTGCGTAAACCTGCATAGCCCTACTCTAGCTGCATCTGGGTGTGGTCAAATAGACTTGTGCTTTTTTCTATTCGCTTTGTTTTCAACTGCTATTCTCATGGATTGGAGATCCAACATTACCTGATGTCTTTTCTCGGTCTGGCCTGATGGAGTTGGCCACTGTGGGTTGGCCTGGGATGCAGAGAGACCGTTGCGGGCTGGCAGTTTGTGGGGTGTGCGAGAATGTGAGGACTGAAATTTCCAGAAGCCACGAAATCCTGGGAAAACCGGCTGCCAAGCCTGGGTTATCGACTCGTAGCTGTATGTTGTATGTTCACAGGGTCGTACGCAGTTACAGCCCGAAGGTGAAACCATATCTGCCAATAGGACAGCTAGGATTTAGCTCAAGGTACCGGTAATGAATTACGGAATTTTTTCCTGTGGTTATAGGAAGCCGGGATAAGCTAGAGATGGCCCAGTACATTTAACAGCTCCTTGTGGGCGCTTATAGGTTTAAGCCTCTTTTAGGACCTATAGCATGGCCTTAAGGAATACTTTATCGTAAAATAATAAAACTTTATCACCTCTTTGGTGAAAATGGCTTCTATTACTACCAAAATGCGAACAAGCACAGTATTATAGTCTCAAGCCTTCAACCATTCATGTGGGAAAGGTGCGTTGAAACATTGCATGATGCATCTCGCCCCAATCGAAAAAGAAAACATCCGACAACAACTGTTTCCTCCACTCCGCAGACAACGGCAGTGTATCAATTTCTGGCAAATGTTGCCTTGCACCAGGCTCGGGACTCTGGAGAAAATTGCAATGGGTTTTCCTAGCCGCTGACGTATCCACCGCTCTCATTGGGACAGACTTCCTAACTGAATTTAAAAAACCTTGTTGACTGCTCCACTGCTTTTTGATTGACAAAACGACAAATCTTCGATATATTCCTCTTCCACACCTTAGCAAACCTCTTAAAGAAATTTGCCAACACTATGAAACCAGCTTTAAGCAGAAGACTGGGCCGACATTTAGCTCCCGAAAAGTTGAAGTATGAAAAGTGGCACTCTAACACCTGCTTGACCTTGGGCGTCCCCCTTACACAAGATCCCTGAAACAAACCCTGGAGACGGGCCTCTGTGGTGGCTATCGCGAGCTCAATAACATGACTGTTCCTGGCTGTTAACCGATTCCTCATTTTGCGTCGTCGTTACATGTCATACAACCAGATCCCAGTGGCTGAAGAGGATGTGCCAGAAACCGCAATTTTAGCAACCTTGGGGAAAATCGAGATTTTTAGGAATGTCATTTCGGACAACGTAATGCCTCGCGAACGGCAAAACTTGCAAGTCAAATGCCCACTGTCCCATAAATAGGCCAGTGGGATAATTCCAGCCGTAAGACTACTCTTATAGAGGAATAAAATGTGTTACCGTTCATCAGCCTTACCTGAGTGTTGTTGAAAACAACCCAAAACTCTAATCCTTATAAGAAGTTTCAAAGTAATACTAAAATATTCAGGTTATTATTTTTCTTGGGATAGAGGGGGAGGTTGATTATTGAAGGTCAAACTAATCACCGACAGCCTTTCTGAATAGCAGTCGAAGAAGAACTACTTTATATTGTTAACTTCCATAGCATATGGGAAGACGCACTTCCATAAGTATATTGTAAATATTTGCTACTGCAATGAATGAAAGCAAATGTGTTTATAGTTCGCGGATACTACTAGGCTCAAACTTAATGGGAACACCCAGCAATTTATAATTAAATTTAATGTAGGTATTTGCGAAGGAACGAAGAAATCCAGCCATTTCTTCAATTCATCTTTTATCAATGCTAGAAACATTCAAACGGATAGGGTTCATCTCCAGGTTAAATGTATTTGTGCATCAATCGACATACCTTGCAAGCTGTCCAGTTGAATGCGGCAGTTCGCGACTGTCTCCAGCTTGCATCCATCATTATTAGCTAGAAAAAATTGGGACTCTTTAGTACTTGCAGAAAGACTTACAAATGCCTTTCCTCATCGACTTTAGTATCGGAATGTTAGCAATGCCTTTTCTTGTCAAAGACGACGCATTAAACTATCCATATTTTGGTGGCAACACATATTAGTTATTTAAATTGAAGCAACTTAACGATTCGGGGTGAATTTATTAATGACGATATGAAGTAATATAAATAACAGTTCAGATAGTGATTTTGCTAATTTATTTATTCAGTATGGTATCCGTTATGCAGAAAAATACAGTTATAACGATGTCACAGTTTTGTTAGTTGGCTAAAAAGAACAGCTTTATCTCCAAAGCAGAATGTTTTCCAGTAATTTAACCTAGATTATTCATAGTAACCGATAAGAAGTCATTACGGCTATCGTTTTATTATGATGTATCAGGTCATCCCAAAGGTTTCGTCCGAATTTTAATTAAATAAAGGAAGTGCTCGAATGATGCATTTATTTTAAGATCCAATTGCTATTGTACGTTCCCTGATTACCTATCATTACCTCCCGTCTTATACCACTATTGCAAAATTCCCTAGGTTTTGATTCGAAAATCTTACTAATGTTATTTTCAACCTCAGCTTAAAAATGATTTTGTAAGTTACGAAACAATCGTAAGTCCTAATTAGGAGCAAGATGGGGAAAATAAGGTGGATAATTAATTTTCTTCCAACCGAGTTCTTCTTTCACCTGTAAAAAACTCGATTATTGCTGCGTGCTACATAGTCCTGAAGAAATATCACCCCATTTTCAATTCACTAAAGTAAGTCTTTTTTCCACCTCAAAGCTTGGTTAACACACCATATCGCGATTGAAGAAGTATGCTTTTTCCCATGAAGTTCTCTTCTCGGATGCTGTGGCTGTGACTGGAGTCTTCCATTTACGGCCCTGCCACTGTCTACGACACTTGGCATTCCCGTAAAAGGTCAATTTTTGCCAGTCGGCAGTCGCAAGTTCATCCAAGAAGGTGAAACGCGATGGAGAGAATGGAGGAGAGAAGAACGGGTAGCAACTCGAGGTTTGAGACTGTTTTCAGACATCCCTTGATGCATGCACCCATCTTCCATGTGTAGGAACTTTTCCAATTTTAAACGGTTGCATGATTTGAATTAAGCTTAAATGCCAATACCAACTGAACTAATAAAGAAGGGTAAGCTTCTTCAAGGCTCTGCTTCAAGAAGCTTATCATTAAACCCAAAGGAGGGTGAAATCTCGACTTCTGATTTTTGGCAAACCATCTTCTGCAACCAAATACTTTCATTCACACATTCATCCCCATAAATGGAGTGAATGTTTTTAGCTGCTCTATGGTCTGTTGAGTTTCCTTTCCTTAACACAAACATTCAGTTCCTCAAATGGTTCTTTGGTCGTACTTTCATGTTAGCAAGGATTCAATTAAGCAAATTTTAATTTGAGTGTTCTGTGATCAATTTAAATGAATCTAAACATAAAATAGTGTTCAGGTTCATTAAACATTGTAAAATGCTCTTTAAATGTAGTTCATTTTAAAAGGGTACACCTGAGACAGAACTAATGGGATGACCTGATATGTGCTATTTTCCATAACATGCGTAATTATTTATTCGTCCACATTCATATCTCAATGCATGATTTATCAAATACGTTAGAAATACATTGCAAAAACAGCTTTACGTGCGGGTATGTGATTATCCCGAGTTTATTTATTTATTTACCTTCAAGGCCATTCAGTTAATACCAAAAGGAGAAACTGGGTTTTGTTTTTTTTCAAATTAACCACTGAAGGGTGTGTACGTAAAATGGGTGTTAACTTACGACTAAAAACACAGCCGCACTCCTTTTGAATGCGAAGTGAAAGGCACTTCTGAAGGCAGATTTCCCAAACTCGGCTTTGTACGCAATCTGATTCGTAGACCTGAGGATTCGAACAAAGCAAGTGTCCCAAGATTTAGGCCGAATATGTAACATTTTCGAAAACCTTTAACAAACTACTTTAAAATCTATTTGTGGTTGTGTTTATAATGTCGCTTGCAGCATATTTAGTAATTGGATAATATTCTGTTAGGCAAATTTGTATCTGAATGGAAATTAAATAATTTACCTATTATAAATGTCTTATTTTCACAATCCCTACTACATGGTCCTTTACGCAACTTCAATACATGTTCTTTGGCTATTTCAAGCGATCATGGCTTCGATCTCTCTATAACGTTGTATTAGTAATCGAGGAGATGCCATATAGTTTTTAAAGCTTGAAAAGTTCAAAATCTGACAAATTCCCAAGATGTCAGTTTACAACCCTTTGAGGTACCACAGAAAACTAGGACTTAGAAACTCAACAGGAGTTATACTAATCCTATCACATCTCAATCCTACTAATCACCTAACGGCGGCTAAAAATGCACAGGTCTTATCAGTCCTCCCACAACTTGGGCACCCAACCATCTAAGCCGATTTAGCTCAACCTCTCTCAGAATTTACGATCGTTTCTACAAGAGTGAAACCTGACAATAAAAATATCCATGCTCGACAGCTGCAGGTTATAGCACTTAAAATGAGAACCCACATTCAACCTTCGTAGCTTCCTGTGATTCCATTAGAAATGAACAGCAAGAATTATGTTTCTTTTCCCATACCGAAGTGGTCTGCATTCTGGACATGCCTGAACGTACACCTTGTGGTCTTAGAAAGTGCAATTTTTGGAATCTCAATGCACCGGAAGATGGGAAAGGGCCTCTCCACTGGGAAAATCTCCAGATTCCACAAGAAGGCTATATTGGGGAGAACAAAAGGCCAGAGGAATCTAGTTTGCTGTTGTCTCGGACCAGACACTCAGAAGCTACCGTACTTTATTAGGAATGCCACCGCCAGCGCACATGACTATACTAAACTAGTGAACCACTTTCAAGGTCGGTGTCACATGTACCCCCACACTACTTCAATATCTCAAACTAACAGATTTCTTTTGAATATTTATTACCATCGTCTTCCTACGCCTCTCAAACTCGTGTATTATTTTGCACCAAATAGTGGGATGCATCTATTGTATTGTTCAAAAATTGTGTGTTCGTCTAATACGTCTATCACGTGGTGCAGTAACCCCCCCCCCTCCATTGTATTTACGAAGGGGAGCATCAACGTACTTGTGATATACTTTTAAGCTGACCGGGATCCCCATTAAAGAGTGCTTTTGTGCATAGATTACTGATTTTATTTCATTGGATATTCCCGGTTAAGCTAAAAAACCACTAGACCGGCGGTGCGAATGAGCTTCGAAGATAACGTGTGACGTAACTCCCAGCACATTCTCGCTAGTTCACGTGTGCTCGATGAGGTAAACATTCTGAAGGTAAATTTTTGGATCTGTTTCTATGCCTTGGCGAATCGTGGATACGGAGTTTTCCGGATAAACTCGAATGAGCAAATATATATCAGAAGCTTAACCTATTTATGAAAATAGTAAATATTAGTGGGACAAAATTTTTTAAATCACAATTACTTAACAATTTTGGAATAGATTTTTAATTATAGCTCGCGATATTTGGAAATTCGTACGATGAATTTCCTAAAATAACCCTTCCCACAGTTTAGTGGGTTCCATTGGGTATTTCGTTATTTAAACTCCATAAATATTTTTGGTACTTTAATTTATATTACAAATTTCTCCGGAATGCCTTACAGGCAAATAACAATGTTACAAATTTGCATAAATATTTAATTAGTACTGTAAATATAGAAGTAGATAGTCGATGACACTGAACATTTCCTAGATTTACAGAAAATCTGTTTTCACATACAGCATGTTCCAGCTCCGAACAGAGTCTTAGTGTTTAGGCTCTTCAATGGTGTCTTATAAAGAAGTTTTTGCGGTCTCGCGTTTATTCACGATTAAATCAATAGGTCGAACTTTGCTCAAGCATTTGAATAACAACGTATAAATCCCAGTGTTTGTCTGCGACAGTTCTAAATTAAACAATCTAAGTTCCAGTCAAATTGAAATAAATACCTTCGAAATTTTACAGTCAATTTTGAATTACAAACCACGAATTTGGACCAAATGATCAATCTTATAACTTTGTAACCACGGAGTGGAAATTTGCAAATCAGTGTTCGCCAAATCAGAACCAGAACTATATATTCCACTTAAGAAAGCCATGAACATTCAGTGCATCCTCCTGTTTTAATATTGTTCTATTTATAAGCCATTTTAATTACCGTTTTGTAAAATGGATATAAAATTCACAAAATCGGCCACTGATTCTCCCCCTGGATTCCAGAGAGCCTATTCGTGGGAATTGAATCGGTGTTTTCTCCCTACTAAGTGCGTAATTGTAAGGCAGGAGCTTGCATTGACAGTGTAAAATTAAAGTAATGACACTCAATTTTGCATATTTTTAACTAGGATTTGTTCAAATTCTATATAAAAAGAGGCCTCATTCTTTTCAATTAGTTACTAGTTTACCAAATCTTAATGATAATATGAAAATTAAAGCCTTATTTATTTTATAGATTTATTACTGTTTATAAGTGATCTAAAAGTTTTTAACCTTTAAAAATGGGAAATTATGCTTTCGAAAATAGCTCATGACTTTAAATGCAGTACCTAAATTTCTAGACTTTCTTCGTCTTTCAGATGCGCTTTACTAAATTAATTAATTACACCTTGCCTATGTCAGATTGCGCGAGGGAAAGATATGAGCAAGGACTCCACTTGAAAAAACTTACCAAACTCCTCCCAAGTCCTTATTAGTGTACGTTTTAGGCCATTAAAAGGAATAACATCTTTGCAATTTGCTTTTTTTAATATGGGGGGACCGAATGTGGAAAAAAACACGATGAAGTGACTAGAAGGAACCACCATTAGAAAAATATTATAACCATTATTTATTTATGACTACTTTTCATATAGTTGAATTACGACTGATTAATTAAAGCAGTTGGAATTAATACTTAGTATTTCCCTTGCAGATTCCAGTCAGAAATTAGGGTTATAAAATCTGCATATAGAAAATATTTTACTTGTGTAAGATTGTCATTGACTTATTTTAATGAAGAGCCGGACTATGGTGGGGCAAATAAGTTGAATATTAGCTTTAATAAGTGTTATCATCTAAGTGCTTTTAGTATCTATCTGGGCTTCTCAAAGGTGCAAAATTAAGACGATTATTATATTATTATTATTGTTATTATTGGACTTGCAATTTAATGTGAATCAACTTTTGAGTTCTACTTAGGGAAGCGTTTCGGTCATACCCTGCTCGGCTCTAAACTTTACAGCCCTGCATAAGATGAATGATTATAAGAACAACAGCCATCTTATCTATTGATTCTATAGCGGATTAGCTACACTAACTTGACCTCACATCAGCATCACAAACCCATTAAGCGGAAATCGAAACCACCACCACTACCACCACCACCACCACCACCACCACCACCACTTATTCTGGCGTTATTTCATACCTTTTAGTTGTTTTCTTGCACCTCTACAAAGTTTTAATGGCCCTCAAATTCCGATGACCATCGAATAGTTAAATATTGGCTCAGTACGTATAAATTCGCCAAATTATGTCTTCCGAGAATGATTTATGGAAACCCCCACTTTTAGACATATCTTTTAAAACGTTTCCGAAATTTAGGAACTAAAGATTTTTCGACACTAATGAGGTCTTACCAGAGGCCCAGCCTTAATTATCAAAGCCATCAACAAATAGCTGACCATCAAATAGAAGGCACAAAGGGAAGTGTACCTTTCGAGTGCTGAAAAGGCGCAGCATAGTATGGAACTGGGCCCCAAGGAACACAGCGGCCTGGTGATGCACCCACATCGGTGCTGGAGTGTCGTGGACGAGGAGGTAAAACCCGACTAGACCGCTATTCGGGATGAGGTAGTCTATCCACTCCGGGTCGAGCTCCAAATGCAGTGTCTCCGAATCTACGAAAATTGAAATGATATTTCCCCGTATCCATGCGTTTTAAATGAGGTCTATTGTTTAGTGATTTCAATTAGAATTCTCACCATGGTGTATATTTTAGATGTTATCTATATACCAGGTCATCTAATAATTTCAGTTGAAGTTCTGAATAAATGCAACATGCTGCTAAATGTGGCATTCAATCGAAGATTAGACCTTCAATAAACCTTTATGATTATCTATGAATATTTTCCATTTACTAAAGTGCTCATTATAACCATTATTGCAATATTCCTTTGGTTTTGCTTGGAAGACCTCTTCCTTCATGAGTTGGCGAAACTGTTTCTTCCAAATAATTTTGTAAGCTAAGAAACAAACGGTAGTCAAGGGGAGCATGGTAAAAGGGAGACTAAGATGGATGAGGAACTCTCATCCAACCAAGTTCTTCGGTCTTTTGTGCCGATTGTTGCTGTGATTGGGGTCTTTCCCCGCTTCCGAAACCACATTCTACAAAGCCTAACAGCATTTGGATAAAAGATCTATTTTTCATCAGTCGCCAGTCACTAGTCGTCTTTCCAAAAAGGGAAGTAATTTGGGGAGATTGGAGCAGAGAAGGGCAGATTTCGTCAACTCGATATTTGGGCCTGCTTTCAGACAATTCACCCACCCACACATCTTCCACGTTTGGGAACTTTTCTGAGATGACGGTGAAGATGACAATGAAAGATTGCATGATTTGACCAAAGCTTACTTGCCGATTCCGCAACTGATAAAATAAGCTTCTCCAAGGGCCTCTTCTTCAGAAAGCTGCTTATCATCAAACTCAGCTGGACCGTGTCTTGGTTGATATTCGTGGAGGGTGAAATCTCCACTTCCACTGAATTTCGCAAAATATTTTCTGCAAGTGCTTTCTGGTCGCTTCGTTGGCTTCTGCTAATTTTCTTTTCTTGAACTACTATTAAACGTGTGCTTCACACGACTCTTGAGTATTTCCATGTTAGCTGGATTTTAATCAAGACTATTTTATTTTATTGTTCCGTTAAATGGAATTGATCAGTTTAAATGCAGCTCCATTAGACGTTATAAAGTACTCTTTAAGTTTCTTTCAATCGAAAAAGGCACTTATGGGATGACCCGATACATACAGGTTTGGTTTGAGCACATTAAAATAGACCTCCGTACTAATTGAACAAATCAAAATACGGATTTGTGGTGCGAAAATATTATATGGGTGGTTGACTGGGAGCAAAAAGATGGGTTGTTATTCCACAAAAACGAACTCCACTCAAATGGAGGTCTGTATTTGACATTATGCGTGTGACATTTAAAACCCCGCAACAATTTTATTGGTATAGAAAACACCTGGAATTCCGTATGACTCAGAATGCCAGGCTTTTAAGTCCCTGAATCGGTAGATTTATGCTTGTAATCAGGGTGAGATTCACGGGATTAATGGGTTTTCGTGCTCCAAGGAAGAGGAGTATAACCACTGAGTGATTACATCATCCAGCAAAAAGGTGATTGGCGTTACTGGGTTATTTCTTTTCTGATCACTTGTTAATAGCTTTTTCTTGCCTTAAAAGATAATCTGCTGAATCTTTGGCTACTGAGAAAAGCGACATAGAGTCACGGCTAAAAAACTTATTATTCTAGCTTATTTGACCATGTCATTCCTGTTATCCAACTTCCCCTCTACCCAACACCGTCAGAAAATTTCCTTGATACTTATATAGCACTTTCTTGGCTAAAAATTATATCAATATCTGATAATTATACTTTCGGCAAAAGGAGCTGAAAATGAATTAATCCAATAATGTCAAATAAAATAATGCGATACAACTCTTAAACAAAATGTATTCTCTATTTTGGGCTGCCTCATAATGACGCATAAAGCATAAATATATAAATGAAACATACGAAATATTTGAAGTTCAGTCAACTCACCTTTCAATTCTTCCTGGAATGTGTAGCATACGCCAGAGGGTAAAACGTGTTTGGTAAACTGCACATGCGAACACGATCGCGAGGATACCTGGCAACTAATGGAAAAAATAAGACATACTCTTCCTAATTCAATATAAAAAGCATTTTTTTATTTCAGGCGATATTAATTTCAGAAACAACCACCTGTTGATTGCTTGAACAACAATTTCACTTTCATGAGGAACAAAATATTAATTTATTGAGTCATTGATCGAATTACATATTTAGTCCCAGTTTTAAATTTATCTATCAACTTCAAACCAGCATTATCACGTGGTCTCGAATTAGTATAAATCAGAATGAGCTTATTAAAATTAGAAGCTAGGTTATTTTCCATTGTTCCTCAGAACCGATAGTTCCACTAGTTTATTTTTATGAAGAATAACGAAACTTGTTCGACAAGATTACAGCACACAGGCAGAATCAAGAAGCTATGGTAATCGTCCGGACGATTGTTCACTAGGTGATAAACTAGGTGTTTTTTAGCAATTAAGTCTATCAGTTTTCACTGGAGGCGTTTTTCGACTCTCTTGTGAGTATTTTCTTATGGAAATTTTCATTCGATTAGCTGGAAGTTGGCATATTCTATATAGATACACTGCGTTGCCAGCTCAGCCTCTACATGTGCATTATCAGTGCTAAACATATAGATCACTGACTTCGAACATCCTTAAACCACGCATTCGGGCTAGCGAAGCAAATAATCCCAATTGATGCTCTATGAAGACTCCCAATTTGACTTATCCTAATATTCAACCAAAAGAGGTCTTTAAAAAATTGCTCAAAGGCACGAGCATGGAAGCTTTGGCCCTGTAACAATTGGTCACTAGTTCAGCGGTAACAATAAGTAACTAGTCACTGTGCTCTACACAGCGGAAATCACTGACGTACCCCCTCATTTAGATTTGGGAGTCTTGGGCCCAGAGGGGAAAGCCCGAATCCATCTCCCCCAAGCCTATACAACAGCACTTCCGTTGCTCTAGGCTAGATATTGCAGTTCTATTGTTCAGTAGGCTATTGTTTCGGTTGACTTCGATAGAAACAGTCTTTGAGGTAACATTTGCACGAAAATAATTGCTGCTACAGAAGTTCAGTAGTCGTATCCTGTTAACAATGGTGTACTCAATAAGTAAGTCTAAAATTTGCCATTTTTTCACAATAGTTTCGGAAATTTTTACTGAAGACTGTTGGAAAATTGGATTGCGAGTTCATCGTATTGATACTAAAATTATTGAACGCCGTTTAATTATTTTGTGGGTTTATCGGTAGTAACACTAGATTCTAATTACATTAGATCGTAAACATAAAAAATTTTGGTCATAACGATTGCGATCTCTTAAATCTACCATTTTTAGTCGTTGAATCTGAGCTCCATCGCCAAATCACAATGTTGCTAGCATCAAAATTAAAGTAAATAAAGCAACAAATGAATGGATTGGTTGTTCCAGTTGTTCATTAATTGCCTATGATCATTGGTTGCATTTCCGCATCAAAATATTCTTAAATTAAATTGGACGATGAAAATGAATACGAATGCAACATACTCGATAAGCATGCTCCTCATGTCATGAGCAGAGTTGTTGAGCAGACGATGAAAATTTGCTCGCTTAGGGTCCTCTTTGCCGTCGTTTGTCTTGGGGTCAATGTGGCGCACGAATCGGGCTTCCAGGAAGCGTTGGTACCACAAGGGCCCCTCCACTCCTCTCTGCAGCCCAAACAGGACGGAGCCCCTTGAGTAAATGCAATACTACAGTGTTGATCACATCTAAATATTTAACAATTTTTCCGCTGGTTGTGAAGTGCAAATATTGCCTACTTTTCTATCAGCTCTGAGTTACACTTGTTCTAACAAGGTGCCTCGATTAGTTGATTCGCCCTCTTCGAACAGCTAGACCTGACACCAGGGCAAGTGGGTTTCCCCGTCTACGTTGCGGTTATAAATATTTCCACAAAACCGAAATCTTATCCACTAGCAAAAGCCCCTTGCAGACTAAGAGTTAGCTCATAAATTTGAAACAGGAAAGGCAAGAGGAGCTCATAATCAAGGACTAATGCAGAAGCTATATTGCAACTGTTGCCTATGTTCTCCGTCACTTGTTATAATTACTATTTTAATTTAGTCTCTCACAACTCTCCTTTACTTTATATTAACGTATTAATTATCGGAATATAATGGAAGGTATACCAATGTGGAAACACTCACTTGGCTGGGTTCGCATTACACAGGCTAAAATATGGGTATCGGACGTTGGTTTCTGGTTGTCCCTTTGATAAAGACAAGAGGAAGTCGGATGAGGCCAGGAGAGGTCCCTGGGGGGAGTACTTCCAGTATCTGAACCGAAGCCCAAGAAGTATCACCAGCACGACGATGCTAACGAGGAAGAAGGTGGCCCTGTGAAACCCAAGTACAGTTTTTATGACTTTCTTGCAATTCACAACAGTAGCGCAATTAAGTCTATAATGCGGTCCTATCACATGAGTACTGGCTGTCGTCAAGTATTCGATTATCCTCAGTGCTTGAGGACCCTTCTAAGACCATAAAATATGCCCATGTAGAGCCAGGTAAAAATTTTGCATCATTGAAGAATGGATAATTTCTGCATGCCGAATTTGCACTTCAGATTGTCATGACATAGCAGCACTTGGAAATTTTGCAGTGATTCAATTAAAAATTTATTTGCATGCACTTACTCAAATTTCTAACTATTTATTTGAGCAAAACTTTTTTAACCCTTGAGCGTGATAAGTTCATTTCCTCTGTTCTCTTTTCATATGCGAATTTGGTACCGAATGCGTGAATGAAAAACATCGGCAGCGGAAGGGAGTAAAAGTTTTAGCATAAATATCATTTCTGCAACACAATAATGTAAAAGTTTTGATAAAAATTACTAATTTCGAATAAAAAACGGGTGGGTGGGGCTGGCCAGATTGAGACCCATAACTAGAACTATGGTTTAAATGTGGTTCATATGAGCAGAAAGTATATCATATAAAACTATGAAAGTAGCAACAAATTTTGACCAATTTATTTCGAAGCCATAAATGCGTCTTAAGAATTCCAATTTGAATAGATTTCTGCCTATTTTCGGGAGCAAATTAATATACCTCTAGTAGAAGGAGGCTCGGTCTTTATCGGCCAATAAAATGTTTGAGTCGTTCAAAAATGGTACATCGTAATTAGATTTCAGAATGAGAGGAACTCTCAAAAATAAAGGCATGTTTACTGTCGTTTAAATTAGCCAACTTCAATAAACAGATTAGTGACTTTCAAAATTAAAACTATAGCCTATTTACACATTCTATTCACTGTTTTGAAAGGTAGCTGCAATTAATTAAAGAAGATCCGTAATAATTCATTGAGCTGAATGAAGCCTCAATCTTGGAACACTTACCTCTCAGATAAACTGCTATTTATATAGAATATATGTAAAAAATGCCATGTAAACATACTCGATGAATCGCATATAAAAGCGCATTTGGTCTCTGTAAATGAACATAACACTTGTAGAGTTAGTGGCCGTACGAAAAGTATAGATTTGCTCATATGCGTCAGCCAATCCGAATGCTCGAATTCCCAGCCAATGAGGTTTTCATAGGACTGGTCATTTCACCAGTGCTACATTAATAATACAATACGTTAACTTTTCCCTTTGGTCTCATGTTAGGAACAGCAGAATACCAAACCAAACAGAGACCTGGAGTTGGCGCTACTGATGATCCTATTTTTACCATATTTGACCGGAAAGGAATGGTTCGATCTCTAGAATCAGTTAGATCATTGCCTGAAATTATTGCCATTAGTATAATGCTTTATTCGTCCTCGTGCGTAGAAGCAGGTAAATGTACCTCGTACTGACTGACCCAAAATTAAATCACCTACGCTAGTGAGAGTACGTGTAAGTTGCAGATAAATTAATGGTTAATAATTTTAGCCTTTGCCATGTTATCACATTATATTTGGCTATATTCCCATCCGAAAATTTTCATTAGAACTACAAAGTCTACATTATTAGATACATTCCAATGATTAAATTCTGTTTATCACCTGACATTGAAGTGGCTACCCATCACCACAAGTGCCAATCCCTCTTCCCAAAAAAATATGATTTTTTTAACCTTCGAAAGAAGCTTTGCATGCAAAGAAATTAGAACTCAAATCATCGGTGTACACCGTTAGGTGAAACACCTTAAAGTAAGATAGCATGGGATGTTGTAATCTCATTGCCTCTTCACTTGACAAGTGCGCTTTTTTTCGAAAGTTGTACTTTAGGTGATGCAAGTTCCTTAGATTTAAGGCGCTATGAGCTGCGATTTCTTTCATACCGGCCTACATTCTTGAAAGGCAAACAATGCTAGGCAATTGCAAACACGCAAAGGATTTTGCGAATTAAATGCCGATAAAAACGCAAGTGTAAGATGGGTTTTGAGGCAGTCAAAACCAATTAATACGGCTCTCTGAGCTCAGGTTTTCTGGGAGGGAGGGGTGCAAGTACCTAAAGTGACCCTGAATGGTTACCACTTTAAAATGTGTGCGTTCCGCTGCGGAACGGTGAATATCAAAGCAGATAAATCAACCTTTGCGCTCTAAGGCGTGTTCAAAGTAACAACGGATATCCTCTATTTCAAGTGTTTTTGCAGTGGCCGCTTTTGGTTTATTTATTTCTCCAAATCGCAATTCAGGTGTAGTATATTCTTGTGATTTATCTATGGAACAATTAAAGCTTAAAGAAACCTAGCAGCTTATCCGAGGCTGAGTTTCTCACTGTAAGTAAATTAAAAACTCAAATATTTTCTTTTGTATATTAGTTTTTGTAGAAACATTAGACCTGTTGATACGTGAAAAAGAATCGGTGGATAAAAATGATTATTAGCTCCTCATTCGATACCTAATTCTATGTCAAAAAACAGTATCTAATGCACCAAAGCCCATTTAAAACTTTTTGTTTTGGTTAACATTAAGTGAAAGGTTTTGAATGAGCATTCAGCCATCCTGAATTTGTTTGAAACTACACGCACGCCTGACAGCCTAGAAATCATGTTCGTGTGTACTGAAAAGAAGCCATTACTTTCTACCTGCTGAACAATGAGATCATTCAGTTTGAACGCTGGTCAGCTGAAATTTGTTTACCTTTTTTCTTGCCGACGGATTAAATGAATTCTCAAGTGGTGGTGCATTCACGTCACTTACAAATCGTTTTGTATAGTCTATTTTGGAATTTTAAAATCCTCATCTACATTGCACCATTTATTGCTCTCACTTTCACCAAATGCATTCGTAAGCCTAGACGAGAACATTTCCGATTCAGTAAAACTAAGGACGGGCATTTATGCTCCAAGGGTGCGCTTTGGATTGGGCCTAAGTCCTGGTCGAATTATTGGTGGCACTAATGAGAAATCAATAAGTGAAACTGTCGTCATTAAAAGTCGAAAGTCCCCGTTTTTAACATGTATCCTTTTCAATACATTTTAGGCAAATTGTCCCCACGCTTTAGCATAGTTTTACATATTATTTAGGCCCCGATTTTGTTGTCATCTGTCATATCCTTTCCTACAGGTCGCATCATAATAGTAAAAATCAACATTTGCTTTGTAGTGGTTAACTAGATTAGGCAAGTAACAACTGAGATCTCTGAATAAAGAGCGCCAAGGTTCAACTGAGGGAATCCAAGGTAAGAGAGAGGCTGGAAAGGAGGGTAAAAATTGTTGTGTGTGCACAAACTGCGTTGATCCCATTAGGTTTGTCTATAGTAAATGGGCCTATGGATTCGATAAGCGATTGGTTGGTCGATTCGATTTTCTCGAACCTTAATCGTGCCATTTATCCACACAATGTAATTCAGTCGGCAAACTACGGGTTTGCATCTCATATTGGAATTGACAAATGCAGTAGGTAGTAGATAGTTCAGCAACAGCCGTTAGGCAGGAGTTTCTGCTAGAGATTCTGGTGTGAGTACCACAACCACCTGACCAATGTGACAAGGTACCGGCTTATTTTAATGTAATATTAATCCCTTCCACCGAGCCACAGTCTTGGATATTACGTTCTAGGAAATCGGAATATACTGTATCCGTTGTGCTTTTCCTATGGCTGGCTGCATTATGCGTACTTTGAATCGCGTTTTGTACTATTTATACTAACGCGACCGGCTTGGAAGGTCATCAGATAATAGGTTATGGTAGGAGCACATAGAATACGTCCACCTTGCACACTGAAGGTGACCGCTACACCACATCTCCAGGGCAGCTTTTATCACTAGCTAGCCGGCAAGATGCGAAATATGCATTACAATTTGCCTAAGCAACCCAAAGTTCACGGCTTTGATGCGCGTCTGCAACGAACTCCACGTGATATTATACAACTCTGGTGGTATGGACAATAATCAACAATGAAACGCATGAATAAATAAAGGTTTATAATTATTAGTACCGTTAGCTTAACTTCAAATAAGGCGCAAGTTACCCCTTCCCAAGTTTCCACACAGGGACACTTCAAGGGAATCAATAAATGGAAGCGAATAATGCGTAACAGTATATAATCGATAAAGAAGGGAAAATTAGAAGCCCTGTCGAACAGTAGCTGGTGAAAGACAGGAATAATACATTTGTATTTCTTTTTCGCTTCCTTCAATGCAGAGTAGAAAGTGCAGAAAGCAGAAGACCAATTCCTGAAAGTACTCGGATCGGGGTCATGAGAAATCAGTCGGGATGTCAACCAAAGGGGTCAACTCGCTTTTGCACATTGGACAAGGGAACTACAATTTAAAATGAAAAACTAAATATAAAGTGTCAATAACATTTCGCTGTATGGAATAAAGACTACTTCATGTAATTTAAAGCCAATTATGAATCAGATTTAAATAGCAACGATCGAGACTAATGAAAAGTTAAAGAAGACTACAGTCAAATAAGTGAGACGCATTTAAGTGGCAATGTAAAGTATAACAACATTTTAAGAAGGATAAAAAATAAGGCAACGATTAAAACAACTTACTTCGAGTTTTGGGCGCATATCCTTAGGGCAATTTGGATTTTTAGAGAGGATGACAGCTGTTTCAACGAGGTAGGCATTGAGTAGATTTTTATGATAATCAGAAAGACAGTTATTGTGGAAGAAATGATTGCAAGGGGTCCGATGAACGTCCTCCTCTTTTTTAAATGCATCAAAACATATTGAACATTCCACTGAAGGAATATTTGTCGAGATAAAATCCCGACATCTCTATCAAAAAGCAAGGAACCGGGGCTAATGCTACACAAAGTAGTGTATGAAGCGTTAAAAACATAGATTTATGTAATGTCGACAAATAATTACATCTATCGTTGAGTAGATAACGAATTCACCCTGTGAAAATTCCAAAATTTCATCGATTGCCGATCGAAGTTGCATCAGAGAAGACTCTGACAAACCAATGGATTCGATCAGATTGACGATAGGGGAAGTAGATGGATACTGAAATAACTAAGACCAAATAGAGTACCTCGAATGAACAAAGAAACTCCAATGTAACGCTAACATTCACAGGAACGCCTTGTACCCCAGGAGTGACAAGCACAATGATGCTGAAACCCTCCTTACTAAAATAATGAACAAAAACAGTGACACGAACCCAACTGCTATTTTGCTTTCGTTTGGAAATGCAATGTGTATCAATACCACTTCATCTGCACAATGAGGATACGAGGACTGAATTATCGCAACCGCGTCTTCCATGCTTCGAAACAATGCGGTCTGCACTTTAAAATCGAATCAGAGGATGTGGCTTTTCAAAAGCAAAATACAAAATCTACTTAGAGAATACGTCAAGTCCCTCACATACATTGCCGCAACAGTTGACCTTGCCTACGAGTAATGTGGTGGTTTTATCAAGTGCGTAAAATAAAGTACACCTTTCCTATGGTAGTTTATAGTTTTTTGCCACATATCATGGTTTTTATGCATAATGAATATATATCTACTCTTTCATGAAATTATTTTATCATTTTAAGGTAATTCATCTTATTATAGACATAAGCCTCACATGTTTTGAGTTTTTCCTATTGCAAAGTTGTAAGTAACAATTTCATTTACATTTCTGCACATCCAGAAAAACAGCTAAGTACTTCACTAACGATTTCTAGATAGTTATATGCAAGTGGTAGCATTAATTCCCATCCAAGAAAACGTAGTTACCTAAAACTTAAATCATCCCCACAAGATATATATATATATAGCGGATTCCTTTCTTACTTGTAGTCACCTATCATATTTGTAGACTTTGTGTTCCTTTCGTTAGTTTGGAGCTTACTTAATTTTAATGGAATAATTGTCACATTAAAAGAAGTCATAAAATGAAGTTATAAAATGCTTAGAGTAGAGACATATTTACGATTCCTTTAAAACTCTTACAGGTCATACTCAAATGGTCTGGCACATCCGCGTGTACTGCCATTTTAAAATTGATGTCTTACTGATTTTGTGATTTGGTCTTCCACATACATTTGCAGCTATAAAGATATTTTAAACTGAAAATTAAGGTAGGTGCTCAAATCGACAAGACACCGTGACCAATAGACTTTTCACACTCTAGTCTCTCCATTTTTTTCGCTCATGTATGCACTGAATAAACCTGCCCACTTTCATTTATCATTTTCCTTAAAATGGCACTTTAGTATAGTTGTTTATTAAGTATTAAATCAACAAAAGCGACAAACGGTCAGCAATGCAGTCAGTGAAACTTTCCGCTGCCATCCACCATCATGTTTCTCTGGTATCAGTTATGATGAATTGAGTCCACGACGAACAGGGAAAGGATTCTTTCATTCTGCATTAGGGGTAAATAAATCGGAAAAGATATTCAGCAACCTGACATCATCTCACCGCATTATGTAACCTGGGTGTGTTTAATCAATACATGCACCAGAAAAGTGCATAGATAGATACTAGCCAGTGCTATTGTCACGTTTTGAGTACTGTGGCAATAAGATTGAATTGTTTAAGGAGTGGTAGTACAGAGCGCCTTTTTTAATTGATGGGGCTCAATTATTCCAAGGTTTAAAACTCAGTGTGCGCACTTACAGAGCCACTGCAACCCCTCGTAAACTAGTTTACGACAAAGAGCGATCGGCCTGGAAACCCGACTGGGAGATCACCAAAATTCAGTCGAAACCGGATTACGCCAACACATTTTGCAAGAAACTTTGTCGTTCCCTTAAGGGCGAATCAATGTTTAGGTGCAGTGTTCTGTTGCATACGATTGCCTTACTTTGATTCCAAATTCTTCATCGTTTTGTTTAAACTTCGCGCCCCTTTATTCTGTCGTGCGACGTCAGAAATATTACTTACCAAGTGAATTATCACAATGTTCTCTTCCTTAAATTTAGTTTTGTGAAAATAAGAACAAGATAATTTAGTCCATTGAAAAGGTAGATTTTTTTTCGTCGCCACTGTAGGTCGCTAACTGGTTCTTTTAGTATCTCCCATAGCGAAACCTGCCATCACAGGATGTAATCGCATCTTAGTACTTGAAAGAGTAAGACTTTGGAACTCATTCCTTAGTGATATTTGTAAAAGGACCCAAGTTTCTCGTCTGTCAACCAGAGGGGACACATCCCTACCAAGCAACACTCGTGGCCGTCTTGCACTTCTTACATGTCTCAAAAGGAGTCGCCATTCCAAAAGCTACTGCAGGACTTAATGATCTATTTCATCGATCATTTCCAAAACCCTATCGCAAATTTTTAAATTTCAAAACTTGTCCCAGTTGCTTTCTGTCGGTCGTATTCTGATCAGTTGTTTTACCTCAAGAAAAGCTAGCCTTGGAATCTGACCAATTAGCGCACTTTGAACTTTAACTGAAGACATGCGATATAAAGTACGTTTTTACTTTCTTAAATCAGTCCGTGATAAAAGGTACATGAAGAAAGGACCAATAGATTCACATGCTTAAGCCACATTACCGAAAAGTGCATTATCTAACGAGCGACAATAACAAGATTTCTCTGTTTTGGGTTTTTATGGTCTATAGAGTAGCTTAGAGGTAGGTCATTTTAAATGGGTTGTTAAAGGTAACCCTAAAAAACGACGCAAATGTGTCTAGTCGAGGAACGCAAACATAACATATTAGCATTGCGCATTAAATGCCGGGATTAAAACTGTACGAACGTGGAATGAAATAACCACAAAGTGCAAACTACAAGCCACGATTTCCAAATGGATTACACTTCACTAGGTAAAAACACTTCGTATTTTTATATTTACAATAACACAATTACACTACTAATCATACAGCTCGTTTTTTCACTCCACAGCAACGTTGCCGGCAGACTGGAGCTTTTCAATGACATTCGACGCAGAGGCCGAGACGGCTTCAAGAGGATCCACCGCCTGGTGGTTGGCTTCAGAGGCTTGTTGTTCCGGACGACGCGGCGTTTCAGAGCGCGGGGAGCGGCGCCGGGAGGAGCGCTGGTGACTGCTGCGGTGGCCGCCACTGCGGTGCGACTCACGATCTCCACCCCGATGCCTCACGCCGCTGCCGCTGGCGTCGACGCCTCCATGAGAGGAGCGAGGCTCGACCGCCGCGGACGCTGTCGCTGAACCGCGTGGCGAGGAGCCGGGTGCTTGAGAGGATGCGTGCTCGCGATCACCGCCCGAGCGCTCCCGCGAGCGATGACGGCGCCTCTCGCGCGAGTCTCGATGCCGCGAGGAGCGCTCGTCGCCGTGACGACGGTGGTCGCGCGAAGACGACTCCTCGTAGTACTTTCTTCAAGCCAATCAAATAAAATCAACTTCATGGCAATTAATAACCAGTTGAGATTCAACTAAGATCTTGGTAATACCTCTGAAACATGCAGCCAGTCCATAAATTAACTTTAGGTCACACTGTCCTATAGGTGGGACACTTAACAGCATAATTACCCTTCGAAAGAAATAAAATCTTATTACATTCATCACGCGGTAAAAGAGCCATTATGTACTACGTTTTTATTTTAAGGGGAATTATTGAATGTCCTAATTGTACGGAAGTGGGACCTAATGAGCTAAAGGGGAATTAAGCGCACCGGTTAAGTCATCTCTAGGGAGACGGTTTTAGAATCAACAACAATTTAAAAAGTAATGACGGCTCGAAAATGCTTCCTCCATTACTCACCGCCTCGAGCGTCCACCATGGTCGAAATCACGACTTCGAGATCGGCTACGGCGACTAGTCCTGTGGACTCTGCAAAGTAAATCCCGAGGGAAATTAATACCTTTTTAGTGTTCCAACAGCAACGAATCGAGAAATGCTTTACTCACCTATCGTAACGGCTTTCCTGATCATCGTCACGATAACGCGATCGACGACTGTCGCTATATTCCTCTTCGAATCTACAAAAAATGCGGTAAATCGATAAGGGGACTAAGGCCTCGCATTCAAAGCGAATTGCAAGACTAAATCGGAAAATCGTTACATAATTACCTATTAGATATCATGCTAAAAATAACCCCATGCACATGTAACATACACATTTTCTGGTGTCCTGTCCCTTCTGTCATTTCGATGTCCCCTACCACTAGCAGGTCGGATATTTTGTCCAGGAAACAGCTGAATTAACCCATTGCCAAGACCCGCCTGTGGCCACGGAGGGCAACCAGCTGGTGCTCCTGGGAATCCAGTGCCAATTAGAGGAGGTGGAACGTTAGTGCCAGTAAATCCAGGAGGTGGGTAGTTCAAAGCACCACCGAATTGAGCTAAAGCATCGGCGGCAGTGCTACTTGGTGGAGGAAAACAGTGTGGAGGAATACCAAAAGGCTGATTCGAACCCAGAATTCCATTTTTCTTTTCTGAAATTTCATCTTCACCGCTTCCTGATTGGGAACGTGCGCGCCCTCCAAGAATAGTGATGTCTTTGTTTTGCATTTGCTGGTTCTGCTGAGGGAACTTCAACATTCCACGATGATTAGATGAGGAAAGGCCTCCCAATCCAAAACCCGCGGTAGGTCCCACTAAGACCGGTTTTAGAGCAGTGTTGGCATATTCTAGTCGAATCATTTTTTGTTTTTCACAATACTGAAGCCAAGTATCTTCAGTAAATCCATAATTGAAATAATCAGTGATGTCAGCACCGGGTCGTTTCCAAGGTTTATCATCATCGCCCAAAGTGGAAACGTTGTACTCGATTGTAGGAACGCCATGTATGTTTCCAGGGTCATTGATATTCAAACCTGGTTTTACTACTTTTCCACCTAAAAGAAAATACTCGAATTATTTACAATCTACGACTTCATATAGTAAATAAATATCAACCGAAACCCACTTTGTGTCGTAGATATCTGCGACCGAGCCTGATACGTGGTTCCCGTTTTGTACACATTACTTTTAGATGTAGGTTTAATGATCACATTGATTTCATCGTCATCAGCATCTTCCTCGTCAAATCCATCCAATAAATTTTCCGTTTCATTATTGCTTTCGGCAGCATCAGCGACCTTTGCAGACCGATTGATTTCAGTCTCGTTATTGGCTTCTGACATTTCTAACTGACTTGTAGTGTTTGTATGCTCAGCCGTTTGCAGAGCAGTTTCGACAACCGCGTTCTTATCTTCCACTAGAAAATAGAACACTAAGACTTGAAAACTTACCCGTTGGTGAAGCAGCGTCAACGCAGACCCCCGACTCCATGAAAAATATACAGTGAAGTCCGAAGTATTGCCTGGAATATTATCAATTAAAACAATGTATTATTTAAACAGTATGTAATGTTTCTTTAGTTTCTTTTAAAATTTATCGTATTTGCTAACTGCATATATTTATATTTAATCATAAAGCGTGCTATATTCAATCCATAAAAACGTCACATCAAAATCCTAATTTAAAATTTTGTCGATGACGAGTGTCAAGGGGTGTACATGGTATTTCAGTTTTTCCGTATAACGCTGACTTGTCTTATTATATTTGACACATTGACATACTGGAAACGATAGGGTATATACCTAAACCGAGAACACTAACAATCAACTACTGAGCGCAAGAATTAACTATCAAGAAATAAAATACTAATACCTCAATGCACTGCAACTTTATGACACATCTGAACATCTTTTTTATCTTCAAGTGATATTTTTTCATCCTTAGTAACTCAAAAGATACAGTTCGGCATGGTCTTCTAACCTATCGAGAAGAACTCAGAACTCAGAACTCAGAATTACCCTAATGCATCCGAAAATGATTACTGATAGTAAGTAGCAAATTTGAATGAGTATAACAATCAATTAAAGGAAAGTGTATGTGGCAGCATCAAAATAGCCAACCCCAGGGGAAATACGTAAAGAAACGACAAACTGGTTACGCAAAAAAGGAACCCTTTCAAGGACCAATGAAGGGGTTAAGCTTAAAACCCCCTCATCCTCAAAGAACCTATCGATTCTCGGTTTTTGCTATTAGCTAGAATAAAGGCAGCATTCGTTGCCCTGACTGTAGTCTTGAACCACGTGGATGGTAGTTGCCTGCAAAATATCGCACTGTATCACAATGTAAAAATTGAAAGACTAGCTAAGAGCAGGGGAGCTGTTTTGATTTACAAGATATTTTAGTAATCCAACCTATCTAAATTTCATTAAGATGCGGGGAAAATCCTATTCTTAAAGCAAATCTGGCTAGGGTAATTGGTTATTCTTGTTATGTATAAGTAGGGTCAGAATAAATTGTCCATGCGGTTTACCTGGTATCTTTTATACTGCCAATATATCAATTATATATATCCTTTCTAACAAAAAGTTAAGAACTCAAAAGCTTTTTTCACTTTTCGATTTGATATATTAAATTACCAATTGACGCTCTGTGCAATACGATTTAACGACCTTTATTCGTGTGTCGGGTATAATGCCTCGTGGTTCGCTGTTGAAAACAAGAAATAGGAAGCGTGATTTGGATCAGGTATATTTTTTCACTTTCTTATGGCAATATTAGATTTACGAGGACAGGAAACCAGAAAATTTAAAGAGGCGACTCGAAGAGGCTACAGCCGACGATGAGGATAAGCCAGCCCTTGGTCAGTACTTCTGCCTAACGTGTGATAGGTATTTTTGCGATGAGTCTGCACTCAAGGCTCACGTAAAAGGAAAGCCACACAAAAGACGATTGAAAGAGCTGGAATCGGAGCCGCATACTCAGGTATCCATTTTTTCATTTAACCACTGGCATCCTACCGTGTCATCATGATTTCTCGACTGATTAGGATGTTGCTGAATGGGCTGCGGGCGTTGGTCCAAATAAACGCAGGAAATCCTCCCCTGAGCCCGATTCTATTCACCGATCTCCTCCACCAAGTAGTGATACTTACCTCGTCGTTGATTAAGATGTACAGACTTATTATTAAAATTGAGCTTTTAAATATGACAACCGCTACTTTATATCTGCTGGGTGTCCGGACTAACTTTTACAGGGAAATATCTGGTTTTCGGGACGCGTTGGAGGTGCTCACGTGCACCAAAACACCGTCAGCATCCCAAACCACTCTTTAATGTTCCTGTACACTAAAATAACGCCACTGCCCTTTGTCCTTCTCAGAATCCTTAGATGATTGTACCAACTGCTCAGTGCTTCACCCGGTAGGGGAACTGCAGATTTTTAATGGGGCAGACTCGATTGCGCTAGGGACTTAGCAAGGCCCCTTCAGTGAAAGTACTGTTTCGGCCGCTTGGAGACCATTCCCCGAGAGCAATGCCAACGAAATTTCGAACCCCTGCATTAGTCTGCCAGAAGTCGTCGACTCGAACCGCCCCATCAATCTGAACTGATCCGACCCACATACAACCAACGCCTCGCACTAAGTGGTCCAAACCACCTGGTCCTGCATCACCCGGCCGCTAGGTAGCAGAAACGCCAACCGCCGTACAAAATCCTGAACCACGTTTGGAACCGAACCCGGCAAGAGCCCAAAAGACTATACGTTGTAACAAGACTTTATTAGCAGTATAGTTACACAAATCCACGTTTTTGTCAGCGTAACACCCGAGTCCCTACACGAAAGACCCGGTGCCAGTTGGAAAGCGAACACTCGTTGCTCTTGTTGGATCCGTAGTACGCTTAATTCAATAATCAAACGGTTGCATGGACACATTCGATTTTACCTGCGTAATTACACAGTGAACCACTATGTACTCAACGCAGGTACAAATACATTGTAAATTTCAGAGTACGTATGATATACAATCAAACGGTTGCAAGAAATCGTTAGTTTAGCCTTTAAGTGTAGATGAGTTGTTAGACTCATGGATCGAAAAGGCAGTTTTGAAAAGTTACCGGGAATTTGGTGTCCACCGACCCTTTCCCTATAGAAATAGTTTTCTTAGTTGCAAGAGTACTTCAGCCAGTAATTTGACCACATAAATTGTCGGAATAGCGTATAGCTCATCATTTTGCTTACTTACTTTTGAGGACACCTATAGAAAACAGATAGTTAGTCAAATGAAACACTCAGATATATGTAAGGGTAAAATCACTGTCATAGTGGTGCATGATCATCAAAAGTTTACTCACTCAGTAGAACGGTGCGTTATAGGTCGGACAAGAAAAAGGTTCGACCGCGACACCTAATAAGGAATGCGAAGTTAGTCAAAGTGAATTTCCAGACAACTTTAAAATTAATATCACGGTCACAGTGGTGCATGATCATCAATTATACCTACTGGGTCAATTAGCGTACCTAAATTTGCACTAACTTAGCCTACCAAAGTGGCACCGGACACGACGGTAATGCTTCGCATGAGAACTGAGATCAGATCTAGGGAAGGAACTACTGGTTAAGGAATCTGGGTAACTTTCAGATAACGACGATCATCAATAGGCAGTCCGCCCGTCGGAGTATCATCACGAAAAACGTACCATGCTGACGCCCAAGACACGCCCACGCGAATCGAAGTGAAGCGGCGCTGTTGATTGTTAAACAAATTGCCTGTATTTTATAAACGATGGGTAGCATTTGTTAAGTTTTATTTTGAAAGAGATCCAAATTATTACGCTTTTAAAATTAAGTAATTTTGTGTGAAAAACAGTCTTTTGCGGTGCTCTAAGTTATGTTTTTAATTTTTTGATGTTCGGAAAATTCATTTGATTTGTCTGATATGGTGCAATCTGTATTATTATGGATTTACGAAGGATATTTTGGCTTAAGATAATGCCACACAACATGACCCTCCCACAGTAAACTAAATAGGTTTCAGCGAAATGCACTTAGACCTGGAACTTTACATGAAATGATGCAAGATGCTATTTTATTAATTAAATTCCATCTATCGATTTTATTTATTCTAACAGCTAATAGCGGTTTTCGGGGTGATGTAAGATACCCATTTCAATTGCCCTATATCTTAATTCATGAATGTGATTTCTCGTGTTAGTTTCATTTTATCCTCTCATTTCTAATTAAGTGCGCATACCTGTAGCGTTTTTGTCAGATTGAGCCAAAGATGTTAGGCTAGGTCATGAAGAAATCGGCCAATCAATAAGATGCAAGCAACCGTCATGTTTCAAATATTTTGTCGTCGATTGTTCATTTTTTATTTGAATTGAGTAAAAAATCTTCAGTTATTGAAGAACAGCTTAGATCAGTCTTTATATTTCAGCAGAATAGAAAATACATTAATACCTTAATTATATATCCACTTAGTTCATCTACTGTATGGAAAACTATTACTCATCAAAACTGAGCATTCCTACTTCTTTAAACCCTTGGAAAAAAGCATTTGCTGAAATTTATTGTGCTGGAGGCACATAATTTTTTTACGTCTATGATAGGAAAAGGTTCTAGGCAAAAGAATATTTGTTTACACTCTCTCACAAGCATTATTGTAAAGGAGGGTAGATAATGTCATTAATGGCGAAAATCTTTCAGTAAAATGAGTTTATGCAAAAACGCAAAATCTTGTGATGCGGTTAACGTAGCAGTGGGGAAAAGCACATAGAGTAGGAAATTCCGTGGCCCCTTTACGAAGCTCCGACACTAGCCTTCTGCAACTCATAAAAGGCTCCATGCTGCTGGAGAAGAGTGTTCGGAGACCCAGATTCGATACTTTTCCCACCCATCAGAACAACGATTTCGTCACACTTCATCACAGTTGTGAGACGGTGGGCCACAACCAAACTTGTGCGTTCATGGCCACTCTCAGCGCCCCTACGCATGGCTTCATCCAGTGTGTTTTGAACAATGCGCTCACTTTCTACGTCCAGAGCTGAGGTCGCCTCGTCAAGCAGCAGAACCCGCGGCTGGCGCACCAGCGCTCTAGCGATGGCCACGCGCTGCTTTTGTCCACCTGATAGTTGCGAGCCACCAACACCCACATTCGTCTCGTAGCCCTGGTGGACATCGAACAAAAGGGTTGAAATCACAGGGTAATGACCAAAAGTGCTGACAAATACTGTACTTCACATTCGCACTGCATTGCTGTTGGGTTGAAAACTGGTAAAGGGCAACCTCCATTTTCGTTGGCAATTTAGGGCTAATTTTTTAGCCACTCAAGGACTACATGGCAACAATTATAGCAACACTGTTTATATGAGAAATTTCGTCGATTTCTTCATTTCATATTTTTATGAGAGCAGTATTGTATGCATGGCGATTTGAGAAGTTACTGTGTTTTCAGCTGATGTTTATCCCTCAATGAAATATTTTTCAGTGAACTCAAGCCTAAAATGATCGCCGATAAGCATTCGTTATCTTGATAGCATATCGAGTATTGATAATGGAGCTAACACGTGAATAATCCAACACGAAACGTCATTGGCTGCATCCAAGTATCAGACAAACTGAATTTTCGCATTTCCATAAAGCCTTACTTCGGGTAAACTTGAGATGAAATTATGAATGTTAGCCTGCTTAGCAGCCTCCACGATCTCGTCCATAGTTGGTTCTCTGAAATCAATTTTCCCTTCAGAGTTTTGAATGGCGATACGGCCGTAGGCAATATTCTCTCGAATGGAGAGATTGAAGAGGTTCGGCTCTTGCGAAACAACGCCTATGTGCGACCGAATCCAGTTGGGGGCAAGTTCACGGAGATCTCGATTATCGAGGAAGATGCCGCTGTTATCACCATGGTTTTCCACATCATAGAGCCTTTGGACCAGTTGCAGCACAGTTGACTTTCCGCACCCTGATGGCCCAACCATTGCTACTGATGTGCCTGGTTCCACTACGTGGGAAAATTTCTTAAAAAACAACCGTTACGTGGTGAATTTAAAGTACTAATATTCCTTAAATCTTAGATTATGAATGTATGCCAATCATTAATGGACCACACTAAAGTGTTAAGTGTGTCCTTACCTTTGCAAGGAACGAATACTCTAAACTGTTTATGTAACGCCTAATCAATAGTAAACAGAAGTTAAAGTGAGTCTTATTGATAAACGGGCAATACATTTGGTGGTTTGTATTTCCTATTGCATCTAGTACATATTTTATACTTGTTATGAGGTAGTAGAGGAGTGAAAATTTCGACGGTGTGGGAGTCGACCAACCTTCAAGATCCTGAACTTCCTTCGAGTAGGATAACGGAAGTAGACATTTCGGAACTCGAATCTTCCTCTCGGTGGTTCTGGGGGAAAATCACCCTCATTAACGTCCATTTTCGTCTGCCTATGAATGGTTGCTAGGGTCTTTTTGATATTCATTGATGCTTTCATGAAGTCAGGTGCAAAAGTTGCTGCTCTTCCCAGACCCTGTGCAGCAAAATTCACGGCCGAAAATATCCTAAAGTAAAAGCCCATGATATAACTTCCAGACCTCGTTATAAGTCATTTGGTAAAAGAATATTTTAGACCTATTCTAGCATCAAAAATGCTTTTTTAGATTTACCTTGTGATTGTGCAATGATCATTGTTGTTTCTATGTTCGTGACCCAGTTAACGATGATTGTGATTAATATGCAGCACTTTATAACTAAGTATGATTGGTTATGATTGTTATGAATTTCTTTAGATGAATACTAGGTTTATTGTACGTTGGTGTGTAGTCATTAATGCTAACCTGAACATCGTTTGGAGTTCAACTTCATTACGATCATAGAGGGTGGCCGCTGTGTAGAAGTAGGCGGCAAACAGGAAGAAGAAGGTACCGTTGGCTAGAGAATGCACAAAGGCAAACAATATAGCTTGGGCGTAGCGGGATCTAAACAGAGGCAGCGGAAAAAGGGCATCTAAATGTTTTCCGCAATTCATTGCAGATGCAGTTTTGACGGCTTACTTGACTGAATTCTTCGTGGCATTACGAAATTTATCGTACATGAAGTTCTGCAAACCGAAAGCGGCGACGGTTCGGTTGGCTGTAAAGGCCTCCTGGGCGACGTTAGACCCCTCGACTTGACCTAGTCCGCCTCCTCCACTTATCTGACGAGTCTGAAGTGATAGATTAGTATTTGAATTCAATCAAGCCCCAGCAATGGCTGTCGCCAGACCGACTAGCTACTCACTATCTCTACCTTAGTGATGCTTATCAACTCCGCATTTAAAATGGATACCACATTCTTCTCATTGTCATTCTTAACCACATCTGACGTGTCTTTACTGACACATTCTCTTGGTATGGAATGTCTCAAATACCTGTGCCCTGGGGACTTCACTTTATTAACTTTGCAGGTCTATCTAGACTTTTGGTCCCTTGCTACCCCGCAACTGAACCATTGCAAGTAGAACGCCTCGAATGCCTCTGTTTAAAGCTTCTTTGAACATGGTGACTAGCATTCAAATAAAAAGTTTGTAAGTGTAGCAGCGAACTGCTGATGCTGAAATCAATCTAGAATGTAGCATACGTGAGCACTGCTTCTGTGTTTCAAGAAGAATTATCTGTACAGGCACTTTAGTAAATTATATGAAATTAAAAACATCACGAATGTAACACAATGTTCCAAACACTTACACAGTACCGTGCAAACCCCTCACCCGTAGCCATAGCCCAGCTTTGACCCTTGCACGTTTTTCTCAAGTTAAAAGCATTCCACCCAAAATGGCGTTAACGATAGAAAATTTGCTGTAATGAGTCACCGCATGACCATCCTGTGATAACTATATTATCTCCTCATGTTCCTTCTTATTGCCATTAGTACAATGTGAGTCACTTGAAGAAATACAATTGCACATCTGAGCGAATCTCAGCGCTATTGAGATCAGATAACGAGGACACGCAGGGGTAATGGAAGAGAAGTTATCGGCCGGCTTACCTGCAGTGCACCAGCCAGGAAGAGAGCAGGCACAAAGGCCAGGGCAATGAGACTGAGGGCCCAGTTGTAGCTGAAGGCGATGACGAGGGCAGAAACTACCAAAGCCAGGCCTTCCATGAAAATGCCCAGCTGGGTGCCCGTGACACGGTGCAGACTCTGTACCTCCGTTGCCAGTCGAGCCGTCAGCATGCCTGGCTGGTTCTCCTCCTCATCAAACCAGGCCATTTCCTGGGCATCAGTGGTAAAAACATAAGAGCAATACTTAGTAAAGATTCAGATGAATTTCAGTTCGTTTTTAGAAACGGACTATTTAATTTCACTTGAAATTTCAGAGCCCCGAAAATGCAACAATCAATCTACTATCCAATTGAATATACAGAGTATCATTCTCATGAGAAATAGGTAAAAATGGTTTCAACTGGAACTTTAAAACGTGAAAAGTTGTAGAGCTTTTCCACGATATCCTACAACTAACATTAGCCAAATAGGGGAAAATCAAATAGCCTTAATAATTTCAAATGTCCGAAACTGAGTTCTACAATCTCTCTGAGAAGAAAGTCGCTTCCTCACTTAATTTGAAATCTAGCGAATCATTTGTCGTCCGGTTTACAAAGTGGTTTGATGATTACAGGATAATAAAAGAGGCTATTTTTAAAAATCCACTACTTATTGGATCTTTTACCTGTTTGAGAATTGAATCGAAGAAGAGCTGTCGAGCACGCTTTGTGAGACGAGCACCAGAAACACCCAGAGCGCTTTGCTAAAGGAGAAAAAAAGACAACAACGAAATACCACTGCATCTAATGCAAGACGAATGGATGCGAAACATACCCCAGTCAAATTGAAGAAAAGTCTTAGAAAGCCCAACAATGCGAATATTCCGGCGAGAAAGCTTGTGCGTGATCTCTTTGCAGATGGATCTTGTTTTAGGAAAACCTATAAATGCAAAATCAGATGATGGGTTGATTCGACATCCATTAGAGAAGAAATAGGGCAAATATCTGCGGTGGCCTGACTAAACCCCAATTCTCATCGACGTCTCAGCGTTATGTGAGTTACATATTCGCGACAACCTGGTTACTATCAGCTTCTCATGCCCAAAATGGGCGACTGAACTCATCCGTCGCTAATCGGAGTGAGTTCAGTCCTTTGTTTCCACACCACATAAAACCGCTTGAGTGCGTCCCTCAAAAGCACATTTTCCTAAAAGACTCCTGTGCGGATGTCTTCCTTTCCCTAACTCTAAATAGGCCTTCTTATCAAACCTGGCTTGTAGAAAACCCTGGTGTAGCTTTTACGCTTCATATCCTTCCACCATAATTTCTTGAGATGTTTATTATGTTTTTGTGAAGATTTCTGTGACTAGAGTGCAAAAGCAGAGTAGGTCAACCGTGGGTTGCATGTCCATGTGCTCATTTTGAATGTTATAATAGACTATAAGTGAATTACGAAAATCTAAAATGCAGAATATTGACAACCCCGGGGAATGGACGGGACTGTATCGGCGAAAGTAAAGACTTTGAGCTTAACCACTGTTGAACTTAGTCATAACGACCTATTAAATCTACATGGAATTACTGATGAAATGTGTAAGTTATTAATAAAATAATATCCCAGAAGCTTCTTAAAAGTAGACACGTAATGCCATATTCTTACTCCATAGACTTCGGCGTAGACCAAAGAAAAAGCTGGTAGGGTAATTCCCGATAAGGCAATGGCGACGAGACCATACGTCAGGTAATACCACTCGGGTCTGCACATCTGCAAGGCTTCAATAAGTGCTGGTTTCTGCAGTAAAAAACACGAATGACTTCCAATTATGGAAAGAAATCAACTACATCTCGAAGAAACTATTTCAAAAAAGTTCCAGTAATTAATGTTACAAATTGGATAATACAGCTTTAATTCCATACCACTATGATAACTCAATCATACCTTGCGCTTGACACCCAATACTGACATTTCAGATGCAATGGAGGAGGCACCGTCAGTTTCCGACATCTGTGACTGATGCCTTGAAGCGCTGCGTTTAGTGTCTCCTGATAGGGCATCGTCATCATCATCGCTTGACTCATTTTCCTCTTCCTCCCCGGGGCTGCCTTGACCAGGCTGTGGCAATGAAAGAAGTTAGCAGACCTCTAACGTTAATGTTTTCAACTACTTTCATTGCCTCCCTTAAAAATCCACTTCGCCTGGATCTAAAAGGGACTACTAATGGTGAGGTTCTATTAGATAATTCAAGGACAAAGATTTTCATTTCCCTATGTATTTTTTGATAAAAAAAGAAAATACACACATTCCAGTATGTTAGGTACTGGCGTAATGTCGGGCTAATTTTTGCCTCCCCGCATGTGAACGATTTCAATTAATGAAAAGTCAAAACGGCACCCAATTTCACTAAATATTTTGTTAAAATAATAAGTCGATAGTTTTAGTATAACCGTTGGCGAGAGTGTTAAAGAAATGCTCCTGACTATTTCACAAGCCTCATGATTAGCCGATGCCCTCTGTGTCCTTCAAAAACTACATCAATGAATCGGACATAATTCCATACATCATTTGCCCATTTGATAAAATTCCTCTTTCGAGGTTTCGACAAAATTATCAGAGAGGGCTCCAAGTCCCTCAGATAGATCTCAAGCTCTATGCAGAGATGGATAAGGACTTGGATTGTAGTATTGCTGTTCATCACGAGTCATAGAAGTTTCCTCAAGCCCTTGCACTTTTCCGTTCTTAATTAAACTTCCAATTCTTAGAAAATACGTAAATTTTCGCCATCGTTGCAGGTGATGACGTCATTTCGTTCTTGCACAAGAAACTCGATTATGTGAAGTGAACGCTAGTAGATATCCACTTCAGCTATTATCTCTTATGCTCATCTGTAGTCTCCAAAACAGTGATGTCTAGAAGTGTTTGAATTTCAGTAAATCTGCATGGTCAACATATAGCACGTCAAGCTCTGAGCCCGTTGGCATTGAATGCCTTACCTTTACCGATACAACGTAGTGCTTAAAAGTGGGGCAATAGATGTGTCACATCGAAATGTAAATTCGGTATTGGCAGAGGCTTGACACTTGGCATATGGAGCTGGTGGAGCTCCGTTGAAAAGATTGATAATGGAGTAACTTAAGCCAAGGAGAAGATATTTTGTCATTTCATTGATAACCACTGGCGTTACAGGACCCACTTACCTGTTTTGCCACCATGCCAGCGTAGATGCCACCTAGAGCAATGAGTTCCTCGTGAGTTCCGGACTCCTTAACTATGCCACGGTCGAGGACAACGATGCGATCAGCGGCACGCACGGTGGAGAGGCGGTGAGCGATCATCAGAACAGTGCGCCCGTGGCACGCCGAATCAATGGCTGACTGAACGGCGCGCTCCGACACGTTGTCCAGAGCCGACGTCGCCTCGTCCAACAACAGCACCCGCGGCTCTCGCACCAGAGCACGCGCAATCGCCAGTCGCTGCTTCTGCCCGCCAGACAACTTGCCTCCGCCTTCCGTCAGGAAGGTGTCGTAGCCCTACAATTTGAAATTAAGATAGTATTTTAATACACATTGCTTGATAGTTCCAATACCAGGCTCATCTAGTACCTCGTAGTCACCACTAACCATACGGTGAAAGGAGCCTATTGAAAAAGATGTAATTTCGCAAGAGACTATTTTCATGCTTGGCTGTCTTTTTCGGCTGTTAAAGGCTGGAACCACTCTTCTATCATACAGATGTAATGTGGACGAGAATCTACCAGCGTAATTCATCACTTAGGAGAAAAAAGGATGCGAGTTTGTCATTGATCAGCGCCTTCGCCTGAACGCTTTGAAAACAATCCGACATGAACTGGAGATTTACAATGAGGACCACAAGGCGGCTGTGGCTGGAAGAAAGCTACAACGACAGGCGATCTGAATGAGCTCTCATTATAGAAGTCCTGCCCGAAAAAATGCTGAATGGTATGAACTCATAAGCATATTTGGCATTGCTAACCACTAGGCCATGGATGGCTAGCCGTATGTGTGGTAGCTGTACATCTTACATAATAAAGAAAGGCAGAGGAGATTTTTCGACGCTACTTTTTACTAATACACCGCTCCCACATATACCTGTTCTGTGCCGAGCTCACTGCAGGTCTTAACTCGATGGACTGCTATGTTTGGGCTGTCGATAAGGACACTAATCACTGCCTTGTCAGAACTAAAAAGCCTAGTTAATCTAGAACAGAACTGAATCAATTAATGAAGTTACCCTTCCGAGCTTACATGCAAAATAAGCCGCTCCGATTGAGACCGATAGAGACGATCTTGGCAACGACTATTTTGATTAAAAGTCCTTTCAGCCGATTTTATTATTAAATTCATTTAATTTATTAAATTTCCGATTTACCAACCACTATTTATTTTCGCTAATGAGAGCGTCAAATTCATTTCCGACACCCTCGATGGGTTTTGAGTACGTTCACGCAAGTATGTTTCTCGAATTGCCAGACTCTGGTCTTTTTTTGACGTATTTTTGAGATGTGACGTGCCAAAGGTGCACCTCTTTGTCGGAGTTCGAGTAGCATTTTTAACGTCGAGTGAGGCTAGCATACGCGGTAGGCATGTATGCCACTTGAACACATAACTCCACCTTAGACTGGTTGGGTCAATCAATCAAGCAGCTCTCAAAAAATTTTGCAAGACAATCTCAAATCATAGTTTCCAAGATCATGAAATGTCAAATTCGAAATTGTAAATCTCACTAGTTTAAAAAGAAACATTAAAGTGAATCGGAACTTCAACTTCCAAAATGCCCAAGGGTTGAGAAATACCAATGGAGGGTTAGGCGTATAGCAGGTCTATTTGGTGTCCTTGGGCTTGAAAATTATGGTGCTACCCCGAGAGAATGAGCAAGAATGAGACTCAATCAGGTTGCACCCACTAAATAACAAAACTTTAAAGCAAATGAGTTTTTTAATTCCCCCAGCACATGCATGAGCCAGAAGAATGACCAGTGGTTTTTTACAGCCCCTCCTAGCACTGTTCCAATTCCTTTTTTGAATTGATAACCTCAATTTCTTCCATATGTGAAATGACAAATATGGAAGCAAAAAATGACAACTCGAATATACCAATTGGTTGATTTTTTTGCTTGCTTTCGAAGAGAAATACTCTTCAAAAACGTGGTTTTTATCTACTAGTTTAACTAATATTTTATTTTCGTTTCACTCTTTTTTTAAAACTAAAGTTGTGAATAAGATTGACGCAAATGAATGTTTGAGCCTCTGGCGGTGACGTAATTGCCAGGTCTTATCCTGGAGTGAACCTCGTCTGGATTTTCACGAAAAAATAATTTCCACAATCCGAGATATGCATTCTTTTAGTGTCAAAATATATATTTCTTAACTTTGAGACCCTATGCTTAATTGCTTGGGCGGAGGGGGCTAGATACTAGTTACTGATTTGTCTGTGATTACCTTGATGTATGGACTCTGTTTGTGTAGCCTTTAGCATTGCAAATTGCAATAGCAATATTTATACAACAGGAATTGTGAGAAATATTGAATTGATCAAATTAAAAACGAATTTTTATCATGACGAGTACGATTTAGTGCATCCGAGGTACTTCCTTGGTGCTAGCTGGCCTAAATACTTTAGCCGTCCGATCACTACACTGTTTCTAAATTATAACATCTTCCATCCAAGATACCGTCGCACTGCTTATCGGGATTCCTTGAGACGAAGCAGGTTATATGATGACGTAAATGTGGAAGTGGTTAGTTCTTTTGCACGTACCTCTGGCAAAGCGCAGATGAAGTTGTGGGCGTCGGCCTGCCTGGCAGCTTCCTCCACATCCTTCGTGTCTGCATCGAGCCTTCCCATTTGGATGTTTTCTGTAACTGTGCCGGCGAAGAGGTTCGGCTCCTGAGAGACAACTCCTAGCTGCATGCGCAACCAATTGACGTCCAAGTCACGAATATCCATTCCATCAAGGAGGATCTATAAAAGTCACAGGGTTCTACTAAACATCTTAGAGAAATGGCGATTGACTGATAAAGGTAGGCTTTTTCTTGAATAAATTTCCATAGGGTTAACATTGCTATTATTCATACAGGAAGTGACAGTCTAATTCATTTTGCGTTTTTAAAAAGAAGTACTCCAACACCCATGGGTGATGACTTCAGGTGAATACCGCAAATTTCCCTCTCAATCAAATCCCACTCGCTTCGATGAAACTTTGTGGGCTTTACTCCTAACACCAAGCAAATCTATCAAAAAGTACCGATGCATGGACTTTAGTGTGACTTCCAGTTGACATCACCCCGGGCTATTGAAAAAAGAAATCATAAAAAGGATGCCCAGCAAAGTCGTCAACTACACTATGTAAAGGACGCAAAATCTAGAACAGCATATCTGGGGACAGGTTCGACTATCAACGTGGATTCAACTTACCGTGCCCTCATCGCAGTCGTAAAAGCGCTGGAGGAGCTGGACAGTGGTACTTTTACCCGACCCACTGGGGCCAACGATTGCCACCGTCTCCCCAGGTTGGATTGTCAATGAAAAGTTTCTCAAGATCTAAAAGCCAATGAAAGATTCTATTAAGCCCTACACCGAATGCATTAATTCTAATTATCAACCATTGATGCAGAGGAACGAAAAGACTTTTCAATCACTTAAGTTTATGATATGGGCGTGAACGGTTAATGTCAGACACTTGAAATAAAAGTATGCATTGCATTTCCAAATTATTTGTTCAATAACACGGGATATCAACTTGGAAATCGATTAGAATACTTTAAAATTCATAGAATTTTTTTAATTCTTAGTCAGCAATGGACTGGCTCGGTGTATTATTAGTGTGTATAACCAAAATACTCATTTCAAATTGCATACTTGTAGTTTAAAGCCCATCACAAACTAGACTCTGGTAACCAGACAGAGGTGTTGTGTACTTCTGAAATGTCACACTCTAATCTCTACGAAATTTAGTTTTCACAAGAGGGAGTTCATATTGCCTTCAATGTAGCTAGATGGCCTCACTGCGCCTTATTCCATGTGATAACTGAGAAGGGACACGCCAACTTACTGGCACATCTGGCCGGGTAGGGTAGGTAAAGGAGACGTTCTTGAATTCAATTTTGCCTGAAAATGACTTCGGAATGATCCCATCTCCCATTACATCAACCGGTGGAATCTGTTAGTAAATCGAAACTTATCTGGAATGAATATTGGTGAAAATAAAGATATAAAACAACCTCTGTGTGCTTACGCGATCAATTATAGAGTAAATTAACGCCGCTGCACGCTTTGCATTTGCAAAGTACTCAATTTCCGGTAGACCTCGACCAAGATTTGTGTTTCCAACTATGTAAGACATCATAACCTGCGAGGAAATTTTGTCATTTGGAGAGGATTTTCAAATATGATTAATCACACATTTACATAAATAATCTTGCGCGTTCATCACTAAAAATTTACAACTCACGGCTACAACTACCCCGTTTTCGTAATTATCAGTAATAGTGAGTTCAATTCCATACCAAAGAATAAGTGAAGCAGCGCAGTTTATTGAGCAACCGATCATCCCACCACCTTAATGGAATAAAAAATAGTTATAAATGGCAGAATTAAAATGACCTAATGCCATAGATCTGAACAACTAATAGTTCATACCGAAACCGATCATGACACATTTTAGAATGAAAACCCTCGCTGATGGTCCAAGTTCTTTCGCATACCGATTGGCTTCCTTTTCTTGGCACCCAAAGGCAAACACGGTTTTGATGGAAGAGAGGATTTCTGCAGCCACGGAGCCTGCCTTTTCGTAAGCCTGAATTTCCTTGATGGCATACTTCCGCAGCGCGAATGCCAGAAGAATAAAAGCACCCAGGATGAATGGAGCCATGGCGAAAGAAACTAGGGCCAACTTCCAGCCAAGTACAAGGGAAACAACAATTGAAGCTATAGAGGTGACGATGTTTTGAACAAAGTTGCCAAGACGATCACCGATTCCACTTTCTATTTGTTCAATGTTGAAACTAAGTTTCGTAATCAAGTTTCCAGTCGACTGTCGGTCAAACCATGCAATGTTCTGTCGCATTATGTGCTAGAATAGCATTTAAATGCAATGTTATTGTGTTCTAAAACATGGGCTCAAACTATAAAACATAAAACTATGCTGCAAATGAATTCTAAATGAATTGAAAAGGTAATTACTTTGAACAACAGCAGTCGAATTCTTCGACTTTGTCTCCTTGCTGATACAGTGAGAGCAAACATTTGTACAAATGAAATCACAAACGCAACGGCTCCGAGTGATACATAAAGTGGGATGAATTTACGAAATCTATGTTTCAGTGGTTCATCTGATTGCTTGGAAAACGAAGTAACAACCTTCGAAAGTATAAAAAGAGACACCGGCATTGCAACACCAGTAACGATACTTCCGAAAACTCCAAGTGCAAAGAGAAATTTATCCAGTGGATCAGAAAAGCGAAGCTAAATTTTGAGTTTATATTGAAATTTCAGCCTACCAGCTGATAGAACTTTACAGAACTGACATCATCGACTACAGTAACTTGAAAATCAGAAGTATCTTCAGTTTCAACTTCTTTAGCTTTTTTTGTTTTTTCTGTCATTCTGGCGAATTCTCCTTACATGAGGTATTACAATGTTTATATATACAGTCCTCATTATTGTGACTCCCATTGAATAGCTTAAACAAATAACAAGGTTTATAACAACCAAACAAAAAGTAGTTAAATTCTTCTTTATACTGCATATTTTTAAAATAATGTATAGATTTTTATTTCTGAATTGTGCGTTAATTACATATGGAGAGTGGGTTTTACAATATTATTTCCCCTTTTAGATTCTTGTCTGTGAATCTCTATTTTATGAGTTATTCCTTCGACTTTAGTTCCCACTGTATCTTTATTATCTTTTCGTAGCCAGCTGAGCATCTATCCCTGTCCTTGAAAGTAATCAACGTTAGCAATTGCCTGCCATTGCAGTCGCCCCTTACATGTTAAACGTGTGACTGATATGTACAGGTCAGTCAGTCATTTTTTAAATAGGATAGTGTCATATCGAAAACTGGGTGAATTTTACGCTCTACTGCTCAGTTAAATGTATCTATCTTTTTGGGACAATATAGTGGTATTGAGATGTTCAGCCAGAAAGAGAATACCTGGCTTTCCAACCGACTATTAACACCGACATCCGCTCTCCCCGAAAACAATTCAGTCTGCAGTACTGTCTTTAGAATTCATACTTCTGCAAGCAGTGGAATCATCTACAACGACTTCTGACTTTTTCTAAGATCCTAATTTATGAACCTAGGTAGGACACTGTGACTGATACTCAATTTGCTCGAATGTGTCAGTCACATAAGGACTAAAACAAACTATTTTTGGGTATCCAAGAAACTAGTCACTTAAGCAATCTCAAAAGTTTAAGCTCTAAGATCAGTGTTTCGATGGGCATACATAAGCTGGGTTCTAGCAAGAAATCAATTGCACGGAATGAGTATTAATGTTTCTGTCTCTATATATTAGTTGTACATGACACTGGTGAAGACGAATTTAACATTTTGTTCTTCATTGTTACACATCGTTGCTCTTCTGCATTTCATAAAATAAGCCCTTCTTCTGAAGAAGTGCATACGGAGATCCCGACTCAACGCGTCGGCCGCCACTGACAACCACAATCTCGTCGAAGTTCATCACTGTGGTGAGACGATGGGCCACCACCAGGCCACTCCCTTTTCCCTGGCGCTGCGCATAGCCTCGTCCAGGGTTCGCTGAACTACTCGCTCGCTCTCAACGTCAAGTGCCAAAGTCGCCTCATCCAGAATCAGGATTCTTGGATTCCTCACCAGTGCACGGGCAATGGCAATTCGCTGCTTCTGTCCACCTGAAAGCCGCGATCTTCCTACACCCACATTAGTTTCGTAACCCTAAAATGTTGAGAAAGTAGCACCAATTTTTTATGTGTGCATTCGAGGGGCTCAGTAACTCTCCCTTGAAATGATGAAATCGTAGTGATGATATTTAGAGCTCAACCTTCACAAATGAGAACGAAAAAAACTTCAATCTCTAATTACATCAAGCATAAAAATGTTCGACAATTCGATGATCTCAGATTGACATACAAATTGTGAAATATCCTTCAATAGTTCAGGCATTTGGATAAATCCAGAATCCATATATATTTTTGCCGTTGGTGCAGCAATTTATCTCTTGCCTCCCTCCCGATTCAAGCAGACGGGTCATCGAATGTTTGCTTTCTCAAGGCAACCTTGCTTATCAGTCTGTAACACGACTTTAGTAAAATTAGAGAAGTCCTCTGTTGGAATTTCAGCAATGTAGAAGGTGTTCAAAATAAATTTCATGGAATAATAATTGGTTATGACTCGGGTGAGTTAAAGGTGTTGAAGCACTCTAAACATCTTTTAATAGTTTAAGCCAATCTTTATTCGTGCAACGCTAATACATGATGACTAGAACCCCACTCATTCATCCTGGAACATGAGAATAACTTGTATCAATATAAAGATCCGAGCCGGTAATCTAATTACTGAAATAATTCAGGTGCACGAACTGGACAGTTGCAAAGGAAACTAAAAAGTGACTGTGACTAGAACAAGTTAGTAACATATCAGATTAACTGATCCCCTTGGAAAGTCTACAGAAAACGTGTGGATAGGGGCTTGGGCTGAATTCAGATGCTTACGTGGAATCGCTCCGCTGACTGCTGCAGTTACGTCCTGGATGATAACGAAGGTAGCCAATAGTAAGGGACAGCATTCGGCTCATTGCTTGTCACGTCTCAGAAAAATTCAATGTTTTTTGTTAATCTTTAAGTCCCACACCAGTTCACTCCTCCCTAATGTTTTACCTTCGCCGAACACCCCAGATATAGTTTTTATCGACGCTGCGGCACTAATCGACCATAACAGAAACCCAATTAATCGACGACGGAATTTGAGGAGATCCTTCCTTGGGAAAGTTTAAAATCAGCAAATTACGTGGGGCCGGATTTGTGGTTAATTAAAGTAAAATGCTCTGCCTTCGGAGAATATCTTTAAATGCATAATTTTTTCAGTTTCCGACCACTTTTCTCTGGTGAGACTGTCTTATGCTCGGATAAACGTTGGCACACGACTTCAACTTATGGCTTATAAGACCACATCTCTAACATACTTGTCTGGTTTTTCCCTGATATTCTTTGGTAAAACATCTATCCTAATTCTGGTCGATAGGTGGACCTTGATGTTCTTCGCTAAACTCACATCAGAAAACTGTTGATAAAGTCGTGTATATTGGCCTGCTTGGCAGCCTCAATGATTTCCTCCATCGGGGGTTCTTCGAAGTCTGTTCTCCCGTCAGTGGTGGTTTTGACGCCGATTTTGCCATAGGCGATATTCTCGCGGATGGAGAGATCGAAGAGGCTGGGCTCCTGTGAAACGATACTGATGTGCGAGCGGATCCATGTAGGTGCGAGGCTGCGAAGATCGCAGCCGTCGAGGAAGATACCACTATGCTCACGTCGTTGAAGCGCTGCACCAGCTGCAGTATCGTCGACTTTCCACAGCCAGAAGCTCCTACCATCGCTACTGATGTTCCAGCCTTCACAATGTGAGCGAATTTCTAAGGAAAACCAAAAGACCCGCAAATGAATGCGCATTAGAGACACTATTATTTTCTGTAGATCTTCAAGATTCAGCAGGATAAAGTTACTCACTCTGAGGACTCGAATTCTGTGTCTCGTGGGGTAGCGGAAGTAGATGCTTTTAAATTCAAACATGCCTTTAGGCGGCTCCTCGAGGAATTCACCCTCCTTCACGTCCATGCTGGTTTTCCGGTAAATGGTGAAGTCGGGGGCGACTGAAGCCGCTCTTCCTAGTTCTTGAACTGCAAGAGTCGCCACTGAGAAGATTCTGCAACATTAAAAGGGGGACTAAATTAACCCCCTTAGCTTGTGTCCGATTTGTGAAACAATGAAGAGATTCTGCATCCCTTTACAAGCTCTGACGCCTAATAAACTTGCCCACGATTACATAAGACGGCTTGCCTGAACTACAAAATATCTGACTCATTTGTTCCCATATCAACCATTTTATCAATCCTAGTATGTTCTCTAATCTATCGGGCCATCACATAAGTTCTGTCCGATTTGTGAATAAGTAAAACAAGTGCCAAAGAGGTACTTCCATCCATTAAGAAGGTCATTAATACCATTATTGAAGAATTCCTTTGCTTTTGATTCGAAGAACCCACAAATGCCAGTTACAACCTCTTATTGTGTAGTTGTAAAATGTGTTTCTTCCAAATAACATTGCAGGCTACGAAACAAATGGCAGTCCGAAGGAGGAGCAAAGGCGTGGGAATAAGCAGCATGAGGAATTTTCTCCAATCCAAGTTCCTCGGTCTTTCGTGATTTGATTCTTGCTGTTTGGGGTCGGGCTGCACTGTCCTGATAAACTAACGTCACAACTTGTCAATTCACTAGAGCAGGTCTTTTTCCTTCCTCAAATCCCCAATTGCTGACAGTAGATTTGAGCACTAATTGTTGCTCAAGTAGATAGTAGCAATTCAAAGTGCATTAACACTTAGCGATCCCAACAGACTGAAGTATGAAGAATCTTTATCCCTTGAAGTTCGCTTCTCTGCGGTTGTGACTGGGGTCTTTCTCCCCCGAGCTGCTAAGTCACTGTCTACGAAGCAGATGTCAACTCGAGATTCGAGTTGTCTGTTTTCACGCATTTTATGAGACACTCAATTTCCAGGTTTAGGGGACTTTCCGTTTCTGAGGATGAATAGTTGCATGGTTTGAACTTAAGATTAATTGCCTATTCCTCAATTGATAGATTAGGAACTTTTCATTGGTTGCAGCTTCAAGAAGCTTATCATTAAACACAACTAGAAGTCCGTTTCTACCTTTTTCATCTTCTCGGAGGGCGAAATCCCACTTCTGAATTTCGCAAAACATCTTCTCTGGGTTCTTTCATACACATATTCCTTTCCATAAACTCAGTGAATGTTCCGGACGCTTCGTTGGCTGCTGAGTTTCCATTTTTGAACTACTCAATAAAACATAATGCGCCTCAGTGATTCCAATGATTCCTATGCTAGCAGGGTTTTACCAAAGAGAACTTTGATTCCGTTTTCGGAAAAACACAATGTTACCTATTTAAATGCATCAAAACATAAAAAACATTTAGTTTTAATAGATAACCATCACGCAGGTCACAAAATGGACATTTATACGCACATTCACACACTGAGAGAAACTAGATGCTGGGAGTCACAAGCGCTTGACCACATTAACTCACAAGGACACACAATGACCCACTCGTACTCACCCAAGTCTAGTAGATCCGTGCTCCTGCCTAACTCTTTGCTGCTCAAATGGTCCCCGAGTAGTTTCAAGAAGATGGCCATGAATAGGAGAAAATCAAATTAACCATATTTGTGACCCCACTTTGATCCTTTATTCCCCACGAAGGCTCCCTTCACAAATTCTTCCGATCAATAAGCGCACCTTCTCCGCGGTTCATCGTACGGAAGTTTCCACCGCCGAATGAAGGTACCCTGGTGTGTTCCCCAACTCGGGAAAATAGAAATGATAACTTGGCGATGGTTCTTCTTTCAAACTGGTGTATGACTCTTCGCGGCGATTTCATGTACACCTCATCACCTGTAGTGACCGTTAGCAATGCAGTTGACAGAATCGCGTCATTCCTACATGACCATCTTCCTTCGGCGCCTCAACTTACAGATGCCTCGTCCTAGGGCTATCCAAGGCCTAAAACATCGATGCGCGCATTTGTGAGACAATACGCACCTTTAGACGGTTAATACGAGTTTATGAAAAGGACCGGGAAGTCTTTCGCCATTGATCGACATCTTTAGAAGAGTATGCCTAGGAAAACATTCTGACTAGAGGTCGATGGCAGCTTTGAAGCCTTTCCGCTTTCACTGGACGTTCTGAACGCAAAGGGCCACCAAGCACTCATTCTCGGTACTGCGAAGTGGTGATAGCAACACTCATGGACTTCAATGCAGTGACCAAATCTGGTCTTCATGTTCGGTTCCCATATAAATCATAGTCCATCTCAGGAATATAGGCAAAAGTGGGTCTGTGTGTATAGTAGCACAGGGAAAAAACTTACTTCACCACGCTCTTCGAAGCTTCGTTAAACTTGTAGTTGAAGTCCTCCAGCCCGAAAGCAGCCACCGTGCGGTTCGGCACAGAGACCTCCTGAGCGGCATTGGCTCTTGCTGATTGGTTTTGTATCCTACTACCTCTTAACTGACGTGCCTATATTAACGCAAAGTTTCATCAGAACAAAAGCATTTATTGAGTGCACGAGACAGGTCTCAGTAGTCGCACATAGGCTAACTATCCACGACTTCAATTTAAGATAAATTGCTTTGAATCCAAATATTTTCATATAATTGTTATTTGCTGGAGGCCGCTGGACATTTTTCATAACAAGTTATAAAGAAAAAGATTTCTAAGTAGTTAGATCAGAGCTTCGACTAACGTTCGCCTTAATCGGGTTAAACGGTCTATGCTATAAACGAGTATAGGGTAGAGGGACCAACCCGAGGTAGTGGTAGTGATCATGATCACCGTGTATCTAATAACTGAAGCCAGATATCGAGAATCGTTCAGAAAAATAATGATACATGCAGCCACACACGGATCTATGGTAGAAAAGCCTGTTGTGACAAGTTTCTCCACGATAAGGCCAGACAGTTTACCCGATCAGCAACTGCTTACTCACACAAACTCAAGTTTTAGGCCAAAAAATAAACTTCTTCCCATTCCTTGCTTACAGACAAACTCCACGAGTTGCACCCTTTACCCTAAGATTCCTTTAAAGAAATGCGTGCTTTTAGGGAAAGCTAGCATCACTTTTCAAGAAGCTAAGAGCTTATTCACCCAGAAAAACTCTTATCCAACATCAATTTTTCAAAAAGCTTGAAAAGGATCCGTTGAATAAGTCGAAATACCTGAAGCACTCCGGCTATGAGAAGAACAGGCACGAAGGCCAGAAGCCAGTTTTAGTAAAAGTCGATGGTGAGAGCCGAAACCACTAGTCCGATGCCTTCCATGACGATGCCCAGTTGTGTACCGGTGACGCGTTGCAGGCTCTGCTCCTCTGCGGCCAGTCGAGTTGTCAGATTGCCGGGCTGGTTCTCTGGCCGATCAAACCACGCCATCTCCTACATTCAGTACAAATTCGAGCACTGCGTTGGTGGGATTTGGCATCCCATCCATCACATCTTTAATACGAAATTGTTTTATCAATCTAAAACGAACATAAGTAAGTGATGCTAAGCTAATTAACCAGATTCGCACTTTAAAGTTCTTGATAATTCCCACTCGTCGAACTTTTATCTAGAAACTATAATACATTTTAGTAAGATGCTGAGCAAGTTAAGTTATTTTTTGATATCCTTTAATATGTATCAAAAGGATAGCCTAAGGAAATGAGTGGGCCACCGTTAAAAGACCAGCATCTCCATGAGGAAGCAATGGAAATATCCGGTCGTCATGGTTCGCGAAGCTAACTTACCTACTGGAGTCAAACGTTTAGTAGCTTTAATGCGGAAAGCATAAGGGACCATTTCGATGTGCAGAGCACATCTAATGAGTCGTGGTAAGGAACTCTCGAGCAACTCCATTTCTATCGACAGAATGCGATTCCCTCTCCGCTACTTCATGACTCCATCAACATTCATACAATTACTTATTTCCAACAGATAATACCCCAAAAATTCTCTGGCCGGTAACACCGATAGTTAGCTTTTCCAGTTGTAGACTTACTAGGTGTGGATAGTAGCGGGACTAAAGACTTACGATTCCAAATCAGTTAAGGTAAGTCTGACTTACCTGTCGCAGAATTGAGTTGAAGAAGAGCTTTCGTGCTCGCTTCGTCAGTCGAGCACCAGCTATACCCAAGGAAGCATTCTGAAAAAGCAACATATTGTGTTAAAAACTGCTAATACCAGCATTTCACTCAGACAAGACCTCACTGTCTTCCATGTTTCAATTGTTTATTTCAAGATTAAAAAGTTGATTGACATATCGACATCTGTGTGAAAAAGAGAAGTTCTCTAGCCCCTCTACTGAGTATACGTCCATGTTGAGTAAACAAGGTCTAAAACTATGCTCTTGAAAGTCTGTGTCTAGCGGTTATCTGCCACGGTTCCAACCACGCATGGATGAGAGTTTATAGAAGGTAATACAACTCACTCCAGCAATCGCTAAGGCAATAGCAATGAAGCCCAGAGCAGCAAAGATGGAGTCCAAGTAGGAGGCTCGAGCTCTCTTTGACGTAGGACCTGTTTCTAAAAATAGCTTGAAGGAAACAAGTAAGAGTAGTGGATCAAAGCTTATGAGTTACCGAAAGCTCCGTGGTAAAGGGATGTTGCTTTTCCTACCTGGAAAACCTCAGCGTAGACAAGAGAGAAGGCTAGAAGTACCACGCCACTGGCTGCGAAGAAAAGCGGACCCCCAAAGAGGAAGACCCAGTCTGGTTTGTTGAGCACTATTGTCTGGAACAGGGCTGGCTTCTGAAGCGAAAGAAAGGGAAATGCTTTAACTACGAAAAGGATGAAGCAGCTTTTCTCAAATATCAGTTACTCTAATTCACCAATCAGAAGATCCTTATCTTACCGCATCTTTGAACTATCCTCCTCACAAAATGCCACGGCATGTGATTTTGAGGTGGTGAAATTAACAAACCTAAGTACCCGTTGCGGGATTTTTTAACCCCCCCCCCCGTAACAGAGTGCATTTGCAGACTCGCTGTCACTAATTGGGTTTTTTGAGGATTTTCCTATTGCAGCGAAATTGTCCTATGAGGCTCTGAGGTTTAGTCGGTTAAAATGTTGTAGCTGTGAGGTTGCTTCACGAGTGGATGAAGCAGGCAAAAAAATACATTGAGGAAAAGAGTTAAATTGGCCGTGGGAGGGAGTAACCATGACTCATTGAATGACACGAGTCTCTATTAAGTTTGTACAGTGAAATACTCTTTAATTGTAGGCTTTCCTAGGCTCTCTAGGTTAGTGAGTTGAAAACACTGGTGAACTTGATTAAACACAAAAGTGATTCCTCTCAGCATATTTTCACAAACAAGTAAATGCTATAAAGGGTTCCAAACATCGATTTTGCCGAAAACTGGAATGCCTGGGGATACTAGTGTGTACGTGTGCTAGAAATTCCTCAGCTTTTCTCCTTTTGCATTTAACCCAAACTCAGAGGCAACGCGTACCACTGATAACTTGAGAAACAGAGGTTTGAATCATTATTTGATTTGTCATCGACTCTGCAGCCAATTGCTATTGGAACGGTGTCAGTGTTTGTCAAGCATACCCAACACAATACTATCAAGAGGGAATAACTGAAATCAACAAAGGCATCTTTAATACTGCGCAACAAAACTACTGATGGGTTTTTCGTGTTTCTTTATTCTAATTATAAATGACAGTCAAATTTATTGTATCAAATGCCAATTACCATAGCATCCTCTGTTTCAAATAAGTCCCAAGCTTTGGTAATCTTCACTTCCTAACTAAAAACCCGCCTATTCAAAAAGGAGACATAGAAAGTCGCAACACCTGATCCCACTATCCTATTGCAATTTCTTCGTAGTTACACTAGTTTTCGATTGTAGAATTAAAACTGAAAAAAATCAGTGGTCATCTGAAGTAAGGACAATAGGTATAGGACACTAAAAGATATTCTAGAATGTGGAAGCCTTTGCTAAGATTTTGTCACATAGGAAGAATGAGAAGTAGGAGTTGTGGCTCATCTCCTCATGCAATATAGTTTCTATGGTGTAGATTAATACCCAAGGTAAAACTAGGGCATGTTTTACCTTAGGCTTTCCAGAGAAGGAGACCTCGGAGCTGGATGCGACCGTGTCCGTCTTCGTGTCACCGACCTAATCCCTTCCGGTTTCTGCAATTTCGGAGCCACTTGGTTCAACTTCTCCCTCGCTATGCTCCACATCTTCATGCGGCTTTAAAATTGTTTATTAAAGTTAAAAAATATAAGTGGATTGGGCATTTGAATCGTTGATCTGGCATTTGACAATGATTATATAGCCAGTACCTGAAAATCTTAATAGCTAACGTTATGGTAGGATACATTATCACGTTTTATCCCAAGTATATTCCGAAAGCCTCACGAGGTCCATAACTCTAGACTTCAGATAGAAAGTTACAGTGAAATGGCTCGGAAAATTTAAAAAATATTTGAAGTCATTGCAAGGAAGCCAGGAACATGAATGAATATAGAGTACATAGGTCTAGGTTCCAATCTCAATCGCGGCAATTTTCCGAGCACACTGATTTTATAGAATCCCTACGAAACAGGAGCAGCCTATCAGCTTATTGTCTAGCTCGATACTCTTATTCCCAGGATGTGCCAATCAATTTGTAAAAAGTTTTGCCTCCGTGCTAGCCCTCCCCTAGTCAATTCCGCCCTAGACAAGGGCATAACCTTGTGATGCGACTCCGGTCATGCCCTTACCCCGGCATCTGGGGATTGACAATCTTCCTCAGTAAATCTTGTCACTGTACTCACACCAGAAGTAGTGGAGATTTATTTGAAATTCTATCCAATCGTATCCGAGATTTAAATCATGCAAACGGATGCGTTAAATCAATTCTTATTGAATTGTATTGTTTTGTACTATGATAAACTAGTATAGAATTGAGAAATGTATAGATTCAGTTTAGGTAGATTAAACATCTAAGTCTCCCAGTATTATAAAAGTGCCATATTTGATTCTGGAATCCCAAGAGCTTTAACCTTGTTACACAATTAGACTCATTTACTTCCCAAACTCTAGGTGCTCTATGCATATTTACCCATAAATTTGCATCAGAGAAACTAAACGTCTGCTATTTGAATGAAAATTCCTCACATTTACACCTTTCGGTAAACATATGCCTTCCTCTGCACGATGTGAACTTGATCAGCACCTAAAACCCAGATTAGATTGATTTCCTAGAGCCCCACCTGTTTTGATACCATGCCAGCGTAGATGCCACCTAGAGCAAAGAGTTCCTCGTGAGTGCCGGACTCCTTGACAACACCGTGGTCGACATCATCGATGCGGTTAGCGGCGCGCACGGTGGAGAGGAGGTTAGCGATCATCAGGACGGTGCGACCGTGGCGCACACACTCGATGGCGGACTATACCGCACGCTCCGATGCGTTGTCCAGCGCCGACGTGGCCTCGTCCAGAAGCAGCACTGGCGGCGTCCGCACCAGCGTCCTCGCAATTGCCAGCCGCTGCTTCTACCCGCTCGGCAACTTGCCTTTGCCTTCCGTCAGGAACGTGTCGTACCCCTACAAGAAGGAATTAAGGTAGTGTTTTCATATACGTTCCCTGCTCTCTCCACTACCAGTGTCACATAGTACCTCGTAGTCACAGTTAACAATAAGACGAAAGAAGCCGTTTCCCATGAGTCTACTACCATGTTTAATCTCTCTTAGGTAGTTTTTTAATCAAACTTAATTACCAAGCTTATTGACACCTCTAGAATTCAAATTACGTTTGTAGAAAAGATCTAATTCTTGTATTTCAAACATCAAATATCTCTCCATTTTCTATAATTGAATACTTCAGACACCAGAAAGATATGCGCGAAATGTATTTTAAACTTGAATGATGGTTTTGAACTACATTAATCTTGCCTATTTTTGAAGTCAAAGCAGGGTCTGTCTGGGATAAGCCTTCGATGTCTCCAAGGCAGCGCTTTTGACGACTTATGAACCATCTTTGACCTTCCAGTAACTAGTTATTGTAAATGTCTGCCCCACTGGCATATGAAGCGTAAAGCTGCTACTCCCTATCCTTCTCCAAAAATGCCCAGAATTTATGGCTTTGACACAAACACAGTCATAAATCAAGGGTCGATCATGACGAGCACAGCCTAAGATTCCCCGGACAATATGCCTGATTAATTAGAACATAACTCTCATTTTTAGAAAAAGTTTGTGGGGGTAGTGGTTGGAAAGGTGTTCACCAACAGCTAAGCTAACGAGAATCAAATTAATATTACGCGTTACAGTGTGTGGTACGGCTGTCAAAGGCGGCTTACTAGTGGCAAGGTGACGATGAAGTCATGTACATCCACCAGCTTCGCAGCGCCTTCCACCTCTTTGAGATCTGCATCAGGTTTCCCCATCTGAATGTTCTCCTTCACAGTGCCAACGAAAACAAGGGCTACAGCAAAGGATATTGTGCAGCTGATCAATCCAACACCTGTGGAATATGTTTAATGAACTAAAAGTGGGTACAGTTGCAAGATCATGCTTAGATTCAACTCATCGACACCAACGATCAGACTTTTCTGAAAAAAGACACGAGAAGATGCATCGAGCTCATTTTCGTATCATTGCGACTCCTTTTCCTGACCACCGAATGCGAATACAGTTCTTACTGTCACAAGAATCTTCATAAGCGAGAATCTCCTTTACAATGAATTCGCGAAGAGCGATAGAGAGAATCATAAATGCTAATAGGATGAAGGGCATCATTGAAAATGCCACGAGCGTCAGTTTCCAACTGAGAGCAAGAGAAATAATGGTTCCAGCCACTGTAGTGGTGATGTTTTGTAAGAAATTTTCCAATCTATCACACAACCCGCCTTCAATCTGGTCAATGTTGTAGCCCAATTTAGTTATTAGATTTCCAGTGGATTATTCGTTAAACCATGCGATATCTTGACAAGGGATTTACTAAAATATTCTTAAGTCGTGAAAAGTCAATATAGTAAAAAGACCCAAAACAAAGGAAAACAATGTCCAGCTAACCTTAAACAACAGCAGTCCTATCCGCCTACTTTGTCTCTTGGCAGATACAGAGAGCACACATTTGAAAAAAATGCCAGTGTAAAAGTAACCTCCCCGAGCTAAACGAAGATCAGTATAAAACTCTCCATTTTTTTGCAATGGTTCGGTTGACATTTCAGTAAAGGCAGTGACGAGATACTTGAAGATAAATAACGAAACGGGCTGAGAAACATCAGTTACAAGGCTGCCAAGAATGCCCACAGCTAGAAGAATCTTACCAGTCAAATCGGAAAATCGAGGCTACAAGATAACTTGATGGAAACCAAAAATACCAGCTGGTGAATAATAAGAGATTTATTTTTTGGCTTTATCAGCCGATTGCCCATTACTCTTTATTTCCTTCTCAGATGATTTGTTTCCATCTCCCAATATTTTTTAATTCACAACTTGCGAAGTCCTCACTTCTCATTTCCCCATCGGCAAAAATTGAAAGAGCTACCTAACTCCATACACATTTATACCAGTGCTCGTTTATATTTTAGGTCACCCTATCGAGGACGTCTAGTTCAAACTTTAAAATTTAAAAATTTTAATATCTTATTTTTGCATTTTTGTCATTTGCAATATGTTTACACTAAATGTACTAGAACACTTCTAGGTTTTATACAATGTGTTGGTAATCAAATAATTTTTAATTTACCTAAACTTAAACACAATAAAAAGGATATTAATTTATTTATCACGTAAAAACATGCAGTTATGAGGCCCTTCTGATTGCTTTCAAGCTTCAATTGCAAGGCCGTTACAATTGTTCAACTTCTGGTTAGTAGGCAGGTGTTCGATTGATTGTCCAACCATTCATTTTCAAATGATTACGTTTTGTCATTTATTGTATTCGCTTGTAGCTAATGAGTTCATTCAAAGGAAACATCAAGGAATCTCAAAGAGCAATGCAATTGCTCAAACAACGTGAAAAAGAGCGTCAAGAAATTGAATTCCAGAAGAAAAAGTTGGAAGCTGAGTTGCGTGTTGGCGAGTTAACCAACAAATTCACAGTGCATCATGATGCCATTGAAAGCCAACTCAAAACCGACACTGTAGGAATGTCGTTTACGACGGTTTATCTATAAAAATAGGTTGGTTTAGTCACGCTCGATGAAATGAAAGCTCGGCAGCAAGCCGTTATCACACAACGCGAAAAAGAGCTGGCTTTAGGAAAAGCTAATCGAGCAAAGTTTGGGGAGGGTAAACACGGCAAACTCGGTGTCGTTCGCAGAGTATGCATCTACTTTATTTTCTCTAAGAGTAGCTGTTATATAGGGTCCAATTTCCTTTAACGAAGAAGACGAAGATGAAGAATCTCAAGAACCCGTTAAATTGAAGCGACCATAGAGGAAACGAGTGTTAAACAAGAGGAGTCTACGAGTACCCGAGAGGCTGGTGCTGGCATCATCGCCGACGCCATAAATTCAAGCTGTCAAGATGCCATTGAAGCCGGTATCGAAAACTATAAAAAGAAGCGCGGGCGGTTGGGCAAGAATCCTGATGTTGATACGAGTTTCCTGCCTGACATTGACAGAGATGAAGAAGAAAAGCAGCTTCGGTGCGTTTTTAATCTTTGGGCTCTGACCATGTTTTAAGTATCGCTAAACAGTCTGGTGTTGGCCAGTGTGATCAGCTTTTTTCCCCGTCTATTTTGAAGTTAAAATTGTGTCGAGCTGTTGGTAAATCTGCTGAAAGTTGTAATTTTCGAGTACTTCGAATCGTTCCATCTAACTTGTACGAGTCGGGTCAGGCGTATTTCTCTTTTCTGTAAATAAACGAAAAGCACCTTAAGAGGCTGGAGCCGGCTACAGAATTGTTTAGCGTTGCATTTTAATCGACTTTATATTTTGCCCTTTCTGAGCCATGAAACCAATTTTCTGCGGTATTTCCTAGGTCAAGTTAGTATTTCGTAGTTTGGCCTGTGTGAAAACCTTTTCCCTTATCAAGGATCTATTTCAACTTTGGTACTGCTCTATGTCACGATGGAGGCCAGAATGTTGTGCATGGTAGAAAATTTGATTCTCTTTTGTTGCTCAAGTGAGGAATTGCGTCGCGAATGGCACGCGAAGCAGACTGCCATCAAGGAAGAGGAGATAAACATCACCTACAGCTACTGGGACGGCTCGGGGCACAGACGGCAGGTGAAGATGGAGAAGGGCCACTCGATCCACCTTTTCCTGCACCGCTGCCTGGACCAGCTGCGGCGGGACTTCTCGGAACTGCGCGCCGCCTCGGCGGACCAGATGATGTACATCAAGGAGGACCTCATCATTCCGCACCACTACACCTTCTACGACTTCATCGTGACGAAGGCACGAGGCAAGTCGGGGCCGCTGTTCGCTTTCGACGTCTACGACGACGTGCGCATCCGCATGGACGCGATCAAGGAGAAGGAGGAGTCCCACGCCGGCAAGGTCTGTCTGCGCTCCTGGTACGAGCGCCACAAGCACATCTTCCCCGCCAGCCGCTGGGAGCCCTACGACCCCGCCAAGAACTGGGACCATTACACCGTCTCCGACAAAATGTCCTCCAAAATCACCGTTAAGTAGTCCCATCTACTCTCATATAATTTACTGTTTTACACCGCTTATTCCGTCTCCTGATTTGTTTCATTCATGGCTTAATGGGTGTGTAGGTCAATGTAGATAGTAACCAGAATCGTACGTGATTTTAGTACATACTGCACAGCTGACGGAGTGTTGTTGTCCTGAATGCTAGTTGAATTGTCAAACATGGTTTCGGAAATCAGGCTGCATTTCCGTGAATTGCAATCCGCCACTACGGTGTGAATGCTATCGCAAACTTATAGAAGCTTCATGATGGGAAATGTTAGTCCTCTGTTTTAATTCAAGTGTGTTGCTCGTAATGACTTCATTTGTTTCTATAGCCTTGTCATGGTTGGTATTAATTAGTTAAACCGATTCTGGCCACGGAATTTTGTACTTGAATCCAACGAAATGCAACCCGCGGTTGGCGATAAATTCCCAGATCGTTTTCAGTTCGAGTGGGAGACCCAACCCCAAACTGCTGGACCATTTACCCGAATGGTAAACGGTTCTGTTCGCCATCGCACACGTAAAATTGGTAATGCCCGCAGTCTAGCTCACAAAGCCATGTCTGCATGATTCCATAGGCGTAGCTCAGCCACAGCTTTGGTCAGGCATCACTTCCCTTACAAGTACCTGACCTCCGAATCTATGGCCTTTTAATTGACGGGGAAACTGGTCGTGGGATCTTGCACACTCGCCAATAGGTGAATCATGCGAGGATAATTCTAACGTACATATGACAAAACCGGAGACTGCATTATTTGACACGTTCATCAGTCAGAAATTGCAAAGCTAATAGTTTTCTTCATAACTAAATGCCTCACCAACGCCAGTGTATTCCCAAAAGATAAAGGAGCGCCCTCAAAGAAGCCCCGTCACTACCACGATCAACCGCTTTGAGTCTTATTTCAACAAAAAGGGATTTATTTGCTAAACCTGTGCTTATAAAGCTATCTAAAAACAATGTAAAGTAAAAAATTTCAACGCAGTTGAGGAACTGAAGGTGGTTCTTGATTTGGATTGAAGAAACACCCTACAGATAAAAGCCTAAGGAAATGGTCTACACATTCAGTCCATTTAAAAGAACTCGAGTAAACGAGTTAAGAACCAAGAGAATGCAATAACATACTAGAATCAACCTTACAAAATGCAGGCCCACCCGCACTAATAAGTGCAAAAATTAATTTGAATCCACTTCACATAGTTAAATATAAGTGTATTTAGGAAATTTGAGACTATACATACGGAGAGAGGACGGAGCTATAAAATTACTCACGGCCAACAAGCATAGTTGACACAAGAGGAATTAGTTCATTAGCGTTGGCAGTTGATTTGAGGCCAGTCAGCTTTTCTTGCTCCTGGTCCATCTCCATTTTCAGATTCATGGCGTCTTCGAGCAGCATGCCAACCAAGTTCTCATCCAGTGTTATAGCTTGCTCTGGTGAAAAGGTCGTCGAGTTGCGAAGAGACTTGGAACGGTCATCGACCTGTGTTTTTAGCTCCTCAACCTAAAGCGAAATGAAAGAGAGGGTACTTTAGGCAGCAACTATAAACACGTGAAACTACAATTACCTGAGGAGCCAATTTTGTCCGAAGGTAATCTGGAGCGGCCTCTTGATTGAGCATACACAACCGACCTTCAGTTAACCTCTCCAAGTCTGGGATCGGCTATGTAGTTAAATTGTTTGGACCAATACACACAGATTGAGCAGAGGCGAATCTCTCTGACTCAAGGCATTTTCGAATTTCTCCCGGCTCCGAAGCACAGACACCAAAAGAACTTTGGTACCTCGGCCAGTCCACCGCCTCACTCTAAGCAGGACATGCACGCTTGATTGTACGAAACGTACGCGTCTATCGATGTTTGCATAGAGATCCAACAACTTTTGTTTGAGATTGAAGAGGGACTGTTTCAAGAGCAGAAAGCTGTCTAGCTGCTGCTTTTCAGTCAATTCAGTTGCTGACATATGATAAAATCTTGAACCAAAGAGAATGAAAGGTTTGAGTTGCTGTGGAACATATTTACCCCCACAAAAACGCAAAAGAACGCACCAAAGGAACTCCAAATCATATTCCGTGGCAACTTTTATAGCTCACTATGGCTTTGTATGTTTTCCGAAATCACTAAGCTATTCTAAAATTTACCTGTGCTATTCTACCTTCAATGCATTTTTTGATAGTCTGTTTGTATTCTTAAAGATTTGATCAATATATAAAAATTCACTAATTACTTGTTTACTTTGGATCGCATCATCAATGAAATTCAGACAGACGGTTGCGATTTGAAAGGAGCCCTTGAGCAACATTTTAAAGTGCTACTAGCTTACAAAAAATACTAATTTTTGGCCAAGGTTCTCGTTGCAGAGACCTATCCAACTTTGCCCAATAAATATAAGCTTTTGTTACTTATGAATTTATTTTATTTTCTCGTATAAAGTAGTGGGGTATGAGTATAACTGAAGTGCTTTTGAGTGCTGTCAGTGATGCAAATAACGAATAAGGATGCAAAAAATATCCAACCTGCGGTGTTGGCATTTGTGGTAATCAAGATAACGCCTTGAAAATGACGTAGAAATTACCATACTGGTACTGCATGAGGTAGTTGTTTAAACTGTCTGCAGTCGCAATCATTGTTTAGGACGATGATGCTAGGAGAACTACTAAAGCGCATTAACTAGAGCTGCTAGGTATAGCGCTTTAATGACTAGTGTGACATTGGGCGAGCTGACTGAAGAATATGGAGAAAGATGACGAGACTGGTATATATCATGATGATCGTCATTTCAAGGGATTCGGCCATTCTTCACAATTGATACAATCCCTGTCTAAAAAGTACACATTTTACTAATACATTGGTTCTAACACTCCAGCGTCTACAGTGAAGCTGGTCATATTGCACCTAAACGTGTAATTATATCTTTCCATGATTATAAGTAGCACAAAAATGCCTTAAAATAGTGTTTAAAAATTAATTTGATTAGAAATTTAACCTTAGTGAAACTTTTTTTCATATAAAACACATGTAAGTGAAACGCTTTGACAACACATTGATGGAAATAATGAATTAACAAGCGGTAATTCAAAACTAGACCTTTGATTTGTTAGGGCTATTGCCCAATCAGAGACCTGCATTTAAATCTGGCGAAGTTTGGTATGAAATGATGTTAATTTGTTAGGATCATTTATTTAATGTTCTTAGTAAAGTTGGCCGTTGTGGAAAACAGACCTTCTCTCAAAATCATTTATTTATCGAATATTGCATTACATTTATCCGGATTGTGCTTTCAGTAGTTGCTTTATTCCTTTTTTGTACAAGAGTCACTCATTATTTTGATACTTTAGTCTACTTTAATTGTACAATGTAAATTGTACATATTTTTGTATCTATTTTTAAAATTTTAGCACCATGATGGAATTTGTCATCCCAGTAAATAGGAAAGACCTAGTGGGAACTGCTATGTCTTCCTACGCGGTCAGTGAATTGGTTTCGGTTAGAAACATACCATCTGCTGTTCAGAGTAAGTTTATTTTTGGAATGACTTTCATCATTCACCTGGTTGCTATTTCGGTTATTGTTATTTTCCGATTAGACTGCCAACGCAATATCGTTCGTGTGGGTCATCAGGCTATTTTGAAGCAATTCGACATCCTATACAGTGCCCTACAGTGCGTATCGTCCCAATAATTTTTTATTAAACTTCAAGAATAATGGGTTTTGTCTTATAGCGAATGGAAATCCATCGACGCATGTGTGAAGGAGGAAACTTGGCATGTGGTTTTAAAAGGTACGTTTGTTCTTGCTCTTCAATTTTAATATCCTCGCTTTACAGGTTGTGAGGTTGCTGTTAAGGAATTGGCTAGCGTTATAAAGCCCCAGGACCCAAACAGCAGCCTTAATCGCATTGAGAATTCAGAGAAAAGAAACGCCATCAAAATGCACTGCTATCTTCTCTGTCAGCTAATTGAAATTATTGAAAATGATTTATCCACCGACACTGCTGCATTGACAGCTGTAAAGGTACAACCGCATGGCCTTATTTTACACTCCCCAAAGCCACCTTCTGACTGTTGTTTCCTGTTATAGACCGGCCGTTCCCGTGGTAAGGCTGCGTCCTCTGCGGTCAAGAATCGTAAAACCGGGGCGGAGCTCTCTCTCGATTGGCCCAGTGAATGCTCCAATGCCCTCACAGTGTTTGATCAGCTCTGCAAGCTCGACATTCGTCAGTTCTGGGACCCTCCAATTGTTGAGGAGGACTTTGTCAAGTTCGTTTTCCCCTTTTTTATGTCATTTCATTTAACCTTTCCTCGATACTGCGAATATTGCCTTCCTACCAAACGTAAATCTTGTTGATGCACTGGGTGATAGTTGTTTACTCCTCAGGGCCATGTTCTGTCTGTTGAACTAAAGCTGGCCCTTTAGTCAGAAAAAAATCATAGTAATACATGTCTAAGGGCTTATTTATCAATACCACGTATGCTTAGTGCCTTGCCAGTTATTCACATGCGTAGGGGATTCTTCAGTGAACCCATAGAGGCCCGTATTTGTCCGAGTCACTAAAAATTCATCTCTGCCTTTGAAATGCCTAGGCAATCATACATGACGTTTTTCGAGCTCTATAACATTGGTAGTTTTTCCTTATGTGTGTGTGCCTATTTAGTTTGTTGGGGAATGGCTGTTACAAAGTGCTGGAGAATAAGACCCTGTCGGCTAACGTCGCCGTGAGAACGGCGATCACCAGCCTACTGGGCACCCTCGTCTCGCGCTACAAGCACGGCATCACCTGCAGCCTCAAGTTGGCCCAGATGCTCCAGTGCTTCCCGCACATGGAAAAGGTCCTTGGCGTCATTGTGGACACCTTCATGGCTGAGGAGTCTATGGTGCCCTTCGTCAAGGAGCTAATCAACGTATGTCCCCCTTCTCCTTCTTGCTGTTCCCTTTCTAGTCGTTTATGGGTTTCGCTTGCAGGAGATCTGCAACTTCAATAGCGAAGACCTCGAGCGAGATGCTACTGGGACGCACAACCTGTGCGCCTTTATTGAGTCGGTCTCCTCGGCCCACCCTTCCTTGGGCACGTCAATTTTGCCGCTTATTCGGGCGCGCCTCTCAGAGGAGCCCTATCTCATGCGGTGCTGTGCCCTCAAGGTGATTGGCGAGGTGCTGCGGAACCTCTTCAATAACCACGCCCAAATCGACGGAAAGGACAAGATCCAGCGCGACCGTCTGATGGATGTGCTTCAGGTGAGGATTAGTGGACCGAAAGTCCCTGCTCGATTAATTGCTTGTTTGATTGATCGAACCACGTCTCCTTGGTTTAGGAGCACATTCTCGACGTCAATGGTTATGTGCGCTCGCGGGCACTGCATATCTGGTGCAATGTCGCCTCCATCGGGGTATGAACTCATTCTGTTGCTAGTATTCAACACTAGTTATTATTTTTACTATTTCTTCGGTCTTGGTTTGACAGGGATTGCCAATCACAAGGCAGGCGAAGCTAATCAAGATGCTCGTGGGTCCCGAGGGCGCTATTTTTGATGTTTCCAGTTTGGCTCGACGTTATGCTGTTCGCCTCCTGATCATCATGATAACTCAAAGCCCTGCTGTTAAGGTATGCCAATGCTTTAATGTAGGTTAAATTTGCACTTTTAAAAATATACCTCTTTTTGTAGTTAAACAAAGACGAATTAGCTACTGTCTTGAAGAGGGAAGAGGATCGACTTCAAGTCCTGGAGGAGAATTTGGGTAGGTCAACAGTTTTTCCGAAATTACTTCTCTTTGTGCACTTTAGGAATAAACTTCCCGATTCGAAAGCCAAATTGTTTTTTTGACATATTTTCTTGTAGCAATGACGAATAATTTGTCTCTAGTGTACCCCCTATCGATTTTCTAGGTCATTTGAATCCGGAGGACTGTCTGCTTCCCCCAAAGCCTGAGCCAGAGGCTGCTGAGTCTCCCAGACCCAATGGTGATAAGGTGGATGATAAACCTGACGATCACAAAACCCCCACACAAGACATCGATGTCATCGAAGTGGGTTCTTCTTCCGATAGCCACTCAGATGAAGAGGAGGAGGCGAAGAAAGTGGCGGAGGAGCAGGGTCTCTCTGAGGCAGCAGCCGCTCTCGAAGCTATGGTCCACTCGTCGGCCCAGGCCTCACAGGACGCCTGTCGGGATGCCCAATTGCAGCAGACGCCGCACTCTGCTGAGGTGGCCTGGGAGGCCCAGAAGGCCGATTTGATGCGCCAACGCGCCTGTGTAGTGTACCTGCGCGAGATCCAGCTCTTCGCCGCGTACATGGCCACGGGCATCGAGGACGTTCGCAACCTTCTGCACTCCAAAACCACCTCCGACGTCCTCGAGGCCATCGAGTTCTTCCTCATTGCCAAGCAGGCCGGTGTCAAGAACATCGACGTGGCCCTGCGACACATGCTCGCCATGATATGGTCCCCTGAGGAGCAGATTCGCAAGGCTGTCCTCGATGCTTCTCGGTAGGGCTTCTTATTCAAAACACCTGAAACTAAGAGGTGGAGTCGTAGTCACCCAGTCATCGCTTTATGATACAAAGATGGGTCATTTTCATTCCATTTTCTGGGTATTTTGACGTCTCATGCATAATCCTCAACCTCGTGACTTTCCATGCACAGGGCATTGGCGATGAATTTGACAGTCTCATCGGAAAAAGAAGTCAGTGGTTGAGAACTGCATGATTTGAGAGATTCAAAAGGCATAAAACTTGCACTACTGTTAAAGAGTTTTAATCCAAATAACTATCACTAATGGCGTCTGTTGTTGGGCCATCCCATAAGTTCTGTCCGTATTTTGAACAAACAAGTGATGAAGTATTACATTTGGTAAAGGACCCAATCAGAAATGTACTTTTTCACATTATTCATGACTTCCATCTATTACTAAGTTTAATAATACCTTGATTATTGCGAAATTCATCTGGTTTTGAATCGAAGAACTCAATTGCCAGTTTTAACCTCTTCCCGAGCCATTTCAAAATCAATTTCTTTCCAAGTGATTTTGTAGGCTTCGAAACAAATGGTGATAGTTCAAAAAAGGAGCAAGTCTGGGGGACTAATGTGAATGAGGAATTTCACCCTAACCAAGCTCTTCCATCTATTGTGACGTGGTTGTTGGTGTGTTGTTGCTGCAGTCGTACATGTAGTGACATTACTGCCTACCCTTGTCATCCAGGGCTTAAAATTCAGTGGTCAGCAATTCAACGTAGGCATCTGTTTTCAATCTAAGTCCCTCACGCAGCACTTTTCTGAGTGTTTTCGAGAAGGAGTTCTACTGCCGTTCGAGTGGAATTCTAGCGTCCACTATCGTGTTTCTCTCTTCTAGCCCCAATGGCTTTTTAGTTCCCATCGCAATTCTCCAGTTCATTTCACTAGCTTTTTTCACATCTCCTCATGTTGATCATTGGCGTGAATCTTAATTATACAAGGTATTCGGTTCTATGATAGATCAAGCGAATTCCAGACATCCGTTCTTGTTTTCTTCAATTTGAGGGGTTGAGTATTAAAGAGTTGGGAGGTAATGTAATTTGCATGCACACCTTTATCAAATATTAATTTAATTTAAATTGTTTTGAACATCCTTTATTGGAAAATGATTAGTGTCCTCTATCCAAGCCTGGTTCCTCATAATTATAGTGGAATGACGAAGGTTGAGGGGAATCCAACAAGTGGGTGGAATTGAAAAGCCTAGAGGTAGAATAAACGATCACCAGCGGTACACAGTCAGTATTGGTGTACCATTCCTTGTATCCCTAAGTCTGCCGTGGCTCTGACAGCCTACTTGGATTTTTCCTTCCTTCTCGTAATACCCCCTAACCGAGTGTTCCATTGGTACCCAGACGCCTCTACTTCCAGCCGGATATGGTGAACGAGTCCTTCACGGAGGAGGGGCGACTGTCGTCGGCGGCGCTAACGGTGGTGATCTCGACGCTGGTGCAGCTCGTCTCTGACGCGACGATGGGCGACTTCGTGAGTCTGGAGCGCATCCTGCGCGAGCTGCTCGAGCTTGGTCACGTGGACGAGGACCTAAAGCACGAGCTCTGGCGCCGCTTTACCGACCTTGCCCACTCTACCGCCTCCGAGCCACCCTCTGCCGAGCGCCGTCAGGAGCTCAAGGCTCTCCTTATCCTCCTAAAGATGATCTCCTCGTAAGTCTGTCCACTTCTCACCTTATCTTGTCTTTAGCTCCGATTATCCATTTCCTGAAGACTGGCTGAAAAGTCGGGGTATTTGTCGAAGACCTAGACTAATTTTTTGATCATCTGTCAGGTCACCCCACAAGATGTCTTTATTTTGAAAAAATAAAATAATTGACCAAATATTACATTTGATTTATGACTAAATCAAACGCACTTTCTTTGACCATCTATGACTTCCTTCAATCCAACAACAAGCTTATTTATACTTTATTTGTTGTACAATTCTTTTGGTTTTTGTCGAAAGAACACGTAAATGTCAAATTCAACCTCTTCCTGTGTTGCGAAAGCACTTTCTTTCAAATGATTTTGTATGCCATGAAACAAATAGTGGTTTTAGGAGTAAAGTAGTCGGTAGAATAAGGTGGGTGAGGTGTAATCTCCACGTCTGAATTCTGCATACAATCTTCTGCACAAGCATTCTTTCATTCGCACATTCCTTCCCCTCAATAAACTGGGCGAATCTTTCTAGCCGCTTCGCCGGCTGCTGAGTTTCCTTCATTGGGCTCTTAAAACATCATTAAGTGCCTTAAACGGTTCTTGTGTACTTCCATTTTAGCAGGATTTTAATGAAGGTAGTATTAATTTATTTCTTGGTAAAATACAATTTGTTCAGTTTGACTGCGCCTAACTATAGTAGTTCATTGGTGGGTTGAGATCTGAGGAGTTTGACGGAGGCAAAGCTTTGGAGGGACTGGTGACTCGTCTCTGAGATGTGGCAGGAGGTCGGATCCCGCTGCCATGGATATTGCCTATTAGTGGCTACCCTAGTTAATCAGGTCTTGACTACAGTTGTCAGCGATTCTATGTAGACACTAGAGTTCAATTGAAGCCCATCCACCACGTATTTCTGCGGATTTCCGGTAAATCTGGTAAATCTGCTAACTTCTAGCCACCCCAGTCTCAGTCTCCGTTGTACTTTCCCAGTTCATTCCACCGCATTCTTTTCACTACATTCAATGGAAGCATTGATCAGCAACCGCAGTCTCCTTTTGATGGCCGATGCGATCGATCATCGTGATACTGTTTGTTCCCTTCCCTGATTCATCAGTCTAGCTGTTCTCATCATCGAATCTTTATATATGGTGTATGACTGAAAAGCGGTTTAAGCAATTAAAGGGTGTGCAGTATGTGGGAACACTTACCGCCCCTTTAATAGCAACCGAATATTATTCTTTAATATGCGTTTCGGACGCCATACAAGAAGGGGGGTTTATCTTAAAGCGTCTGTTCGGTCATTCGTTAATGTGTTAACCCATTGAATGCGGATCCTTGTAGACCGAGCAGGAAGAATTTGGAGCTGCACCTGAGTGACCTGGTCAACTACGGCCTTGGTGCTGCCACTGGCTACATGAATACGGACCTGGAGTGCGCAATGTACACCTGCATGGTCATTCAACAGATGATTCCCACGGATAAGGTGAGTTGTCGCTGCATCATTGAGTAATTCTGATTTCTTTCCTTTTTTTTTGCAGTTGGAGAAGCAGAAGGATCAGACAACTCGTGTTAGCATCAGCGGTTCACAGTCACAGGAGCCCTTCCGACTGCCCGCTTCGCATCAGCTCTACACGACATTGCGAAAACTCCTCGTCTCCACATTCAGTTCGGCCTCTCGCATCCACTGGATTCCTCTGATGGAGCAGGTATGGCCTTCGTCTAGGAAAAAACCTGACTTGCTTTCCCTGGCTGCGTTTAGCCCTAGTATCAGGTCATTCCATAAACAGTGTTCGAATTTTCCTTTTTTAAATTCAGCGAAATTAAAGAGTATTTTATGTTTACTAAAGCTATTTATTATTTTTATCTTGAGACGCACATAATGTTTGACGAGCTCAAAGGAAACCCAGCAGCAGCCGAAATGGGCAGATATATTCACCCAATTTATGGAGAGTAATATGTGGATGAAAGAAGACGGTTCCAAAGGTCGGTTTATAGTATTCAGAAGTGGAGATTTCATCCTCCACGAATGTGAAGAGGAATCCTGACGTCCAGTTAAGTTTGATGATGGACAGCTTCTTGAGACAGCCCTTGAAAAAGTGCATCCGGTTTTACCAGTTGAGGAATTGGCGATTTAGCTTAGTTCAAGCCATACAACTGTTTGTCGTCTTCGTCTTCAAAAATCTGGAGAAGTTTCTAAATTTGGAAAATGGGTGCCTCCTCAAATATCGACATCTGCTCTTCTCTCCTCCACTCTCGCCAACTTGTTCCACCTTTGCTGGTGGGTAGGATTGTGACTGGCGAATGCCGGAAAATGGGTCTTTTATCGAAATGCTAAGCGTCGAGAATGGCGGCTTTGTAAGCTCGGAGAAAGGCCACAGCCGACAAGAGGAAATTTCGTGCGAAAGAGCTTCTTCAAAAAATCTGGTGGGATCGCCAAGGAATGATCCACCTTGAATTGTTACCCCCTAATGCTCAAATCTACTGTCAGCAAGTAGGGTGTTTAGCCAAGCTTTGAGTACGAAAATAGACCTGGTCTGGTGAGTGGAAAAGGGGTGATTTTTCATCAGGGCAATGCAGCACTACCTCGCACAAGAGGAATCACGTCACAAAAGGTAGTAGAAGAATTTGGTTAGGAGAACATTACTCACCAAATTCATTCTCCCGACCACTTTGCTCTTCCTTCAGACCACCTCTTTGAATATTACGAAGTCATTGAATCCAAAATTAAATGTAGCATTCGGTCACTAGGATGACCAGGTAGTAGACCAACAAGCAACCAGGAATCGTAATGATCTGACGGTTTCTTTTTTTTCACTTCTCTTTGAATAGGCCGTGGCGACTCTCTTCCAGCTTATAGAAACCCCGAGTCGACTGGTGGCGGAGATTATTCGCGAGGTGTGCAAGCAACTGCTCAAATCGGCAACCAACCGAGCTGGAGGACCCACTTCCAGTCAGCCAGGTGAGCCGGAGGACGCTGAAACGACTCTGGTGGAACAAAAGCAGGAATCAGACCAACCTGCACAGGTGCGTGCCCTCTGCCTATCCCCCATTCCCACAACTTTCCTGTAATAACTCACTTTTCTTTGTCATTTTAGACAGGCCCCTCTACCATTCCCTCCTTCGTCCTCACTAGATTCCTCGCTCTCATTGGCCACGTGGCCCTGAAAATGCTTGTCCATTTGGACCATTCCATCCTTAATGAGCTGAAGCGTCGCGAGGCGATACAAGCAGAACGGAAACAGGCGAAAAAGCGTCCTCCCAAGTCAGCCTCCCGATCAGTCCGGCCGGTGAGTTTCTGCCTAACTTACCAACCCTACTTATTAAGAATAAGTAGATGCGTTTACCTCTTGCGTGTGCTCGCAGAGTGCAGCCGACACGTCCGCTGTCAGTCAGAGGACCGGTGTCAATGAATCGGCCACTGGAAACAGCGCGATCGAGGACGAGTCCGCCGCCCTAATCGGCGCAGTGGCTGATGACGCCGAGGCGGACTACATCCGCAATGTCCTCAACGACATCGTGCTTGATGCCGACCACCTCCTTGCCCGTGTTCTACCAGTCGTGGTGCATGTCTGTTCCCACCCCAATCGCTACTCAGACCCAGATCTCCAGGCCGCGGCGTCCCTGTCGCTGGTGAAGTTCATGCTGCTGAGTAGTGTGGTGTGCGAGGAGAACCTGCGGCTACTGTTCACTCTGGCCGAGTGCAGCACCTCTGAGGTGGTTCGCGCGAACCTCATTGTGGGACTGGGGGACCTTGCCCGACGCTTCCCCAACCTCATTGAGCCCTGGACCCCCAACCTCTACGCCCGTCTTCGTGACCCCTCGCCCAAAGTCCGCATCAACGCTCTCAACACTCTTAGCCACCTCATCCTCAACGATATGGTCAAGGTGAGTCCATCTAATTGACGCAATAGTCGCACTCCGGAGCATGGGTTGGAAGTCTGAATATGTTTTTGGCATCCACCTATCGATTAGTAGGAGGGGAAACAAGCCATCTATCGCTTGAACGTGCTAGCTCGTTTTTTTGGAAAGGTAGTCAGTCAATTTATTTGGTTTGACTATACAAGGTTGGACAGAGTAGTGGAAACACTTGACATTTTGGCATTATAATTTTTGTACACGCTATGAACAACATTTAATATATTTTAATGCGGAGCTCATTGAACATCTACAGAATCCAGTTTCCACAAAAACTGATCGAGAGCTGCATGTTGGAGCTGGATTCTACCACGGAAGAGCTGCAATTAAAAAACCTTTGTTCTCAATGACGACAAATATTTCAAAGCGTTTTGGGTGGTGGAGTAGAAGCCTCTAAAATTGGTCCCTCGAGCAGTGTAAAATGTGAGTTTTTCTGACAAATCATCATTCACCTTATTTCCGACCTCCGGCCGAGTGTACATACGTTTGGGAACAGCCGAAAGAAGCATTTAATCCAGACTGCCGGCTTCTCCCAACCGCAAAACATGGAGGGGGTTCTGTGATGATTTGGGGTTCTATTTGTTCTTGGAAATTCGCCGCCAAGATTATTTAGGAATTTTGGTGACTAAGTTCCCTCTGTGGTTGTTCATGAACTGTTTGCGGAGGGGAACGCCGCCCTCTTTCAAGATGATGGCAATGCAGCGCCACTCCATACAGCAGCTAGAATTTTTACAGGACAACACGAGGGGGAACATTCTAATTTATTTGAGTATCTCATCGGGCCACCGCAGACCTCAACTTCATTTCTGAAGAGCATTTATGGTCAATTTTAGTTTCAAGTAGGAAGTCGTTTTCCGCCGCCGCTGTCGTCTCTAAAACAATTTAGTGAGGGTGTTTCAACTGAAGAATGGAACTAAAATTCTTTTGGAAACAACAATTCGCAATTTGTATTAATAAATGCCTCGGAGAACTGAGACTGTAATCGTTGCAAAAGTGGACCTCCAGTATATTAAAATAAATTTTGCTGATTTTGCACTATTTTGTCCAACCCCTGTATGTACAAGTTTGGGTGATAAGATCGGAAAGGGCACTCGATTCATCCGAATCCAGCGGGAATACTCTCGGTTGCGCCTAATGGTGACCTCTCGAGCGCTCTCACTCCTTGGAAATTTGTAGGTCAAAGGTCAGATCAGCGAGATGACCGTCTGCTTGGTGGACGAGAACGAGCGTCTGAAGCAGCTGTCTCGACTCTTCTTTCGTGAGTTGGCACAGAAGGGCAACGCCCTCTACAACGTCATGCCAGACATCATCAGCCGTCTCAGCGACTCCGAAGTCGGTGTCGACGAGACCAAATTCAGGCTTACTGTCGAGTAAGTGTCCCTCTCTGAAGCGTTGTCTTTGTAACCTAACCAGTCCTTCCTGAGGCAATTATTTCATGCTATTTCAGCTTCCTGTTCCCATTGATTGGGAAGGAGCGACTATGCGAGACTCTGGTGGAGAAGATCCTGGCTCGTTTCCGGGTGACCAAGTAAGTTTGCTCTCCACGTCTGTCTCACATTCACACTACTACCAGGTCATCCCTTTGGTTCTCTCCGATTTTCGATTAAATAAAACAAGTGGTCAAATCTTGCAATTAATTAAATATTCAAACATCAATGTACCTTTCCTAATTATCTATGACTTCCATCTATTGGCAGGGTTATTCGTACTATCATTATCGAAAAATTCGTTTGGTTTTTATTCGAAGAACTCACGAATGCCATTTTTTCAACAACTTCCTGCATCGAAAAAGATGGTTTTCTGAAGGAGGGGCAAGGTCGGCAGATTAAGGTGGTGAATGAGGAATTTTCTCCCAACCAAGTTCTTTGTTCTTTTGTAACGTGATTCTTGCTGTGTTTGGGGAGGATGGGGTTGTGCTGCATCACCCCATTTTCATTCACGAGTTGGTCTTTTTCCTTGCCCAAAGCCCGGTTCAGAAGCCGTCGAAATTGCTAACAGTAGATTTAAACATTAATTATTCCTGCATTAAGTGACAACAATTTAAAGTGCATTATTCCTCAGCGATCCAACCAGACTGGTTGAAGAACCTTTTCCTCCGAAGTTCCCTTCTAGTAGGCTTACGCAGCCATCGCCTACGCTGTGTAACATCTCGATAAAAGGTCCATTTTTGCCAGTCGTCAGTCTTAAGTCTATCCACCAAAAAGGTGAAATAAGTTGGTGAGAAGTGAAGGAATAACAGATGTCAACTCGAAGTTGGAGTTGATTATTTTTAGACAATTCTGGGTAGGTACCTATTTTCCACGTTTAGGAACTTTTCCAAGGTGACAGTGAACAGTTGCATGGTTTGAACCACTAAGCCTAATTACTAATTAAAACTCAACTGAGTAAGCGGAATAAGCCTCTTCAAGGGCTGTTTCTTCAAGATGCTCATCATCAAAGTCGACTAGACGTCGTCCTACTCGATTTCTTCCATCTCCATGGAGGGTGAAATCTCCACTTCTGAATTTTGCAATCTTCTGCAAGTTCGTTCATTCACACACTATGTTCTCCATAAACTCAGTGAATATTTTCATTCGCTACTGAGTTTCCTTTCTTAAACGCATAAAACATCATATGCCTCAAGTGAGGGTTTTATAGGGGCAAATTTTCTTTCTTTGTTCTGTAAAACATAAGTTGATCAATTTAAGTGCATGTGAATGTGAAAACCATGTTCAGCTTCATTAGACTCACTTTAAAGAGATGAAATTCGGGCAGAACTCATGAGGTGACCTGATACCTGTAGTGGTTGTGACTTTTAATTCCCGTTCTTCCGTTCCTTCACCAGGGGTGAGCGCCACTTCCGGGACCTGGCCTACTGCCTGCGGGCCATGTCCTTCAACGAGCGCATGATGCGTATCCTGCAGGAGAACCTGGGCTGCCTGACGCCCCTGCTGCACATCCCCGACGTCTACCAGTCCATCGCCTCCATCGTGGAGAACTTCAAGAAGAACGCCAAGCCCGAGCTCATGCCTATGCTGGAGGAGATCGAGGCTCGAATCAGCAAGGTATGTGTCAATCTACTCGGGCTGTTTGGGGAAAATTGTAAACTCTCAGGGGATCGTAATCACGAAATTTAAGGAATTCAAAACATTCTAAATACTCAAGGAAATCTTGCTACTGCAGAAGAGTTTTACCCGACATAGCTGGCGACTATTGCAGCCCTAGTCCGCCCCAGCTCGAGATAAGGTTAGAGCACATCTATTTTAAACTATCTCTGGAAAAGATCCTCATTGAAAACGGCTTCTATTATGTCACTGGTTAACTGGGCTTTTGTAGTGCTGACAGCAAGGCGTTTAATCCATCGGCAAGTTAACTTCTAGGGGTTCGTAGACTACTGTAGTTGTAAATTTTTCTGTCAAATATTTTTAATTTCCTTTGAGGTGTCGGCGAAATTGATGTCTGCGACGCTTGTATGTGAAGTAGCAAAGGTTGTTATTTAGTGCAGGTTTCATTCGGAAAAGCCCCATTTTTTTCTGCAGTTGGTTTATGACTCTGAATTGTTCCACAGTGTTTATGGAGCATTGAGCAGCGACCATAGTCGTCTCCTTCATGCCGGGTTGGCGAATCATCACTATTCAAGTTATTCTCTTCCATGATTCACCTGGTGGGTGAGTTCAGTCATCACCCATATTGGCGACGAAGAGGGAGGGTATAAACTGTTTAAGCTGCTCAAATACCTTTAAGCAAGAATCCAAATGCCATTTTCTCGAACCACTATTCGTTTCTTGCAGTCGCACGAAGCGGGCGTGGAGGACGAAGAGGCGGCACAGCGCGCCGAGGTGGCGAAGAAGGTCGCAGCAAAGCGCCGCCGCGGCGCCTTCACGACCGACGCGTCCACGCGTCGCACGCGCGGGCCGCAGCATCTGGAGGAGGAAGATGGGGAGGAGCGGGAGGCGGCGGAGGAGGAGGTGGACGAGGCACCACGAGTGCAGCGCAAGACGCGGACGGCAGCCTCGAGACCGCGCAGGCGGGTCGCTCGCCGCATCGTCTTCAGCTCCGATGATGAAGACGAGGACGAGGCGGCGGAGGAGCCAGAGCCCGAGGAAGATGAGGAGGAGGAGGAGTAGGAGTAACCTTCATTCCTAGTCCCCCTTTTTATCCACGATGTCTACAATAGTGGTTTTTTAGCAATCGCTCTCTGTATGAATTTATTATATGAATGTTAATTTTATTCTTGAGGTTAAAAGGTCTTTTCCACAGCTTAAAATCATCAGTTTTTCGAATAGATGATTGTGTTTTGACGTCTCTGCGGACGGTCATATGAGTAACGGGCGTGATTGGTTGGGTTTGCCATTGAGTGTTGACTACTGTGGCTGCTTTTACACTACCGTAGGTCGAAGGTCCTTTCGATTAAGTCAATAAATTAGTTACAACGTCTGTGTCACTCCCGAAGGGCAGCTGTTGAAGTACACGCGTCTTCAGGTTTAATTTGTGCTGTGCAGAAAACATGTAATGGGGTTTGTATACACCTTTGACAGTGTTTATCAGGAGTTACATAGCACTTTTACCCCTGCAGCGAAATCGTTAAAATAGTTTCTTATGACAATCTCCTGAGTTATCATAAAGGAAGGCAAATTGGGAATCCGACTACCACTTAGTAGCGAATCTTCAGTAGAATTTTAATCCAAGTAAATTTGCATAACTTCAAATGGTAGTTCGACAATGGGCAAATATATCGTAATAACGACAACAAGAGCGTGAAATGATATCAAAAACCCTCATCAGCCAAGCCAATCAGTCTGATTATAGTCCGGATAGAGTTACAAAATCAAGTGCTTTTTTATGTTTGCATAGGGTTACAAGGAAGTTAATACACGTTGTGCCTGATTTTACGCAGAAAATGCCATCAGATTCTCCCATAAGGCCTGTCTGAAAGTTTTCTGTCTGAAGAGAACAAAATTTCAAGAGCACTTTAGTGTCCTACGGAGGTGAACATTTTAAGGTTCTTTTAAACTGAGCAAAATTTGTTTTTCAGATCAATAAAGTTGCAATTTGCTTCATTGAAGCCCTGCTAATAAGACGATACGCAAAGTCATTTGAGGCACACAAATGTTTCAGCTGCCGAAGTAGCGGCAGAAACAGTCACTCAGTTTGTGGAGAGGAGGAATGTGTGAATGCAAGAAAGTGGTTGCAGGAGATGGCAGTTTGCGAAATTCAGTGGAAGTGGGGGATTTCACTCTCCACGAAGTTGAAGAAGGTCGAACTGAACACGGTCCAGTTGAGTTTTATAATGACGAGCTTCTTGAAGAAGCTTGTCTGGCCTTATCATTTGAGTTGGAATGGGCAATCAAATTTAGTTCAAACCATACAACTGTTCATCATAATCATCATTTTCAAGTACTTTGGAAGTTCCTAAAATTTGAAAATGAGTGCACGCACCACGATTTTTCTGAAAAATTTCGTGTTGACATCTGCTTTTCTCTCCTCCACTCTCGCGAACTTGTTCCACATATTTGGTATATAGACTTGTGACTGGCGAAAAGTGCATCTTTCGTCGAAAAGCTAAGCATCGTTGGCAGTTCAGAATCGTAAAGTGGAAAGGCCCTAGCCAAAGCCGGCGAAAAAGGGATTTCGTGGGAAGAGTTCTTTGTACTTCCATCTTGTTGGATCGCCAAGGAATAACCCACTTTGAATTATTAATGCAGCAACAACTAATCCACAAATCGACTATCAGCGAGTAGGGTGTTTGAACCAAGCTTTGAGGAGGAATAGATCAGCTCTAGTGAACAGAAAAGGGGGTACATTTCATCAAGACAATGCCGCACGACCCCTCAAAACAAGAATCAAGTTACAAAAGATCGACGAAAAACTTAGATGGGAGAAACTTCTTCATCAACCACCTCATTCATCGACACAATCATTCGGAAGAATGTGCTTTTGCACGAAGAAGTTTAAACTGACTTTTGTAGTTTTTTTGAATCAAAACCAACAAAATTGTACAATAGTTGCATTAATTAGTTTATTAATAGATGGGAGGAAGTCATAGATATTCAGAGGAAGTGCATTGATGATTGATTGTTTAATTAAATGTCACATTTGGTCACTTATATTGATTCTAAGGTTGGACAGGACTTATGGGATTACCTAATACTCATATCCATCGCCTTTTCTACCACCTGTGTACCACGAAAGGATCAGTTAAACAAAGGAGGTAGAAATGAGGAAACACAGCGTAAATAGGATTGAGTTTGCGTAGGTCCCAGTGCCCATCGCAATGTATAGCTTCTGAATTAATTCCTTATAAGACATGGCCAAAAATTTTGCCTATAAGACATTTTGCATCGTCGGAAGTAAGTGGTGATTCAGTCGAATATTTTTTAGATATAGCAAACTGACTCACTTTAAAGAGGACGCTAGCCAAAGATGAAAGAATACAGGGATGCCGGCTAACTCACTGCACATATCCGTTACCCGGTCGGTAGACTAAGCGTATAAAGGCTAGTTGCTATCTCCGCAAAGACCAGTTCCTTCCCAGGAGGATAAAAAACAACGCTGAAATCGTTTCTTCCAACTTCTCTCACCTACTTGTTTTCGTAAATCCGTGAGTCTGAGTCACTTCTGGTCCACTAGGAAACGCAACTCACCTTTCATCTTTTAAGCTGGTGTGATGTTTTTTTATCATTTTCCCATTTTGGGAAACAATGATTTTGTTTATGCAGGCATAGTTATTATACAATCAAACTCAAAGGTAATGTTCTTTTAGAATACTCCTCCCGAAAATTCTGATAATTAGGGTCATTCGGACTTCTGCTATTAAAGCCGTGGCTTCTAAGCTGTTGCCATTAGAAATTGCTAAAATATCTCGAAGAGCTATGGAATGTTCCCGCTGACAGTCCCATTTATCAGATATCAAGTAATAAACCAATACGTAAACAAGGTGCTATTTCAACCTTAAAAACAAAATTGGTTAATTTTTCAAATCACCGCGGGTTTTAAGCCAAAAGTACTCATTCGGGAATGAAACTACTTTTAGGGGACAGTTATTTCGAAATCCTAACATTGTCTGCTGAAGTTCGGCTATTGCATCTGATTAAAAAGTGGTCTTATGTAAACAGGGTGTTAGTGATGCTATTGACTCAAATTCAATCGACAGTCTAAGTTGGGCTCAACCCGCAGCATGCAAGTTTATTTTACACTTCGCTTTTTTGTAGTAGTGCCAGACGGCAATTAGCGTCGTTCTCTACGTTAGTTGATCGGAGGGTTAAGATTTGAACAGTTCGTGGTTAGTAATTCCTCATAGGCACCTGAATTCTACATAAGCCCCTCCAGAAGGAAATCCGTTATGTTTTTTTCTAGCCGCAGCCACCTAGCAATCCTGATTACAGCTTTTCAGTCCATGCCGCCGAATTTTCCTCGTGCTCCCGGGGAAGTATTGAATATCGACCATAGTCTCCTTTCTATTTAGATGAATCCGACGGGTTTCAGTCAGGAACAATTCTCGTCGTCACCTGATCAGGAAGAAGGGTGTTAACCTTTTAAAAAGGGTTTAATTTGGGCGAAAAGCTTTAGCATATTTTTGAACAAATGACCAAATATTAATCTGCGAAATTTATTGCAACCAAAAACCCTAACAGATAAGTAAGATGTCTTGGTATCTTCTGGTCATACGATGAGTCAACAGTGAAGGCGAAATGATAAAGCTACCTCGTAGCGCCTTCCTTAGTCATTACAACTTTCCGGGCCATTAACATAACGTATTGATGGGGTCAATTGGGGTTAAGATGAGTAGCATGTTTCGCCAACCAAAAAAGTGCTTGGGAAAGGAAAAGATGTTAGACAGTATTGGCGTCCTTAGAGCCTATCAATCCTGAAATAGAATAAATTATGATTTTATTAGGCTGTGAGAATCCCACCAAAGATCAATTCATATGGTGTTTGGGGAACAGCAGTTGATTTTGAGGCAGTTTATCGAGAGAATATCATACCATTCTTTCTGATTTCTTTAAAATTGAGCCAAAGTCAAGGGGAATTCATGCTTTTAGTTGCTCCTTGCTAAATTTTCTCTAAAGAAAAAAATGATATTGTTTCATAAGCCATCGCCATGGCATTTATATCTGTGCGTACAAACGGAAAGCAGAGGTCTTTACTAGCCCAGGTGACTACTGGTTTGATGTTTAGGCATTATTTAAGATGAAGCGCTTTGTAAGTCAGGAGAGTATTTTCCATATTCGTGATTAATTAATCAAAATTTTTAAAAAGTAATTTTGCCCTTCCGCTTCAATGGTCATGAATAGTTTGATGGAGACTTAGAGTCCGTAAATCAGACTAAACAATCGGCTTTCACTCGAGCATTTAATCGGTCTTGCAAAAAGCATTTAATTATTTCTTTTAGTGCTTCTCAGTAACCATAAGCAATTAGGGTTTTTGAGAGTTTCAGAAAAATATATATACCTAAAATAAATCTATCCTAAGGCCTAACCACTTTGTTTTGACGATATAGCCATCTGTCAGGTCACCTCACAAGATCTCTTCGACTTCACCATTTTAAATAGGACTAAATCTCAAGAGCATTTTTTAATGTCTAATGGCGTTGAGCATTATTTTGTGTCTGGCGACTGAAAATGGAACTTTTATCGGGATGTTAAGGCGTCGTAGACAGTAGCAGAGTCGTAAAGGGAAAAGACCCTTATTCTCCCGACCTTGATCCTCCTTCAGACTACCATGTGTTTCGTTTCTTACTCAAGCAGCTTCTGAAGAAACCGTTTTTGAAATGGCTCAGAAAGAGGTTGAAACTGAGGTTATGTTCTTCGAATCAAAACCAAAATAATTTTAAGGTAATTAAGGTGTCCGTAAGCTACCTAATAAAGTGCACTGATGATTGAATTTTTAACTGTCAAGTTTGGTTACTAGTTTTATGAATTCAGAGTTTCGAAAGAATCTATGGGAGGACCATATATACGTATGCTAGCAAACCATTTTGCGTTACTGCTATGTCAAATCCCGAGACGAATGAATCACTCGTTACCCCAAGCTTCTAATCAACCCTTCCTCCTCCTCCCGAATCCAATATAAAAAACACATAACGAGTATCGAATAGCATCAAAGAAACTGCACTTAGTTTGGCAAAACGCATTATGTTGTACTACTTCAAAGCAGTGTGTAGAAAAAGTGTCATTAATCACTAGGGTAGGCGCAGTCCCGCCTATTCGACGGAAAAAGCCTCTCATTTACTCCAGGGGCATTCTCTTGTTACTAGTAATGACTCCTCGTCTGAATGACCAGTTTGTCTCCCTAAGCTCCATGCCGAATTATAGAAAAATGCAAATTGCTGGAATAATTGTGCAATCACTTGAGACTGCTGTGTTTTTAGATCATATTGATACATTTGAATTAAGTCGATCGTGAATGATTTACATCAATTTAACAATTGATACATGCAAATTACTTCGTTTAATGCTGCAAACACCTTCTCGAATTGTCATTTTAAAGTAATAGAAATTTGAAGGAATTTTAAGTCTGGTATCTAACTGCCAGATTAGAGCGTGACCTACCAGTTATCTAAAATCGACTTTAAAAATTTGAGAAACCGCCTCACTCTCCAAATCCACAATTTTCTCTACCATTGCTCATTTTATCAAAGTGAGCAAAGGGTCGAAGAATCTCTGGATTAAAGGTATGAACGATAAGTGATGGTACAGAAAAAAATATATCAGGTCTGAATTTTTGATAACAAAATAATAAGCATCATGAAACATTGCTTGACCAGCACGTCATCAATTCATTTCATTTACCATTTGACAGGTAGTGCTTTGTAATAATTTTTGTAGTTACCGGTTCCAAACTGCGCATCAGTATAATTGGCATTGCCCTTCTTCCCCTACCGTTTACAACAACCATCGGAATAGACAAAGTGACTGACAAAATAATCGCGTTCCAATGATAGCGCACGCTTATCATATTCAGTACCCTATCTCAGTGTGCATGGTTCCATGAAAATATGCCTTTCTAAGTAATTTAAGGATAAATCGACAGTTTAATTAATAATTTGACTTTAATTATGTTCACAGCTTTTGGCTATAAGATTTATTTGCAATATGTGCCGTAATGATAACAAGGGATTTACCATTTAAATAGATGATTTCGAAATTGGTCACTTATTGTCAATCAACTTCTCAAATCAACAAAGTTGCAAAGGTTTGGTTCCTCAAACTCTATACTAAGCCTAAAACAAGTCTTAATGAAAATATTTTGTCCGCCCGGGAAAATCCTAGTCGACCGCCGCGGCTTTGAAGTAACATTACTCACGCTCGAGGGGAGTAAACCCAGTTGATTGTTGTTTGGGCTTTCGCAATGTCCAGAAGTCCGGTCGTTGGCCCCACAAGCATAATCAGGCATTAATTGACTCACCACAAGAGTGACTTCTGTCTAATTGCGAGTTCTTTTGCGACCACAATCCCGTTTGACTCAAATTATTCAAATAAATTTCCCACACACTAAATAACTTAGGGTGTCTCCAAATGTTTCAAACATCGAATTATTGGCAATTAAATTTCGTTTGTTCTATTCTTGTTTATTTTTAAGAAAAATGGTTGTTATTTTATGAGGACGTGAAGATTTCCTAAGAGAACTGCAGTCATTTGCATTTTTAAATGCTGAGTATGAGTTTTTCAAAAACCTTTACTTATTCATTACTTACGTCTTGAAAAAGTTGGTTTCCATAGGGGGTTATTAACAGCCTCAGGATTTTAATAATCATGTAATTTATTAAAATAACCGATCAGAAATTTTGCAGGCTCGCTTGAAGGCCAAACTTCAAACATGTTTGACTTTTACTCCTTGATTGTGGGATTTTTTACAACCGATTTTGGTGTTTTTAGCTCACCCGAGTATAAGTTCTTTGAAGTTTTCTTATGTGGGAAGAAGTCACGAAAATCATGAAACAGCCTTCGATGACCTGAAGCTTTTACTGCACGCCAGCACATTTTGAGTTAGTAAATGAAAATGGCATAAATGGTCGAGAGAAGCCAACATCGCTTTTTCTATATCGATCACTTATTTGGTATGATAACACCCTCGGATCACTAAGGTGGTCTTGCCTTATTGTCGAAAGGGAATGGCTACTTGAATACAGCACCGTATCACTATGGAAAATAGATGGTTGAGTAGGTATGTATATAAGTATGATACTATTAGGATAGTCGGGACTTTAAGATCTTTAAAAATGGTCGACGTCACAATGAACCCTTTTTTCCGTATTTGCTGTTAATACAACTTCTGTAATCTTTATCTTACTTAGGTGCTTGCAACTAAAGCAGTAACTTTGGTAGTTTAATTTAAGAGGATAGTTGGACACGATTCCATCATCTGGTAAACAACACAATATTTTCATTCAAGAGAGCGAAATTTCAAAGTTGCAATGTAGGCTAGCGTGGTATTGAAGAACTTGGAACTACACAAGAGAAGTATCGTATTATTTCTCATATCGTGATGAAAAGATCTTACCAGCCAGGCCCCTCGACTTTGTAGAGATTGAGGATTATTAATATTCCTAATAAGATTTGGGTTAAGGATGAAGACGCTTTAGTCATCACACCTCATCCTGGTACCCATTTGAGTCGTGCTTCGTTAAAAGAGCAAACTCCATGCTATTTTGACTGTGGTACTATTTTCTGCAAAAGCAAACCCTTCAGGTCAAGTATATAAAATTAAATCCTTGAAATTTTATTGGATGAATTAATTAGACAATATTATAATTAATGCACTAAATATCCATATCTGTCGTATGAATAGGCACATATTATTCTTGATTTGTTAAATTATCGCTCAAAAGTGAATTTGAAAACCTCTCACCCAGCATGTTTTGGTTTTCAAATCACTACTAAAGGAACGGACGATTGATAAAATATGTGATGTTTAATGCGTTACTTTAGGGTAATACTCGGGATTTCTGTTCTCATGGAAAGGAGAAAATGGAACAGTTCATCGGATAAATACGAAACAATTTGATTTCATTCAATAGTAGCTTGAAAAATCAGAGCGAAGGAAAGCTAACTTTTAAACCATCACAGCTGCTCGTATCATTTTCTTTGTTCCGTTTATAATGCCAGATATCGTCTTTTACCGAAGTGGAATTGAGTGAAAAGCATGCAAAAACCAGGCGAGTTCCGAATGGATGAAGGTGCCGGTGTCGGCATCATCCGCCCTTGGCGAAACATTAAATGCCGTGTGTTGTAAAAAGGCCTCTAGGAAGGTAAACACCCCCAAATGAGTCATGGCCAATCCTCTTTCTCCTCGGTTTCGAAGTTGGCTTTGCTCAACACAAAGTGTGCAGTGTTCTCAGTATGATCTTTGGGACCAGGTCACGGACATGCAAAAAGTTCCCCAAAGTCAAAGATAGTGAGGAACCAATGCTTACTCAAACACAACTGCATCTGCCATTAAAGCATTTACTCAGTTATCAAATATTTTATAACCATGTTGTACCTTGTTTGTGTGAAACGGGTAGTATTCTCAGAAGCTGGAAAATCAATAAAACATGTTTTCCGCTTCCATTTCCCATGGTGATATATCTAAATAGTATATCTTATAGGTTTTGTAAGCCAACTATTCCAGGCACCTCCAAATTGAAAGTTAGCTGAGGAATATTTCGCAACCTGCTGTTTGCTGACAGGAGGTAGTAACGTTATTCTTCGTTAAATATGTAGATAAAGTGAACATTTACTCCTGAAAGGCACATTCGTCTATAAGTTTCTGATAAATCTTTGCAGAAATTCACTAATCGTTTGACCACCCAAAAGTACCATTGAGAAATATTCTAGTTAGGTATGATGAATGATGTTAAATGGCCTATTACAACCCCTGGTCGCCAGTTTGTAGAAAGCTATTTGGGAGAAAAGAATATACTAATCTATTTTAGAATTCTTTTTAAGATCTGCAGTCTGAATACAACCTACCAGATATCTAAAGAATAACGCTCAACCCGTATGCACCTGCAAGATCATAGAGAGCCTGAATCTGCTGAATGCTTATAATACAAGACCGAGACCACTCAAAAGAGTTGTGATAAATCTAAGCGTAGAACTGAATTAAAAAACTTATTTGGCACGTCATTAGACAAAAAGGTACAAAATGAACTAAAACCCTTTAAAGTTACGAGTCTAAATTAGCTTCTTCTATAGAGTTAAACAAGTTAACTTATTAACTTTCTTATTTGTGGAGGCATGAAATGGGACGGTAGTCCTGAATAAGATCGATAAATCTGGTGTGCAGCGGTTTCGAGGTTAATCTATTGTCACCTCATGAATTTTGATGTAAAAAGGTATCTGCAGTTCACTAACTCTAATCCCAACTGAAACTGGATGAGGAAAATTCAATCAGCCTTGCAAAGGATTTCACAAATTTAATTCCCGAAAAGGTGTGTTAGAGAAAACATCGCATCTGTTAAAAATATCTTTGATGGTTGCGGTAACAAAGGCAATCAGCCGAAGTAACATAACCCGGGTATAATAAGGTCCTATGTACTTCCGTTTAAGGTCTTCAACTGTTAGGTGGTTGCCTGAGATGAAAGGGTAAATGTTCTTTGCAAAGTAATGCTTGTCACAGGCCGTTATAGATACGATTAAGTTATTTTAATAGCTACTCTTATTATTTGTATCAGAAACGTCCTTCACTGGTTCAGACTCTTGAATTGAAAGAATAAATATTGATAAGAATAAGTGTTTCTAATAATTTATATTCCATTTTAATGATCTATCAAAATCGATACACTTTCTTCAGTAATCACCGCATAAACACTTATTTTTGGCAAGAACGAAAGTTCGTCTATAGAAAATGGGATGTTCCAAGTACATCCTTTGTCTCCTTCAAATCAAATATCAGCAACCAACTATTTTCTAGGCACTCATTTTCTAAAATGCACTACTGTTCAAGGAAAGGCCATTACAATTTTGTTGCTAAATAGTGGTGAAATCAGTAAGTCCACTTTTAATGGAATCAAATCAGCCACGGCAAAAATCAGTTCCAAAAAGCATATTTGATTTGCGAAAATGGTGAATCTTCTAGAGTTAAGCAACATTTTTTCGTACTCAAGCAGGAAATCGCGAAATTGCGCACTATCAAAAGATCGTAACGTGCGAAATCCGGTTTGCATTTCTAAACAATCGTTTCAAAATGCCGCTTCGTGGAATGAAGTTTCTACAGATCAAAATTTTAAATCAGCTCGTTCATTCTTTTGATTTAATTAAAATTCTGACTTCAAAATTTCCTCATCAAAAAAAACAATATATCTACTAACGGCTGCTATAAAGAAAGGTGTATAGTTATTTTATTAAATGTCGCGATCTATAACAGAATTTGAGAATGTACTTTGAATGTAGACTTTAAGCTTCGTACTTAAGAGAAATCAAGGAATTCTTGAAGCAATCTGATCTCCCTAAGCTCCAGGATTTCGTTGTTCTATTTAGCTTTAATCCCTACTTGCTGAATCAAATGAAAATAAACACATTATTTGATGAGCGGACTCGGTTGTTTTGCATTTCACGGTTTCATCAGTTGTGTTTCAGTGTTATTGTTATGCAATCCTCACTATTCTCTCAGAAACGGTAACTTATAATAAGGTGGCCTTCTACTGATCTTTCAGACCTCTAACCCTTTCAATAATTCATTGTTACAATGCTTCATACCCGGTGTCAACACTACCACAACTTCTATCTGTGCTCCAGGGTTTGGTGTTCTTCCCTTTAACAAAATACTTCTAGATGAAAATCTTGCCGTAGCTTTTGGTATAAGTTGGATTTAATCGAGACAAAATTACAAAATTACTTGCACTTTATCGCGAATCGTTTCGCACACCAACAGTGTTCGGATAGAAAAATTCCATAAATATTCATTTACAGGAGAAAACTACTTACAGGTTCCTGCAGTTGTTCAGTAGTTCACCTTAAGTCATTTGTTTGCTCTTTATTACTTTGTTTGACCGTAAACAAGCCCCTCACGTTGTGTTGATAGATAGAGGTGATTTGGCAAATGGAAAAGCGAAAAGGTCTCCAAGGATAAAAGCGACTGCACCAACAGCAACGCAGAGGGGAAGACTTTGATGTTAGGCTGTGGAAAAACCATGAACATGCATAAGAACTTCACATGAAGTGATTAGCGAGCATATTCAGTGAGTCATGGGTTCTTTCATCTGTTATTTATTCCTTTCAGTGCCGTAAATTCATAACCGTGCTTTTATTCCGCCGCTCATACTTTAAGTGTTTTGGGTGTAATTCTAAGCTCAGGAACAGCACGAACAGTTTCCTTACTGGAGATCGCCATCAACGATTTAGCGCACTGTCAATTTTGGGACTGAGATCCGATATATTCAATAATTACATCATTATAGGGCCAAGTATCAATAGAAATTCCTGTTTCGGGTGTAAGTGATGGACAACATAGTGGAAACACATCAAAAAATAAAAAAAAGCATTTTAATATGGTTTAGGCCTCAATTCTCCGCGCATTGTATCATACAAATTGACATGTTTCCAAATGAATTTTAGCCCATTTTTCAGTTTAAACACTCTTCATTGTTTAACAATTCTAGCTGAATTGATTGGTGCATCGTTCCCCTCCCTAAAACAGTTCTTGAACAAAGATAGGAGGATGAACTTGGTCGCCTGAAATTCCTGAATAGTCTCAACTGTTAATTTTTCCTCCATGAAGGTAAATTTTTGACACGGAAGCGGATTTGCAAGAAATAGCACCCAGATCACCACAGATCACCCACGTCATATTTTTACGGGGTTGGGAGAAGGCATCAGTCTGGATTATATGCTTCTTTCAGTAGTCCCTAAAGGTACACCATCCTGCCGGAGGTTGGAAAAGAGAAAAGCGATGATTTGTTAAAGAAAATCGCATTTTTCCACTGCTCGAGGGACAGACCAATTCTGCTGGAGTTTTCTACTCCACCACTATAAAAGCTTCCGAAACATTTGTCTTCTCTGAGGGCAGAGGGTTGCTAATTGCAGCTCGTCCGTGGAATCCAACTCCACTGTGCAGCTAGCGACGGGGAAATATTTTTGTGAAAACTGGTTTCTGTGGGTGTTCATTGAGCTCAGCAGCGATTTTAGGAGCCGTGGTCTTGCGATCCTTTCCCTCAATTCCGTTTAGATTCGACTTTCGGCCAGAATTGTGCTTTGCTGAGGGCCTTTTCTTTCTCTTTCAAAGGCAGTCATTATTTTTGGGACACTACCACTTGAAACGCCGCCAAGCATTCCGGAGGCAGTTTCTTGTACACTTCATGGGCACCACCAACAATTAGGCCTCTGAATGTCCGAGAGGTCTGGCATATTTGAGGATATAACCTATTTTTATATATTTGTACAAGACACTTATTTTAAACAGATATATCAAGTAACAACATTAAAATATGTCAGGTTTGAATTGTTTATAACATCTTCGAGGATTATGATGCCAATAATTTAGGTGTTTCCACTATTTTGTCCAGCCCCTCCAAGTGATGTTTTATAAAAGCTCAAGTTATAAAAGCCTTCAAGTCGATGGAGAAGTTAATCCGTAGAAGTTTTCTTGATGAATTTGATGGCCTTATGATAAAAACTGGTATAAAATAACAACAATTTCGCCAATGTAACAAGTCCAATAGCTTAGAAAATCGCAATCTTTTGTTTGCAATAGACTCTCCACTAGTATCTCTATTACAGTGTCCTCAATCCGGCGCTACCCTGAACAAGCTGGAGCAAGCTGATTTGACACGTTCCTAATCGAAGAGTCTTCTCAAAAAAGACGCTCAAATTTTTTGTTGATAAACCCGATTTCCTTAGCAATAGTTCTTCAGTGATTAGTGTTTTTCTCGACGAGAGTGCTCAGCCATCTATGACAGTCACTGACTGGTTAAGATCTTGGGGAGGGACTGGTTTTGCAGTCAAAAAAACTGGCAAATATTTCTACTTTTTTCATTTTGCGGGCTTTTGAGCATTGAGAGGCAACTATAGTCTTCGTATTTGTTCACCATAATAGCAGTTAGTCTCTTTCCTGATGAATCCGGTGGGTTTCAGCCATCACGTGTGTGGAAGACGAAGAATGATTTAAACTTACATTATGAGTTTACAAATTTGGTGCATAGAAAAACAACTGACTGCTTTTCTTTGGAAATCATTCCTATCACCCATATTACCTCTCCCTTTCCATTTCAATTTTGAGGAGAAATCTAGTTGCAAAAGTGCAAATATTCCTGCTCTGAGCATAACACAACTGCATATTTAATGTATTCAAACCTGATCAAAGGCACTTTGTTTAAAGTACAGCACAAATGGTAGGTGACAAGGCCATTCTGACTTCAATTCTCACTGATTCTGCAATTCATCGTCTAGACATTTGCTGACTCAGAGGGCTACAACAAAGAGGTCGTCATAGAGACCGATTTGCACAGTTTTATTTGCAGATGTGTCTTAAGGAAATTTCAATTTGGTGGCTATTGAGAGCTGTGCCCGGAAAAAAGTGCCTGAAGTTTTCCAAGAATGCCAAAGCGAGGGAAACGAGGGAATGTTTATTCCATTTACTAGTAACTAAGATGATTGCAGAAAAATACTCTTTGCGGTTAGAAGGTGGAGGTTGATTTGGCTAACGATATTTGTCGTACTAGATGCATCAAAAAACAGGTCGTCAAAGCACATATTTTATTTATTTAAGATCAATCTATTCTTTAAGGTAACGCAAGAAAAGAACAGTACTAGTAGGAACAATGATACTTATGGCCGATATAGTAGAAAAATAACTACTCTACCTACTACGTCGGGTGTTTGTAGGGTTTTCATCTTTGGTATATCTACTGCCTAAAAGTATTGAGCAATGTCAATTATTTGTTTACTGTAGTCTAAAACTATGGTTTTCCTAGTCTTCATTTTCTGGCAACTACCACCATAAATTTGTCAACATTTCTAGTGTTAAACACATGCTACTGCATTTTCCTTCAAGCCTCTAATTCAGAAAGGGTCGAACCCTTGTGTTAATTAATAAATAAGCCTAAACTATTCAATTAATTCCCAAGTACTTGATGTTAAAACATAATAAAATGAATTCATTGTAACCATTATACCACCCAGATTACTGAATGAATCATATGATTAACTTTCAGTTGCGTAGTTTGTAAATCATAATCATTGAATTAAATCTTTTATTAGTTTTAGAATTCAGTTGAAGCACTTTTAGCAAAAGTATTTTTAGTAGTACCGAAATCTAATTTTCTATTTTGTTTTATCAAATGCTCATAAGATATTTGTAAACCTAGGTGTTCTCATCAAAACTATTCCACCCTTTTGGGCCGATGCGTTACATCCGACGATTATGCTTATTAAACTGCCCATGGTCTCTGTCAACATTTTAAAGCGCCTTATCCATGATTTATTCTTGCTATACGGAATGAACCCATCGGCGGTACCATTACCAAGTGCCAGGCTATTCTACCAACGAAGTCCCTTTCCATTTGACATATCTCATCTCCATTGTGAAAAATGCTGGCCGGTGTTCTTCCGCTTTTTGCCTATTTTTTCTCCGCGACGGATGCAGCATGAATTAGGATAGGTGAAACTGTAGGTGATATTCGTCTCCATAGTGATAATATTTTGCTCTGAAAACATCTGGTCGAGAATCTCCGGTAAATTAACCTCACTTTGAGGGTATTTCCAGTTTCTAAAGATTGACTTCTAATGACTTCTTTCAAAGAATATGTTAGTCTTAATGTTTAAATTTAATTTTGAAAGAAAGTGATAAAAGATTTTAAGATTTGAAAGTGTGTTTAAATTCATCTGTATAGAGATACTTAAGTCGAAATTGAGATACGTTAAAGATCTGATTGTGACAATGATATTTACAAAAAAGTAAATAGGCCATCAACATCAGAGAAGATTAACTTAGCTTGATAGTCGATTTTTTTCACTAGAATAAGGTTTCGTACCGCTAAAGGGTAGTATTTACCAATCATTTTGTGACAAGGCTTTGCTCAAGTCTAACCGTTGGAGATTTAGTTAGCTCAACTCACAAGCTTATTGACAGCATACTCATCGTCAAAGTGATACATTTTCGCAACGGGTGAGGACGGCAAGCGCAGATAAGTTCAAAGGTTGCTTTTTAAAAAAAGTCTACCATTAATCAGTAGGCTCATTCTAGTTGCCTATTTTAGGGACCAGAGTCCGATGACTACTCAGATGTGTCAGAGGCGGTATCCAAATCGTGGCTTGATCTAAATAACATCATTATTTCCTAATATTCATAGTTTTTTGAGGGGCTTGTTACAAGTTAAACTGTATTTAGTGTTATTACTGAAGTGCATTTCTAAAAATAAACGAAAACTCGAGAAAAATAAATAGTATTGGGATTTGTACTCAGCTGGCGACAACTATCGTAATTTCCACTTTTACTTTATGCATTATTGAGAAATAGTGCAGCGAAATCACTTAACAATAAAAATGCAGTAGTTTGAAGTGTTTCTGACCTTCTTTCCTACTTTCTCAGCCATGCTCTCAAAATCCTATGATTGGGACTTTGACCATGACAAGAAGACGTCCTAAACTCTATCAAGAGTACATTAAAATCCTTAATTTCAAGAAATTTAGCCTTGTTCTAATAAACTGACTGAGCATACCTATATTCAGGAGATTTAGTCTATATGATATCTTTTTGTGGAATATCTAATAAGGAGAAATTAGACAAATATAGAAGAATAAATAAGATTGCCTTAATTAATGAGTACCGTTAGCATTCAAGGGGAGTTGAAGACACTTTGATCTCATACGAAGAGATTAATAATGTCATTTTCGAGCCCTCTGCAGCTTTGCTGCCTAATTCACTGCCCTGTCCATCTGCCTCGGAAACGCCCGTCCATTTCACTTATCGCACGACTCACCAACTTAGGGGACAAAGTAGCAGGACACCGCTTTCATTAATCATGATTTATGTTTGTCTAAATCAGCTTCCACTTTTACACCTCCCGTAAATGTACGCTCACCCAATTCCTTACTTGATGCCTAACGTATATCAAATCGGAACGTTGGGTGCCTGAAGTCTCAAAGCGGTGAACATTTGTCAAGTCGTCTCAATACCTCGGGGTGGGCAATTGAGCCAGAAGTTTTCTGGTATCAGTAGAGATTGCTGCCTTAAATTCTGTGTATGATCATGCTATTGGAAATACTCCTTGCTTCATTCTTACTTGGAATGTAGTGAACAAGTTATTAGAGCTACAACTCAGCTTAGTTCAATAGTCTGCCTAAAGGATTACATATTGGTCAATTTATTAAAGTTCAAAGTATTTTTAGTTGTTTAGTATTTGAATTTGAATATTCATCAAGACTATTTCATTATAGCAATAGAAATATTACGAACAGCGCCAAGAATACTTACAGTAGCTCAAATTCTCGTTTGGTTTTGAGCCATGGATTAGTTCATTATTATAAATTCATTTATTCAATTCGTACTTAAATACCTAATACAGTAAAGAAGATAACTTAAAGGTATTTACAACTGTAATAATTATTCATTGTGACAAATTGTAACCTTAACTATTAAGGGTCCTATCAAATTATTTGCTATAGCTATGTTTGTTCAGGTCATTGTCAACTTGGTAATGCCAGATTGTCGCGGGAAAGAGAGGTTTTTTAAGGCACCAATGCGACATTAAGAAAAAATAAAAAGCAGACTGCTAACCTTAGCAACTTGCCAAGCCGAAATATTTTAACCTTTAGGTTGCAAGATTTTTTGACTACTCTGAAAATGTTTTTTCCGTAGGCTAGAAAAAACCTATTCTGCGGGGATAGGTTAGGGCTGGAGGATTTCACAAAATGGTTGTCAATTCGTTATGTGGGGGAACCGGTCTGCACAGCTCCAGACGGATCGGTTCCTCAAATGCTTAACTTGACTAGATTAAGAATCTTGTTAAGATCCACAATTTCACATTGGTAGGATTTCTAGGAATTAATTTGCTTTATACGAACAAAATGTACACATTAGTTTATTTCACAACATAGTTGCCATTCGGAAAAACCACTTTTTGAGCCCCTGTTTCCGGGTTTGAAGACAGTCTAAAGAATTGTGGATGTGTCACTGTGTTTTGCCTCTTCTTCTATCAAAAAAGTGTCTTTGAGTTTTTGAAAATATAAAACGTCTATCAGAACTCATCAAGATAATATGCTGGGCGAAGAAGCACTTTCAATCACTTTTTAAGGTGATTTTTGGGAGTATTTGATTTGACGATCTTTGGAATAAGAATAATAACTGAACTGGCACATTTTCCGAATCATAGGAAATGTCCAGAGACATAGCTATCGGTCTGACAGTTTCAATCAACAACCTCTTTGTTATCGCTATTATTTGAGGTCAAAGGTTGGAAGGTATTCTCGATTCTATCATGATGCTCTGTTCATCATGATGCTACAAGTTATTCTCTTCCAAGGTGAATCAGGCTAGTTCCAGTGATCATCCATTCTTCTCTCTCTTCGTAGAGTACAGACGTTAATTGGAAGTGTGGAACGCATGAGCACCTTTAAAACGTGGGCTTATTCACTTGTACTACCCTTTAACTGAACTTCATGGCACTGGTAGCACTAATGAACAGAGGTGCGCAGGCATATCCACTTTAATCTGATTTGTGTCTGCTTATCCTAAAAAAAACATAAATATTCATTTACCGTCTCTGGAACAGGTCTATAAATTTAGTTATTTTAAGAAGTCAAAGAAGCCTATCGCCCATTATGCACCCACGTACTCCGCCCTTCTCATTACAAGGTGAGTTCTCCACTAGACTGATTTATATGTCTCTGTTGGGCATAAAATATAATCAAAGGATGAATCATAGGGGGATGGTGGGGTAAGGGTAAGGGCCTCAGTTAGTTTAACTCAGGGTGTCACGGCCAACTGACGTGTGGAATTAATTCTAATTATCGCAGCCCATTTAAAAATCGATTAACAATGAAACTTAAAAGGATTTATCAGCCTGAGTTTTTTACATTCAGAAGATGTGATTGCATCACGATATAGTAATTAGATGGATATAATGGAAATGAAGAAAAGTGCACTATTTGCTATCCAATGTGGGTGGATACATCCTCGGGACTTTTTCAGTGAATTAAATAGCCCTATTTCCTCATCGAAATTTCTAAAAAAATGAGCTTTAAACAAGCGAGATAGTCCTGGAATTATCAATACTCACAAGAAACTCATTACTCGTCTAGACTACCTGAATTTATAGATTTTTTTCCAGGTGAATACAATTTAAATTTACCTTCTGTTTAGTTAATTACTCGGTAATAGGACATCAAGTCTAATACTAATAAAATCTGAGTATTTCCTAGAATTCACAAGAAATTGGTTTAAAAGGTAAAATTACTTGTTAAATTCATCGGATTGTGTTATAGACTGGATAAAATTTACTGTTTTTGAATATTTCACTGTTTTCTAGGTGATCATAGGTTGGATCCAAATAAACGCCTTTCGGGATTCTGGAGAAGTGTTCCAATATCTTTGTAAAAAGTCGATAACAAAAATCAGTTGTTCTTCTGTGAAGCAAATAATTGTACCTCTTGCGAAAACAATTGAAGACTCAGTGTCTACTCAAACAGCAAGAGACTATTAATCATTTCTCATGACTACTCTGTTTACGTCTGCCTTGCCACCCTCAGTGAAAGTACATTTTAGTTCTCTAGACTACGACAACCGTCAATTTGGTGAAGCAAGCATATTTTGATAAATCACTGTCATTCAAATTAGTTTCTTTTCAAGTTCAGTGAATCTTTTTCACCATATTATGAGGAAAATGAACCGCATTTATTCTGCATACTGACCACCATATGACCATGTATAGAGAGTTGTACAAGGAGAGTATTAAAGCTTCATACAGCCATAAAAAGTGATGCCGTGTTAGTCGACCCATAAATGGTTATATTTCCATTCAGGATATCTTACATGTGCTGATGTCTGGTGGATTTCGTTAGAAAATTATTTTTTGGGATATTTCCCAACAATAACGCTAGAAATTTCATCTGAATAAATGATGATAATCAACTATTTTATTAGATAAAACAACATGGTATAATATATTTTCCAACGCTCTGTTAAGCCTGATTAGCAACAGTTTAATTTCTTTTAAAAATCTTTGCCAATGAAAAGTTTAGTTGAATATCACTTTTTTAAGCTTCGAAAAACTTTAAAACCGCTCCTCCAAGTTCAAATTTAGCAAGTTAGAGCCTTTTTAAAACTCTTTTCCACATGTGGACTTTTTCACTGCCCATTTCGTGAATGAGTTATTACAGACACTAGTAGGAAAGCACACAAGAGAAATATACATGTTTTTTACTATAGATTGTATTAAAATTTACTTTGATAAGTCCTTGATCCTTTATTCATCTAATCTCGTATGCCTTCCTTAAGTCGGTTCAAAACAGAGTTTCAAAAACCTGCGCCCTTCTCTATGAAGATGATGGGAGCTATCACGCAAGAAGCCAAAAAAATAAAAGTCAGGGAGACCGTGAAATTTAAATTGAAATAAATTGGGCAGTGTCTCAATTCAAAAAGTGGAATATTCGGTAGAACAGTTGCAGCAAATTGTTTTTTGATCTGTCAGAGCGCTTATAAAACCAATCCGTGAATCCCGCTCTTCCGCTGGCCTTGAGTGGGCAGCACGCGAAGTCGACGAAAATGCCCTATTCTCAGCTCTCCGCATCCAAATCCCAACGGTTACTTGCCATGATGCATTAATTCAATACATTTTTTAAGCCAACGATAGCTAGTTCGCTCAATGTAAGTCGCTTAAAGGTTCTTCAAACTGGGACGAATTAATTTATAAAATTTTTCAATTTGACTGCAAATGATCTTGAACAGAATTTTCTGCTCATGAACTATGGAAATTTTATCGAACTAATGCTGTTTTGCACACTTCCATCAACGATCAGGTCATCGCATAAGTTTTGCCCCAATTTTAATTTTTGGATGGTTTTTTTTTCAAAATAAGTATTTAATAACGCCTAATGAAACTAGACGTAATGTTAATGTTTAGGTGAATTTAAGCTGATCCGATCTTGTTTCAAAGGCCAATTTGCTACATTAGTACCTTACTAACATGAAGGTATACAATAATATGCTGGAGAGAAATGTGTGAAAGAAAGAAGTTGAGAAGATGGTATAAGAAATTGAGAAGTGGCGAGTTTACTCACCACCAAGATGGACGCCCAGCTGAGTTTGATGATAAGCCGTTTCTTGAAGTAGCAACCCTTGATGAAGCTCATCCTGCTTTATCAAATGAGATGGAATTGGCAATTAAGCTAGGTTCTAATCATGTAACTTTTCATTGTCATCATCTTTGAAAACTTGAAGAACTACGTCAACTTGGAAAATGGGTGCCTACCTATGAATTGTCTGAAAACGGCAAACTCAAATCTTTAGCTGACATTCTCGAAAACTTTTTCCAACTACTTTTGTGGATGGACTTGTGACTAGAGACTGGCGAAAAATGGATTTTTCAGCGAAGTGTTAAGTGTCGAAGGAAGTGACGGCTTCGTAAGAGGGAGAAAAGAACCCAGCCACAGACACAGCCCCAACCACGAAGGTAATATCATTGGAAAAAAATTCTTCTTGCTTTCGTTCAGGTGGGATCGCCAGAGAATAAAGCACTTTGAGTTTTTATCACCTAATACATCAACAACAAATAATGCTCAAATCTGCCACCTACGCGCAATTAGGGCGTTTGAACGAAGCTTCGAGCTGTAGTGAATCGACCTCTCACAGCAGGAATCACGACCTCGCAGAAGATTCACCATGTTCTCCCTATTACCTTGTTCCTTCCTCGGATTACTATTAGCTTCGTAGCTTAAAAGCATTTGGATGAAAAAAAACAGCTTTTGCAAAGAAGTGGTTGGAACTGGCATTCGCAAGTTCTTCGAATCAATTCAAAAGAACTTTATAACAATGGAGGTACTAATAAGCTCGCTAACAGATGGCAAGAAGTCATTGAAAAACCAAGAAAAATTACGATGATGATCTTATCTTTAATTAAACCTAACATTTGGTCACTTGTTTAACTTATTCGAAATTCGGAGAGGACCTATGGGATGACCAGATAGCTCATTTAAAAGTGCCTCAATTATGGAAGAATTTCATGTGAACATGTTTTAAAAGTGACTGCCAGTTGTCTTAACCAAAATTATTGGCTTATTTAACAAGAAAGTGCTATTGTACTGGCTCTGTTTTGCTTACTTTCATCATTTATGTAGGCTACCCATAAGGCTACTCAGATTTAACCTGTAATAAATCCACTTTCCCCTAATGCTAACATCTAAAATTTATTGGTAATACAATATTCGTTCTCTTTTGCAAAACAGGAGATCCTGACAGTGTTTTCAAATGCAAGGTTTCACCCAAGTGACGGGGTGCGGTGTGGCCGAGTAGGAAAAAACACGTGTCTGCTTATTTTCAGGGGACAGCAACGCCCATAGCGTTACGAGTTATTGAAAGGGGGAAATTAATGAGCTGTAAAGCGGCAAAAGCCGTAAGTCTGAAGTTAATAGAATTTCCATCCCCAAATGGCAAATGGTCAATTTAAGTAGACAGGAAAGGCGCTTGTCACTTCTTTACCTTTAAAAACTAGTTTAGGTCAGGACTGTATATAAAATTTAGTTTCCTGAAGTTCAAAAGGTTTTTTAGTCAGGATCATGGGTAATCACCCTTAGGTTATATGAATAATCTGTCGACTACTAAAAATCAGTGGTTTCCATCTTGTATGGCCCATCGCAAATGACAGTTTTAAATATTCAATTGGTACAATCATATGCACGTTCCCATTGCTACTGTGAGAGCCTTTTAGACCGGCCGTCATAAAATACTTGTAAAAGCCTAATAAATACATATTCTCTGTCTGTTTTGACCTGGGAATGGTCTGCAATTCACAAGAATTGAACATCAAAGCGACATTTAGTACTTGCGTAGGCTTATTATGGGCCATGAAATTGCTGGATAAGGAATCGAAGAATAGTTAAAATGAGTCATTTAGGGATAACGAGCCTTCCATATGATCGTTGTCTGCAAGACTTTAAAATTCTACCTAAGAAATACTATTTTACATTACGAACCATAGTCTAATAAAGGCGATTTAAATAATAATTCCTCATGTAGTCCTCATAGTGAGGTGAAATTCAAATAAAAGTGGAAGCTTTTAGTCAAACAGCAAAACAAGTTATTTAAACAATTTAAAGGAAACACAGGTTAAAGTTTTCCTTCACCAAGAAACAATAATATTTAATTTGTGAAATTATCGACTTTTGAGGTTTCCACGTAGCTATCGTAGTTAAATACACAAATGTTTATTTTGTCAACCAATGAACCCTAGGAAAGTACTTTAAACATCATCTATATTTTCTCACAAATACTTTCAACTTTGTTAATTAAAGGGCTGAAAATGAAAAAAATCCAGGTCAATTCCAAATAAGTTCGCTGTAAAATCTTTTCGACAACTGAAATCCCCATATAAATCAGAATGGATAATTCGTCCAAACTAAACGACACAATTTAAAAAACTCCGAAGATATAATCTATTCTTAGCGATTATGACCATTATGAGAACTCAATTTCAAACATTAAAATAATTCCTGCCCAATGGTTGATTTGACAAATTTTTAATAGCATGTTAAGCTGAAGGGTTACTATAATTAGCGATGTCACAGTCGGTGTCCTCAATACAATGAGTCACGTAACAGAGGTGGAAAATCTAACAGTAGGGCTAGAATTGAATGTGATTATCATCTTGGAGACGCAACCGGAGCGCTATAAATAATATGTGAATTCATGATTTTTTTATTTTTAGATTGGAGTCATTATTGGTGTTTTGACGCTTGATTCTAAGTTCATTCAAATATATATCTTTAAACCTCTCCCTCACCATCAGCCCATTACTGCGTCAAATAAAAGGGTTCGGCTGTCCTAAAGACCTGATGGATTTTGGAAGCCAGAGCTCCTAAATATGACATTCTGAATTAATATTTCTTTCGTATTATAATAAAGGCTGGTTGTGCAAATCTTTTCCATGCTAAAGAAATTCGTGCTGAAGAAATTCAGGGGTCCATTCGTAGGAAAATTCAAACTTTCAATGGACATTTCCCACTAGTTCGCTAGGGCTGAACTTAGCCGTAATTCACTCTCAGCTTCTAAATAGTCTTATCTATAGTCATGACCATGACGCTAATAATAACCCGCTTTGTTGCAGTCTAAGTCATGCTAATAATGAGGGCATTCAGACGTCTAAGCCCTTTTACTGTCGCAAACTGGACGTGCATGATACGGTAAATTTTGCTCTCGTAACCCACTTTCCACTCCAAACCCAGTTTCGTGCTCCACTTTATTTTAACCCACAATGCTTCGATATATTCATCATTGTACTAAAAACACTAACTTTTAAATATACTTCTAGTGCTTTTACTCTCTGCATTTATTTATTGGCATACCAGGATAGTTTGGTGCTATTATTTACTTGGAAAAATTACGTAATTTAAAACGTTTGAATTTTCAAGTTTTGTTAAATACATCAAAACCTCATATTTATGATCAGGACTTGATGTCCAGGGATATTTTCGATTTCTTGCAAAAAATGAGATGAAATCTTAGCAATCTAACTATAAGAGGTACTCACTGTGAAAAATTTATTGAATTCATCAAATATTAAGCTAAATAGGTGTGTTAACTAATTCTAACCAAAGTGCTATTTCATAAGTTCTCTCCAAATTTAGAATAAATGAAATAAGTGATCAAATGCTACGTTTAATTAAAGATTTAATCACAGAGTACTCTTCCTGATTATCTATGGTGTCCATCCATCGATTGACAAGCTTAGTACTACCTCCATCATTGCAAAATCCTTTAGGCTTCGATTAGAAGAGCTCACTAGCGTCAGCTTCAGCCTCCTTCTCTGGCGTTGAAAAAGGCTGTTTCTTCCCGATAAATGTGTAAGTTAAGAAAAAATAGTAGTCTGAAGAATGAGCAAGATGGTCGGGAGCATGTGGATGACGATTTGTCTCCCAATCAAGTTCTTCGTTGATCTTTTGTGACTTGATTCTTGCTGCGTGGGGGTCGTGTACTGTCCTGATGAAGTATCACCAGTTTTTCGATGCACCAGAACATATCTTCTTTCCTCTTCAAAGCGTGGCTCAAACGCCCTAACTGTTGGCATTAGCAATAATTCAATGGGGATTATTCATTAGTGATCCCACTAGAGTGAACGGAGGAACCTTTTCCTATGAAGTTCCCTTCTCGTCGCTGTCTTCGGTGCTTAACAACATTTCGATATAAGATTAATTTTTCGCCAGTCACCAGTACAAGTCGATCCACCAAAAAAGGTGAAACAAGCTGGCGAGAATGGAGAGAAGAGCATATGAGGTTATGAAGTTGGTGTTATGAAGTTGTAGTTATGACGTTGTCGTTCATGAGTAGGCACCTATTTTCCAAGTTTATGAACTTTTCTCTTTATGAAGGAAGATGACGCCAATGAAGAGTTTTATGGTGTGAGCTAAGCTCAATTATTGATTTCTACTTAACTGATAAAGCAGGACAAGCTTCTTCAAAGACTGCCTCTTCGAGAAGCTTTTTATCAAAGTCAACTGGACGTCGTCCGGCTTGAACTTCATTCTCATGGAGGGCGGAATCTCCACTCCTGCATTTCGCAAGCCTTCTGCGACTCCTTTCATTCACATACTCCTCTCCATAAAATGAGTGGATTTTTCTACCACTTCGTTGGCTGCTGAGTTGCTTTCCTTGAACTCATGATACATTAAGTGCTTCGAATGATTCTTGGGTTCTTCGATGTTAGCTGGATTTTAATCAAGTTGATTTTAACTTTAAATTGGATTAGTTTGAGTGCATCTTAACATAAAAAATAGTGTTATTTTCTTCCAGACGTTGAAAAAGACACTTTAAATTTCGTTAAATTTAAAACGGTAATCCAGGCAGAACTTATGGAATAACTTGATATATTAAAACCTAGGATTTTCTCGAATAAGGCATTTCTTACTTCTTATCAAAAAGACAAGATTTTAGGAATAGAACTTAAAACAATAAGCAATGTGAAAATCTCACAAAATTAATACAATATCTTAAGCTAAAAGCGTAGGTTAGTTCAGTCTTACTATTTGCGCATCTCCCACGTTTCTAACAAGCCCTAATTGACTGTGTATTTCCAATATTGCTATTGTTGTTAAAGTAGAAATACATGCCCCTCAGGTTTGATAAACTTTCAAAGTATCAGTTTCAAATTAGTCAAAGCTAGCCTCTTGTGGTGTTTGACAAGCATCATTTGTAACGTTTAGACATGCGAGCCTTGTCATCGACGGCCTGGGCTAAATGAGCTTGGCCAGGGAGAGACAGCACAGATTGTGGCCCTGTGCCACTTGTCACGGGGGTCTGATTAATCAGGAACCTTGTGATTTGGACGCCCAGTTAGCGCACAGAATCTCGATGCCAAAATGGCATCATGCTAGACAAAGAAACGTTATTAATTCGTCCCATTAGACCACCCAGAGCAGCAGTTCTGAAATTGACTGGGAACAAATGCATTTAATAAACTACTAAGTCTAGTCCATTGTATTCAAGTCTTTTGACCGTGTTTGCTAATAGACGTTTATTTCTATGATAAATTTCCTGATTTTAGGATGAGCATATCCCGAAACCTCAAAGCTCTATCACAGGTTGTCTTTTTATCGTTTTGCAATTTCATCACTGTACATCGTTGAATTTACAGCAGTAAGTTCTATCTCTGTTTTTGTGGCAATTATCAAACTAGGAGCAGAGTCACTGACTCTTCCACCTGACGCTGTTACATTCGTATTCCAGTGTTAGTGGCCAATGTAATACTTTTATACTACAAAAAAAAATAAATCAAATAACAGGAATACATAGCCTTCTATATCCGTGCAGTTGAAACGTAATTTGTCAAAACACATACAAGGTCATCGCATAAGTTCTATCAGAAATTTACTTATTTAAATTCTGCAAAATTAAAGGCTATTTTTAGCGTTTGATGAATCTGGACATTATTTTTCTGTAAGTACGAACTTAAAATGATCTAATTTTACTGTTATACAGAACAATAAAATAAAAATTCGATTTGATAAGACTCTGCTAACATGTAGGTACTCAAGAATTACCTGAGGCACAATCTTTCATGAGTTCAATAAAGAAAACTCAGCAGCAGCCGAATAAGCTTATCCTGCTTTATTAGTCCGGTTTGAACTTGCTATTAAACTTTATTCCAACCACAGAAATGCTCATCGTTGTCATCTTCAAAACAACTTGGAAAAGTTGCTGCAATTGGAAAATGGGTATATATTTAATTATTAGTGAAAATAATATCGAATCTGCTCTTCTCTCCATTTTCGAAACCAAAGGAATTTTACAATAGTGGTATGAATAAATTTGCTAATAGACGGATGGATGTCACTAGTGATCAGGTAAAATACACCGCTGATTAATTTAAAGCAAAATTTGGTCACTTTTTCATTTATTCAAAATTCTGACAGAACTTATTGGATGGCCTGATAACTGATTCGGTTAGTAAATGATCCGTTGCAAGAACAGCTGCCGTTCCAATGGTTTTCCTGACTTGGTTTCCAAGCGCGATGTCTACTGAAGCGGATAGCTACCCAGAAGTGGTAATTTATTGGGAACCATCCCAAACCGATGCTAGAAATAGTAGCTAGCACTGCGTGGAGGGTGTGGGAGGAGCGGTCGGGCACATGTGTGTCCTGTAATTGGGGCATGGCCGACAGACGCGGGTGATGACGACAACCAAGACGCGCCGGGGGATTAGTGAGAGACCTCTCGCGCCACTTTTTGTTCGCGCCCCGACAAGGGACGCACATGAGTCAACCCAAACCTCCCTTCCCCTCCCCACCCCATCAACCCTCATTTATCTGTGAAATCTGAGGGCCTCTGTTAACTGTGGTTGGGCTGTCTATTCAATTAAACCACAAATTCACGATAAAGCATCTTTATTGAACTATATGTCAAGGGATTTAGGCTACTTACTACCATAGAGGATTAAAGGGCACACTTATATAGAGGCCAACGTGGTCGGTCCAAGAATCGTCAATTAGTTTATATATGTAAATATCAGCAGAGCACATTTTCAAGCAGACTGCGTTAAAATTTCTAATTAAGATAAAGAAGAATGGGGAGAGTCAAGCATTAAGAAGTCTTAAAAAATCAACAAGCATTTGAAGGAAATCCAACCCCACATTTAAACGGCATTCGAAAATACATGTTATATTCATAAATTCTATTTCAAAAATTTTCATTACTGTCAATAAATTTGCGGAGAGTGCCGTGATTAATGATACCACTCCACCTTTCTTTGCCCTCATCTTTCCATTGTAATCTCTCCAATTTAGGCCGTCCTAGTCATAAACAATCCCTCGTTCCAGTTCGCTCGTCTGAATTTCTGATAGATGTCAAAAATCCCATTCAGTCTCCAGACAGGGCTTGTCGGAGACACCGAGGTCAAGGAAATTTCTCCGATGCCTTGGCTACCTATGGGAAAAAGGGTGGTGCAAAAGACCGTCTACATGCTCGAAAGGTTACAGTGTCTCATCTAAAGTCGAATAAACTGGTTCCTTCTTGATGTTCTCTGGAGTGGTTGCCAGCCTAATTTTTGGTCATCATGAGCCAATTAAATTATCTTTTTACTTCCATACAATGAGCTGCTTTAACTATGATTAGATGGTTAAGAAGTTATGAGACCGCTCCGAAATCGAGTAAATTCACTGACCCGATGCGAAATCATGTTTGATGAAAGAAGTTAAAACGAAATTGTAGTTGTAACCCAGCATCTCTGAGACGTCAATGGCTAGGCTTTAATTTTAGGCTTCACTCTAGATTTGATTGAAGCTTAATTCAGGAGTGTGTGAACTTTAAAGTGTCCTCACTGCTACCGATGACCGACTCCACAACGGGGTTAAGCAGTAAATTGCACTTCTAATGGCCACGTGTTAGTGCCTAAACGAAACCCTCTTTCACTATACATGATCTGAACTAACACGAGTTTCTAATTCAGCACTGTAAATACATTTCCTCTTTCAATGTACTCAAGATAATATTAGGTCATCTCATAATTTATGTCCGAAAGATATTTAAAGAGTATTTTGTGATGTCTGATGGGGCTGGACACTATTTTTATTAATAGATATATGTGAACTGACCTGATTTTATTTTACAGAACAATAAAGCTAAAAATTGCTTTATTTAAAACCTGCTAACATGGAAGGAAACTCAGCAGCCGACGACTCCGCTAGGAACATTTACTCTTTTTCTGGGAAGATTTGTATGAATGAAAGAAGGTGGTTGCAGAAGATGGTTTGCAAAATTTAATGGAAGTGGAGATTTCACCCTCCACGGAGTTGAAGGTCAAACCGGACTACGTCCGGTAGAGTTTGATAATTAGCTGTTTCTTGAAGCAGCCCCTGAAGAAGCTTATCCTGCTCTATCGGTTGAGTTGGAATTGGCAACTAAGCTTGATTCAAATCGTACGGCTCTTAATTGTCTTCATCTTCAAAAACATTAAAAAGGTCCCCAACTTCAAAAGTGGACACCTCATGAGTTGTTTGAAAACGATCGCAAATCTCGAGTTGACATCCACTCTTCTCTCCATTCCAGCCAAACACTTTTTTCGCCTCTCTCGTGAGCTCGGTTCTGTGACTGTTTCAAGATTATCATCATCAATGAGCACGAATTAGTCTAAGTAATATTAGTAGCTAAATAATATGATAGACTATACAATTAAGCAATCCAGTCGTTAATTTTAATTCAAATACACTGGATAATTTGGCTGTTTCCATAGTGGTGATGAATAAGTCAGTAATTTGACTTGTTTACGAGTGCGCATCTTTTGCCAAGGACATGCTTTAAGTTGTGAAATGATAACTGGACCGACATTCAGAGGAGTATCTGCTATTTTAATCTTTAAGAGTTGGGTAACATGACGCAGACTTTTTGGCCACGGATTAAAACATTGCATATATTAAATAATAACCACTGTAGAAAAGTGACTGAGTTCACCCTTATAGTGTCAAACGTACATATATGGGGGATTAACAAGCAAAATAACATAGTAGGGGTTGTACCAAAATGTAAGTGGTCAAATCTTCTCGATAGGCGTAGTTATTATCAGAAGACATGCAGTTTAATTAATGAGTTTGCTTAAATGTAACCGATGGCATTTTCGTCCTTATTTAACCTTTCGTGCTGAGTGTTTAGCCCGATTGATTGAGACTAATTAGAGAACTACTCAGGTTTAACTGATGGGCCGACATGACGCATAGGTGCAGTTTTTAGTTCGCCCGTGGAGTCAACTTAAACGGGGGTGTATAAGACGATGAATGGCGTGAGACAGTTCCCTCAAGGGGTCATCAAGTTCTCCATCGATGTCATGGCAACTATTTGTTGTGGGTTCTCATTAGACTCCCTATTCCTCCCCCTTCTCTCTGAGCTCATAACTACTCAAATGAATGACTTGGCCTGAAGAAACCACAGAACTCGTTATTAAACAGAATCACCTTCTCATCGGTAGAAGACAATATTCCAGGCGAATTGAATCATCTTGATGAATAGGAGCTTATTTTGCTAAAAAACTACTACGTAGCGGAGAAGAGATGGTATCGGCTCTGTCGACAGAGAATTAACCGCGGTGATTGGTCGCCGGATAAGTGACTCATTTAATCAAACACCACTTTACCTGCATAGGAAAAAATTGCTGATGAAAAAGTAGGTTTGGTTTGGGTGCAGTCAGTGGCAAACATCGGAGGATGGCTTGGTGTGCTTTTTCAAGCCCTGCATGGCGTCTACAAATTAGTGGAAGATTTGGGAGGAGGCGGCAGTGTTACCCTATCCCCACCCCCTTTCCACCCCATCCAACCTCTCGTCTGGCTGCACAGAAGGAATTAATTAATGACTCATTTTATACTTCTGGACGAAGACGATTTTGCGCCAGGTAGCTAACGAAAGTGCACTTGTTTCAGCTATTATGGGGCGATCTGTCATTAATCACTATTAGGGATGCAGACATTGAGTAACAATGTTTGTCTGGAGGAGATACACAAATGTCAACTGCGCAAATTTATGCTTCTGCAGTGCGTTCATTATAAAACAACTTCCAATTACGTTGTTTTACGTGATAAATGCATTTCCTATGTCAGGAACTTATTAATCAAAGTTGGAGAATTAATTAAATATCTGGTCAAACGATAAGACGTGTCCGAATTTTACCCTTCAAAGTGGAACGATATTTAAGGTAGTTCTAAACTCTTAAATGGAACTGAACACCATTTTTATGATTTAGATGCATCGAATTGTATTTTAATGAAAAAATACAACCAAAATTTGTTTGATAAAAACCGACTAATCTGGAAGTACCCAAGAATCATTTCAGTCCCAAAGTGTTTTTCATGAGTTCAGGAAACGAGGGAAATTCAGTAGCCGACGAAGCGGCTAGAAACATCGGCTCATTATTTGGAGAGGAATGTTTGAAAGATGATTTTAAAGATGGTATACGAAATGCAGAAGTGAATAATTCACACTCCAAGAAGATGAAGATCAAACCAGAAGACGTCCAGTTAAGTTTGATGATAAGCTGCTTCTTGAAACAACCCTTGAAGGAGCTTATTCTACTTCCTCAATTAAGGAACTGACAGTAGCTAGGCTTAGTTTGAACCATATAACTCTTTTTGACCATCTTCAAAGACTTTAAAAAGCTCCTATACTTGGAAAATAGGCTCCAAAACAATCCCGAAATCTCGAATTGACGATATCTGCTTTTCTCTCGATTCTTACCGCCAAATTGTTTCACCTTTTTGGTAGATAGACTTGTGACTGGCGACTATCGTAAAGTGGATCTTCTTCGAAATCATAAGCGTCGAAGAGAGCGGCTTTACAAGTGGGGCGAGACCCCAGGCACAGCCGAGAAGGGAACGTCATGCAAAAGGTTCTTTCGGTGTGGTGGGATCGCCAAGTAATGCGGTGGCAACTAATGCTCAAATCCTCTGTCAGCAATTAGGGCGTTTGAACCAAGCTTTGGGAAGAGGGTAACCTTCATGAAGACAATGCAGCACGACTGCCCACAGCAAGAATCTCGGCCCAAAAGACGGAGGAACTTAGTTGGGAGAAAATTCTTTATCCTCACCTTCAGACTTATTCTCCCAAACTTACTCCTTATTAGGGATACATTTGTTTTCAAAATTATAGAAGTATTTGGATGTAACAACTTTTGCAAAACAACAGGAAGAGGCTATAACTGACAATTGTGTGCTCTTTGAATCGAAACCAAAAGAACTTTGCTATAACGAAGGTACCAATAAACTTGTTTTTAGGTGGAAAGCAGTCAGGCATAGACGATTAAGTAAGGTAAATTGGTGATTGAATCATTAATTAGATGTAAAATTTGAACACTTGTTTTATTTATTACAAATGTGGACAGAACTGAACTGAAGGTTCACTGATCTAGCGCTAACTGAAAGGAAAACTAGAGTGCATGATTCGTACGTACGGAAGAGCTACTAAGATAGTGTTAAAAAAACTCAGAGACTTGAACTGATATTTGGCTAGGCGAATTTTATTGCAAATTCGTAAATGAAAACTTTCTTAAAATTCCAATTTTTCATAAGTCATTTAAAATGAATGGATGCGATCCCTTTAATTAGCTACAGTGTAACGAAGCTTCCTCAGCTGTTACTGCTAATTAAGTTTGACTCTATGATTCAGAACAATACACTTGGACAAAAAGTTACACCTTCTTCTTCTTCTTCTTCTTGGGAAAGTTTATTTAATTAGCTGATACGCAGGTTTTCTCCACCCCTTCCTCCACACTACCCCCACCCCCCCCCACCAACCAAAGCCCTCTGGGTATTTCTCCCAAAAGCAATGAAAAAGCCAGGACACGCGTTTTCACCAATCCAGTGCACTGATGAAAAAATTGACGACGACGAGGAGGCGATATATTTTCATCTCCTGTCTACCCTGGTGTTTCTTTCCTTCAGACGCTCGGCAGTCTAGACTAACACTCTTGCCAAGGCCGTTTCTAACATCCCTGCAAACCACTTTACTCTGAAATTGAAACTTTTTGAAATGATGAGAAAATCAAGAATGGAACTGTGGGAATGTTTGATTATCAATTTCAGTACCTCCTTTCTAAAAATCTCGTAATGCTTTTCATAAAGTGAAAAATCTTTTCAAAAGTTCCTTTGCCATAAAATTGTCATCGAATGCGAATTCAGCATTTTTGATTTTTTAAAAATATACCGGGGAGATGTAAAAAGGTGAAAATTATTGCGAAAGGTATTTGTAAGGAGAAGAACTTTAATTGAGAGGTTTACCATATTTGAAATGATAAAATAACGTAATTTCAGGAATCCTAGCCAATTAAGGGGCTTAAAGTAGTCTGTACTTGATGGGAGCAATTTCAGAGTCCACTTTTTGTGACAAGAACCCTATCAGTACAATATTTTTGATTTAATGTTTAACTTTCTCGTAACCTGAGCTGGAATTAGCGTTTACAAGCTCCAAAGTAGACTTAAATTAAAATCGTGACCCGTAAATCTTTACGATTAAGTGTAAATGGAGTTTTTCACTGGCTCAACACGTTTAGTACCCAAAGTTAAATGTTCGTGATTTTAAAATTTTCATTCCGATTTCGATGTGATGTGAAAACTGGCAGCTACTATCACTTGGAAGCATCAAAATAATAATTTATATCAAAACAAAGTAATTCTCTGAACAGTTGCGCTTGCTTAATTTGGGATGCACTTTAATTACGCAGATGGATAGGCGGCTGAACAATCAATCTTTCTCGAAATCACAACAGACAGTTTGATGAAAATCATTTAAGAATTTATAACTGCAGTTAATCGAAAAAGAACAAACTGCAAATAGTCTACTAATTGAATGTCATCATGTTAGACATTGAGAAAGAATAACAAGGTTTATTCTATAAATTTTATCAAAGATGATTTATGACCGAATTTCCAATTTCGTGCCTTCTAGGTGAGAAATTAAATTAGTTAACTAGACATTCTGTTCATGGATGTCACGCCATATAATAAATCTAGCCAGGTTTGTGCACCAATAAGTTAGCTTGAGCTAATGCCCAAGCTTGGTATTTACGCAGAAGCCCACAAAAGCTTGTAAATTAATTATGACAAGATACCTAGTAATTTAGCAATAAGCCATTGATTTTAAATTAACGCATTTTAATGAATAATCTAGTCACACACTTGTTCTACTATAACAGAAATGATGCCTCATCCTCGTAAAGATAATTGGGTGGCTGCTATTCCAGGTGGCTTCTTAAAATTTATTTTATTTTTACTGATGATAGATTATTCTTTAAGCAGGAACTAACACTTCTAGCCACTTCGTGGCAAGGGTCACTTATGGTTCCTTTTTACCATAAACAATTGTACTTTTTATTTCTTACTAGATGACTCAAAAATTCTCAGCATTTGCTACTCTGCGAAGGGGGATGTATTAGTCGGAAGGTCGCTCACAAAGGCAACTTTGACAGGCCCACCCTCCATGGGAGAGAGATTATTTTAGCCTCGGGGCTCAGACAAAGAATGCTGCTTCTCAGGCGCCGTTTGGTCCTCTCCTGAAGCACAAATCTTCGTAAGTTTACCATTAATCACTGTCAAGCCCTGTGCACACGAATCTTCCTTCAGAAGCATGATAAATACTCTCCTGGACTGACACTTCTCAATGCCACATTTTTGCTGATGCTGCTACCACTGCTTTTTTTCTGACTTGTAGTAAACATTTGTTTTACACTAGTCCCAGGTGCCTTGCAATTGTTAATGATTATAAAACTAGTAAAAAGGTAACTTGTTCATCAGTTTTGCATATTCTTTCAAATTTGTTGACGCAAATTCACTAAAAGAAATATTTGATAATTTCAAAATCATACTTCATAAGTTTCTGGCATTGAAATACAAGCAGATAATATAAAATGTGGATAAATATGGTAGCACCTTGAAATAGTCTCGAATCTATCAATCTTACTGTTCTTTATGCAAATGTTGGTTTTTGAAATCAGAAATATTAGAAGCATCAGAATATCTATTTATTTTGATGGCGTGTCCATTTAAAATTGCTTTGTTGATTTGCTTTATTTTAAAAATATCAAAAATGCTATCAAATTCAGTGTATATACAAAATGCAAATTTGGAACAGAGTAACATGGTGTAAGGTTAATTTGGCTAGTGTAAAGATACATCAAAAATTCTCATCTATTTACAAATATATGTTCATTGTCATTATCTGATAGTTGAATTGCCCTTTTCGGCGTATACATTCTAAATTATCTTAGGAGTCTTACTATTTTTATAACGATAAACACATTTCTGTAATATTTTTGAATGATTACGTGAATAAAAGTTCTCAGGAAGATGAGGAACCAATATGTTTCTTACAATATGCTTACTTTGGTGAAAAGAATTCTTAAAAAATGACGTGAGAGAGCGGCACTGTAGCAATAAAGGACAGGATGAAGCTAAGGTGGAGCTACTGGGATGCTCAGATGGCAAAGCACCACAGCCGTCTGATGCTGTAGATAAGTGCAAAAAGAGGCGGGGAATACTTGTCGGAAGACGGAAGAGTGCTGCAACTAGATTATTTGAAAATGACATGGATGCCAGATATCGCTCTTCACATCTAGATTTAAAATACAGTTTAAGACCACAAGCAAGTCCTAAATTAGGGTTTAAAGTAGATGGAGTTATCTGCTTGAGAAACCAAGGGTCCGATTTGGACATATACTAATTTTTTGCACCAATTGCCAACAATGCAGTACCAGGATTGTTGACAATATTATTTCTACTAGGTCATCCAATAAGTTCTCTTCGACTTTTACCTTTTTAAAGTGAGCGACATTGAAATAGTATCCTATGATGCCTAATGAAGCTGGAGAATATTTTCACTTTAAGATGCAGTCAAAATGAACAAATTTTATTCAGCGAACAAAACATGAGAATTGGCTTTATTGAAGCCTCGCTAACATGGAAGTACCCAGGGATCATTTGGGCCGAAGAAACATTCACTCAGTTTATGGATGGGACTGTGTGAGCAAAAGATGGTTTGCGAAATTCAGAAGTGGAGATGTCATCCTTTTACGAAGATAAAGATGAAACAGGACGTCCAGGAGAGTTTCAAAAATAAGCATCTTTTTGAAGCAGCAGTTGCGAAGCTCATCCTGCTTTGTTAGTTGAAAAGAAAATGACATAGACAGTGGCTTCGCAGGGAGAGAAAAGACTCCAGCCGCAGACGCCGTGAAGGGAACTTCATGGGAAAAGATTCTTCTTCACCTAATCTGCTTTATTTATTCAGATTTCGGACAGAACTTATGGGATGACCTGATAGTTCATGATTTGGTGTTCTGATTGGGCAAATATAGTTAAATTTATTTTGTAGTAGGTCTCTAGAATTTATTTCGATCCGAATTCAAAATATTGTTATGAATGATCGGTTGGATGTAATTCCACCAGGCTTTAATACTATGGTTTTGGTGATGGAAACATTATTTGTAAACCAGCACAACTATTACTGCATTAGGAAGGCTGTTAAAATGTTGTTTTACTGACTGTCCTCACGTAAGTACAAATCCATTTTCCTAATTTAGATTTTTCTTGGATTTTAAGCCATAACTAATTAAAACAGTCTGATCCTAATCACTGAGAGGAAGTTTAAATTATTGAATCTTCAAGATTTAGGAAAAAAATGTTAGTAGGGAAACCCATTATTTTGTTTAAATCGTGTATGATATAATCTCGGGATATCTCGCATAATGTAAATGGGATTTAAAAGTGTTCTCTAGTTAAAATAATGCCTAAGGGTACTATCACAAGAACAATTTTCATTAGAGGATTTTTATAACATGATGCTGTTCTGTAACATCATAGTTTTTACAAAAGAAATTTCATTTGATTTATTTTTAGGTATACAAAAAACCCTCCGTAACTAATGGGTTAGATATAGATGTTTTCATACACAGTAAATCATGTTTATTTGACGACTATCGTTAAGTTTTAAGAGCGACTGATTAGAGATAATCTAACTGGTTTTTAGCATGAGGATCTAAACAACTAAAGATTTATTCAGCCTAGGTTAGTTTATCCTCATCCGGGAGAACAATAAACAATTAAATGTCCATCTGATTTATAGATGAGCTACTAATTAAGCTTTAACTTAGGAAAACATAATTAATATCAAAGAGGTAGGTGTTGGGGTTCCTCACCTGTGAATTCCACCCTCAAATTCAAACGCATTTGAGCTTTATCCTGACTTTTAATGAAGCCCCTGGGAGCCTCAGCATAATGGGACCGTATGCAATTCTTACCCACTTTACTGTCAAGTAAATTTCATACGGACAGACATCATCTAGTAACACCGTACACTCCTTCTTTAACTTACTCTAGAGACTCAATCTTACTTTCTCGTTGTTCAGTGTAGTGTACGTCTCAATTTTAGTGGCTGTTCACTGTAACTTGTATCGAGAATCAATTTATATCTTCCAATGGCACCTTTATAGGGCATCATAGAATATTTCATTCCAGTCTTATTTATTCGTATTCACATAGGGGTCAAATAAGTCAGATTCAATAAAAGTCAGTGATCTCAGTTCAACCAATCAGGTTCACTGCTTTGAAACATCTATTTAAGGATTAGGCTTCGAGCATTGGTACCAGAAATGAAATTGATGAAGGAAGAGTTTCAGCGATTCGGTAAGTCTTTGGGGAAGGGTATTCAAGTTACTAGTTATCGACCTCCATCAATCTTCTCGTAACCAAGTGAGGAGGCATTGAACACAATGCCGAAATCATAGAGGTGGGATTGTTTCACCAAAACAATGTATCATTTGGTAGGACAAATTTTGGAAGAATTTCATTAAAGATACTAAGTAGACGGAATCAATTTGCAAACTGTTTATTGGTTGGGTTATCTCCAATCAACATGATCGATCTGCTTGCTGGTCGGGCGACTTTGAGTAGAAATCATGCTTAAGACCCAAAAATTCAAATTCTTCTTTTTCATGTTGCCTCTAAAGTTTGCTTAATTTCAATTGCTGCACCTTTCTCTGATCTGTTTTTATCTTTGATTGCTCATTAAAAGCAGAAAATACTACAAATTTTGAATTCATGGTATTGATGGCATCTATGGAGTACTTAGATGAAGGAATTCAAGGTGTAGAAGTACTTATGGCTAACATAAGCAGTTACCATAAAGAGAGACATGGCATGGGGTAAAAGCATACTTCGACACGTCTTAAAACTCGATCTGCTTGAGTGCCTTGTTCAAGCCTTTTCTTTGGATACCCAACGTATTTTCACTACTTAGCAACTCTACCTAGCAAACAAACATAAAGATTCTCTATTATTTATAGAATCGTACAGTTTTTTCACCTACTAATCCAGTTGGATAATTTATTAATAGACGTCTGCTACCCTGAAGTAAATGTTCGTAACCAGACTCGTGCTGTCCGACGTACCCTTGTCTAGATTACTTACGTTGGTCATTTGTCATTCTTATCAACTTAACATGATGAATGGGTTTCTTGTCTCGACCACCTATGACACCCTCGGCCGACACCTAAGTATGTGGTAAAACAGTTAGAACCTAAAAAGTATCTACGCCTTCAATAGTACCTTATTGTCACTTAATATAAGTATTTAAAAGTGAGTGTTTGGACGAATTCATTCAATATCAAAGGCCTCATTCCGGAGATTAGAGCCACCTTCCCATAGTTCATTCAAATCAGCTGAGTTGGGTTTTCTTTGCACCTGGATAAAGGAAAGTCTCGCCCTCAATGTGAAAGCTTTGAAAGTTTGTTTTGCTTTTGAGACGGATCTGAGCCATCGAGGTAAACAAGTCCTGCCACGTCCATTTTCGGCAGCACATCAAAGGACGCTTCGGTGGTGGTAGTGGTGGGGGTGGTGGTGAGAGAAAGCGTGGGAAGCGGAGGTCACTCTCACCTCGCGACTCAAACACCCTCCCCCGTCCCACTTTAGTCTGCCCACGCTTGGTCGTTTTATGGTGTTGTGTCTCGTCGCAGTCGTAGTCGTGCGCGCAGAGCTCTCGGATTAATTTTCAGTTGCTAGTCCTTTTGCGCGACCTTGTTTTACTACCAAGGAATCGACTTCGGAAGAGCAAACATGAGCTTATACCATCATGTCATCCCATCATTTCTGTTCCAATTTTGAATAAATAAGACAAGTGACCAAATGTTACCTTTAATTAAAGATTCAATCACCAATGCACTTTCCACGATCATCTATTACTTCCTTCCATCTGTTAACAAGCTCACCAATACCATCACGGCAAAATTAATGCAAAAGTCTTTTAGTTTTGACTATTGGAAGAATTCATAAATATCAGTTTCAAACTACGGAACAAATGCAAAGTAGGGCGAATAAGGTGAATGGGGGATTTTCCCAACCAACCAAGTTGTTCGATTTTTGTAACGTGATTCTCGCTGCGAGGGGTCGTGCTGCATTGTCCTGATGAAACAGAAAAGGTCTTTTTCTCTTCAAAGCTTGGTTCAAAAGCCGTAATTGTTGACAGTAGATCTGAGCACTGTTAACAATTTAAAGTGGATTGCTCCTTGGCGATCACACCTGATTGATTGAAGAAGCATCTCTTTCCTATGACGCTCCCTTCCTGGCTGTGGCTGTGGCTGGGGACTTTCCGCTTTACGACCCTGTCACTGCCCTCGACACTTAACATTTCGATAAAATATCTATTTTTCGCTGCTAGTCACGAGTCCATCCACCAAAAAAGGCGAAGGCAGTTGGCATCGAGAATGGAGGAGAGAAGAGTATATGTCAACTCGAGATTTGAATTGATTACTTTCAGACACCCAATCATGGGCAGGCACCCATTTTCCGAAGTTTAGGAACTTGGTCAGGTTTTTGAATAAGACGGCAATGAGCAGTTGTATGGTTTGAACTTCTAAGCTTAGTTGCAATTAATCCTCAGGGGACCCTTCTTCAGGAAGTAGCTTATCACCAAATTCAACAGGGTCGTGTCCTGTTCGTTCTTCTTTAATCTACGCGGGGGGTGAAATCTCAATTTTCACTTTGTTTAGCAAACCATCCTCTTCATTTACATAGTCCTTTTCATAAACTGAGTGAATGATTCTAGCCGCTTCGTGGGCTGTTGAGTTTCTTTTCTTGAACTCGTGAAAAAAAAACTGAGACTGAAATGGTTCTTGAGTGCATCCACGTTAGCAGAGCTTTAATCATGCCAATTTTCACTTTTTTTGTAATGCCAACATGTTTGATCAATTTAATGGTATCTGAACAAATAATGATATGCAACTCCATTGGACATTATAGAATGCTCTTTAAAATTAGCGTAGTTTAAATAATAAAATTCAGATAGAACCTATGTGATGACCTGATTGCTAAGGATTTCTGAAATCTTAACCCGCTGATTTGATAAATTAGAGAATGTTAAATTTGCAGGCTAGCTAAGGGATATAGAACCTCCGATGTTGTTTGGAGAAGCTGTAAATTAAAAAAAATCGTGCAAAGTTACTTTCCAATTTAAATGAATTGAAGGCTCAAATTTCGATTTCTACTCCCTTCGTGAGAACATGAAGAACTCTACCTCTGTTCCTCATTTTTGAGACTCTAAGACACTTTATTAAACGTGCTAAACTAGTTCAGATCTTAGAGGCCACGAAGGGGTTCTCATACAAAGCATGGAAATAAAGCTGTACTTTGACTGGTTGGAAGAAGGCAGCCTTGAATTGCGTGTACCTTATTGGCCAGTGTGGCTGAACTTTCTCGTTGGTCGGTTGTGTGCAAATAAGCTCTTTTTATTGGCCAATGCGCGCCGACCATAAATCGGCGTTTTCGATTCGTTGTGTCAGCCAGTCACGCTTTTGCCCGAAATGCACTCAGTCTGCACTCAAACTATTAGCTGGACGGGTCGCTTAGCACCCTCTGACCTAGCAACTTCACATCTCTTCCCCGGTGTTTCTTTTTGGTCCGGCCTCGCCCCAACGGACTTCGAATTTCTTCTCCTCTGGTTGGTCTTGTTCATATTTTCTTAATTTAATATTTATGAACACATAGAGATTTAATGATTTTGATAAATGGAAAACCTGCTTAAAGATTGAAGGGGATATTACTCATTTTCCTAGTCGGGTGAAGTGATCCATCGTCCCGTACCAGCTGCTGACCGCGTGTACGCACAGCTAAGCACAAGATTTATACGTCTCTGATAGTGCCCTGGTGTCCCAGCGGCCCATTAAGATCCCCGTGGAAACCATTTGTTTAAGAACTCTGGCAAAAGTGCGAACCTTTGTTCTTATGCAAATTGCCAATTGGTAATCGCCCTTTATCATTTTTAAGTCAAAATATCACTTATAGGTTTGCCAAAATATTTCAAGTTTTTCTAATGTTGTTACTAGTTTATTCAATCATCGTTTTGTGGATACAGTGTTCGACAAACCCTAGTTTTCTCAATGTTTAAATTATTGCTACCCTAATGGATGAAAATAAGGCATATTTTGGAGCTAATTTTTGCTAGGAAGTTGGTGAGTTCATTCAAGCGAATAAGGTCGATAAACCGTGTATCCACCTCTCTCCTTTACTTCGTATTTTTCTGGAGCAATAAGTGTTTGTCCTCTTATAAATTTAAATCTCATGCAATCTTTGAAGCTAAGATACCTAGACATTTCCTGAAAGCCTAGATGTTGGCGCCTTTTGCACACTACCAGTTGGCAATCCCAAAGTGGCCGTCTTAGACCTCCTGATGTCTGTCATTGTGGTTAATGGCCGCTTCCCTACTTCAAACATTCTGTGTGATGACCAATTCGGGCCTCACATGACTAAGTCATTTCCATTAATTCAGCCCATTTGTGGCCTTGTTCGTTGAAACTGCACTTGAAAATCCGAACCCAACCGCCCTTCCTCCAGATAAGATTTTCCAGAATCTGGATTGCCTTCAGCGCTGGGCTATTGCACACTTGTGGATGATGGGAGTTAAAGTCAGGCAACAGGGTTGGACTGATATTTCTACGGGGGTGTTTTATCGCTAGTGTCTATCTCTTTCCCACGTGTTGGAATTTGCTCATGTACATTCATGCTTGATTACCATCTCATCACACTGCGCGTCCATGTCTCACTGGTAATAAATTTCCTCTAACGTACCCCCAAAATACCAGGTCAAGAACACCTACATGGATTTACCAGATGGCTTACTAAGCGTCTAGACACGCAACTTGCTGCATGATGTATTTCCACCAGTATTGAATTTCACCTTTAAAGGAGCATGCCGTCTCTTCCTAAAGTAACTCTTATACAGGGGCATGAAAGCCTTCCACCGTGTATTTTTATTTCCATAGCAACGATCTATCATGGGAACTTCAGTCAAAACCTCCCTTCAGGTAAGTAGATAGTAAAAACGTTTTGTTCTCTTTGAAATCGCCGACCCATGTCTGACCGACTAATCGTGGGTGCGATTTGTGCAGTTTTGGGCTGCCACAACCACTACTGCAGTCGGCAGTAATAAAGATAATGGAGAATTTCGGTGCTAGGGAACATCAGGATTTTGTCGATGTTTAGCCTCGTTGTAATGCCTCTTTTACGATGCGAAATAAACGCACCAAAGAGTCGGAAATGACTAGTCTTATGAGCATTTCATATCTTTTCCAATGAACTCCTCCCGTCGGTTAGTGCACGATGGGATTAAGTGTTTCACCCCGATGAAGCTTCATTAAATTGCCAATGAACCGATGTGATGGTTGTGAAATAAAAGTGAACGGCCAGGCTTTATAGCAGGGCTGTTTTTATAATCCAATTCACTGAGTAGTTCGACATACTTAACTGAAGCCAGGGGAGTTCTTATTATTTTAAAGTTAATTTGAGTGGGGGATTCGAAACCACAGGAACCGCGGGTAGCCAAAAGTAGTGCTTTCGACAAAATCATCTCAGACGACCAAATCCAGGTGACCCATCGTACTTCAAAGCTTCACAGTTTTAGTCTTTTTAAATGAAGAAGTAGACTTTGAAAAGGGCATATATTCAGCTGTTGCGGGCGGAATCATGGGTTTGTTCGGCGTTCCCGGAAAGGCGGAGAGAAGTTTAAAGTGCGTAGCTCTTTGACATCCGGAGGACGGCACAAGCCACCCCTATAAATGCCAACTGGCGGTCATTGTGTTCTTTCAGTCCCAGACATTTGACACACGCACCCCTTCCTAATTCCTGTCTCGAAATCGGTGGTTAGGTGAGTGAAAGAATAAAGACCATTCACTTTCAGCCTTGCAAAGAGGCATCACGGCGAGTCACTAAGGTTGTGATTCAGGCAGAGGTTGTTAGGGGGAGAGTAAAGATAGCATTCAGCTTCCTCTGTTTACCCATTATCAGAAAAGGAGCAGGCAGCAATCTTGAGGGACATCTAGCTTCTAGTCAATCATTAATACCTGCATCTTTTCCCCGCAACTATGTATCCTTCTCATACATGTGAAGTCACTTATATGAAGAGTCGTGTCGGGATGAATAATGAGTGTGGCCTGGAGAGACGCTAACTGTCTATGTATTTACTTGACAAGGGACAGCGCTGGAGCAGTTCATATATTGTCCTTCAATGTACTTAGAAAGTGAGCCTAAGAAAAGTACGGGCTCCCTTAATCAACAGGCTTCCAGTAGTCGCATAGCGTCTTTGACCTATTACTTTCCATCCTTAGCCAGTCGACTCAATATTTCCGACTTGCTCACACTTACTTCTCTCTTGGTGACATCCTATCGTAGCCAAGCTGTACTGATGCCAGTTGCATCCTCTAGGGAATCGGTCGCACATCTCTAGGTGGTATACACAAATTAGTCACTTAGTTACCTGATGTGGTGGGATTATTTATGAGCCAAAGCTTGACTCCTCCCCCTGCGTCTGCCTCAATTTCAATCTGTCGTATCTTAAAAACTGAGGTTTGTCGAGTTTAGTAGTTGGCGCGATTGTATCTGAGATGAGACAGGTTTTGTACCAGATGATTCACTCAATATTTTTCCGAACATTATTCAGCGTCTTAACGAATCTATTCATCCTACATTGCAACAACGATTCCCTAGCCCTGACCTCGAATTTTGGCCTTGTATCTGAATTTCAAATAGAAATCCATATTTACACATACACCACTTATTGACTTTTCCTAATTAGGGTCTTAACACCCTTAAATAAGATGAAAAGTAAGTTCTCAGTGCTTTGTATTATTATTGAATTCCTCGAATTTCCAAACATTGAGGATTTTCATGTTTTAATAGAAACACGCCATTGTCTACTGACGTTCTCATGAATTTTAGAACAGTGGTCTATAAAATCAAATTTTGATGAATGCATTCCTTGTTTCAGACTGATGGAATCTCCACACATCTATCATCAGGTTCTTCCCCTGACTTCTGCAACAGCCAAAAGTCTAAGTATACCAACGGAGCATGCTCCTAGGTACGAGTCAGTTCCCTTGAATTATTAATCACCACTGAGTCACTAACCCCAAATCACGCATTTGGCCAAAATTCGTCACCATTTTTAACTGAAGAGGGTTTTTAAAAACCCTCTAGGTCATTCGGTGTAGCTTTTATCTTGTAGCAATATCCATATTAAACGGTGGTGGGTATTTATGGTTGAAACGACCTCTAACTAATAGATACATCAAAACAGAGCTGCCCCGTCGATTGATAATTGGACAGCAGAGTGCTGCGCAATTAAAAGTTCGTCCTGATTACCAGCACCACAGCGAGAGAATGGGAGTGGAAACCTCGCCAACCTTCCCAAGGTGCCTTGGCGGCGGCTCTTGTGATGAAGGCAAAAGACGCGGAAGATTTATGGCTACCATTGTAACAGGCGTTGTTGTTGTACGAATGCCAGTGTTTAGATTCTTCTGGAAACAAGCATGGAATGTGGCTAACTTTACGAGTTCTCGCGGGCACATATGACGCCAACGACTTTTTATCATGCTGTACAGTTGCCTCACCTATAAGTGTGTCCCTAAAATTTAAAGTAGCTTGTGTTTGGGACCCAATAGCTGACGCTCTGAAGTTTCTAAACTACTTGCAGATGGGACTTTTGGCCTTTGCAAATCATGACTCAAATCCATCGCGCTCTGTTTTTCTTCCTTCCTTTGCCAACAGGTGTTATAAGCTGTCTATGATCCTATTTATTGCACTTCAGTGAGCAGTAGGAGTATTTTAAAAGTCTGGATGAATGTAGATCTTTAGCAGGGCTGTTGTGTCTATCAAGACTTGGCCGAAGTTGCAGCATCTAAAACAGTTAAGACGGCACCAACTGTTCCTTAAGGGGACTCGTCATCGCCATCCAGTAGGCATGTTTATGGGTCCTAGTGCCTCTACTGTATGTACTGTCATCCTATTCCCTTACCACTTCGACCGCAACGCAGAAACGCGAACCACGGGATCCGCTATACAGAACTTCATAAGGATCTTGTGAGTTTTTCGCTCTTATTTCACTAAGAAACCCAGCCCGCTTTCCAGTATTTCATTTTGGAGTTGAACTTAGCACTTATTAAGCCCTATTAAGGCGTGAATTTGAGTTGGTGGTTGTTTATCTAAATGACGATTAATTCTAGCGCTTTTCATGACTCATTAACTATATAAATCGCCTATGCTTTTCTGAACTTGATTTTTTGGTGCTTTTGTGAAAAAAGCCTCCCGAAATGGCCTTTGGTGCAACGAGTGCCTCCCTTACATTCGCCACATTTTTTCGTTCTACACTAGATTGTGTGCGTGGCATTTTATCGAAGATCCATTCTCTGCAAGACCCAACTGATATGGATTTATGGTTTCAGCACATCTCACTTGCGTACAACACCTTGAAGCCTAAAAAAATGCTCCACTTGTGATGATTTACTAGGGTCATGGTTTGGTTCTTCTGCACACTAGTTCTCCTCATTGTCACCAATTCTTGTGGTGGAGGATTCGAACGGCAGTCTAATCTAATTTAATTGTTTCTCTCTCGAAAGTGTTTCGAACAAATTCTGACTCACTACCATGTAAATAGAATTTTTTGGTTATTCCAACTTACTTGTACGCAAACAAGCTATACAAGCTCCGTTGTTTAACGCCTTTTTTCTTCGTGTTGAATTTGCTTACCTTGACTAGTGATAGTCATCAGACTGTGTCTACCGGAAAAGCTACTGTATGGCTGTGGGATCTGCTAGTGTGCATACCGCTTATTGCTCTCAACCTTAGCGAGGTGATTCACTAAAGTTTGTATGCCCAGTTCGTGGACAGAGCCGTCATTTCCACACATCTTGTGGGGATTCAGGACCCTCCCGTTGGTATAACTTGTACCATTTGCATTCGTTGTTCATTCCTTTCACTAATTCCGTTCAAAGCCCTCAGAATGTCATTAAATAGACTAGATTTTTCATAGACTTGTACACCTGCTGCTATTCTTCGTCCGTAGCTAATATGCCGCTGTTGAACCGACTGTAAGACTCACACAACCAGTTAACTCAGTAACCGAAATACTGCTGCATGTTATGATGCTTTTAAGAAGCTTTTGTATGTGAAATGGTCACCAGCATGTCAGGTTTTAGCGACCAGGGACAACGAAATTTATTGCGATGCCTGGGAAAGACTGTCGCTGCTGAGTTTTATGACCCGAAAAACGCGCAGTTAACTTGGACTTAATTTGATCATTTGGCAGTGCATATATGTGTCTTATGCAAAACTGGCCATAGCGAAGCATAAATTTTCAAGGTTATTCCACCGATCCAAATTAAAGGAAATACTGCTTGAGAGAAGACGGTTCAACTTAAAGGAACTTAAACTTTAGGGACCAGAGTTAGAATTTAAAGGACATTTGTTTTGTTATGCTCCGTCCTCCTAATTTAACCAATTCTGAAACGAAACTTCAAGATTTTTCAGGTGTGGCTTGAAAAATAAATGCATTATTCAGATAAGTACCAACGGAGATGTGCATTCGATATGGATTTTACGTCTGACTAAAGGAATCCTAACCTGTTTTTGTCTTGTTTTTTTCAAGAATGTCGAGTCGCCATCGGAGCTCTGGCAAGAACGATGATGACCGCACGCGTATTAGTTCGCACCTGCAAGCGCCCCGTCATAGATCCAGTGGCAGTGGCGGCAGCGGTGGCGGCGGTGGAAACCGCAGTCGCAGTGCCCACACTTCTCCCTCTACGAGAGGAAAAGTGGCCTTCGTGGGAAAATCCTCCAGCCGTCCGCTCTCTGCCAGCTATGCTCATCGTCCCCTTCCTCCACCGCCACCACCGCCACCGCGTTATCATTTCGGTTGTCTCCTACGCAACAGTCTTCCTCCCATGCCTCCCGGTCTTGCTGCCAAGGTCTCGCTGGGTGGTTCAAGGGCCGTTCAACTGGCCAAATCCAAGTCTCCTTTGTCGGCAGGAGATGTAAGTGCTTCTATAAGCTTATTTTACCTTACTTTCGTCGCCTTTTGTTTGATTATTCCCGAGAATAGACTCCTTATCAGTTCGCGCCTGATTTGATTAATGGCCTGAGGGTGTGTCCGTGGGTGTGTCAAATCCAGGAGTGGCGGTTTCTTTTGTCCCGACGAGAAACAATTGACACTGATGATGACAAAACAAAAGCAACTACCTATTTATCGTGTCTAGCTGCGTTTAAAAGAATCTTCAGCGTAACATTAATTCACCTACACCAGTTCCCTGTATGCCTTCCGTAGTGCAAATGAAAACGAAGTGACAATTTTCAACCTGAGAGAGGAACTATTTTCAGGAGTGTTGAGTCGCGCTCTATGGGACATAATGTATGCGGGCAAAAACCCAGTTCAAGCTCGTTTGTAGACTCTGGGTCGCTTTTCGGGACATCGGTGTGTGCTCTGACGTCTTGTGGCGGGACTGTCAACTAAAAACGGGTTCTCACAGGCTCTAAAAGCGACACCATTAATCAAGCTGTGACAACAGACATTTTTTCCTGCTGGTTGTCGTGTGTCTGGAGCACGAGACGGGTAGACAGGGGGGAACCTGTAGATACCCTCATCGCAGCTCTGGTCCCATAATACGGCCAACACGCGAACTGGTACATTTTCGTGTCATGAATGAATTCCGGGATACCATGAAGCCGCCTTAATTGTTCATTTGCTTACCTCAGCCAGCTTATGAAAAATGACACTTCTACATTACTCTCTGATATCCGTGCAACTCAGAAAAACGATAGATACTGAGTACAGATATCTTTGTAGTCAATAAAATAGCTACTTTGTCCTGTTTTTATTCATTATACAATTCGCAACTAATAGCTTTCGTTGAAGTGAAAACTCAAGGTTTCCTTACTTAAACTGCAATTAGGCGACACAGTTTGCAAGTTAATTTCCACTATTTGCGGAAAAGAAATGAGTAATTATTGAAAGCAGTAGAGAGAGTGAGTTTTATATGAAAAAAATGCATCATTTAATTCGTTGTAAAATATAGGGCCATCCTAAGAGATGAATTTGCAATTGTGGACGGAAATACAAATACAATAATTTCGAGACGATTGTGGGCGTTTGACCGCCGAAAACAGTCGTTTCTGTGTGACAGACATCAACTACACTGTTTCAGTTAAACAGTTCCACAGATTCCTCGGCGAAGTCTGTCAAAAACACCACGTTCACCGCCCTATTTCTCACGTACACATCAACTGGAGTGGCATCACCGGTTAGTAGCATTGGACGAGGCAATTAGTGATGATGAACGACAGTATGTTGTTGCCTTATTGAATTCTCCTGTTAAATATCAGTCTCCTCTGCCTCCTCCTTTTCTCTGAGTCACCGCGTGTGCCCTCTCCCTGTTTGCTGCCACTTCCACAAGAAAAAAGTGCTGCAAGGGGATGAAGAGGAAGAAGAGGAGAAGGAGGATGGTGATGGGGACTTCATTCAGACACTCGCACACTCCTGAGGGATTTGGAGGATGGATTTTTTGCGCACAATCCTGCACGACTTAGTCATCCCTGGAGAGGACTAAGGGCTGTCTATGTGGGTGTCTGACGTGTGAATTTGGCCCAACCCCTGTCGCTGCACCATTTTCTCCTTCCCTTAGCCTCACCATTCCGTTTTAAAATTTGTCATTTTCACCTGGTTACAACCATTTGTTAGATCATTGTAGTTGCTTCTAATTACAGACTAAATCTAAAACCGAGAATTGTCAACTCCACATTTTTAACATCGTCAAGCAAAACTCTTCCCAGCTTTTCAAAGAGTAGACGCGAATTATACATATGTAACAAAACAGAAGCAGGAGTTATCTTTTCATGGGTAAATTTTAAAGTTCATAAAATATGATGAGTAGAACTTTAGCAGACATGCAATTTCTGGGTAGCCCCAGACAAAGAATCTGTTTCAGGACCTACCACAAATTAGTATTATCATTCACGGAATCATTCATTGAGACGGTCTTTGCTTTCTGTGCCGACTAGCCCACTTATTTTCGAGTTAACTACCTATAATATGGCGATACATGCGTCCAATTTTGGCACTAGCATCGCAAGGAAGCGCGAGGACCCTTCACTTAAGGCGACATGACAGTGCACATGCATCTTCATCAGATAGGAGGAGCGAGGGAGAGAAATGTCATTAAACCCCAGCTCTTCCTCCCACCGTTCCCTTCCTCTTTTCTCAATACACCTCCAAAATGTCACGTAAGACAAACGTGAAGAAAAATGACAAAATGAGTCACTTCTCGTCAAATGCAAATGGCTTTTGTGCTCCAGAATGCTGCAAACCCTCAGATTGAGTCTTCGAAACATTCAGATTTGTTCTCGGCCGCAAATACCGAGATGTCTAGACATGCCACAGGTCTGTGGCCGTCTTAGACCCATTAATATTAATGGAGTCACCTCAGCAACGTCCCAGCAGCACTTCTTTGGGGGAATCGACCATGGAAACTTATAATGGCCCTGTGTGTCATGCGGCTCCTTGCGCACCAGTTGCTAAGGTGGACCTGGTAAAATAATTTCACCAATGTGAAGGCGGTGAGGGAGGTGAGGAGGAGGGGAGAGGTTATGGTAGCCATAAAATGAGGTCTCGTATGAGACCGCTAGGTTTGGCGCTGTTACTGAAGGGTGACTCAGCCCGTCAGCTTCGGCGATGGTCCGCAAGTTCAGACCTCGGGTAATCTTACCTGAAAAAACCTACCTGCATCTTTCTTGAATTATGACCTTCAGGAAATCGGGACTTCAACTGGTTCGGACTGGTAAGGATTTCATTTCAAAACCGCTAACCACTCTGTAGCCCCAGCAATACCGGAGAAAATTGTAGCCCCGAATTCTTGAAGATCAGAGTTTACATTTTGCTGCGTACTGGCTAAAATTGGTATCACAATTAACCCCAATATTCTTTACACTTTCAGGTGAAAGTCATACTCTGTGTAAAAATGCCAAATACGACGAACAACGAAGGAGCTAGTCCGGTTCCCTGCGTGTCCATTGATCCCAGAAGGAAACAAGTAACCCTCGCTCACCCAGCTCCTAGCCGTCGACGATTTGGCCTCACAGCACCGAAAATGTTCTCCTTCGACGCCGTCTTTACGCAGGAGGACCCTCTAGTAAGCCAAACCAGGAGCTCCTTTCTAAAACAAATGGCTACCTAATTAGGCTCCCAGGTGTTTTTTGTTCTGTGGGAAAGTGGGATAGTTCCTCTTGTGCACAGTCATGAAAAAGCGTGGTATCGTCCTCCCTTTCCCTTGAGACTTTTGACATCACAAACGTCTTTTCTTTCTTGCACACTACTCGCAAAGCCACTCTTTTTAGGCCCAACAGCTGACGTACCACAAAACATAAGGTCAAAGCAAGTGATTACTTAGCTCGAAATAGTTGTGTACGCTAACACAGCTTTTTTCGAGAGGAGTCTCGGCCTCCTTTGTCTCTCTCCTGCCACAAACAACCCTGGCAGTTTTTCCTGCTGTGGCTCGTTCGACTACCACAGCCTCTATAAACACTCCGGTTTGTGTAAAGAATGCACGTCGAGACGACCATGAGACTGGCCTTTTACGCTTGCAGTTTAAATGTAAAACTGCAAATTCAATTTTTTAGATTTACGGGATCTTCAATGGCAGTAGTATCTTATGCAAGCATCAATTTCAATGTCTCCTCTCGTTCTCTTGCCGAAATAAGTTTTTCGGGCAGAATTTGTAACTAAATGTTAGTTACTTTTGTGATCTGCTCCGCAGATATGCGACAATAACTCCGGGGATCCGCATAAAACGAAGTAAATTGACGAGGCAGACTGACTTACATTGCATGACGTTTTACAAGAAATGCTCTTGTTTATTTCTCTCTGTAAATTGTTGTACTTATCCTATGTTCCGAAGGGGCTGTTTTAGACCATCTTCAGGAAAAACTTTTTATAGCATTGTACCATTTAGTTGTGCTTGATTTCTAATTTCTTCATTAATGATTTCGAGCAGGGGACTTGATTGATAGGATGAGAGGATTAAATAGTACCGCAGCTCCTCCATCTTCCTCATGAGTGAGCTGGTGCCAGCCGCGGTGCCAGCTATGAAAACTTAATTTTTATTTCCTAATCTTAAACGCGCCAGTTTCCTCTATGTGGTAAATGAAACTCCCTAAACAGTCACATTACTTGCAACCTTAGTCGACACCTTTTTTATTCAGAATAATCTAGCCTATAAAGTGGCACAGAGACTGCGAAAACCGTCTCACTAAATGCGAATTTGTTCATTTGTATAGGCAGAGGTTTGTTCGACAGCGCTGACGGATGCGGTCTACTCCGTGGTCCATGGCACGGACAGTTGTGTTCTCTGCTTTGGGCACGCGAAAACATGTGAGTCACTGACAGTGGTTGTTTGATCTACAAGACGGCAAGAGGCATGTATATGGATGCAACAGCTGTAACTTCGTGTTTGGGCAAAATCACGCCCACTAGCTGACACCTACACCACTGGGTCGGTTGCTACTGGGACAAAAAGAGGCTTAACACACCCACAAAGTGAGAAATGCTGCTTAGCAAAACCCGCGGGGCGGAGGGCGGTTTCTTTAAAGCGAGTTGATTTGCGGCGACTTGACACTTGGACGCTAGGTGTGAGTGGGTTTGCACGAAGCACTACAATAAAACGCCACTGTTGCTGAACGGTCACGCCTCTCTCCCTGCCTTTTTGCATTAGCTGCATTTTTGTGCTGGTGGATAAGGCGCTTGGATTTGCGGAGCCTACAAATCCTTTCATTTATTGGACTTTTATAATGAAATGACTGTCTCTATCTAAGCTCAACTAGTCTAAGAACTAATTACTTTTCCTTCTGGGTCATTTTCTTAAGGCCTACTAAGGTTCTGTTGGAAATTTGCACAAATTCATTCCCTTCAGTATGCTTCTTAATTGAAACTGAGACCATTAATGTGCACTCTATACCCACTTCCATTTATCAGGGCATCGTATAAGTTCTGTCCTAATCTTACCATTTCTAAATTGAACTAAATTTAAGGAGTATTGTATCATGTCTAATGGAGCTGAACATTAATTTCATTTTTAGATGTATTTAAATCGATCAAATTCTGTTTAATGAAAATAAATTGAAACTTGCTTGATTAAAACCTTGCTGACGTGAAGGTACCAAGAATCATTTAAGTAACATAATGTTTTGAGTTCACGGTACCGAAACTCAACCACAACAATGAAGATTGTGTGAATGGGCTTGGTGATAAGCTACTTCTTGAAGCAGTAACCTTGAAGAGGCTTATACTGTTTTATCGGTTGAGTTGGGTTCGGCAAATATTCTTAGGTTACGCCACACAACTGTTAATCGTCTTCGTCTGCAAAAGCCTTGAACCGTTCCTGAACTTGGAAAATAGGTGACTCCTCCTGAATTGTCTGGGAACGGTCAACCCAAATATCTAGTTGACATGCTCTCTCCTCCTCCTCCTCCTCCTTTTTGCTAAATAGGCTTGTAACTGGTGACTGGCGAATAATTGATATTGTTTGAAATTTTAATCGGCCTAAACAGGGTTGCAGCTTTGAGGAAAAAAACTGTTCTTGTGAATCGAAAAGGGGACATGATGTTTCATCAGGACAATGCAGCACGACTCTACACAATGCAAGTCACGAGCCCACAATAGATTGAAGAACATGGTTGGGAGACATTACCCCCCACCCACCACCTTATTTTCCCGATTTTGCTCCTCTTTCTGACTACCATTTATTTCGATGCTTACAAAATCATTAGCAAGAAGCAAATTTTGCAACCCAACAAGACGAAGTTGTAACTGTCATTTCTTCACTCATTGAATCGAAACCAATCCAATGTTGCATCAATAATGATATTACTAAGCTTGTTAATGGATGAAATGAAGTCATAGATAATCGGGAAAGTGCATCGATGACATTTGGTCACTTGTTCTATTTATTCAACATTTAGGGAGAACTTATGGGACGACCTGATATAAAATCGAAGCACTTCAAATCTCTATTAGGTGGGCTACTTGTGTTCAATATCGTGACATCTAGATAGCACAGATAGCTTGTTGATATACCGCTCAGCCTAGTGATTAGAAAGCTCTTTAATTTATCAATGAAACGAAGGAGATGCCTAGCGATTGAGCAGGGTTGTTAGTCATAACTGGGGCAGTCTGAATTTACGACCAGACCTCTCATAAAGCATTGTGTGTGTGTTTCAAGAGCGCCAATTCTAATCTGTGCATGTGTGGCTTTAATCGGGACAGGCAATAAACCACGGACGAGGCTCTGGGGCAGGGCTCATGTGCTCCCCAGACTCACACCTGGCGTTCGTACTTGCCTGCCTGCACGCTCTCCAACCCCTCCCCCCCTCTTATATCCCCCTTCCCCTCTCAATCCAGCCAACATAAATCAGATCTGCTAACCCCCTGCATGCGTACTTCGTGTCCTTATATTTCAACAAACATTGCCCTCAGTTCCCCCTGGGAACCCCTTTAAATCCCCCTTCACCTTCTGTCACATTCGATTAGTCATTCTAGATGGGTTGTTCTGGTGATGCACACGTTGCTAAGGTAAAGCCAAACGGACTTAAACGGAGTGGTAATCCTCATGGGATGTTATTTATCTGATTGAACTTTTAATGCAGTTGCACCCATTCTCAGCAAACAGTGCTCGGCGTCATTCTCTCTTTTCATGAGAGCCATAAACATGCTCAGATTGTTTCGCATTCCTATTCCTTCGAAAAAAATAGTCCACTTGAAAATGAAATGTATGAGCCTACAGAGAAGGGAAGTTATTCTACCCTCATGCATTATAGTTTTAGCAATAAAGAAGCCGCTCCTTCGGTGAGTATGCTTCGTCTCCACCAAGGGTATTATTGTTTGCTCCCAGGAAATACATCATAGGGCGTACTCTTGCGTAACTGGCGCCGAGGCCTTTGTCTGAAGTGGGGAGAGGGAGCATTATTCGCCTCAAGGCTGGAAGGTTCTCTCCAGTTTCCTGCAGGGGAGATATGCTAGTGTGCGTGCCTCTCTACCATTAATCATGACGGCGGTGCCACTGAGCGACTTTGGTGGCAGCGGTGACAGCAGCCTTTGTCTTGAGCGAGTCATTTTTAGTGGTTACGTTTTCCATAGATGCAAAGCCTTAATAAATTACCTTGAGCTTGACACCGTGTTCCTTTGTTTCAGCGAAATCTCAGACAATGTTGGGTTCCGATACCTCAATAGCGTCAATTGGCGTGATTCCGTGTGCCATCGCATGGCTATTCCGTTTGGTGGAAGAGCAGAAAGAAGCCACAAGAACTCGGTTTTCAGTCAGAGTTTCGGCAGTCGAAGTCTTCGGCCACGATGAGTCCTTCAAGGATCTGCTTCAGCAATCGGCTCTTGATGGTACGTTTTTTATAAATTCCCATTGCAGTATCAACCTTTTACTACACAATTTCCATATTAACTTAATTCCTTTTTGTACGTTATGATTCTGATTATGTCAGAATGTGAATGCGACAAATTAGCGGCCTTCGGCCAACAATAGATGGATAGATTCTAATCATATATTCATACATTAGCTGTAGCAAAAATACTTATATGCGCAATTTGTCAAACCAGAGTTGGCAAATTACCTTCCCATTTCCTCCACCACCTCCTACTAGACGGCGAGCGTGTCTGACCATTGCATAGCGCAAATGCTTTGAAGTATTTCACCAAGCAACATTTTTCAGCGTTCCGTAAATTCTTACCAAATAGGGATATCACGGTGCCATTGCCGTCGATGGATTGCTCATTAGTGGAGTTCATGTGAAGGGGGTGGTTGGGGCTGTTCCTAATTGGGGAAGTGTAACTGGGTGGGGGTGCTCCCCTAGGTGGTTCGGGTTTCGTGACACACATTCGCACATACGCACTTGGAGGAAGTGTTTATCCACCGTCGCAGATGTTCGTGTTCATCCTACAACGGGGTCTTGCACGAGTAGTTGGTGCAGGAGTTCTTAAATTACGCAAAAAATGCTCCCAGGTTTCAGTTTAGTCCCAGTTCTGAGCTTGCAGCCAAGACCTCCCCATTCTATATTTGAGACTAAAATGGCATGGTTTACAAGGGTGTATTAGAGTCGATGCCTGACCTAGGTGAAGAGGGGTCAAGTTTTAACTTTAACTAACAATAGTACTATAAAAACTCAGGTCGATAAAAAATCGTCACGGCTATTTTGGTCCTCTTAAATTAACCTAGGTTATATTTTGCACAAGTAAAACTAAAAAAGACTATTTTTAGCTTTAATGCAAATGGTAATAAAACCCTACTTATTAATAATAGAAAGTTGTTTTTCTATTTATGGGTGAATATCCCGTCTGCGATAATCATCAGGGTTTTATGGTATCGTCATCAGCTTGAAAGCTTCATTAACGAAAGGCTGGTGAACTGCAACTGTAGCTGAAGAAACTACTGTGGTGAATGGATTTTTAAACCTAAAATGGTTAAACTTTTAATAACTTAGGCTTGATTTAAGTCCTCACAGATGCGGTAAAATCTTCAAAATCAAGATGAACATTCCTGTTGACTACACGATCCTTCATAAGTCTTCCAAATTATGAGTAAATGATAATAATCAAGAAGTTAAACGTAGTGTAGATGACTTTGGGTGATTAGCTGTATTCATGCATCAAACGCTCAAGGAATGTAAAGCTACTGAGCGACTCCTTGGTTAATTTAGATGAAGACGAGAACCTTGGTGGCCCAGCTCCCAGCAGCTACCTTCGTGATAGCAGTCCAAACGCAAAGGCTCGATCTGTGTCCTCGGCCAAAGTTGGCGGCAATTTAACTCCAGCAGCTCGACTCAGTCAAACCATGGACAAGTTAACAGAGGTTAGAGCACCAACTGCCGGGCACGCAGCCCATCTGCTGGACGTTGCTCTCGCGAACCGCGCTCAAAACGTCACCATTTCACACACCCTCTTCACACTGCATGTGTATCAGTACAAGGTCGAGAAGAACGGTTCGGAAACTGAGGGTGAGCACTACTTCGAATAATTAAACATCCCATCTACTGAGCAAGATATAAGTAGATGAATCTTTGCAGTTTCTGGGGGTCGAAGTCGCCTGCAATTGCTCTACCTCGGCTGCGGTCGCTACAGTTCGAAGGAAACTGGACAGGGTCAGGATCCCAATCCGAACATTCGAAGCCTTTCGTTGGCAAATATTGCAAACGTCATCCTAGGCCTGCTTACTGGTCAACGACAGCTCCCACACAGGGAGTCCGCAGTCACCCAACTTCTTCGTGAGGGAATGACCGGTAACCATGCACAGCCCTGTATCATTGCCCATGTATCTGGTCAAGAACAGCACTACTCAGAAACTCTTCAGGTAACCTACCGACAAGTTTAATAATTCAAGGGATTTATTCATTTAAATAACCCATTGCTTGTCTATTTCAACAGGTGGTTCAGTTGGCTTCTAGACTTCACCGTCTCAGGCGTCGACGAGTAGGCAGCAACGGAGGAAGTAGTACCGGTGGAAGCAGCTGGTCAGGAGGTGTCGGTGGAACCACCTCTGATTCCTCAGCTTCCTCGAGAAGTCTCCACTCCCGTCTCTCAGTGCGTCCACGTCTCGGTCGTTCCTCCTTTGGCACTTCGACAACCGACTACACTTCGAGTAGTGAGCAGTCCTGCGCCGGTGACACGGTCATTTATCTGGGTGGTGGAGCCAGCGAAACGGATAGTTCGCTTGGCCCCAGGGGACTTGCCGATGGTAGTGTTGTGCACTCAGCTGATGAGTGGCAGAAATACGGGAGTTCGGGTGAAGAGCAACGGTTCATTTCTGGCACCAAAACTCGTCATGTTAGATCGATGTCGCAATCAGATGGTGGAACTTTGCGCCCAGGTGGCTTGATTAAGCGAGTCACGCCGCGGACTAATGCTACCGCTTGGCCGCGAGCTGCTGCAGTGCGAAAGGGCAAGGAGGTTGTAAGCTCCACAGAGGAAACCTGGGTGGATGGACCTAATGCAAAGGTGGCCAAAAACCAACAAAATCTAGAAACCCCTACTGCTGATCCGAGCCCTAATTTAACTGAGAATCCGTCCCCACCTCCAGCTCCTCCATACTTTGGAGTGGCTCATCGAATTATTCCCCAGCATCCAGTTCAAGCGCCTGGGATGCCGAAGGTGTTCGTGGCGTCCACAGAAACGACCCAAGTTGTTAGTTCCGAAAAGGAGACTTCCGCACCTGTGGAGGTGCACATCAAGGAACCCACCTATGCCTCGATTGATGAATCGAAAACTCCCGACCGCGAAGGCAATGAAATCATATCGAGAAGTAGTAGCTCGTCATCATCTTCCTCCGTCTCCTCTGATGAGGGGGAAAATGAACCCAGGAGGGGCGAACGTAGGCGTCTGAACGTCGGAGGAGTTGGCAGTGGCGGCAGTGGTGGAGGAGGAGGCGGTGGAAGAGGGTTCGGCGTTCTCTCAGACATCAGTGAACACACGGAAGAAACTGAGGGAGGAACATCGGCTCCCAGTAGCATCGTTGGTGATGGACGCCAGGAATGCGAAAATACGCTTCTTGACTTGGCCATCCAAAAGAGTAGTCTTGTGCACGATGGTGGACAGCAGATTATCGGTAAGTTAGATACCACAACTTGCTAGCTTCATACCCAAACTTCACTCAAATAAATCTCTTATTTTTTACAGATAACGACCGTACAATGAATTGGTGTCTTAGAGAAAATCTGGGCGGAAACCAGCAAATCACTCCCCTTCAATCAGTTTACGCTACTCCTCAGGTAGGCCTTCTGATGATTTAATATGTAATTTTGTTTTAATGCAATAAACGCTCCATTATTTAGCCTGAGCGAAAAGAACCACTGAAGGAAGTTTTAAACACACCAGTTATCGAAGACGTGGCTACTCCTGTTCAGCAGCTGCCGTATGTTGAATTTATGTAGAGTTTATTCATGTATATATCCAGAGGAGTAAACTATAATTTTTAAATACTTTAGTCATCAAAGGAGGCAAAATGGTGGGTCAAAGGAGCTAACTCCCAACAATGAGCCTCTGCCAGATGAACGGAAGGCAGCTGCACCTTCAAACGAACACTCGGATCATTCGAGACACTCTTCAAGACGAAGGAAGCATTCTCTAATGGCCTCTTCATCATTTGATCGTGTCGCTGCCTGGGTGAAGGATGTGACCACGGACTTAGGCCAAGCACAAGAAGAAGCAATGGCTTCTCACAACTCTTCACATGCTGGGAGCAGACCATCATCTTGCCACCGATCTTGCTGCACGCGAAAACACCGCAGTCATCGCAAGAGACGGCACCGCCGACACCATCACAGCCACCGTGAGAGCTCCTGCTCAAAGTGCGCTCATGATGTCTGTGCTCTGTGCGAGGCTGAGGACAGAAGTTGTTCTCGCACCTGCAAGAAATGCTCCTACTGTGAAGACGAATGCTCTTCCGGTGGTAAACGCGCTTCTGAACCCTCCAATCACGGTTCCTCCTGCAGCCTGGGCTCTAAGAAGGAGGTCTCTTTCAAATCCCACCACTCTTCACCTCAAGTTGTACAGTAAGTGCTTTTCCATATTCTATTTATAGCATGCAATTAACATTGCTGATGGCGAAGTGTATATTTTTAGAGCTCCTCAAAGACACGGGTCAGTCTTGGAGACATCATCAGCTTCTCAAGAGCCTGTGAACATGCAAAGAACCGTATCATTCCCACGAATGCCTGTACAGATTCCAAGGTCCTCGACTACTCTTTCTTCCCCATATCAGCCGCATCCAGCTGTACAACCCTACTGGCCCCAACCGTATATACCCCAACCACTACCACTTCCGCCAATGCAGCCACAGCCGATGTCAATGCAACCTGCCCCGATGCAGTACTGCAACTGGTCCCTACCCACATCACCCTACCTCCACTCATCGATGAAGGCCTGGTCTGCCCAAATACCCACCTCAGGTTCGGCGGCATCAGATCTTTCCAGTGCTCTGCCCCTTCCGCCGCAGTACAACTACACGAGGCGTTCTAGTGACTCGGTGGATCTAAACACGCCAGCGCATGGTTCAACAGCCTCTGGTTCCGCCACTGCAGCCGCTACGGCGTCGACACCAACCTCACAGTCTCAGGAACCCAAAAAGTCTAGGTTCTTTACTCTACCGTCGATATTCTGCACCTTCCGTCGTTGGCAAGAAAGGAGGAAGGAGCGGAGGTTGAGGAAGTTGGCTGAAGCGGAGAATGGGGCACAAGTTAGCGAAGCGAGTGAGGATGTCACTCGATCGATGTCCTCAACACCGATGAGGAGCAGTGCATCTCTCCCTGGTGCCTATTCCCACAGTGGATCCCTGAGAGGCCCAAGCAGTGATCAGGGCATTCCCCACACTCCACAGTACTATACACACTTCAGCAACATGGTACAGCCAACCCAGGCACCATTCTACCAGCCCACCCAGCAAATGTGCGTCGGCGATCCAAACGCCTTTGTCAGTCAGATGCAGCTGAGTCTCTCGACCTACAGAACGTAAGTATTTACAAGTTTCTTCCACTTTTACCTTGTCCTGGAGAATCGATGTATGTAATGCGTATTCCATTATTGCCCTAGTGGTAACCGGACAGCAATGGCTCACAAGGATCATCGAGGCAGCAGCGGCTATGAGAGCTGCAGACAGGGTGTCGCGAGTGTTGGCACAGGTGCGGCCGGCGGCAGTAGTGAAGTCTCCTCCGCCCACACCGACTCTGTTGATTCCTGCTCATCCGGCTGTCAGCAGCTGCCCCCACAGCAACAGTATTCAATGCAACAGCAGAACCTCTGCTATGGCAACCAACGCTTTTATACGCCGAAACGATCACTTGTCTCCTTACCACGTAAGTATTTTCATACTTAACTTACCTGCATGCATTTTTTCAGTGAAAATGCAAATTTGACTATATTTCACTTTTTAGAGCATCTGATGATGGGTTCTGTAAATCAAAGCACCCCGATGCCCGCGGTTAGCACTGGTCAGATGCAGTGACAACCGCCAATCCATCAGTGAGGCACCTTGCTAACAATCTACTTAAAATCTATGAGTAGCACAATATTAACATTCTCACTTTATCCACCAGGGTATCTTCAAGAATAAAGGGCATCCGAAGAGGACGACTGAATTCTGTACATTCAATCACACAATATTCCTGCACCCCTTCTTTTATTGCACAATGAATTATTGAAACCTGACCCCATCACGAGCAAACTCGGCTTTCTATTGCAACTTTATGCCGTGCTCCTCCGTCTGTTCTTGCCTTTCTAATAAATACCCGCAACCATCCTTGCAAGTCGACACTTTTGGAGGAAATCGTTTATCCTATGTAGAAGGAGAACTGAAATAATACTTGAAGTCACTCTTTGGAAAGCCTAAATAATGGTTCAGAATGAAGAATTCTTGTAGACTGTGAAGATTTTTTATGGTAAAATTAGAAAACATCTCGTGGTTTTAATTGGCAATGAAGCTTCTTTCTTCAGTTTAGCGTTTCGTGTAGGCGGATCTGGATTGGTGGTGTAGGATACAGCTGCAGTAGAAATTTAGAAGCATCCAGAGTTTTTTAAATTCAGCTATTGGTATGAAAGACGTTAATTCAAAGATTAACTTTCATCGCGTTTGGGATTTATGAGCTAAAGGGTTTGCAGTAGCTTCTAAGAGGTTTAGGACCTAGTCACTTTAAATTTGGATGCAATTATAGATTAGTTAACTACAGACGTGACCATATATGGAGCTCATCATAGTCGCCTGACGTCCCGGGCAAAGATGATAAAACATTGGATTTGTCGTATTTTATGGTAAATTTACGTCTGAGAGATAGGTGTTTCCACTAGCTGAGGGCTGATTTTATCATTTTAGTGATTAAGAAGACCACTTTTTGCCTAGGTCACCTGGTGCTTAAAAGAAAGATGCTGTGGCAAAAAGGAGCATGTTTTGTTTTACTCTGTTACACTGGGAATGAAGTTGTTTGTTACATTATAGTCCATCTTACTCGTAATCTTCGTACGAAATTGGCTTCTCCATGACTGATTCATACCCTTGCAAAAATTTCATTATAACTTCACAATTGAAATATACTAGGCTCATATTAGTTATTACTGAGTTCATAATTGTACTTGCAGTTTGCATCTTGAAAGATTTATCACTATTTAGGAATGGAATTGTAAGAGAAAAATGGAGATTTTGAGAGAAATTGTCTTAGTCAAGTGGAAAAGTGGAAATTTAATGAACATTAATCTGACAATAATTTTACCTACATGTATCCAATACTTTGTTAGTGTCCCAATGACCCTGAGGGTGTTTGGTTGTTAAGTCTAGCTTTTAGTAGCCAAGCTAGATTAGTTCAGGTGTTAAAAATATTTCCAAATAGTTTAATGTTTTCCTTTACGGAATACAAAGAAAAGGAGATTTTGTTTAATTTGATCAACCAACGTTCTCGTTTATTAAAAAAAACACCTTTCAGTCCTTATAGTAAAATCTGAACAATTACTGAGATGTTAAGTTAGTTATCGAAGCACTACTAAGGCAATTGACCGTGTTTGTGCAGTGCTCGGCTCACTGCTAATTTGCAAAAGGACCTACGGATTCCGAAGACTACATTCAATTCATTAGGGAACATTTAATAAGTCTAGTATATGAGTACTTAAAGCATCTTTAAGTGATTTTTTTAAATACTGCAGTCGGAATCGAAGGGCAAAATTGCCAAATATATTTTGAACATGACGTGACCATGGATTGGGCAAGTAACTACTCTTCCTAGATCGTCTCGATATCGCTCTTACGCTCAAACAGAAAATCTCTGTGGACAGCCTAATGCACTAACAAAAATTAAATGAAGCTCTTACCTTGGGGTTGTTCGGGGGAAAAAAGCTGCTGACAGCAACAACATTAAGTGGGTGTAAAAGACACCCATCTGAAGTATGCTGATTTACTCGTTGCTTGATTCTGTCACGGATTAGATGGGCTTTTGTAGTACTGGCACGGTGCGTAAATTATAGCTCATTGGTATAAGCAGGCCAAGCCTTGGGACTGAAGGGGTCGTGAAAATAGGCGGAAAACAATTTTGGAATTCTCCCTTAGGTGTGACAAGGGACCGAATCTTGCTGCCATACATATGGCCTACTATTATTGGCAGCTATCCTGGTCATCCAGGGTTTAACTACATTGGTAGCAATTACAGTAAGGAATCCAAATTCAACCTCAGCCCCTTCAGTACTGTTTTCTGCAGATTTTCTAGAAGGAAATGTGGTCTGACAGAACACTCAGTTCGCATGATACGTTGCTGCCTCGTAGTCGCCATGGTAATTCCCCGGTTCACGCAAACGGGTTGATGTGTTCAGTGACGCTGTTCATAGACCACCGACCCTAATTTCGTTATTTAGAAGTCTGGCATGGTAATATCAGGTCATCCCATATGTTTTCCGAATGTTATCGTGTTATAATTTAACGAATTTTAAATAGTATCTATAATGCCCAATTGAACTGAAAGTAATTTTTTGTTTAGATGTCCTTAAACTGATAAGTTTTTATTTTACGTAATAATTAAATTGAAATTTGCTTGTTTAAAACACTGCCAAAATGGCCAGAGCTAAACATTCATTCAGTTAATGGAAAAGTGTGAAGTTGTTAACATGCAGAAGATATTTTGCAAAATTCTGAAGTGTAGATTTCACCCTCGAAGATGAAGATCGAACAGGGCGACGTCTAGTTGAGTTTGATGCTAAGCTACTCCCTGAAGCATGCCTTGATCCTGCTTTATCAGTTAATGAATTTTCAATTAAGCTTAATTAAGACCCCAAAACTGTTCATCGTCGTCTTCAAAAATTCGAACACTTTCCCATACATGGAAAATGGGTGCCTCATGAGTTATCTGAATAGTCCCTCAAATCTCGAGTTGACATCTTCTCTTCTCCATTTTCAGCAATTTGTTTCACCTTTTTCGGTGGATAGACTTGGGACTAGGGGCTGGCGTAGACAGTGGCTTCATAAGCCGGTGGAAAGACCCCATGCACACCCGAGAAAGGAACTTCATGGAAAAAGATTCTTCTTTCAATCTAATGGGATTGCCAAGGAATTATCCTTTTTGAAATGTTACCTCTCAATGCCGCAAGAATTAATGCTCAAATTTATTGTCATCAATTGGGCGTTAGAACCAAGCTTTGAGGAGAAAAAAGGCCTGCTCTTGTGAATCGGAAAGAGGTGGTGTTTCATCAAGACAATGTAGCACGACCACACAGAGCAAGAATAATCACGTCACAAAAGACCCGGGAGAAAATTCTTAATGCACCTCATTCTCCCTACTCTCTTTCTTCTCCTTCAGTCTACCATTCATTTCGTATCTTACAAAATCATTTGTTGGAAGAAATGCCTTTTGCAACCCCACAAACAGGCTGAAACATATTTTTGAATTCTACAATAATGGTATTAATAAATTTGTTGCTAGATGGAAGGAATTCCTAGATAATCAGGGAAAGTACTTCGATTACTTATTCCTAAAAAATATATAACAATTGCTCACTTGCATTATTTATTGGAAAATCGGATCGAACTAAGGGGATGACGTGGTACTCCTCGTTGTTATCACCCATATGAATAAACACCCGCGTTTAAACGTTAAACGAGCGCCTTTAGCTCCATTAAAGTCCTTATTTTTAGCATATATGAGAGATTTTTCAACACTGGCATTTTCACTACTGCGCGTTTACTCATCATGAGCGTAGAAACCAACAAGGTGAAGATCGTCTTCGCATACACGAGCTACCCTTCATTATTTCAGTTACCAGGGCACATTATAGATGAAGTAAAAGACAATGAGCACATCTCAATAGTGATTTATTGAATACGTCAAAGGAAAGCAAGTTAGGTGAGAAAAAAGTAGAGAGATCTATAGAGAGAGAGAGAAGGGGCGGGACGGGGCGTGGGAGCAGATATTCTGAAATGCAAACGGTAAGATCGCTGAGGAGAAGGAGACTTTCGCGAGAGAGAGAGGAGGGAGAAGAGAGGTTGCCCGAAGACGACAAGTGAGGATATAGTGGGACCAGGGGTAGCAGGGGGAGATTTAAAAACCTCCTCACAAGTTCTCAAGAGAGATAAGCCCAAAACAGCAAAATGAGAGGCCGACAGAGATCGATAGATGGGTAGGGGCGGGGAGAGGGAGGGGTGAACAAAGGAATGAAATCAACAGCGTCTTCATCGTCGCTGTTGTCGTCGTCATCATCAGTAACGTCGTAGTTGTAACAGTTACAAATTTATATATCACCACAATTAGAATAGGAACAGCAGTCGGAGGTGTGCGTGCGTGCGTGCGTTCGAAGGTCGAGAGACGTGAAAAAAGAGCAAGATAGAGGGAAAAATAAGAGAGGCACATACGTAGGTTAGAGAAAGGGGGGATCACCAAATGCAGGAGTTCAACTGCATCTCATCAATTCAAAATCAGCTGGAGCACACACATCCCTTGATTAGAGGAAGGAGAGAAAGAAACAAACTCGGGATTTAATTACCATGCACGCACGCAGGCCCATTCACTCACACATGGAAGAAGCAAAACGGAGGTCAGGGTGGGGTGGGACTGTCTGAAATGGAAGATCACAGGTAAGGAGAGCCAGCGAGCGAAACACATCCGTAGATGATGAAGAAAAGGAGGAGGAGGAGAGAGGGGAGAGCAAAACCAGACAAACAAACAACAATGACGCAGTGGGAGAGCGAGAGAAGGGCCATTGGAAAGACAAAGCACGAGGGGCAGTAACAGCAGCAGCAGCAACACAAGCTTCGCTCTTTCCCGCTTCTCACCGCCACCGACATCAGAAGTGTGTTTAATATTGCACGCACTGAGGGGAGGGGAGGCGGGCGGATGATTAGTAGACACGATTGGGGATTTGGAGGAAGGCGCTCACAAAGGAGGAAGGAGAACACACAAGGGGGAGGGGGCATCTGGATTGAAGCACGGGAACATCGATTAATCCTTCGAGGTGGCGGAGGTGTTCGCGAGAGCAGTGGCGGCGGGGCTGGCATTCGTGTTGGGGGCGGCGGAGGAGGGTGACGACTTGCGTTTCTCTGGCGAGACGGGAGTGTGGAGACGGTCTGTCGAGGTGACGTTGACCCCGCCGGAGACGGAGAGCAGGGGCTGTTGCTGGCTTGGTCGGGTGGCGTGGTGACGCAGTGCGCTGTAGTCCGAGTTGACACAGTCGAATGCCGCGAACACATCCTGTTCGATGGCAGCCAACTCGCGCGAGTGATCCAGGGGCGTTAACACCGGATCCTCGTTGGTAAAGTCCTGCAAAGTGGTAGAGAATCGGACTCTAATCCTTAACCGAGTCATGGAGTGGAACGTGGTGAAGGGGGAATGCCTAGACTCGCCTTGTCAAAATTGGTGGTGTCGAAGCGAGACCGCACCTTGGGCCGAAAGGGAGGTCGAATCTTGCGCTCTTCGAGCAGTTTCCAGTCAATCTCCCGGAAGAAGGGATGACGCTGGATAGCCACTTCACCACCATCCGCCGACGTACAGCCTAGGCGGCGTGCTGGCGACTTTTGCAAGAACTATCAGACAAAAGCCAATGAAGAATGCAAAACAGAAGTCAGGGACTTAGCTTATTACTGAATCATGGCTGTGATGAGGGTAACAGTGACGAGATTTTCTGATTTTCCACTAATATCAGGTCATCCCATAAGTTCTGTTCGAATTTTGAATAAATAATACAAGTGACCAAATGCCACATTTAATTAAGGATTCAACCATCAATGTACTTTCCCTGATTATCTAACCATTAAAAAGGTCAAACGAGTTTGCGATAATGGAAAGAAAAGCAGACGTCACTAATTCGTGATTTGATTGGACTGTTTTCTGACAATTAATGAGGCACCGATTTTCTAGGTTTAGAAACTTTTCCAAGTTCTTGAAGACAAAGACGATAAATATTTATGGTTTGTATTAAGCTTGTATGACAATCCCAAATCAACTGATAAAGCAGAATAAGGTTCTTCGAGGATCACTTTAAGAACTCAAATGGACCTCCGGTTCGTGGACGTCCTTATCTTCACTGAGGGTGAAAAACCCACATCTAGCGAATTTCGAGACGGATTATCTTCTACAACCATCTTCTTTCAATCACACATTCCACTCTAAATAAACTGAGTGAATGCTTCTAGCCGCTTCTTATGTGGATCAAATGATTCTTGGATCGTTTTAAGAGCATCTTAATATGAAATAATGCTCAGCGCCATTAGAATTATAAATACTCTTTAAATTTCGTCCAATTTAAAAAGGTAAAATTCTGTCAGAATGTGTAGGATGACCCGCCAAGTAGCTAAGAAAAGTGGTTTTACTCAGTGGCTATCGAAATTGAAACCTGTATGAGAAGTTAATTTATGACCAGAACAAGAGACAGTGGCTACCACGTACTTCAGGAGAGCTTAGAGGACGGATATTTATAGCTCACAAGACGCAGCCATGGGATGAAAATAGGCCCAGGGGAATTATGCCAAAGTGTGGGCTAATCACGACGATTCCGGGACATGACAGTCATCGCAGTGCTTAGTATGCATGGGCCAGTTTGAGGTCAGGTGGGAAGACAACCAAGGGGATATGAGGGGGGGGGGTGAGAGAAGGGGGAGAATGCAGGCCGGGACAGCTAATTTATGCAGCCACGACCTCCGCATCACCTGCGGTGGCAACCATGAGGCCCTATCAAGCATTCCCGGGTCCTTTTCGCGACTTGTTGCTGAGGTTTTGCGAATGCATGAGGCAAGAAGCTCTTCCTGTGGTTGAAAAACCAATTCTCGGACGCGATCACACCATGAAATAAACTTGTAGGGTCTCATTCCGGATACATGTTGGATGGTTGAAAGTAAATAATCAGTCAGTTCTGTTCTTTTCCATTCCACAAACTTCTTATGATGCGATGCAGATAAACAGAGAGAGTAATTGTCGAATTACTACCCGTCAGAGCTTATCTTTTGATTAATATAGGAGAATGTTAATGCAAAAGGTTAACTCAAAAGGTTTAATCCATCAACATTGACTAGGTTTTCCTCCCAATAACTTCCTTTTCAGGAAACCCACCACTGGTTACGACATTGCGATTTACGTTTGAAATTTCCTCCTCAAGTTCACAAACGAACTTAATCGCGAAGTTACACAAAGACAACAAAGATATTGAAATGTACCTGAAAGAATTCGCAAACATTAAATTACGAAATAAAAGTCTGAGCCTTGATTTGATTCCCAGAGAAGCCAAGGACCACTTAGTAATAGTGCCTTTCATTTCACGCATCTATGGGTGGCTCTAGCCTTGACACCAGACACATCGATCAAATATTTTAAGTAGGGGTAGGGAGAGGAGGAACTACCCTGGAGAGAATGTCGACGGCGTCCTCCTGGAGAGAGGAGGGGTACTTCACGTCGGCGTAGGAGATGGCGTTGAAGAGGTCCTGCTCTGTGTCGCCCTCGAAAGGCGGCGCGCCCGCCAGCATCTCGTACATCAGCACTCCCAGGGCCCACCAGTCCACGCTAAAGCCGTAGTCCTGCTCCGCCAGGATCTACAATGCAAGCATTGTCAGTTGTGGTGGTTGAGGGTGCCACAACGTTACCCTATCCCATGTGACATTTGTTTCGATTTAGTTACCTACTAATTAATTTACCTTAAAGGCGTCTATGGCAGTTTAAAAATTTAGGGTGCAATTTCAAACCATTTTTTTAAATCCACCATTGTAGATTTTAACCTCGATATTTTGCAGGAAGAGGCCTAACGCGGCACTATTTTTAGAGGAGTTTCGTGTGCTGGTTTTAATACACACAAGGTACCTGGAATAAATCTGAGAACAGTGAATGTTTTTTGAGATGCGTTGAAGGCGTTCAGGAAAGGTACGATTGGTTTTTGGGTTTACACACTTCTTTATTCATGTAGTACGTGGTGAGAACGAGAATGGATGACGACTCGGACACATCTGATGCCGCACCACGACGGCTATGAAATTATGGTCGTTGATGAACAGAGTGGAAACAATTAGGCGGCTGGAACTAAAGAACAAGGAATGCAGGATACGAGGAGGCTGTGGCTACAAGAAGTTAGCAATATAACAGCAGACGACCAAGTTGTGCTCGCTTTCACCTCGAAAGTCTACCGAAAAATGCTATAGGATGGCCTAGACATTGACATTCTAGCTTTGTCGACGTGTAAATAGAATTAATCAGGCTCTACCATGAAGCTCGTAGCACTAAATGACCTTCGCTACCACTCATAGAAATGTTGCTGAGGTCAAATTTCCTACCAAACCCCAGGCAAAAGCTAAAAATGTTTGCAAGTCGCCCATTTTAGTACTTTACTGAACTTCCCAGATGGACAATTACGCATGACTGGGCGCTGTCGTCGAGAAGAACACTAATCGGCCTGTCGCCGTTAATTACAAGCAGTTAAACGATGACAGAATAAAAGCAGTTTAAGAAGAGACTCCTCCGAGGAAAGCACTGTAAAATCAGATTGGGGCTGTAATAGACGCTAGTGGTAGGCAGTTATTTTGAGTCAGTCCTGGATTGCAATAGTGTAATTTCCCAGTCTATAGAATGTCTTTTAGATTTTTTGAATTTTGCTGTCGCCAAATAAATATTCTTTATTATGGTGACTTTGGAATTTCCCCAAACGCGTTGGATTAGTCTTTGGTTTCTGGCGTTTAAACTTCCCTTACAGACCTTTAAGACAATCGAAAAATAATGAAACGCATAGTGGCTTTGAACGACGTTTGAAACCAGCAATTAGAGAACGGCGAATTGTAGTTTAAATCTGATTACTTTGTAGTAAATGCCTTCCTGCTGCTATATTTTCTGGTGACAATGGTCGTTACGCTTTCAATGCATATATCAAAGTAGTTATTTCATGATAGCAAGTTACTGAATCGCATGCAACCTCATTTTAACCAAAACCACACAGGTTGTCTAATTCTGATTAGAACAAGGTAGATAGCATTCTTTTTTCACTGCTAGATATAGTCATGAACTCAGCAGTTACATTTACATTTGTGCCACAATTGGAAGTAAATATTTCATTGACCAGAGGGGAAAATTACATCAATGGGAATGAAGCAAACTCGGATCCTTTTCAGGGGTTTTCGCAGTGCTCCAAGTCTTAACAAGTCTCTACCTATTTCTCGTTTTTGCCCTAATAATACGCACCGCCAGTCACCTAGTAAGCTATTAGGGAACCATCAAGCCCCACTGCCCAGCCCACCGCATACACCCAAGGGTCTCTCAGTCAGTGACAATGACATCTCAACTAGCCACCTGGCACGTGTCGGCCATGAGCGCTATCCAGGGGCTCGAGAGGGGAAGAGAGGATGCGCACGAAAGAGACAAGCCGCCTGCGGAAGCAGGCAGTGAGAGCAGACATTGCTGTTGTTGTTGACGCTGCTGCCAGTACTACTTCAGTAGCACTTGAAGCTCCGAGGGGCGTGCATAAACACTGACTGGATGCCATGCCAGTGCTGAGCCGTGGGGGGAGGAGGTAATGTGTTGGGGAAAATCCGACGATGGCAGGTGTGCAAACACCCCTAGCAGTGATGCGTGCACTTTGGCTGCCCAGGGCAGTGCTTCTCAAAAGTACACATTTAACACTGAAAGAAGAAGAAGAAGAGGGAGAGAACAAACTTCCCTCATCTTCGCCTCGTGATTGACTTTTACCACTCTCCTATTATTCTCGGGGAAAGAGACCGGAAGTTCCCTCGAAATAACCACACTACTCGAAGACAAGACTATTTTTTTGCTAGATTGCAAGAGGCGAAAAAATGCCTAAATTTACTTTTGCCCAGCAAAGACGTGCATTTATTTAAAGTGCATCAGATGTCCTTGTTCTTTCCGAGAAAAATCACACTAATTGAGCTCAATAAGTAATGACAGATATAGAGAATACGCTAGTTCTAACGAAAGGTTCAGTGACCCTTTTTCCTCCTATTCGTAAAGGCCGGTTCTTTCGATTTGTTAAAGTAATCCTGAAATAAGATTTGTTTGGTTTGCGGGTGTAAGAGAAATGAGAAATGGGGATGGAGCACGATGACTTGGCGTTGGCAATTGCGGCGGATAATTATTTACTTCCTGTGTAAACACACACACACACTGATTCGTTTGTGCATCGCTGTAAATAGACCCTGGATGCTCCGACTCGGATGCCTGTGAGTGAACAAATCAATGTCGACTTCTTTGCGAAAACTCCCCGCGCATTTGAAGACGCGAAATGAGCCCGGTGTATCGAAGTGGATGAAGACTACTTTAACCAAAAGGAAGGGGTCTTAACGTCCAAGACACCAAAGGTCCCTACTACGTACCGCTTGTGTAATCCTAATGATTAATCTGAAGTAACTCATGTACTGGATGAAGGAATGTAATCGAAGGCTTTGGAAGGAAAACACAGAGGATGTCCTTAGACCGTGAACAAAAAGTCAGCGAAATGGTTGGTCATTAAACTACATTAACTACTTAACTGTGTCTTTAAAAATACGATAGTGAAATAATTTTCCTTAAAATGTTTAAGATAACACATGGTGGCACTACTACCTGCAAAATTGCTCTTAGACAGGAGTAAAATGTTATTACAATCATCAACTAACTTTTGTCATCCAATTCGTTTATTCCAACAATTTTAATCGTTATACGTAGTATTAAAGCAGTACTAGACGTGTGATTGGAGAGATAAGAATTCAATGGCATGACAGTGGTGGGAATTCTGGTACAGAACAGCAGTTCCCAATGAATCTGGCAGTTTTTTGGTTCTACAAATGCTAGACAGGTGTGGAGTATTCATCTCTTTCGGCTCCAGCACTCTGCTAATAGCGAGGGCGTACGTCACCAATTACTCTGTGCCCCGAAAAGATCCTTTGCCTGCCTTAATGCTGTCAAAAATCAAGGAAATTAACAGGTATTTGGGACTAGCTCATTCATTCTATGGCAGTAAGAAGTTCTTATTTGCCCTTTGGAGACATGTTATAAGCGATATCGTGAGAGGTTAAGCAATGTCCCAAAACTTTCAGGACAGCAACAACTTGGGTCGCCACCAACAGTGAGATTGGTGATCAAGGGCCACCTAAACGACGCTCTATTCGTTCTTAGAGCCTCCTGATTTCAATAGCTATTAACTGAACTCCAAGAAATTACTAACTCAAAAGAGCACACAGATTCAATGCTAACGAGAGGGAAGTATCAAGTCATGATATAGATTCTGTTCGATTTTTTGAATAAATACAACGGACTAAATGCCAAATTTAACTAAAGATTCGATTATCAACGTGCTTTCCCTGACTATCTATCATTTCCTTCCATCTAATAACGAGCTCTTTAATACCATTATTACACGATTCATTCGGTTTTGATTCGAAGAACTCGCAGACGTCAGTTCCAATCTCTTTATGCGCTACGAAACAAGTGGTAGTCTAAAGAAAGGAGCAAGGTAGTCGGGAGAACAAAGTGGATGAGTGATTTTCTCCTAACCACTTTCTTAAATATTTTGTGAATTGACTCTTGTTGTGTGGGCTATGCTGCATTGTCCTCATTAAACATCACTCCCTTTTGATACACTAGAGCAGGTCTTTTTTCTTCCCCAAAAGAAATCAACTCCGATGGAAAGGAGAGAGATCCTCTGAAGGTGCATATTTGCCCTCCTTTAGACAACCCATTGTTAGAGCCCATAGGGCCTCACCATCCTTATTGGGAAAGAGCCCGCACTCCTAACAATTCATCGAACAGGTACATCAACGTCTGAGTCCGTTGATTCGACAACGACTCAACCCTTTCCTACTTGTAAGAAGATAGTAAAACCTTAATTCTAGGTTTTGGAGAGTGTTCCTCCTAATCCCAGTTTAAGGCATTCGTGAAGACGAATAAATAAGCCAGTGAAGCGGGAACAGGACTGACCTCGGGTGCGATGTAGTCGGGGGTGCCGCAGAAGGTGGAGGTGGTGACGCCGGGCACCATGCCCTCCTTGCACATGCCGAAGTCGGCGAGTTTGCAGTGGCCCTCGGCGTCGAGCAGGATGTTGTCCAGCTTCAGGTCGCGGTAGACGATGAAGTGACGGTGGAGGAACATGAGCGCGAGGATCACCTCCGCGGCGTAGAAGCGCGCCCGCGCCTCGTCAAAGCGTCGTGCGCGCTGGATCTGGAACATCAGGTCCCCGCCGTTCACGTATTCCATCACGAAAAACAGACGGTCCTGTGCACATTGAAGCAAATGAACGCGTTAGTTATATTCCAGAAACCAGTGTGGTTCGTTTTAGTTATCGCAAAGCTGAAGCTAGTCAGACAACGTTGGACCTTAGGAAAAGCTCTGTAGATAGGCGTGAAACTCGTGATTAGAATCGTTGTTCACACAGTTTGGAATTATAAGACACAAATCTACAGGTAGGACTTAGAAGGCTGGCATAAATCTCGCATAACTTGGGTATTATTCGTTTAAGATCGTCTCTGCTTCTCGGTATCATATGAACTGTGTACCGTAGCTGAATAGCATTCCGGAAATCATTAAGAACCTTTGTGTCCAGAACGCTGAATTTAAGATCCTGAGATCAATTTTGCGGTCAGTTTGAAAGGAATCGGTAAAATGAGAGCAAGTTGAAGCGAGTCCATGCTTGTAACTTGTCCATCGGTTACTCAATACCTAGAAACGGTAACTTCAGTGGCAAATTATAATGCATTTAGAACGCTTGTCCTTTTATCCCAAAACTCGTGAAAAGTTAAGCACTAGTGGAAAAGCCAAGTTTCTCGCAGTGCCTAATCAAACCTGAAATGAACTAAAAGCTTGAATACATACGCATCGCCATACCTTCTAAAATCCTCTTTGGTTAACCAACAAGGATGATTCCCGTGAATTAGTCGAGAACTTCGCGAAAGATTTCCCAGAGGAAGTGAGCCGACAAACAGCTCGAACGGGACGACGCGCAGTGGGTGAGGCGGTAAATTTCGCATGGACGTGATTAATAATCGCCTATTTTTAAGGGGTCAATTCCCCTTCTTTCGTCATAACGGTTTTAGACACCAGTCTAGGACGTGAAACTCTGGATATAAATAATAAAGCCAACAATGCCGAAGCTGTGTGCGTTAGAAAGCCGTTGAATAGTAGATTTTGGTAGAACTGTGGGTTATTGGAGGGTGGCTCAGCTTGGAATGAGTAGTTGAGGGCAATGAAGGAATATTTTACAGAGAACTTTTGCATCATAGTTAAAGTTATAATCAGCACGGGTAGTTCGTATCATTTTCAGAGAGATATAAAGCAGTTCTGAGTTCTAAATGAACCGAGGAGCTTCGAGATTTTGCTACCAATATAACAGTAAAAATATTAGAAAAAGAAATGCAAACTAAAGGAATCCCACAATGAGCTCAATTCATTGACTAATTCAGAAGCTCTACTAGGGGATATAGATTTCGCAAAGGTTGTGGATCTGATAAGATAGTAATTTAGCCGCGACTACTGCAGTTATAAGTAATAAATGGCTGCTGAATCGTAAATTTTCTAGGTAATACGGACTATTTAATTATGCGAAAGAAGTGTAGAAATCAGCCCAGAATAGGCAGATCGTTTATACAGGCCAGCATGATTTAAAACATTCCCGGCTGTTGCGCTCTAAACAAACGGGGTGAACTTCAGGACCCAGAAAGTAATTGAACATCCAATGAATAAAAAGAATCGAAGAGATGGCAGTCTATTGAAGCGAGTCCGTAATCCTAACCTAAAACCCAGAAAATGACATTTGTGACCCAATGAAGAAGCTCGACCAGGGGATGCTGATGTTCGTTCTGGCGTCAAGCGCCCCAACACAGCCCAAACATCAAGCAGATCTACCGTGAGCTCTCAAGTTTCCTGGTGGACCTTAACGGTCTTTAGAGAAGATGGACATAAATAAGAGGAGATTCAGTAGCGATGGAGTAACTAAACCTCCACATCCCACAAGGTGTGGATCTCAACAACAACAACATCAACAGTATTGCAACTTGGTGTAATAAATTGCAATTGCATGGTAGTGTTTGGTAGGCAAGCGGGCTCTGGATGGATACCAGCCGTCAAAATAAGATCATGGTAGCTGATAGATGAACAGCAACACTGAACACCATGGAAACAATCCACTAGCCTGATTTAAAGAATTGCAATGGAGATTACGAGACGACTGCAACATAAACATCTGATTCCGTTCACTCAGCACATTTCCTCAAAAATCTGTCAAAAAGCAGGAAGGATTTAGATTGAAATCAGATTCTTCCTGCGCGGATTCGCTGACCACTTAAGTTAGGCCCTGGATAACGAGGGTCGCTAATAATAAACCGTAAGTACGGCAGCAGGATTCACCTCCCCCTAGGCAATACCTTGGGGAAAAGTCTAAAATCGTTATCAGCCATTTTTCGACTACACCAGTCCTCCCACAGCTCACTCTAACCCGCCAACGGACCACTAAGTGTAGTTGGGTGCCGTCGTCGAGGAAGGCACTAGTCGCCGCCATACTGCCGCTACTACAAAAGCCCAGTCCATAGACGACGGAATTAAAGCAGCGGTTTTTGAAGTTGCAGGTTGCACCGGAGTGAGGCTGAAATAGATGCTCAATTTAATTGACCATGGGATTTTCTTTTAATCCTTTCTATATTTTTCTTTTCTGTTAAAATTGTCAAATTTCTCACGAGTATCCTGTAATTTAGCCAATAATCCTACACTAGGTGCCATAAGTAGTCGAGGCTACTGAATGGGTTGCTCGGTTTGGAGTGAGCAATGGAAGGCGGGAAGAAGGATCGTTTTGCAGATTGCAGTACAACTTATGGCCAACACAGAATTTCCAGGTATTGTCGAGCAATCTGAGTTCTAAACAAACTGGTGGGCGTCGAGATCTCGTTACTAAAGTGACGGTTATTAGAAGGGAAGAAAAGGGATTCAAACTGAAGCGATAACCTCATTTTAACTCTACCATTGGCGAATGGTACTTGTGAACCTAGATTCAGGGGATACTATTCCTCCACAAGATATGGATCTCATAAGATATTTACTAAGCAAGTAATGTTATAAGTTGGGGCAGTGAGCGGCTGTAAAATCGTAAAGTGTGATATGACTCAAGGCTATTTGGCGGGTACCTCAGTTTGGAATGAGCAGTAGAGGGCGGTGAGAAAGGGGTGTTGGGCGGCGAGGACGAGGATCCGACGCTCCGCCATGGTGCATTCCACATCCTCCTCCTGGATGATGACGTCCTTCTTGAGGATCTTCACGGCGAAGACCTCGCCCGTGGCCCGGTGCTCCGCCAGCATTACCTTGCCGAAGCTGCCCTTTCCTAGCACCTTCAGCAGGTTGAAGTCCGCCAGGCGGGGGATGCGCGGGACGAAGTGCCTGCGACTCGTCACTGCCGAACTCGGACACACCCCCGCCCCACCCACGACGCCGCCGATGCCGCCCTGTGTGCTCGAGCTGCAGACGCTCGCAGATTCACCCTCCTCGGCGTCCTGAAAGGCATGGATTGGTCCTGTATCAACATCCGCGCACACGCTGCGTGACTCTACACCCATGCGAGCGCATGTTGCAATGACCCAAAAGGAATTATAATGCGGCTTTCGAAACAGACTTGTGGGCGTTACGAACTAATCTCAACTCTCTCCCTCTCTCCTTCATGAGTCCAAGAACCAATCGTCTGATGTCTGGGTTCCAACAAGAGAATAATTTCCGTCTCATTCATCATGTTGGTGTTGAATTCACTATAAGTACGAACATTATTCAATTTTCAGCCTAGGCTTTGGAAGCATTTATGTATTCGATGCTTAGACCAAAGATGGTAATGAAGGCGTTGCACTAGCTCTTGTACGCCACTGGAGGAAGGAAGGAGACTGTTGACGTTTGAAGAGAATAATTTTATAGCGATCTCATAATTCTCGAAATATTACATTGCTATAAAGTTAATAGCACCTAAGAATGCCAAAATAAGTGTAACGATTCCGTAAAATCCGGACGGTATGCAAACTTCTCTTTTACTAGTGCGATTGTGAAGCTTCGTTTTGAATACAAATCAATGTATCAAATGAATATATCGCCAGAATTTTTTTCCGGTACAATCTAATTCTGAAACTACGTTATCGAAAACCTGCGACTTTTTATATATTCATTAAAATTTTCAACACAATCTGGCCAACAACAAGGTTCCAAAAAATTGTGATATTTATTATCGTGTCTAAAACTAGTACTTCTTGTTTTTCGGCCACTACGCCAAGTCTTTTAATGGCGCCAATGCCCAGTTGATTTCTCAAAGCAACATCGGTTTGGTAAAAACAAGCACTACCAGCAAATTCAATTTATTGCCATCAATGGTGCACAAATCGAAAGGGAAATCCCTGTGTTTACTTAAATTATGTCCAAAGTTTTCAATTTATACGGTGATCATTGGAATCCATCCATACAGGCTTTCCGCTGTCAAAATCGGCTGTTCAAAATTTCGGAAAAACCGGAACCTTTCCGTTACACTATTTGAATCTACTGGTATGTAATGTGTGTTAACATTTCTTGAAATGCCGAGTGTCCCTATTCAAACCCGAATAGAACCAAGGTCCGAAACGCATGCACACCATTCATGCTGGTCCATCAAACACCATGCCTTCACCGCCTACCCTGTTCCTCCTGAAGCTGATTCGAAGTCCTCGTTCCAAAAGCCCCCTTCTGACACTCTTCGCATCAATCGCTGCTTCCGAATATCTTTTTGGCTAAAAACAGGCATTAATTAAGGACTTCGTAACTCAATGTCCTTGAAAGCCACAACCAGCGTTCGTCTAGAGGACTTGAGCCTAAAAATAGCTCGAACACGGCAGCGCGCAGTGGGTGGGGCGGTAAATTTCGCATGGACATGAGTAATAATTGGCTACTTTTAAGAGACTCTGGACCTTAAGTCCGTCGTCTCTTCCCTCCACAAGCCATCTTTTCTATTGGCTCAAAATTAAATCATTTAGAATTCACTGCTTGATAGCTCAGTATTGTATAACACCAAATTTAACATTAAATAATATCACTCTAAGCACAACATCGAGGTGAATTAAACGTGTCACTGATTATTAATTGGCCATTTAAGGAGGCTTACGTACCCAACGACCTTATTCACGATCGTTTGGGAACAAGTGGTTTTAGGATTTGCCATCCTGGACCAACAACGCGGAGAGATGCTTCAGTATTGAATGATATTCTCATCACATTTAAGCGTTAGTCCGTGTGCGTAGATGACTTGGCTTCGACGGCTAATCCTCCAAGCCAATCGTACTACTCGGATTCCTAAGCGAGTCTTCCAAAAGAAGTTGAGGAAAAGGTTCCAAATTCCCTAGATCCCATTGAAGACATCCATCATGCCTCTTGACGCGAAGGCCCGGTATACCAATCATACGGGTTCACCTAGTGAAAGCAACTGCTATTGACAGACTTCCTTAGATACCATGAAGGCTATACATCACATCTGTGAATATGCGAGAGACGTACAAGGGGCTAGGGCCATCTTCATTTCAAGAGGGTTCGCTAATTCGTCTAATGAGTCCAACAGCAGCAGCAGCATCTCAACCGGATTGACGGCCACTAGCCTTTAGTCGATTCATGAATCCACGATGAGCAGGCAATCTGCCGATTTTCAGGAAATCCTTCTTTCAAATTGATCATCCGAAACCAGCACACCTACAATCAATCAGGCATCCATCTAGCCATTACGTTTTTTATCACATACTGCAGGTTATCCCAGCCTGTAGCCCTCTGCACCACCTCTGACCACCTTTAAGAGACGTATCAAGAAACGACCCAGTTATATTGACCATGCTGAATCAGGTCCAGTCACACAAACGCAAGCACTACACGGGCCTCCAGCGTCTTTCAGCCGCCTTCCGACTTGGGGGGGGTATTGTGGTGACTCTATGGTCACTAAACAGGAAAACCCGAATCACTCCTATAACTGATTATTTTATCCAGATCGAATTGGCTAAATTTGTTTATCGTCAAATCAAGTCAATCAAAAATTTTTATACCAAACAACTAGACTCACAAGCACCTTTCTTGCGCTCTGATTTTGGGACTCCACCCTATTTTGGGTAATTGACGCATCTAGGAAAGGAATCTAACAATAGCTATCCACAAGAGGCTATTTTGAAAGACCTAGGACCTCAAGGCCATTTGCATCTTAACATCGACCTCGATCATAATCGGTTGGGAAGAAATTGTTTTAGGATTCGCCGTCCAGGACCGACGGAGAATGCTTCGTAATCATGTGGTACTTGCGTCATACTTATGCGATGCGTTTGTATATACGCATAGACGACTTTGTGCACTAGCCTTCAGTTCTACTCCGACTACTAACAATGATGGTCGTTTAAGTTGATAATAAGCTCCCGATTTCCTAGATTCCGTTGAAGATATCCACCTTGTCCGTGAATATTGGAAGGCCATAGAAGAGTAGGGTTCTTTTCACGAAGGACCTGTACACCAGTAGCACGGGCCCGTCTAGTGAAGCAAACAGCTATTGACAGACTTCTCTAGATTCGTTGAAGGATATAACCTCAGCTGCGAATATGGGAGGGACGAGCAGGAGGCTAGAACCAACTCCTTGTCAAGAGATTTCATTATGCCAGCACCTCGCGTTCGTCTAATGAGTCCAACAGCAGCAGCCAAAAGGAGTCGGGGAAGGAGGCGTGAGTCGGACGTACCATGAGGGAGCTGGGTCGGTGGGCGATGAGGTGGCCGCGGCGGCGGCGGCGGCGGCGGCCGCCTTAGCGGAGAGGTGCATCCCGCCGAGCTCCACCGCCGCCAAGTCGGGAGCGTTGGGCGCGGACGGCGGCATCGGCACCGGCGAACTGAAGGAGCGCTCGTGAGGCACTCCGCTGCTGCTAGTGCTGAAGCAATAGCGAAAAACGGTTTCATACACTAGTCGAGCCATTAAAAGCCTCTGTTATTACGCATCTGCCGTGCAAGATAAGACTGAAGGCAGCACTAAGACAAAGCCGGACCAAGTTTGCAGTTGGAAGGATGAATTTAACAATAAAAAGGGGAGTTAGACCGAGGTTAAGATGAGATAGAACTTCGGAGGCGTCTCTTCATGAAAAACTGCAAAATGCATAGGTCTCTGGTTGGCGGCCTCAATTTAAATGAGGCATTTCGTTAAGAGAATTGATTCATACTAGTTTTATATTTTAAATAATGGTATCCATGTTTCGATAACGACAGGTGCATCTTGATTTTTTGTTGCTTTAAATATATATATGTCGTGATATTCTGAGAGTTCAACTGCACCAGCCGCCTCTGCAAACAGCCTAATCTAACCGACTGCCTATTTTGGTCTCACAAGTAACCACAAGAACAATATCATACATCTAGGAACTTGAAGAACATTTCTTAAATCTTTTTTTCATTATAGTCATCTCATCTTCGACCTAAACTAGGAATAACTGTCGTAGCTTCCAAGTCTAGTAATACACGAAACAGTTACCAATATCTGCAAGACGATAAAGTTTTAGTTGGTGGTTCTACTTTTCAAAGCTAGATGTTTCCATTAGCCGGGGAAAAAAAACTTCTCGAAATCGTCCGATGAGCGAAGGAAAGATGCAGAGCCAAAACGAGGTATATTTTAAGCTCTACCACTTTTTTTATGGGTTAAAGTTGCCTTTTTTGTAATCCAGTGGTTTGTGCACGGGTAAAAAGTCACTGCAACCTTAACATTTTAAATCCTTGGTGTACTATAGGTATCAACAAGTTCCTAATTTCTAGTCAAATTTCAAAGGCAGCAGCAGGGAACAAAACAAACAAAACGCCCTTGTCACTAAGAGATTCCATGAATATAAGGCAGTGTACTGACTAGGGCACCAAAAGTTTATTCCCACAAGCTTGCCTGTCTCGACGGATTCGGTACTAAAAAACTACACACTCAGATGGGCAGGCCCCATCCACCAGGCAAGAGTGCACTTTAGGGACATCGAGTGTAGCAAGTGGCTGCCAGCAATGACATGCAGCAGCGGCAGCAGCAGCTCGTACAAACAGGTCGACCGGTCAAGCGACTAACAGAAGTCAGCGAAGCGTACCGGAATGACACCCGAAGCCGGGGTAGCAGTATTCATTTCAAACGGGAGAAGTGCACCTGAGGTCACTGCCACCAACACCACCAGTGCTGGCATCAAAGGGGTGGGGCACATGTATTAAACACACAACTGACACTAAAGCCCGATGCACCGTGGAGATAGGTGTTCACGCACACTACACTGCCTCCTTTACAAGTTTAAACCATTCCTCATCACTCATGTCGGTGATCACTACGAGAATGGGTGATGACTGGAATCCCACCTCGGATTCACCATGGAACAGAATAACTTGTGGCATGATGATTCGTCTCTGAACAGAACAATCCGGCGGCACGAACAGGAGAATTGCAATGCAGAATGCAAGGAGGCTGAGGTCACGAGAAGAAATTCGTTCTATAACGGAGCAACTGTGCTCAAACAGCAACCGACTTCCTCGAAAATTTGCAGAGATAAGCTTTGAAGAACAGAAGCATCGGAAAACGGACTTTGTTGAGATAACTGAATGTTTCAGCCTCTACAGTGAAGATAAAATTTAACGAAGACCTTTACTACTGAAGTCAGCCGATTTTTAAGCCTAGGTTGAGCACCATTCTTTAAATTCTAAATTCAGTAAGGCAAAAGCCTAGTTAATCGACAACAGAATTAAAGCAGTTTCAAGGAGACCCTCCCTCTAGGACAAGTTTCAAATAACTTGTTCTAACAAACAATTCTAGTCCGCTTCGGTTTGAGGCTGTAACAGACGCTAATGGCAGTGCTTATTTGGATTAAAACTCCTTGAGGAACATGCGTGGGACCCTTCCTCCTCAAGATAAACACCCGAGGGGTGAGGCCTGGCAAGGCCTACCAAAGGGCTGAATCACAAACGAAGCTTAGAGCAACTGCACCAAACCGAGGCACTCACTGAGGCTTAGTACCGGATCGTCCACCATAGCATATGCCCTTCCCAGTTGGCAATTTCTTGGGGCAGAACCACAAAAGCGAGATTTCCTTATCTATTTAATATCATTTAATTTTTCGAATTTAGAAGTTAATAATAAATTTTAATTTTCTTGATGAGACAGTCAAATTTCTCCCGAACGCCATGTATTTTTTACAGGTTCCACACTCATTTTATAGATAAGGCATTTGAAGGGAATAAATCAATAGCGCCCAAGAAGCATTTCAAACGACACCTCGTTCTGCCATTAATTGGAACTTAAAAACCTTTGCTGATTCCACAATCAAACAGAGACATCATTGTACTACCACCGTGAAAAGTGTAAGTGGAGTGAATAGGGTGGGAAACGCGATTGTGGGAAGACGTTTCTAGCAGCGATTGAAGTACACCGACGATGCACTGTGAAAAAGGTGATTGTAAAAGTTCATCTAAAAAGAGGTTATCAAATAATGCTCTCTGACTGAAACTTGGGAGGGGGCGGATGGTATTAAACAAAGACTTTGGGGTGCATAAAAGGCTACTTTCTATCACCCAGGAATCTTTCAAGTAAAGACCGACAAACCAACCTCTACTCTACCTTAGGAAATCAGGGCCTAATACTAGATACATTTAAAAAGGATAAAAAGGGCGTGAGAAAGGGGGAAGCGTACCCAGGATACAGGTCCGTCGGCTTGTAGCCGAGATGATCGGAAGGGGCGGAGCGGGAGGTTTCGCCGGCGGCTGCGGCGGCGGCAGCGGCGACGGCCTCAGCGCTCAGGCCCAGGTCGGAGGGGTTGAGGCCACACTCGCGGATGGCCGTGATGAGGTTGCGCGTCTTCACGCCGCAGTGCGACGCCACGTTCTTCTCGCAGCGCCGGTGGATGTTGGCCTTGCAGACCTCGCACTGCAGCCCCTGCCGCATAAGCCCGAACAGCAGCGAGCCGCAGTGCTCGCAGAACGTCGGCAGCATGTACGTGTGCACACGGAACTTGTGCGGCACATTGATGTTGAACCGATTCTGAGGACAGGCAATCACAAAAGAGGCCATCAGTTGCATAAATACCATGGCTAGAACACACCAACTAGCTGCTCGAAACTGCACCAATCAGTAAGTTTATTGATGAGGAGACATCGAGAAGGTGCTCCATTTATTCGATTTTGAGTTATGTGGTAAAAGAAGTCTCCAAAAAGGAACAGCATCCAGAGCCACTGCTACGTAGTGCATAAATAGTCACCTGTGGAGGTGGAGTACCTGTGATGTACAGGGAATAAGCGCCTTTGTGGATGACGCATTCTTGCCCTGCGTGTGTCAACCCTTCACTTGGCCTAACGGAGCTTTAGCCCTTCGGTCCAACACTCCAATTCACGAAAAAATACTACGTAAAGTCTGAAGTTATAAGCTGCTTTAGAGTATGTACTTACTAATGAGTGCAAGGACAGGGAGATACGTCCCAGAAATTAGGATAAGGAGCGCGGTCACTAGCACTACCGAAAACTAGACTACATGTACCCTTTGGTGCAGTTTTGACTTCGTTCTAGTTTTCAGTGCTTGATTCCTCAAGCTGCAGCGCGAACAGTCAACTCTCCCAAATTATTTAACAGATCGGAGGAAGTTCTTTTAAGGTTTTCTTAGAAGACTGGTTTTTGATATACTTGAGCTAATCCTTCCTCGAGGAAACAGGGGTTTCGGTGGGTACTTTGAATGCACCACCACACTGAGGACCCATAATAACTTTCCGGATTGATGCCCACAACTTGTCAAGGACTATGGTGTCAAAACCAAAGGATCGACAATGAGTGATTACCGGCCCAAGCTAGGCTGGATAGCGACACGTTTGCAAGACGAGCCTATTGCATTGTTCGACCAATTGAAAGTGAAGTTATCGCCTTCCGGAGGAAACCAGGAATGTGTGGAGAGGCGGAACGAGAGAAGTTGGATGAAGAGTGGAGAGAGAGCGAGATAAAAAGCGAGAGACGCGCCCTCCTGCTTCTGCTGTGTGCTTTAGGAATGTCTGAAGACGTGTACGTGTGTGTGCTGTGTAAGACAGAAACTGGAATTCGTCCGGATTTTTTACACAAGTGTCTGAAAGCTCCCCTGCTGCTCCACTCTACCCAGTTCCATTGGAAGAAATTGATGACAAAATTTTGCAAATAGTCAGAGAATAGAAGCGTCAAAATTCCCTACCTCTTCACACGATAAAAAAACCTTGATGGGCTTAACCCCTAGCAGCCTACGAGTGTTCATCCCACTTTTATGTTGCCCAATGTCTCCCTCTCCCCTTGTCTAGCCAAAGTCGACAATCGATTAGCGATCGCATTAATTTCCCACATGCTGAGGATGGAATCATGACCCTCCACTCGCATACATTCCTACAGCAATTAACCAACTCTGTTCACTTCAGGCCAAAGAAAATACTAACAATTTTTAGGTCGGAATTGTTCAGAAAACGAGCAATCTACTTAGAGTACGGACCACAGATCCAAAAGGAGGAAATAAACTGGAAATATAAAGCTTGCTTGAAAGAAATATAGTGAAACATGGCCCCGGCTTTGCTTTTTTTGTTCCAGAAGTGTCCAGTCATTTAAGTTAATTGCAAAGGAGCCTAATTACTTTGTGCACTTTTGCAGGTCTCCAGGGCAGTAGTGTGATAATAGCAAGAACACCATGCCTTGGCCCCCTTGGCGTGTCCCTTCCAGTGTGTGAGGACACGATAAATAGCCGAGATGCCCCTGCTCAAATACACAACCACGGAGGTGCGCAGCCCATTTGGGACAGACACTAGGGGCTTCTAGAGACCAGGCAAGTGCACGCGTGCTGGGTTGGCACGTGCGCACGCGTGGGTTCTTCCCAATGCGCACAGGCAGCAGCACTCTATTAATAAAGACACACACAGAAGAGGAAGCGTGAAATGTGCGCGCATGCGGGCACGCAGTCACCAGCCTCATTCCCTACCCAGCCCGCCTCCAATCTCTTCTGTGGAGCGCTCTCCGCACCGCCTAGCGAGTGCGTTCGACTATGCCTCTCTCTCCCTGCGCTCGCTCTAATGTGATGCTGCTGCTGCCACTGCCTCGGTCTGCTCGCCACTAGTTCGCTCGTTAGCCAGTTCGGTTGGCCATCCACCGCCATCGTGACCACCGCCGCTGCTGCTGCCACCACGCGCACCAGTTAGTTAGGACCTTCATTCTCTCTCGCGCTGCGATAGACAACAACATTCCCTTGGGAGAGCGACTCAATTTGTGTCCATCTTCAAAATAGATGGAAAAAGGCAACTAACGAACGGATGTGCAGAAACTTTCCGCAGCGGAAATGACACACAAAAACACGTATACACATAAACAAAGGGCTACGATCTCTATTTCTCACTCTCTGTGTAAGCACTACTGGATAAACAAGAACCCTCGACTATATTCGTCGCGCTGTAAAAGAGCTTAATTGGCGATTACCACGCTACAGGCCGATCAAATTAAAAGTTTTTCCCTAGGTATCTCCGCCTGATTGCCGACAGTGCGAGTTGGTTGGGTGAGTGGTGGCGTGAATCAAGCACCTACAACCGAACACCGCGTGAGGTCCATAGGATTACAGATATGCCGTAAACAGTTAAGCCACCGATGGTTAGCTTAGAGACGAGCAAGCGTTAGCGAAAGCCATGTGTGTGTGTGTTTTGATCACTCACCGTCCATCACCTGATCCAAATTGCCTGCGTGCACAAAAATGGGTGTATGGAAGTTGGCACAAAAATAACCTCACTGGAATCAGCAAACAAATCGAGGCACAAACAAGCACAAGCGAAATAAAGGGGGAGGGTGGTTGGCTCCGAGAGGAATTTACCTGGAGGACCGAGTTAGGACCGGTGGGTGGAAGCTTGACGCCTGGACACTGGGTGATGACGTTCTGGTAGCACCGTTTGTGCACCACACAGGTACACACCTGGCACTGGTACGCTTGGTTCCACAAACCCCAAATGAAGTCGTTGCAGAGTGAGCAGAAGGTAAACTGTTTCAGCACCGTCACCTGCAAGAAACAAAACACTTCTTAATTATCCAAAGAGCCTATTACATGACTTAATAACCACATAGGATGCATAAAAAAACAGGGTCCCTATAACCTATGCGGTACAGTGTCAATATCGGAAACTTGATAAGGACGGAAGAAGCACAAATTAAAAAATTAGAAAGGGCAGATAACTAGCCTGGAATTTGTGTCCTTTGGCTTGATGGATACGTCGCCTCAAGGCGCCAGCACGATAGTGCTTGGCATGCAGTACACCGCCACTAGCAAGGGTGTTGTCTTTGTCGAAAGCCAACTTGGGTGGTTCATCGGTGCGTGTGCCAAGAAGATCGATCTGGAGTTTGAGGCGTCCCTGAGGCTGCAAGTCGAGCCAGAATTCGTCGCCGGCTCGGACGTTGCGCATGAGGATCTCCGCGATGGCCACAAAGTCATCCGGGGGAATGGCGGCGTCATGGTAGACCGTGAAGGTGAGACGCTGTGCGCTGGTGACCTCCGCCTTCACATCCTCTTTCCAGCGCGGCGAGTTCGTCTTGGACTTGGTGGAGGTCTTGGCGATGGCCAGGTCGTCCACCTCGATCGTCACGTAGGGGTCGAGCAGCTCGTAGAGCTTGGCGGCTGGACCGACGGCGTGCCGAGTGGCACAGGCAGTGGCCTTCAGCTCTGTCGCTTCAATTACTTGGATGTGGATGGTGCCAGAGAAGTACTCCATTCTTATGGGCAATGGAAAATAAACCTGGACGAAGTGGTAAAACGCAATCATTATTTTAATGATACACAGCCACGACTAGAATCACACAAAAAATATCGCGAAATATTTGTGGTAATAAATCAAAGCATGCAAAAAAATGTTCTACAAAATTTGATTTAAAAGGATACGAAGTTTTTCTGATAAAAGAAACCTAAATAGAGTAGAATATAGGGTAAAATAACCACATGAATATCATCAAATACAACGCAGAATGGAAATAGCAAATGATACAGACTAAAAACTACAAAATCCATAATCACCCATATAAAAGAAGAAAAATAAACTCCAATATAAAATAATTTTGAATATATCGAGCTAAAATTACTCAAATAATACATTGGTAAATTTTTTCAGCATATTACGTAGTAATAAATATTATGTAAAGATCACTTAACAAAATAGGTAACATTTAACCAAATAAAAAGCCTGGAATTGGAAATCAATATGCACCGCTAACTTCGAATAGATAGAGAAAGCCCTCTTAGTTGTAAGAAGACTACGTGTCCCAATCAACCAACGAAAATCCAGCAATCATTAAAGTGGGCTCCCCGCCATACCTGCCTATCATAGCTATGCTAAACAATTTTTTGGCCATTGAGAGAGAACCATCGCACCACAAATGTTCTGGATGATTTATCAATAAATAATGGCCCAAACACAATTTATGCCTCTCTTAATAACATCCGGATGAAACAAATATTCTAAACTTGATAAACTAGATAAATCTTGCAATCTGGTTTTATTCAACTAATCATGACATTTATTTTTTAAACAGTGTATAACAAGGTCTTTGAGCTTGACTAAATTATAAAAATCTTGCCTAACCAGAATCACTGATTAGTATATTCGTAAAACTACACAACACAATACAATACAATACACGGAGGAATTGCCCATTGACACATTTTTGAATCACTATCATCCGAAAATATAGACTGAACTCTATCCATAATGGTGCATTCGCATAATTTATTGCTTGATAAGTCCACATTGAAGAGCGAAGAATATTTAATTTTATTCGAAGTAACATACTGTGTCATCGATACGTATTTTGGAAATATAACTGGTCCTGCTCATCGATGGATCGTATTATTATGTATCCTGGATGGAGGGACAGATAATTGAGTCACAATGATGACGATGTTCTGAAGAGAAAAAGGGCAAATCTCCCCGAAACTTTTTAAAAATGTAAATACCTTATGACGGATACCAATCTGATGACTAGTTCCCTTATTTGCTTTTTCATGAATCTTATTGAGGTTCTGACTGTCAAAGATAAAAATTATTGTGTAAAACAATATGCAACTGTGTGGCTTTTTAAGGAACATTTGCCTACAATTCCGTTGTGACTGACAACTTGATAAAAAAATACTTTCTAAATATACTTGCAGTACATAAGCTTAGGACAACAACAATTGTTGTTATTTGATAATTTTTAATAGTTTGCAGTTAGTTAAGATCAAAAATAAACTAAAGTAAACTAGCTTAAAGAATTCTGCAATGATAACTTAATTTTAACTATGAAAACATATAATCAAGACCAAATAAAAGGCAAAATATGGTCGAATTCGAAGGAAAAGAAGGAAAAGACTATCACTTATCCATAAAACGTCATTAATAAATCGTGAAAATCTAAAAAAATGAGAACCATACAGGCGGTGCATATATTAATAAAGCTCCATTTGATCAAGGAGGCATCGTGATCTAAAGATATTAAATAGATAAAATAATAAACTAAAATGTATTAAAAGTAAAACTTAAAAAATTAATGTGGTTAAACACATATCAGAAACTTTTGGAATGTTTGTTTTTCAAAACAGTTTCTCTGTTTCATCAACGACCTTGACTCGTTTAATTTCTTTTATAGTTGATGTGCGCCGCTTGATTGTCTTTCATCCTACTGTAATTGCTTGCATACAAGGTTCTCATTCCCCGTGACACCAGTTGAATTCATATTGTCTTCCATGAATTTTATTATTTCTTGTATCATGCAAGTTTTTATCCAAGATAGTTTCATCGGTAACTACTTTAAACATCTCGCTTAATGCAATACATATACATGAGATTTCGTGCGTGCTTCATTCCGTGTTGATGTTTGATATCCTTACTTCATAAAATTTTCCTTATTCAGAACTATTGCTTTGATTTTGATTTTATATTCCGGGGTTTTTAATAATCCCCTTAGATAGTTTATAGAGGGTCATAGCCTTTCTTAATTGTACGTATAATATATTGATTCCCATTTTCGAGCACAATTTACCCATCTCGACTTTCTTCTGGTTTTATTTAGCTTAATCAGACTTGGACTCCCCAATGATTCTTCGGACATGCCTTATGTGTACTGTCATCATAGCGTTACTTCTGGAGTTTGTTTCCACATATGGCAATCCTAGCTGTGCTGCTGTTCAACGACAGTGGTCTTCGCATTTCGGAGGCCGTTACTCACCCAACAGGAGATGTAAGTTCTGATTATTCCTAATTTAAATTCCTTAGCGGACGAAAATTTTTGTGGGAACTCCAATATCTGCTGCCACAGAGATATGCTAGTGGGCATGGCTGAAACGAGTGAGCAAGACGCACGAAGGCTGTTAAAAAATATTCTTGAAACAAACGCCGAAAACTTTCGTAACGACACCTTGGTCCTGAAAAGTAACCTATCCAGTTCATTATATCTAATTCACACCTTCATTAAGCGTATGTGATTGATAACCTGGGCAGGACTATGGAGCAATTGCATACCCAGCTTCGAGCTGACTTCAAGTACAAATTTCAGCGGCACGAGCAATTCTTCCTCAAGTTCTTCACAACCATACAGGGTTACCTGTTTGGGACTCTTGACGGTCTACCGGCTCTAGTCTCTTCGTTTTTCGATGAACTGACTCTGCGGGTCACCCAGATCCTCCTCAATTCCAACTCGAATGATGCTCACACCAAGTGTGTGGTGGAAGGTTTGAGGTCCAAGCAGCCTTTACACGGAATCCCCTCCATAATCACTAGCATGACGATGGAGGCTTTTCCCCTTGTACGTTCGGCAATCAACTCCATGGCCTTTGCTCGTGAAACTCTCCTTGCCGCGTCTATCACCGTAGGTCAATTTGCCAAATTATTTGATTTTCTCTTTGGGAAGTCGAGTAAGTAGTAGTACGAATTGATTTTAAATTAGTGATCCGAAGCAACTACGGTTGTCTAGTATCCTTGCTAAGAGAATAGAGTTGACAAGTAGCTCACTCTACCCATAAGATAGATTTCAATTTTTTTCATTTCCTCATTTTGATGTAGATCGATCCCTCGTCGCAGTGTATCGGGCAATACCAGCAACTCCGATTCTGCAGCCTCTGTGCAGGCCTCTTAACCGCCTCGCCTTGTGAGTCTGACTGCCAAAACCTTGGAGAAGTCTGTGCTCCTCAGCATCGGCTTCTGGGTCCTCTATGGCGAACTTTCATCAGTAAGTTCGATTTTTTGGAATCGCCCCCCTTTTCCATCCTTGAGTGTTTCAAACTCTCTTCACAGTTAATAAACTTGCTTAAGTTTGATTGATTATAGTGAAATTTTCTATTTCTTCATTAGTTTTACCTCCTTTTAGAAGTTATAAAGTAGCTAATATAATCTTGATTCATGAGCCCCTTCAACTTGGGAGACAGCATGTGCTTTTTTAGTTGGTTGATCCAACTTTGGTCTAGACGCAGGTGTAGACAACCATTACTGCTCTGGGATTGATAAAATCAGCTTTTGCCTTATGAAACATAAACTGAACGCTAGTCGTAAAATGTAGGATGTGTGGGTTTGTGGTCTTAAATAACAGTAAGAAATTCATTTAATTTGGTCAAGTTATTTTTGAACACAGCCTCAAATTAGAAATCCCTATATACTTCGGAAGCGTAAATTACATACATTGCAAGTTTAATTTTCATTTTGTGAATTGTCTCGTGTTGTAACATCAACTTTGGTATTAGAAATTTTGATAATTATTCACTGAAAGTAGACTCCACCATAAAATCAGTAGTCATTTGTTTATAATGTTTTTTTGTTCAATATAATAAACCCTATTGTAAGTATTAATATATTTTACATTTCCCAAAACGCTCATCTCATTTTAAGATTCTTAACATAAAATTATACAACGTGTGGGTACGTTGACTTTGTCCAATGACTCTTACATATTTATAATTTTGGGGACAATTTGCATTGAAATCCCGGCATGAACCCGGACAAGCGAGGCCGGCTCCACTTCATACTTTTTCCCCTTTTATAAGTTTCTCCCGTCCTCTGCTCCTATTTCGCTGCGGCTATTTTATTGAAAAACTTTACTACGTTTCAGCGTTTGTCTTCCGTTTCCATGGTCCACCAATTAAGAGTCTAAAAAGTGTCTTACTTCCCGATTGCTACCTTGAAAGGTTGAGTTATGAACTAGTGACCCTGTCTAATGTTTATTGCCTATAGATACCCAAAAGACTCACTCCCTTATTAATGTATCAACAGTGGAGTGAATGTATCCATGGGGATTCGGCAATGCACTTTCATGCTTTGTAAATTGATCAATCCTACCTATGAAAGGCCAACGTTAAAATCTAGTTTCTTAGGGTCATCTGGGATATGTTAAAAATCCTGTTAACAGCTTACTTAGCCTGCTTCTAGTATTTAGGCACCGACATTCCCCTTTTTTACTAACGCGTTTTGGTTAACTTGCTTCTAAGTTCGTTATGGTTGTTGTCCTCATTTTCCTTTCAATGTAGCAGACCAAAGCATTACAGCTTCTTGCTGATCCTGCTCCGAGGTTTGTTTGCCCCTGATTTTATTTACATATCCACTTGAAATCCCCCGTAATGAGGATGACCGCCTTTGCAAGGTGAATTGTCCGCATGTTCCCTCTTTTTTCCCTACCCCCTTCTCGGTGGTAGAGCTTACTCACTTGCTCTCGGGTGAGCAGCTCAGGGTGTGAAGCGGTGAAATTGGGGTGGGTTTTTAAGGAGTTCTTGCCTTTTCTCCTTCAGTGTCTCTTCAGCAAGTCCTGGAGCAGGTAAACAAGTTTCCCAAGGTCCACCGGCCTCTTCAAATGCATCTTACCGACGCAATCATGAACCTCAAGTCAACCTTCACTCAATACGAACACGAGGTATGTTTTGAATGTCACTTTTGTCTAAATTTGCAACCGGGTTCTCTATTTCCTCTCGCCGTTGCATAGTAGATTTCTCAAAGATGCTAAAGGGAGTTTAAACTCATTATCTGAGCTCATCCATAGTAATCTGGAATTCACAAAGAATACTTACCTGAAGAAATAGGATTTCGCAATTTTTAGTTTCAGATGCAATCCAAATGATTATTTAAAATGAAAATAAGTATTAATGTGTTGGCTACTAGCGCGTAAGCCACGCCCAAACCATCTGTAAAATCGGTTTTCTCGTCCCTTTTTGAAGAGCTATAAAAGGTTCTAGCCTCCCTGTGGCCTTAAATTTTTTCAAACCCATGGATGTTCCGTCCTTGTTAAGGAAAATTAATAGCCCTTTTCAATGGAAAATTCCCTTCGATAGTTTCGTTGTGGTGCGCAAATCTCCTTGTGAATAGCATTCCGTTCTGACCAGTGCAGATTATGGTTATACGTGGGTTTCGAACTTGAAGCTACCAGACGGGGTATTCTTCAATGCGAATGGCTCTATACTTTGCTGAGAGTTATAGAATATTTCGGTTGAGAGAGGTTTTAATTAACCGTAAATTGAACTGGCTAAACGTCTAGTCCCTAGAATCAATAAGCTTTTCTAATTGCATGTTTAATGTGCGTATTTGTGGTTTGAACAAAGTGAGGTATGGGTTCTCGTTAATTGTTAGCTTTTTAAGGAATTTGTGAATTGTAAGCAGAATTTAATCTCCACTTTGCCCTAGGTGCATGTGATAGCCACTGTTCCAGTGTAACGACATTGATCTATACAATATACCTTTTTTAACTTTATCCCTCCTAACCAATTGCGTGGTAACATTCTGAGTGTCATTTCCTCTCGTGTGCTGGGGAATCAAGTTTCCTCCAGGAGGCTGGTGCTAGTAAAACCAGAGGGCTGTCCCAAGTGCCATTTCCATGCTGCCTGGTTCCCGAAGGCGATGACAGAATGCCTGGAGAGACACGAAAAACGACTGTTTTGCCCACAGGGGCCGGCGACGTGGGCTTGATTACGCTATCACCCACCGAAATGCCAGCATAGCTCTCATTTGGGCAGGGCTAGACCAACCCCTCTCCTCCGATCGAAAACAATCGCATTCCACCAGCTGCGTGTGTGTGTGTGTGTCCATTGTCGAGTTTTCCTGCTATGCTATCGTATTTTTTCTCAATGCGTTGTAGAAAAATTTGACACCAGTCACTCACGTCCTCGGTTTGTGCGCAGTGTGAAAACATGATGGCGAAAGACACAGGAAAAAACCCAATAATTACTACTTTTGACGTGTTTGGAACGTGAAGAAACATAGTAGTGGATGACTTTTTCTTTGAACGATAGTCGGGTTAATCTTAAACACTCGACAACCTTCCGATATTTGTTACTTTCAAGGAAATAGTATCTTGACTGACGCTCGTCTAGACTGTCAATGTGAAGCATTTCTTGTAACCCATTCCATTTTTGTGTTTCGTTAGTTCCCTTATTATTTTTAAATTCCATGTTTTTGTTTCTTAAAACTGGTGAGTTGTATCGAACTCTTTTGTAGAAACTTTGCTGTATTTTGCTGACGTCTTCGTTATAAATATGCTCAAATGGAATCTAAACGTAAAGAAACGCTTCCTAGTTCAGTTTCAAAACCAATGCATAGTGTCGGTATTTCCATACGTTGGAATAGAGGAACTGTGGTAGATGCAGGATGTTCGCAATTAACATCTCCACGCCTCGTTAATGCTTACTGCTTTTTTGACCTAGTACCTAGACCACGCATCGCTACATAAGCCCATAAGACCTCCCACTTGGACAATGTCCAACTAAAGGGTAATGCTTTATGAGCGTTAATTACATTCTGGAAATGGTCCAAGTATCTGGCCACCTGCGTTTTTTCCTCTTGTCCCATCTACCGCCTCACCCACTTTGCGGTTCCGCTCACCAATCTGTTATGTCACCTTGGTGCCTCCGCACACACACGCGCAGATTTCTGGCACGGAGACGCGGAAGCACTTCATCATGGCAATTACTTGCGGACCACCACTTCAGTCCGTCTCTCGGTCAAATGCTTTATGTGGGAAACGGATCGGAGCCGTAACAACTTGGTGGGAGGAGGGATAGGGGGTGGGGGGTAAGACAGTGACAAGAGACAACTGTGTGTTCTTTACCTCTCGGTTTCGGGGTGAAACAGTTGTGTGCTTCCGCGAAAAACTCCTCCCCAACAACTGTGCCTCTGCGGCGGTGGTGGCGGCTGCCGTCATTGCAGAGCCTCTGTGGTTGAGTGTTTGTCGCAGTCCATCAGTCTGGCCGGGGGCAAACGCCGAGGAATGCCGCCTTCAATGGCGTCGATTCTGGCCATGTACACACACTGCAAGCTGCTCTGTCTTGTATTACCTTATGGGCATGTGGGCTGTTTGTGTGTCGAAGGTTCGACTTTTCGGAAAAACTCTCAAAATTCTGGCGCAAATAGAGGGTGGGACTCTTATTACACTCGTGAAATTTGTAGGTAACTGCAAAACGCAATAGATAGATAAATTAAACGACCGTCGACGAGTTTTATATAAAGTAAACATCACCACTAGTGTCTATTACAGCCTCAATTTGGATCCTAGAGCCAGCGGATTTTTTAATTTCCCTAGATATGGAAAGTGGTCTCCAAAAACCAGTCGCTTTACATCTGTCATCGATTAACTGTGTTTTCGTGGCACTGGCACGATAGGTCCACTTAGATAAAAGCGCATCGGATGGTTAAAATGATCTGGAAAAAAACATTTGAACTGATGTTATCAGCTTAAAAATTTGCTGACAAGTACTTTTCTAACTTGCGCCTGAGGTATGGCGAGGAAGTTGGCCTTTGCGATTCTTGGGTGCGTAGCAGCGTAGGTCTTCATTGAGTCTAATCATTCAATTCACCTGGAGACAAATACCATGGTTCTCCTACAGCATCTTCTGTTGATTTTCCTAGAAATAATTCGTGCAATAGTGGTTCGATGGTCTTTTTGTCACAACAACCGCGTCAAATTTTACATTTCAATTCTTCAGTTCATGCCACCAGATTATTTTCAGTGTCCAGCGGGGCTTTCATTGAGCAGTGCCCACAATCTCCTTATAAGGTTCATGAATGACGAGAATTGTCATAATGGGAAGTTCTTTTCCATGGTGAATCAGGTGGTTTTCTGTCTATACCCCTTCTCCCTGTTGTCACCGACCACAGATGAAGCGTTTAAACTTGTGGTCGGGGAAGCATAATGTGCTCAAGAACACCTTTGATGCATCTGGAAAAAACAGCAAACAAGTAGTTTTCTGCGGAATTTTCGAAGCAAAGTCTATTTCGCGTCTTTCAGCTTCTCTCCAACTGCTCAGCCTACGCAACCCTCGCCCCTCCGCTTCCAATGCAGTCGATGGACGAGGCGGGTCTGCGGAGGACGCAGCGCCAGGCTCTTCCGCCCTATTACCGGCAGTCGCCGCCTTCACCGCCGCAGCCAGGAGCACACGGCGCCTTCGAGACAAAGCCCCTGCCTTCTGTCTACCTGGGCGAGCAGAGCACCGTGGCTCTTCAGAACTGGGCCCACGAAGTCAAACTGCGCGTAACCTTTCCTCCTTCTCTCGCTCTTTGTCTAATATTTCAATTCAGACGGATAATATTTGATGAGAAGGCCTATTGCGCTGCTCACATGAAGCAAATTCAAACGCCATTGCGAAAATGTGATGCGATATGCGCACAGCGAAAGGCCCGGTCACCTCGGACGCTACAAAACAACTTGGGTAAAAAGGGTTTGCTGCTCAACTGTCAGCCCGATGTCAGTTGACGGCCTCAAGAATAGAGATGCTTTTCTGTACTTTACCAGCAGTTTGGCAGGCACGGAAGCCGTGTTTTTTGCAAGCGCAAGACTTACTAGCATTGATTGCGTCTTCAATGACACTTTCTTATGCTTTAGTGGGATAATGGGACTAGTCTAGTTGGACAAATACCGTCCCTTGGAGTGTCTTCTTTCGTTCATTAAAGAAGCCGTGAAAACTATTTTTCACTTACTTTCTCATTACTTAATCCCGTCAGAAGCGGTATTTCTTAATTGATAAATTTTCATCCCTATTCACCACAAGTGTATTGAAGTGAATTATTTCGGAATAAAAAGAACGGATTTAAATAAAAAATTTCACTCTAAAATGAATGCCTGTAAATCTTTCGTGTCCGTCGAAGGATAAGAAAATTGGGCAATAACAGAAAGGCCGATTCGTTTCGCTGCCGACAGCCTGAGTCAAGATGGGGGTAGAAAGGAGTTTCTAGTGTGATAAGACAAAGCAGCCAAATATCGATTAGTCTGTCTGATTCAAGAGACAGAGGAAATCGCAAACCAAGTAGGTTTCCTCGTGAATTTCCCTTTGAAGACTCAAGTGGTAACTGTTCCGCTTCTTCTCAAAGGCTTGCTGATGTCTCTCCAGCCCTAAATCTTCCGACTTGAATGTGAGAGCTGCGCTCACATTTTGTGCCTCATTATCATAATTTATTCTAAACTTTGCGTTGGGAAAAAAGGGAGCCTTTTTCAATCCTCTTCTGCGATACAAGCATTTATCTTTGTTATGTCTGGTCGTAATCCCATTTCCTTCCAGGTCTCGCTGTGTGTGTGGATGCAGTATAGTGTACCCTTTTTCCAACATACATCACTCCATTGGGGTGAAAAGTACACACGGGGCTTTATGCATTGCTACAAATGTCATCCTGTTTATCTGGAGTAAAATAAAGGCGTTTTACAGAATACTGCTCCCCATCCTCTGTTATACCAGCAATGTTTTGAATTCTCCTGCGCCATTCTAACTTTTCTATGAAAACACCACCTGCGTGCCAAAACCGTCTGGGTATATTGAAATATTGCGACTTCTATCCCATTGTCTTCCCCTTAATACCCCCCCCCCAGAGTCAAAGCACCAAAGATTAACGATATTTGGCGTGACTTCGGGGAGTACAGCAGCTGATGCCGACTTATCACTGCAATACCTACTAGCTTTCGCTTAGGTTGAAACCCTCTTTTGCACTCACCGTACACTTTGCGGAATGTTTATTCAATGCAAATTCATTTTGCTGCGCTACTTTTTCACTAATATCCGGACTGAAATTTCCAGTTCTTCGTTATTGGTCATTTCGTTAAGAGATGCCATAGCGAGACCTCTTGGTGGATCCGAAGCTCCAAACAGGCGTTTGGGGCACTTGGGTGTTTAGATCCGGTCTTCTGGTATCTATTTTCCCACACATAGGTGTATGGTAGATCACTTAGCGCTCGCCCACCTAATTGAAACGAAGTTTTGTCATCGAAAGTTAAGGTTTTTTGTACGTACTTATGTAAATTAGCAGGGTCTATTCGCAGTTGTTGAAGTACAACGTGGATGTGTATTATTTGGTCTGCGGCAAGCGATGTACTTATGTGCCTTCCTTGTCTCCTTGATTTACGGAGCCGACGCGGTTGGTGTCGCATCCAGTGCTTTTGCAAGAGGGGGCAGAGACCGTTACCCCAAGCCTCTCCCTGTCTCGCTTGTCTCGTTGGGTGGCGTCTGGCTCCAAACAGACATTTAATGGTACCTTTAATGACTTAATCATTGGCCCAGCCAACTTTGTTTGCAATCAGTCTAATAGCATTGCGTAGATTAGTTTATTTTTTTGCACCTAGCAATCTGGATTTTAGAACAAAAGGGGAAAGCGACTGAAGTCAGACGTAATTGGTCTTACTTTTATTTTGGGAATATGCAATTATGTGTGCATCATTTCAACTATTTTATGGCTATATTCCTTCCCAACCAACCGAAGGGTCCCCTTGATATTACAGAGGTGGGTAATTTTCAATTTTTCAATTTTTTATTCGTATTCAGTCAACCTCGAAATTAAGCTGTAGTGGAACCCTTAATATTTCCTACCTTTGGTTGATGGCTTGGATCAACTCGTAACAAATTGCCAATCCAATAAATAAATCATTTGGCGTTTTGAAAAGCCATTCAAAAGGTTGAGTAGTTACATGCTTAAAAAACTTTTATTCAGCATTCTGGATTAATTAGTTTTATCGAAAGGAGGACCTCATCGGCACAGTGTTTATTCTTGTCTGCCGTTTAGCAATAAATTAATTTTATCCTCATCAGATTAATAAATCACTGGCATTGTTCAAGGTTTTCCAACTTTGATAAATGTGTGGGATTAACTCGGAGGATAGGCGTTTTAAACCTGATTTTTACAACTCATTTATTTACTGATAATTTTTTTCGTTATCTTAAGTATTAATTTTAGCGAAAATAAGTTGATAAAAGCCTCAATGCTTTGCCACTGCTTTTATTCTCCACATAACTCCTTGCCTAATTTTTTTGTAAAACTGCTATTTCCACTTAGATAAAGTATTTTGCGTCACGATATAAACCATCGAAATCTCCTCCAGTTAGTCCTAGCTTCGAAAGTCAGTAATGTACACCGCTGTGCCTATTTCTAGGGCCAATTTTTCCCTAGCCCCACGCAGTAGCAGCCATTAGTCTGCCCATCAAATCAACTCTCATCGAAGGGCCATTTTCCGCTAATCACTCGCAATCAGCACCCCCTTTCTCTGTTTTTAGCTTGCTCCTACCGATTGCTGCGGGCAGATACTTCAGATATTGCTAATGTCCGAACATACTGCCTTGTTGCCCGGCAACAGAAGCTTCTTGGCTGCCTCTGAGCATGCCTCTCTCTCTGCTTTTTGGTGTGTTTTTGTGCACGCGATGGTTCTAACATCTGTGTTCATTGCTCCTGATGCACTTGAGTTACCTGAGGTTCGCTAATGCTGGACATTGCCCACTAAGACTTATTTGCGGTCTCTGTCTTAACAAGCTTTTAAAACCATAAGGCAACCGGCTTCCTAATACACCTTGCTTTTTCCTAGCCATTTTTTCCTTCAACGCGTTCTTCTGGAAACCGGAATTTACTTTTAGCCATTTTCAGATCAACTACCTTTTGAGGTAATTTCAGATAAATAAATCTAGCACCTCCCATCACGAGTAATGGCTAGTTGTATTTATACCTGAAAAAATGAAATAATGATTGATCCTTGAGCGGATGTCAATAAAATGCGTAGTATACAAGCCCAAATAGGGATATTAATATAAGGGCATTAAGGAATGACAAATTAATCGCACCGCCTATTGAAGCGAATTGTCTGATTGAAGAAACATGTAAGCCTCTATAAAGGTCAGTGGAGAAGGGTTAGCATTTGTTTGAAATGCTAGAATAGCCCTCAGTTTGGTGTTTTCCCGTTTGCAAATATCACTTGGCTGGAGGTTTCTTGCTACTCTGTTTACAAAGGAGGTTACCAACACTGGAATGGCATAACTTGACACAGAACACCCTCAGATAATAGTAGCCTCTACCGTGTGAGAATTACGGCTGCTGAATTTTAGTTTCTTTGCAAGTTGATTTCGTTGTCTCGGCGTAACACGCACCACAACTTTTCTATCACCATGCGGCACGAAATGAAACCCATTCTTGGGACTTTTTATCTTCCTTGGAGTTAGCGCCTTAGTGGTTTCTGTTCGCAAGTTTGTTAAGCTTTTTCCCACAAAAGTGGCTGACCAGTCGAAATCTTTATTTACTCCATAACCGCGGAAGTAATAAATGGTTTAGTGTGTGCAGCCTTCTACTCAAAAGTCGGTTAGTTGTAATTTTTAATCAAAGTTTATTTGCAACCGCTAGTTTCCCTCTATCTGAGATCCAATAGCTTCTCATCATTTCACCTACCCTAATCTTGGTATAATGTTTCGGGGCCCTATGGAATTGGCAGGGGTAGAATGGCTATATCCTGTTTTGGTGATATTCACTGTTCAGCGAACGCAGAAGCGTAAACACTACTTACCTTATAAACACGGAATAAATCTTCTTTCCAGATCGTCGAGCGTGGAAACTTTCTCACTTTGATTTTCTCACTCGTTTGTAGGCGACTAAGGTTGCATTAATTTGTTTTAGTCGGCACTGCTGTCTGTCTGCCCCCAGTAGTAGTGATCACCCCAAGACTGCGATGTTAAACGTAAGTTCGTCAGCATTTGCGTACATTCAGGACGACTCACGTGTGTCAGCAGGCCCGTTAAAAACACTCCTCTAAAAGTCATGAAGATGATGCGTTGTCAGGTTTTCATATCATGTCCGCTCTCTCTATCACGAAGTCAGCTGCAGAACCCAACACATGGTTTCAAGGACCGATTTAATCAACCTGATTGCTCTAGTAAAACAAGCCTTTAAAATGATCTACTTTGGGAGAACTGTTAAATCACCTAACGGCATTAATTTCACATTAAGAACATGGTATGATAGATTTTAAATCGCAAATGTCTTTGGTGCATTTCACCTAAGCTGATAACTGCAAGCGTTCTAGTCATCGGTATTCGATATCTGGTTCTTTGTAGAAGTCGTTGTCAGTTTAATTGTGATGTCGAACTCTCAAGTTCAGTCAAAGCAATCTTGCGCAGATTCTTCGTAGCCAACATTGTAGCATCGTCGCCTCATCTACTCAAAACTTTGTGAATTAAGATGGAGATTTGAATTTCGTTGGCGCAATTCCACGAGCCATGTGTTTCAGCAGAAGGAAACAAGCCGATAAATTCGTTATTCTGCACCCAATTGTTCTCTTAATGTTCTTCGGCGCTCTTTGGTGAAAAGATCGGGTAAGACCCACCTCCCTCTCATACCCACCTCTGCCCCAGCTTCCAACGCCACACAAACTCACCGGAAGGGGTGTCTGGTGTGGTATGTGTGTGCAATGGGAGTGGGAGGGGTGGTCGGGTCCGTTCGAGACGGCTTTGCTCACCCCTTCCCCCGCCCTTGTCCGGGAATCGGGACTACAAAATGTGTTCGCGTGTGATGAAATGTCGGTGTGTGCGCATGTACCCCTCTCTCCTCTTCTTTGGGGTTCACAGGTGTGTGGGTATGCGCATACAGCGGTCATCTGGGCACACGATTCTGCACACACTTTCTTTTCTTAATTCCGAATTTGGCTATAGTTTGCAGTAGATAAATTTGATAGGAAAAATGGCTTGGTAACTACATTATTTGATGTATTTAGAGGAATATAAGTAGACATGGGCATTACACTATGCTTTCAAAAGGTTTTACTCAGAATTATTGTCGCCATTGACTGGAAAAGCTGGAGCAAGCTCACTTTACACTTTTCGAAGGGTCTTCTAAAAAACCGCTTTAATTCTGCCATCGATTAACTAAACTGGCAGTAAGGCGGCAACCATTGTCTCCCTCTCGGTGGAGTCCTAAGGTGTGGCCCCTCCCACAATTTTTGTCTAAAGATTTTTAGAAATATATGATCTCCTAGTTATAGCCGCCTCGTAGTCTCAATTGCAGTTTAGCCCCCAGTTCGTTCCGCTAGATTGTTTTCACTGTGTAGGGAAAACTGATTAGCGTCTGCAATCTCCTTATTTCGATTATGGCGTGAAGCATCGTGATGCCAAATGTTTCTCTCTTATGATGAATCGGATGGGTTTCAATCACCCAATCTGGTCTTCACTACCTTTATGAATGAAGGGCGTGCACTTTTAGATCAAGCTTGGTTTGCATGAACACATCTAACATTCGGATTTATCAGTCAGCAATGATTCAGTAGAATATATTCTGACAACCCTGCATACAAGTGCAGTATGAGTGGGGGTCACCCATTATATCGAAATATTACGAGGCTCTTAACTGTTATTGTGCTGAGTTAATTGATTTTCGCTAAATTCAGTTTCACTCGAAATTATTGACTGACCTGTCTCCTTAAATGCTTCAAATGACCTCGTGTGCCGACACTCCAAAGTCATATCCATTCTTGTGTCCCATTGGGTTGTCCAAAAGCTGTCTCGCGGATGTCGGGGCAGTCCATTGATAGCTCTCTGGACGAGACCCATTATGCGTGCTGTCCCGACAGCAGTTAGCAGTGGGCAACAGAGGTTTTGTGGGTGATGATGATGGGGATAATGGATGACTAAAGGTGGGCACAAGTCATCCTCCAGTCTGAGTCATGCGTACAGTCGATTATGGCGTTTTTCCCTTCCTCCATCTAGTACCTGACGCTTCAATATGAGTTTTGCATGCTATTGAAATCCATGTAAACGTGCTCATCCGACGTTAGAGTTTTTTATCCTCACGAGGCTTAGCCCAATTAATTTTCCATCCATTTCGAATGGGGCAAAAAAGGAAACAATTGGCATTTTCTTCCCAATTTGAAATAATTTATAAAAATAATGCCTATTGGCTTAAAAAATGAATATTTAAACTGACAAGTTATTCCTTATATTTTCCATTAGTCGTGGTTAACAAGTTATTTCATAAACCACCCTAATAGTGTAGATTCGAGATAGCTTAATTGAGTGTATGTAGAAAAAAAGAATCGTTCCCAAATACCTGTTTTTACCGAGGCCAAAATTGAAGCTCATGGGTAATCATCGACACAGAGGAGGGTGGAAAGGAGTTGATGAGTTTCCACGCATATCCCCATTTGTGTTGACCTTTGCGTCTGCCGCAGAAATTCCCAGAATGTTTCTTGTCCATGGTCCGATGGTGATTTTCTTACCTGCACCGATAACAAATGGATCATCAGGCATTCCGTGTATAGCATTGATCTTGTGCATTTATTAACCTAACCCTAGTTGGATGAAAGGGATGGAATAGTGGGAAATATGCTACCGTGTTTACCAATTCCGAATGTTAAAGAATCGGGTAGACATTGGACCTGTCACTACATTTTGCCACAGGCGAGTTTGAATCCGGTCTTATTTCTACCTTTTAAACATCCTGCATTCGTAAACGCTGTAGCTTCCCTCCCCTTTTTCAAATAATTTTTCATTCGAATTCTCCGTGGATTAACTGCCCAAAGTGAAAATCGAATTCTCGAACTTGCCTTGCCTTGCGAGAACTTTTTACTCCTATATAATTTGGCCCTCTGCATTTCAACTTCACAGTTCATAGTGACCGATTCCTTTACTTCAGTCACCGTTATCTTAATTATCAATCTTTTTTTAATATTCTATAGTGATAGAGTTTTCTAAAATCCACAAAATAAAACCAGAAAGTGTTATTGAAATTGACGAAGTCTATGGATTCATCATCCATAATGCTAAATAGCTCGTTAATGAAAAGTGATTACTAATGGGCAACCCGTTTTGGGCTCTTCCGTTTCCACTGATTGCGATCGTTCCACTATTCCTACTGGTGGCTGTATTATTGCGGATTTGAGGAGCAATTTTCTAACGCACTGTTGCCAATGCTTCACTGAGCAGTTAGGAGTCGGTTGATTCACTGGGAAGGCCCTGTTCTTTGCATCATGATGTGACAAACCCACCTGCTTGGTTCCTGTTCCATTTTAAAACATACCTATTGTTACGGTAGCCAGGAACAGATATGCCATCGGGGGATTATTTATATACTCGAATGTCGTCGAGTGCTACGAAAAAGCTCCCAATTCCTTCTCTCAGTGCACTCCAGATGGAAAAAGGCTTTCCTCTCCAGCTGAAACACCTCGCCAAATGTCAACTTTGGTTGCGCATGTGTGAGTAAGTGCTTGGTCGCGGATGTTCGGAAATTCTGCTTAAAACTGTCCTTCTGTTACAATGCTATCATCTCTGTCCGCCTAAATTCCCGCTGAAGTGTTCTGTGAGTCTGTCAAACTTTCCCTGGTTTTTCATAAACATCATGATTTGAGATTCCTGGCTCGATTGTAGACCTATGTTTTGCCAATGCGATGCATCGGCATTTCTCTGCACAATAAAACCTTTTTATTGCCAATGATTGCGAAAAACGGATATACAAAGGCCTCTCCCGTCATGCCATCGGCGATTCTTTACACTAATCTTGCAGCCATGGTTATTCTTTTTTCATGTCTCTTGATGGCTCTTGTATCTCTGTAGGCTAAGGATTGCTACAGCTTTTATGCCTTGGCTTACCCACGACTGGTCTTCATCTCAATGTAACCTTCCGATATGGATCCTCGATATTGTGCGATTTCTGAAGGTAGAATGTAGGCTTTCGAGGAGAATAGTTGGCATTTCAAAGGTGGTTGAGACGTTCAACTTAGGAAATAAATCATTAACATGCAAACCGGGTCTCTTCCAGAACGTGGGTCTTGTATGTTGATTGCTCGTTGTATCTAGTCTTGTCTGGCAGCTGGTCCATGCTGTCTAACATTTTGTGCTCCCCTACTTGACCTCCTCTAATTCCCTTTTTTGTTTCAGAAAGCCTTCCTGTGTTTTCTCTAGTTGACCTTTTCAATTAGTAGTCTGGTCCTCTATCCAATAGATAAACTGGGTTGAATTTTGGAGCACATTTAAAATAAGGATTTAATCGTTTAAAAAACAGCATTTCACCATTAAAAATACCCAAGCAAACGGATCTTATCCTTATTTATCGTTTGTTTTCCGAACTCTCAGAGTACATCTTTATTGTAAGTGTTGTTTGAATCGGTTCACCAAGTAACTGTTTGTTTTTCGGAGTTATGAATCCCCGTACACGCGTAGGCTCAAACTGTAATCCCCCTTCATGTGTCCAAATGGAGGCCACCACAATTGCGCACTTGGCGTTGTTGCTGCCTCTCTTCCTGCTTTTCCCTCTTCTCCCCCATCCGAGTTGCGTCATCTCACCACAGATTCACCTTTCGTTACACTCGTCGGCGGCCAGATGATGCCAAGGCTTTGTGACTTACCTGGGAATGATATATTACACGGTTCTTCACTGATCCGCGTGGGTAAAAACATGACTGGTAGGGGCCTAAATTTATCAAGCCTTGATAAGGACCTGACCGGGAAAATGCGGGATGTGCCTTCCTTGTCTATCAAAAGCGTTCAGTCAAAGGCCCGCTGGCGGGGACCAAGCCCGTAGATTCCAAAGCGCCTTGCCTTATTTATCATTGCAGCCTGGTAACAAGATCAGTATGCAGCTATTTAAATAATATTTGGCCACAGCAAATCGATGAGCTTGGCGTCTTACTGAGCAGGGCTGCTAGAGATGTATTATGGATGTTTTAGATCGATCCAGGATCCATTTCTTTGTCACATCAAGTCGTGATCAACAGCCGGAGCTGAATTTCATTAATACCCCTATACTTTTCAAGGTTTTCTCCTACGATTGTGGATTGTAGTTTCGTGTCATTCATGGCATCAATCCTTTTTTATGGCCTAATGTGACCACGTAGAGTAACTTTTTGCTGCATCGTTAAGGGGTCGTAAACTGTTTACCGTATTTTTTTGTGTGGGCCACTGAAGATGAGGATTTTGCCCACTGTAACGCCCTTAATAGTCAGCTGACTCCAGTTTTATTCAACGAATCCCCTGAGGCGAAATTCGGGATTGGAACTTCCAGGGTTTTACCCAGTAGGAAAATCCAAAGCATCAACTTTTGCGATTTCTTTCTCGATTGGTATTTTACCCCAAAACACGATGGACTAAATCGAGTTTTTTGGCTCGATCTGCTGAGAGACGGGGAATGGCGACCTGTGAAATAAACCGTCTGAAATGGTCATGAACCAATCAGCTTTAAGAGCAACCGGGAGGGGTCTGTATTGGGACCCCAACGAGATCGCGCCTAGGCGTGAGATGCGTTTCTGTGCCCATTAGTTGTCGACTGGGAAGGGAAGCTGATCCCCATACTGTTCTCACGCCTTCACCGATCACCCTTCTCTCATCCCACGCCATAGAGGTATTCGTCATTTCTTCACTTTGGTTACCCTCCTTGTTAGAGTCCATTCTAGTTTGTGTGGACCAGCTTTGTATAGGAAGCTATTGAAATTTTTGTCCACCTCAGTTCGCGCCGTTTTATTGAATGAGCAATCATGCAGATTGTAGTTGCAATCCTCCCCCAAGAAGGAGAAGGCACCACGAACTGTGTTGTTAAGCCTTACGGTAGTTAACGTTTCTCGCCAGCTAATTGTTGGTGCCTTCATGTTTCGGGACTACTTCCTAGCAGTTTCTCAATTCGATCGATAAAAGCACAGTGATGGACAATAAGCGAGGCCAGCGATGGACTCGCTTTTTCACACTGTCCCACCGGAGTTTGACAGTTTTGATAATCAGACAGCCGTGTCGTCGCCGAGCGTGGAGCTCGAAAAAGGGTCCTTAAATGCTCATGGGGAATTTGAAAATTGCTACGTTGTACAGTGTCGGTTTAACCAGGAAGAATAACGTGGATGGTAATAGTAGAAGTTATTACTTTTATTGGATCCTGGGGCCAAACGGATTGTACACGTTCCATGGAGGAAGGGTCTTCTAAAACTCTGCTTTAATTCTATCGTCGGTTAACTTGGCTTTTGTGGAACTGGCAGCACGGCGATTAACCATCGATTTGTGGTCGGGGACGTTCGGGGGCCAAACATAGTTTACAACCATTTTTGACTTTTCCTGAGGTGTGATGGGGAAGTTCAACTCGGCGACGCTTGTACGAGTAGTCCTCATTAAGTGCAAGTTTTAACGGTGGTAGCTGAAACATTCAATTGCACTTCTGTTGATTCCCGAGGTCACAAGCAAATGGCCTCGTATGTTTCCTTCTTCTGGCTGCCACAGCCTCATAGTTTTGTCTTCGTTTCTTTAGTCTATACCGGATTGTGTTCTCAATGCTCAGTGGCGCTGTTCATTGGGCGATGATCACTTTCTCCACCTCATCATAATACAAGTTATTCTCTTCCATAATAAATCGGATGGAGTTCCAGTCAGTACCGATTCTTCTCTTTGTCATCATCCATACGAATGAAGGTGGGGGGGCGTAGTGTGCGTTAACGCCTTTACCACATCTGGAAAAAAATAACCAAATAGTATTCCGTAACATTTATCCCTACCAACCTTACCAATCATCAAGTAAAAAAAGGCCAGTGTGAGGCAAAAAACTTTGTAAGGAAGACATTATAGGTCTGAAATTTGCGAGTAGAATATAGCTGGTTTATTTTGGTAACCATGCAGAAGGTTGAGAGTGAATACAGTAATTTGGTAACCATGCAGAAAGTTGTTATCTTTGTATTTGCATCGATAAGTTATTGCGTCCTGCTCCTATCATCAGAAGGAAACGAATACTCTTCCCCAATCTTGTGAAGTTAACTCCCTCAAACAGGATCATTGAGATTCTCGTCTGGATAGGAAATTAACGGCATGTCTTTCCTAAACTGGCCAAGTTAACCTTGGACTGCCAGCAATTTTATCTACGCCCATCTTTAAGGTGTTTCACGTAGCGATATATAAAAAATTTCAAGCGATGCGCAAACCTTTTTCCTAGCGGACAACTTCACACTAATCAAGTAATTTTGCTTCTCATGACAAGTTTGTCACTGGGAAAATTTGTCTAGCATTCGCGTGACCGAGATGTATTAGTTAACACCCTATTAGTTTAATCATATTAGTTGTGGCGGTTAGACTATAGGAAGTCACCCAGAATCTACGTATGCCCTATCCGCTAGTAGTTGTTTGGGATTTCGCGATGTACTTTTCAAGCACCTAGAATGGTGTTTTTGTTTGTGGTGTTTACTTTGAAATCGGCTCCAAAGGGCACTTGTTGGAATGAAAGACAAAGTCCCATTTCCCTCCGTTTCCCCAGTTTATTGACTGGTCGTATTGCTAGATGTGGGCTTGATAGCAAGGCCTTGGATTAATGGCACAGTAAGCCCTGTTTTACCTTATCCACATGCCCAATCCAGTTACGAACATTCTATATTTCCCCTATGGGTATATAAAGCATCCCTTGCAGCTTTCTCATAGTGATGATAAATTAATCAAACTATTATTGAAGCTGTTAAAACCTGGTTTGTGTTGGTATACGGCTGCTGAGTCTGCTGAGGTACGTATGGGCTCTGATTTGAGTAATGACCCTCCCTTTGAGACTAATCTGGTCTACTTTGTTTGTCAACTTCAAAATTCCGTGTTTACACTTGCTTTAGAGTTGAAAAGAAGTAAAATAAATCATCTCCTATTTTGAAATCTTAATCACCATAGCTGAAAAAGCGAGTTGATGCTTCAGATTCTAAAATCTACTCTTTAGTGAGTCATCCATTTCACTGGGTGGAGGGGGAGAGGTATTGCATTTCATGTCCAAGTGTATTTTCTTGGCTGGCTTGAAGCACTAGTGTCGTTAATTCCAATGAATTTGCCATTAACGCTGACAGTAACAACCCACTTCTACTTAAATACCCACTATAGAGGTATCTTTTCAGTATTTCACGTCGGTAAATTTGAGTAGTTTAATAAACAACCACATTGAATTGCCACGAATACTCCTGTTTCTTTGCCCACTTAGCATCCATTCTGTCATTGTCTTGCCAAATGTACCATGGTCCTATTTCGGCTCTAGCTACTGTGGATTAGGCCAGATTTGGTCAGTGTAGATCTGAAAAAACCCGGGCGGGGGATATTGATGGATAGTATTAACACTCCGAACGGCATTCAATACTGCCTTGCTGCCTCTGAACATTTTGCAAAATAGGGTCGGTGAGATGGCGCTCTCCTCTTGCACTGTGGTAGTCTATTGTGCCAACGTTAGCTTTGGTTTAAAGTACTTTTGAATCAATCGTTTTGTTGTCTGCAAAAGTTTGGGATGAAGGCTTTTACTATCTTCTCTTTGCCTCCTTGACTCATTGATTTCTTGAACATCATGAACGAGTTATTTATTTAGCCGTTTATATTTTGTGTTTCAGTACAACATAGTGGCCACTTTGTTCGACAATATGGGCTCGGAAATGTGCAACTCTGAAGCGGTGAAACCAACGTTTGGAGTCGGTCATGCCACCTCGAGTACATGCTGGAATGGAACATCTCTCGTGCCCTCGTGAGTACTTTGTTTAGTTTTTGGTAATCTGAAGTTTTTTTCTGACATGGTTTTTTGTCAATCTCACTATTCGCTTTCGGTTCACTTAGTTGAGTTTACGCTTCAAAACGGTAAAAATGACTGCCACCTGTTTCATTGTGAGGGCTGAATCCTGCACTTGAACGGTGAAGTTCAAGGCAGTATAGCACGTTGGACAGTCTTATCAGTAAAGGGAAAATTTTTCAGGTAATTATGAAATGAAACAGGGAAAATACGTCCTTCCCGTAGCTGTTTACACAGAATAACCACCGCCAGTTGCGTCCCTAACAGCCTCAACGCTTTTCCCGGGTCAGAGGTCTCCCCAAAACTGCTCTAACTGTCTTAGGTTAACTGGGCTTTTTAGTACTGGCAGCACGGCGGTCATTAGTATCTTTCTCAACGACATCGCCATTCGATGCATTATGTTTTATCGACTGCCTAAGATCTGGGGTGTTTGTAGGACGATTTGGCTAACATCCGTTTTTGTGAGAAGTTTACCTATGGGAAGCTCGTGTGAGTAGTATCGAAGGCCGTCTAGACTGTAGACAGAAAATTCAGATCATGCCTGCCGGATCGTTGTGTTCACGGTGTTCAGCGTCACTGTTTCTTGAGCAGCCACCGTAATCCCTTCTTTTTGATGGCCGGAGCGAATAACCAAGGTATTACTTTTTTCTTTTCATGATGAATTCAAGTTGGGGTTGCAGTCAACATCAATCCTCCTCGTTGTCATCACTTGTGTATTATTGATGAAGTCGTGATCGCGATCTTCTTTAAAATGCCTGAAAAATAATGTTACTCCGTTAAATTAATTAATTCAAAACACTCTAAAACAAGATTAATGAATACAATATTTTGCGTCTTCAAACTAGTCCCTAATCCTTTTGGCGCTGTGCATTATTTACGAAAGGCCGAAAGTGTTGTAATCACTGCAACTTCACAAAGTTGATTGGCGAGTTTTAATTAACACTCGCTATTTGGCGTCCACGGGTGCGAGATAGTGTAGTGTGAGGTAGGCAGACCGACTTAAATTTCACGCCGTCTCCGTCTTTTACGAGACAAAAAAGAGCCACTGACTTGCAAATGGGGGTTTCGTCTCGACTTGATTTATCCTAGGTGTTAATCAAATCTCTGTTTTTTTCCCCATGAACTGGGTTGGTGTAAAACCGTGATCCTTCCTCAATTATAAATTTAAAATCTGACTCTTAATAAACTCCTGGTAATTTGTTCTGTATCCCCACAGTCCTTGAGTAGATCCATCAATTGCAATCACACGTCTTCTTAGAATGCTTGTTAAGGCTTGACTTAGATGTTTTTTCTATCGGGTTTGCAAAGTAGGGAAGTGACCTTAAAATGGTACCTCTAGAGAAACTTCTGAATTAGACACTTTTGTAGGGAATTCTTTATTGTCTTGTTCAAAATAATAGCCAATTCAGTGGCAGCTTTAATCTGGCTCATCCCGAAACCCAGAGCGGGCTGGTTTGACATTTTTCCTTTACGAAGGGATCTCTTCGAAAACTGCTTTACTTCTCTCTTCGGTTAACACGGGTTTTATAGTACTGCAGCATTGCGACAGCACCTCATGCATGATAGTGCATCGGGCGGTTATAATCTGGTGGTTTCGATGAAGGCGAAACATTGGAAAGAATGGTGTAGTTAAAAAAATGGCATGACAACAATTTTTGGCTTTTTCCTGGGGTGCCGTAATGTGGCCTTCTATTATTGGCTACCCTCCTATGCAGGGCTTAACTTCAGTGGTCGGCAATTTTTGAATCCGCCTAAGCCCCTACAACACTTTTTATGTAGATTTTCGAAGTGGAAATCTGCTGCGCTGCAAGAATAACCAGATAGCATTTTTTTCTGTTGCTTTCCTATACCCACCACAACCGCATAATCTCAATCACAGTCCTCCTCTAGCTCATGTCGCCTGATTGCTTTCTTAATTTTCACGGGAAGCATTACACAACGGTTGTAATCACCATATCTTTTCATAGCCGGTGCTTATACTGATCTAAGAGCACGATAATCTCTTCTTGTCCATTTTGAGCAGATGATTTGCCTCATTCCAAAACAAATTATCGAGTTGTCCTAACAGCAGCCGGGAAATCCCGCCTGTATTCGGACTTTGTGCCTCACCGAATTTTCGCTTTTTGCTTTCATTCAACTCTGCGCAATTCATCAGCATTCAAATTCTTCGCCCATTGTGCTTATTTGTTTTATGCATACATAAATTATTTAACAGTCCCGTTAGCAGTTGGGCACTCACATTGTCGGTATAGTCAACGGGTGCTTCGTGCTTTTTAGCCTCGTCGTAACTTTTTGTCAACCCAATTATCCATCAGCAATGACAACGACCGCCCCCCACCCCTCCCTCCTCTCATCCGGTTGTAACTTGATCGGGTTGTAAAGCTGTCTAATTCGACCGACGTGAGCCTCGTATCAACTTACCTGGGACCTAATTTCAGCTTATTCACTAGTGAAGCTTCAAACCTTCCTCGAAGCTTGATTAATTAACAGGATGAAATGTAGCTCTGGTTAGAGTGTAAACTTAACCATTTTGTAATCAACATTCGAACCCATCTAGTTGCAAATAATTCCCATGCATACAACTCTCAGTTTTAGTCTAGTTTCTTATTGTTCATTCCTTTACATTTGCATTTTTAGTACCGACACAGTCAATTTGGTTTTGCCCTTGCAATTAGTACGATTCGGTTGGCTTATTTCAGCTCGTGCTTTGCACTCTGGGAACTGATGCCGCCTGATTCTTTCAACTGCGGGAATTTCTCCCCAAAAAGCGGGTTGAAGGCCTTTGTAGTCGTCAAATGCTTTTCCCTGAATCCTGTGATCTTTTCGAACGATAGAGTATCTAAGAGCGCAATCATGGTTTGCCCTGGCCAAAATCTGTTTAATTAACACGTCTTGTAGTGATTCATACTGTGCTATATATTATTAGCAATTTCCATATGAACCAGACACTCAGGTAGTGATAAAAGTATTTCATTAATCCATCCACTTTCATCTAACCATAACCTTGCCAGACATGTTACAGACCAGAGAGTCGTAAAACCTAATTACAAACATCTGTAAGCAGGTATGATGAATACCCCACGTTTTCGGGAAAATTCGACGGGAGAAGAAAAACGGTTGGAAATTGTGCAGTTTAATGGGTTCAGTAGAAATGCAATGTACAAGGCACTTGCACAATTACCAAACAATTCTGCTCAAAATAACTGCCGCCATTAACAAGTGCTTTTACAGCCTCAACCCGCTTCCCCCGGAACCCGGAGCAGTTTTGCTCTTTGCCTGGTGGAATGGAATATCTTTTCAAAAAGTGCTTTAATTCTGTCACTTAACGGCAGCAAGGTGGCGATTAGTGTCTTTCTAGACGACAACGCTCAATGTTACGTAATTGTCCACTGGCAGGTTAAGATTATTTGAGAGTTTGTCGGAGGCGAAACACTGGGAGGACTGGCTAATCTCGTTATCCAGGGCCTAACTAAAGTGGTCAGCATGTGCAAGTAGGAGGCTTCTGAATTTCGTCTAAGCCCTTTCAGCACCATTATTTCTTCAATTTTTCGCTGTTGTGTGTCTGTTGTGTTGATAACTTCTTTCACCCACCACAGTCGCCTCCTAGCCTCCATTGCCTCGAAGTCTCAGGTTCCTGCTCCATTGTTTTCAGCATGTTCGGGGGATCATTGAGCATTGACTACAATCTCCCCAGTCGATGAAACTCGTGGTTGCCATCGCCTTTAAGCTCAATAAGAAGGATTCAAACTGTTAAAGTTGGATGCCTTCAACACATTTAGAAAAACGAACAATTTTTTTCTTTAAATTAATTTCGAACACCCAGTGTCAGAGTATTTTTAGAAGAAATGAAATTGAACTTTGTGGGCAGAAATCGTTGCTTGTCTTCTTGTCGCTGAGATTCTCCCTGCCCTCTTTCTGCTTTGTCACGCGCGCGTCACAATTGGCATCTTGTTCCTTCCTCAGTAGCACTTGTGTTAACTACATTTGCTGCGGCTAAAAGGCCGAATGCAACTGATTTCATCCTCTAGCAGGAATCTCTTCATTTTTTTGCCTTAAGCAAAGCAAAAACATACCTCTTTAAATTTCTGTTTCGAATACAAACACACAGAAGCGCACAAAGCTTGTCTGAAATTTGAGCACAAAAACATAAACACCTGCTTGTCTGCCCACCGATTCCCCTATGCTGACTAATCGTGAATGCTCCGACTCGTTCAGGTTAAATATGACATTTCCATCTAGAAAAAAAAGAAAAATTTCCTGGCAATTGCAAAATCTAATGGATTTAAAAGGTCTTCAAGAGACTGGAGAATTACACTACAGTCATAGAGGTTTACTTAAAATAACCGCCAATAGCCTCTTTAACAGTCTCAATCCGACACCACTCAGAAACTGAAGCGAGCTAATTTTACAAATCCCTGTGGGAAATCTCTTCAAAGACTGCTTTGATTCCCCAATCGGTCGACTTAGACAATAGAGTCGTTGTCTACGATAGCGCTCAACCATGCGAATAGTCGATCGACGGTTTAAGATAATCTGGGGAGTTCGGCGGAGCTACCTTTATTTTCCAAGACTTTACTACGGTATTCAGCATGGGCTTCTGCATACAACCTAAGCCTCTCCAACACTGCGATTTCAGAGGAAATCTGCTGTACTAGCGCATTCAGAGAGTACTTAGTGCCACTGAGTTCTTAGTGTATGGAAATCATAGCGGATGATCCCCAATTGAATGCTTTCTCGCGTTTGTCGGTTACATTGTGGCTAACAGCAACTCTTAGATTCGCTTCCTAGATGGGTCAACTACCCCGTATAAGATTTGGAGTCCCGATACCAGAAGGAGGAGAGAGGACGTCCGTCCATTGAAATGTGTTAAGGTTTGGTTGTCTTGATTTATCGCTAAACGCGTTGGCTTCTAGGATTTAGGTCAATGCACAAGGCCCTAGGGGTGATTCAGGAATCGAATAAGCACATGGTTAGGTTCGGGTGCGACCTGTTAGGGGTGTCCCTGGTTAGGGTTACAATGCTACTCTTAGGTCACCATACTATTTATTTAGGGGTTACGAACAGGCTGTCTATTTTCAATTCAGTCTCAGATGCGAAAATCCTTTCCAAAGTTGCTGTTTTTGGTGCAGGAGGGGGGCGGAGGCTGGGGGGGGGGGTACATAGGTTTTACCTTAAAATTATCCAACCACAGCGGAAATCTTGACATTGGGGAGAAAAGGCCTTCAAATGTTCGTTGATTCGCAGACGAATAAGAATCGTCATTACGTTCTCGTTTTTGTTATTGTACCCCTTAATTTAAAATTGATTATGAAAAGATTTTCCTACTATGATTCTCCTAAAGTTGGCTCTTGTTTTAACCATGTCAGTAACAAAAGGTTTATTTCACTCTACTATATGCTTTCCACCTCCCCCTATGTATAAGTGACGTGCATTATATCTGTAACTAACAGTACTTCTTTCTTGTAAACAACTTGCACATTCAGATCCCTCTTTGCTCGGAATTCACCTCGATTCTAAAATGTGTACAAAACGGCGCGTGGAAGACCACGTTCATTTTTGTCGTGAAAGCTTCAGGCAAGACTTGCAGCCTTGGAAGCGAAATTTCACTCGGTTGTGGCAAACTCTGGTCTTTGATGCGGCCAAGTAGTGGTAGTGGCAGTATGCGTGGTGTCTTTTGAACCACTGGATTGCTGATCTGTTCTTGTATGAACTCGCGCTACTTTGATTAGTTGCTGAGGCAAGATGTGCAATGTAGGTATTATATTCAACTTATTTGGCATGCTGAGAAAGTGAATTCCTATTCAAACCATTTCAGTTTTGTGGGCAGTAAAAGGCAGCGGGAAAATGTGTCACTGAAGAAATGGAATCGATGCAAGAAAGCAGACTTAGGTCTATTGCTTCTTCTGACGTTAACTGATCCTAGGGCATGAATAATAATAATAATAATAATAAGGAAAATAGATACCTTATTCAAGGGCTTTATCATTTCTCAGATGTAGTAACTTCTACAAGATTATTCTCCGCCTAGTTGAGACTGTATCCAGCTGTTGATTGAACCATTGAATAGCCTTCCTTTCATAGATGGTAGCTTCTACATAAGTATTTCCCGTTAGAGAGAGGAATGTTGCTAGCTTTCGAATCGACTATGGACGTGGATGCTGTAGCGGATAGCTACTGCTAGATTCTTTTCCTAGATGAATTAGTTACCCAAGATAAAATGTGGCACAAAACCTGAGAGCGTGAAAAAAAGGCATCCCTCCAAGCGCGTGTATTGGAAAAGTGTTTGAGAATCAGTGAGTGTGTGGTACATAGGTTTTTGCAGGTGCTAAAGTGTGTTTGGACTGATATGACGATAAACTCGGTCAATTAGTTTAGGGTCAAATAATCAATCATAGGGGTGATTCAGGTATTTTTGTTTTGTTACACCCAGGTGACCGTAGAGTCACCACAATGTAATAGTGGAGCAAGCCAATGGAGTCAAGTTTATTAATGTCTACCACATTCTCAATCTGTCCACGTAGATCTGCAGTAACAGCAGGACCGCGGAGCGAAGCGAGCACGCAGCGAGGGGGCGGTGAGCTGCCGAGCGACCCAACACTGCGCCAGAAGGCGCAGCAGCTGCAGCGGGTGGCGGGCGGGCTGCAGGAAGCGCTGCGCCAGCCCCCCGCGGACCCCGCCGTGGTGCCGCTCGCTGACCCTGCCGCCACTGCCCTCCGAGTCGGTCGCGCCGACACCCCCGTCGACTCCGACGAGGAGGCCCTTCACAGCTACCTCGCCCCCGCTGCCCCTGCCCTACCGGCGGTTGGTTTCCTTTGCTCATGGATTGGGATCTACTCTATTCGTAACTAGCTTCTTTAAACTATAAAGGGATTTTCCGAACACAAGGCCAGCGAGAGTTAGGCACGAGTTAGGCAGTATGAGGATACATTCATCTGCGTTCCAACTGGGTGACGAAGTCGATGAGTCACCGGGGTCGGCACAAGAAGTCGTTGAGTATATTAAATGCCCAATTTGCGTGCTGATTGGACTACGATGTTTCTCGCGTCAACTAAGCGTGTGCATCAGGCGGAGGAAAGATTCCAAAAAGGCTTTAAGGGTTGATTTACCAACCTGAACTGGGAGTGCGATGATGTTTACTTCTGTCTTCAGTCGGTCGCAAACTCCAAATCAGGGATTGGTGGTTTTTGGGTCACTTAAAATAGGGTGCCGTCCTTGCCTTATTCCCTCGATTAGGACTCTGCCCTGTCATTCCCACACGTTTTTTTCATAAATTTTCTGGGGGATTAGCTTGTAGAGATTCGCTACTTTTAGATTCTTTTCCTAGTTGGATCAGTTACCCGAGATAAGACGAAGATCCGTAAAACAGTTAGAAAAGAAATGTTTTGAGGTTTAATTATCTCGTTTGTCCGCTGGATGATATACTGTTATGTGGATCGTTTTGCACCAAGGATTTTGCACATAGCCAAGAAAACAGATGATTCGAACTGCTGTCCGCGATTTGTAGTTCTTGTTTCAAAGCAACCGCCTCATCACGCCCTTGCCTTCGGACTCTGTTTTGCCATTCCCATACACTTTTCATAACCTCTATGGAGGATTAGCTGATCGAATGGGCGTTGACTTTCTATTTATGACTATCTTCTAAACCATGAGGGAGAACTGATTTATTCGGCCCGACCTAGTTGTAGAATTGTAAGAAGGTATGCGCGCGTCCCGGTATGTCTGGAAACTGGCGGCGAGCTGAGTTGTGCCCAACCAACATGATCGATCTGCCTGAGGGGTTGGACAATGAGGAGGTCTTTCTTGGTGTTACGGAGCTCTTATTTGAACTTTTACACCTTTTTAAGTCTAATAGTGGAGATTTTCGTCGTGTTGTAGACCCAAATTTAGAGTAAGAGTACCTCAAACACAATGCCTAAGAATTCAGGCGTTTTATGCTGAGCCTATGAAAAGGTAAATCAACATAGGTCACTCTACACCGATCTGGCCATTTCATGTAATATAAATTAAAATATCGTCCTTTTGCTGTCTACTAAACTATAATTATACTTAACCATCAAATCGAAAGAAGCTGCTGTCTATTTCGTTTAATCTTAAGTTAGGGCAGTTTTGAGTACCTCACCATGTCCTTGACTTATTTCCGCCCGAGTATTTTGTATAATTTCTCTTTCTTTAAGATAATTTCGTGCTCAGTTGTTACCAGATTAATCTCTAGATTTTTATGGAGTTTGCGTTGACTCACATCGGAGCTCTTGCGTTTGGCTTAGTCTTTTAATTTGAGAAACATAGCCGAAATATCTAGCAATCTAGAGTCGTTACTTCTTTCCCCAGTTTTCAGACAACCTCAAACACAACTTAAGGCGACTTCATGAGCTATGACTTTCTAGAGTCATTGTTTTATAGACCTATTGTCGTTCGAAGGCCTGAAGTTATAGCTGAGTCGAGAGAGAAACAAATCCCTTTCTTTATCCATCTATTGACGAAGTTGTCTGAACTTCAAAAACTCTAGAGGTTTGTGTGAATGAGTTAGAATTACTGCACTGAAAAGGAGCTAGCCATGGACTTAATAACTTCCTATTTATTACCCTAGGGGTCGTTTGATGCCCACAACGGCGGGGCAGCAGCACCGCCAGCGTGGGGCGTGCGGCCTCCTCCGCTGCCGCTGCCGGCGTCGCAGAGCGACCTGGGCTTCGGGCGCGACACGGAACCAGAAGACGCGGGGGCTGGCAGCGGGTTCGCGGAAGGTGAGGACGCCGCGCCGCTGCCCTACGGCGGCCCCTTCGCGCCACCGCTCCATTCTCTTGGCGCCGACGCAGACCCCCTAGCCCCGCAGCGCGCTCCGCCACTTCCGCCACAGCCGCAGCCCCACCCCGTCTTTCCGTCCACCGGTGCCGACGATGAGGACTTCCGGGCTTCCGAGGATGTAAGTAGTGGTGTCATCGTCGTCGAGTTGTTGAGGACTACTGGAAAGCCATTACTAAGCCTTACTACAGACGGATAAGTGGAAAGAGCACATAAGAAGGGTCTATCTCATTCTTGAAGCAGCCATCATTTGTGGAATCAAGTGCACCAAGTTTTGGAATGCAGGATAACTAACTAAACTGTCGTCCTTCTATTTGATTATTTGTGACAGAACTGGAGCTTTCTATTTTCATTATATGGGATCAACCTATGAGTTCTACCCCCATTATACATTTATAATTGAACGATTTCAAAAGAGCATTTTATCATGTTTAATGGAGCTGAACATTATTTTTACACTTAAAAGCATTTAAACTGATCAAATTTTGTTTTACTGAATAGTAAAATCAAAATTTGTTTGATTAAAACCCTGTTAACATAAAAGTACTCAGTTTATGGAGAAGAATGAAAGCGGGTGGTTGCAGAAGATGGTTTGCGAAATTCGGTGGAAGTGGGGATTTCACCCTCCACGAAGATGAAGATCGAACCGGACTACGTCCAGTTGAGTTTGGCGGTGATATGCTGCCTCTTCAGGCAGAGGCCTTTGAACACATTTGTCCTGCTTCATCATTTGAGTTTAAACTATAAAACTTTGTATGGTCATTCTCAAAAACTTGGAAATTTCCTAAACCGGGAGAATATGTGCCTACCCATGAACTGCCTGAAAACAATTAACTAAAGTCTGGAGTTGACATATGCTCTTCTCTCCTCCATTCTTGCCAAATTCTTTAACTTTTTTGGATATACCTGTGATGCACTGTCGACGAAAAATGGATCTTTTATGGAATTGTCAAGCGTCATCACAGACGCCGAGAAGAGAACTTCGTGGGAACAAGGTTCTTCGTTCAATCTGGTGGGACTGCCAAGTAATAATATACTTTGAATTGTTACCACCTAATTCAGCAACAATTAATGCTCAAATCTACTATCAGCATGTAGGACGTTTGAACAAAGCTTTGAGCATTAAAAAGATCTACTCTGCCATGTTTCATCAGGACAATGCAGCACGACCACCTCAACAAGAATCGTGTCACAAAAGGTAGCAGGAGAACGTGGTTCACCTTATTCTCCGACCATGCTTCTTCCTCAGACCCCCATTTGTTTCGTAGCTTACACAGTCAGTTTTTGCAAGAAACAGCTCTCTTGAACCTCAGCAAGGACAGGCTGAAACTGACAATTATGAGTTCTTCGAGTCAAAATCGAAATGACTTTACAATAATCGGGCTATTACTAAGCTTGTTAATAAATGAAAGTAGGTCAGTGATAATCAGGGAAAGTACATTGATCATAGATACCTTAATTAAATGTAGCATTTGGTCGCTTATCTCATTTATTCAGAATTTGGATAAAACTTGTTGGATGACTCGGTACGGTGGCTGTTCGAAATAAATTCTATAGAGTGCTATTTTCGTGAGAAGTCGGCCTCTGCGACATTTTCTGAGTAGTAGCGAAGGTCTTCATTGAGTGTGAGCTTCTTAATGGAGGTTGAAACATCCACCTATCCAGAGAAAAAGTCCAATACTATTTTATGCAGATTTTGAGGAAATTGGGTTGTTCTGCTATGTTACCAACTTCTATCCACCACAGCCCCGTAGTCTCCCTTGCAATTCTCCAGTGTTCAGGGGCATTGATGCAGCGACGACAGTTCGCTCATTCCCGTGGGGGTTCCAGTCATCCATTCACCTCGATGTCATCGCCCAGAAAGAAAAATACTTTAAGCTTTTAAAGAAGAGCTTGTGGTCTTATCTGGACTTACTGATGGAATCGAAGCTTGTTTCTTTAATTTACAACACAAATAGGTATTGTGAATTAATAACTAATTTTTTCCTTTTATCTGTATAATCCACTGTGTTTTGGCAATCTGCTTAATGCTGATTTTTGAGGTATTTCAAGCCACATGCTCGCACCACCCCGAACATCAGCAAGTTCAATTTCATAGATCCTGTTTTTTGCCGATAATGTTTCAAGATGTGTGTGTCTTCTGGGATTATCCGATCCTCCTAACGCACGTAGTCGCGTACATCTGTCCGAACGAGTTCCCCGTAGCGCACCTGTTGCTTTCCTCTTAGGCTATGGACGGAATATCTTGTCATTTTGTGATTTGGCAGTGTATTAGCAGAAGGCGGTTATTTTCTACACTCGAAACCAGTGTCGGTGGTAGTAACAGCAACTGTTCCAGGGTTTGAACCTACCCCGTCTCTGAGATGATCTAGACCTGGGTCTGGGCCTGATAAGCTGAATCTTTAGGCCTTCGAACATTTCCTCTAGTTTCAAAGGGGCTTTAATGAAAAGAGTTTGTTGGGTCGGCTTTTCGTAGTAGTAAGCTGGGTTCTATGTTAAACGCTTTGCCTAAACATGGTTTACTGGAGAAAGCTGTGATGGGTTACGGTCATCAAGGGCCTCTTGCCTAAAAAGCTGTTGGAATCATTGCCTGTTCGACAGACCCGTTCGTCGAAGGATCTCTTTTTTGAGTTCCTGAAAAGAGCTATTGAATTTCGCATCACTAGGGTAATTTTGGAACTCGAAAAAATTCCTTGGGGAGGTTCAGGAGAACATAGGTTCACTGTTGTCTTTCGTCAGTAATGTTGCAGACTTGAAACCATTTCTCCATACGAGCTAGTCTAGTGTCAACATTTCAATGTGGGGAAACTGCTTAGAAGGGATTAAAAAGACCCTTTGGGAGGAGATGGAGTCTCCTTTATCAGCAGACATATCCATTATTTGTCAGGAAAAGATCACGCCGGGGTCACTAGTTTGTAGCTGGTAGCTAATCTAAGATTTTCTTCCTAGATGGGTTAATTACCCAAGGTGAAGTGCCACAAAACCAGAGGAATAAGTGTGTGTGTATTAGGAAGGTATGTTTGAATAAGAGTGTGTGATGTCTGTGCAGCTGTTAGGATTGGGTTGCCCTGATTTACCGGTAAAAAACGTGGCCAATTAGATAAGGGTCAAATAGCCACTCGTAGGGGTGATTCATGTCTTCCTGTCGCTCTCAGGTCGCCGTGAAGTCACTACACCAGGATGACTCTTATTCCCCAAAACTCTTACATCTTTCAGAACTTTGGATCGAAGGACATGTACGAAGCTGCTCCATCGGTAGAGACATCGGGCCAACAACAGCAGGTTCCACCTTTCCCCTCACCGCCCTACGTGCCGCCCACGCACTGGGACACGGAGTACGAGTACCAGGAGGAGGTCGGCTCTGGTGTGGGTCCGTGGGCCTACAGCAAGCCAGTGGATCCGCAGCTCCCACCGCCCATTCAACCGGAGGCCCCGTCAGCCAACATCAACACGGGCGGTGGGGCAGGAGGTGGTGACTCAGTGGGCCTGGTGGTGGGAGAGGGCAAACTGGAGATCCCCGACCAGATTTGGGTGCCGGAGGGCGATGGGGTGGTGCAGCACTACCCCGGAACTCGTGGACCCTCGACGGACACCACTTCCAGTGCCTCCCTCTCCTCCTATTCAATACTCCTGCCTCTTCTCCTCTCTCTCGTTTCCACCGCTGTCGCGACTTTCTGTCGTCTGTGATCGTGGACATCCCCCGCCCCTTTCACCCCTTCCCCAACTCTCTCTCCCTCTCTTCTGTGCATATATATTTTTATATTTATGCATCCGGTTTTGTGCGTGTTCAGCATGAACTCATGCACACAAATGCAATCAACCCGTCGACTTCACTGCCCCTTCAAACTGAGGATAATTCTTTTCACTCATTCTGTTTGAACCACCATGCAAACACCACACATTCATCCACCAACGTAAAGTCTCACTTGAATACGAATGTATATTTCTAGCTGACGTGAAGCATCTATTGTCTCATTTGCTGTCACTGATTGATTGCTTATCATGATTATATTAATGGAATAAATTTACTGTCCTATTGATCCACAGTCTGCACTTACCACTAAAGTGTCTTTGGTTTGGGTAACTTCACATCTTATTATTTTCGCTTGGTCAGTACGAGCACTTGCCAATGACAATGTCCTAAGGGAATTGAATCCAAAATTGACGTCACTGAGCATCGGTAACCGTGTGTTGAGACTGTTCGGTGGTCGTTCTTGATGAAATTATCGATGCCTGGTCACTTAATAACTCTACACCCCGTAGCACGTGTTTTAAAAAATTTCTTCGGATTCTCAAGAACTCATAATTTCCAAACGATCGATTCCATTATATTTGGCAAGAGGAAAAAGCCAGATGGAACTAAAACGGGACAATGATATTATGGGGAGTTAGGGAGCACTTCATTTTGAATTTTACAGGAATCTTGTACAATCCTTAAAGAATGCTCTGCTGTATTCTTTTGATGAAACTTCGCCCCTCCATGAAGTTACCCTTGCAGTTTTTTATCAAGGCATTGAGGTTTTAGCTTCGCTCACTCCCCAACGGTACAATAAACTCCTGTTACCAATTTTGATTTTTGAGTTAATCTTTCAATATCACATCCGATTTCCTTCAGGGAGCCTTGGCCATCACGTACGATAGATGAAATCGATCCTAGGTCCTGACGATCCGCATTAGACTGAGACGTTGCTTTAACTGTCTTTGGATTCAAAACATGGGAAGAAAAAGTCAAAACTGACACGTCGTAACAACTAAAAGAAATTGGAAATGAAGCAAAATAACTAAATTTATTACCAAGTTGATATGAAATGACAAAATCTAAACCAATCAATATGGCATCAATGTGTTTGTGTTCTAATGTGTAACAATTATTTACATAGTAGTATTTAATACTCTGAATTAATTATTAAGATAATTGTTTTATAATGTCAATATGCCCGTTATCAATTCAACGGTCGAGATTTTGACTTAGTGGTGTTGTTCTTGCTATGGTGTTGCGGTTGCTGGCATTTCTGTGCTTGACGTTCACTTTTGCTGGTGGTGATCCGTACATTGCTTTAAGATTGCATCAGGAACAGACGGCTTGTTTTCAGAATGATGTCGCCGCAAACGTTTTAACTCGAAGTATGTGCCAAATAATCCCTAAATTCTACTTTAGTTTCGTATCAGTTGGAGGCGGTCACATCTAAAGGCAAAAAAGTGGACGTAGTAGATCTTCTTGAGCTGAAAGTTGAGGTCTATGATCCCCTCAACAACATAGTTTTGTCACGAGTAAGTAGTAGTAGTAGCCTGATTTTTCTTTAGGACTACAAACATGCCGGCAAGATACACTATACGAGTGACCAAGCAGGTGTATATTCTGTGTGTATTTCGCCCGTGACTAAATTTAAACATCGCAAAACACAAATGGTGAGTTTTTTAATTTCCTAAGTTTCCTAGAAAGTTTACTTCGACCTGCAAAATGTTGGATCCGCCAATTATACCGAGGTGGGTCTAAATGAGAAGTATACCAGTATTCAACTGGAGGTCAGGAAAGCATTGGATAGTTTGGACCTAATCACTCGATGGCATGGCTACATGGTTGTAAGTTTCGATACTGCTCTATCTTTTTCATGCTCCACTTGTTTTATGTCGGAAGAACTTACCTATCTGCTTATAGAATCGATATTTAAATATTTTTATCTTAGATTCACTAGTATTATTTTTAGGTTTCTAGCGTAGTCATTGGTTGTAGGTCCTCTATAATACCTCTCAAAGATATTATAGCTCAGGCTTAAAACGTAAGGTTTACTTGTATCCGTCTTCTAATCTTTAACAAACTTTATGAGTGTTTGTAGTGGTTATGTGTTTTAAGTGCTCTCCAATCATTGATATCGCATGTTTACTGAGTATAGTGGCTTAAGACTATGTGATGGATCGAAATTTTCACAACTGCTCAGTCGAAATTGTCCTTTGGTCAACGTGTAAGGTCATCAATGGGAATACTTGTGTATTTCTTTCCAGCAATTCTTTTTATAAATACTGCTACTCGTTTTGTGCTTGTCATCTCAAAAGTCATGAATTCACGCCAAGGAGACGGTTTTTGTAATTTGATTTTCATTACCCAACTCAGAGCTTTTTAACGTATTCACTGTGTTGAAATTGAATTTAAAGTTTCCCTATGCAGTGTATAGTTTTTCTTAGGTTCTTGAATTCCGTTCCTGTAGGTGAATTCGTTTAAGGTCTCTGAGCAAACGATACCCTGTAGGCTCTCGACTAGTAAATTAAATTGTGCATTGATTTTTCAACTCCAATTCCGCCACGTCATCAAGTGGCATTTGATTGGGTGTATTTTGAGTTTTTCTCTTTGAAGTCTGTCGAATCTCTCCTCAAAATTACCCTTTATCATTTACATCTTCCACTACTTTATTTGTAGAAACGTGAACAACGCTTCCGCCAAACCACTAACGCCATCAACTGGAAAATTTTCATCTTCGGGATCCTGCAAATCGTCCTCCTTCTGCTTTTGGGTTGCTGGCAAATTCGATCTTTGAAGAATTATTTCATTGCCAAGAAACTCGTATAACTTCCTCACAGAAAACAATATCTAGTCTAAATTTCTTCCAGTGATGAGATGCGTTGTTTACTTCGCATTTACTCATTTAGCTCAATGACTCCTACGTTATGCATTCCCCTGCAGCTTGTTTCCACAGTCTGAGAAGCGACGTTTGAATACTTTCCCATCTTTCTAATATTTATTGTTTTGTATGGTCGCTTTCAGTCGAATATTCTCTCAAATCGGTCTGTTTGCACGTAGAATGCATACGAGGAATCAGATGTATGTTGTTTGCAATGGTAGTGATCGTTTAACCGGCAGCTATTGAAGCAAGTATTAGCGTTTTTTATTTATGAGTTTAGGAAGTTCTCACAGCAACTACCCCAAAGGGTGTGCATACACCATCTTAGCTCATGTCCGCGACGTGTTGACACGCCTTCTAATTTTTTTACCCTACACAAAACCAGGTAATCGGGATACGGCCCTGGGGCCTATTAACAAGTTCTGCGTCCAACCGTGGAGACGTTTTCATGCATCCCATGGCTCTTAACCTCATAACGCCAGTCCTCACTTAACTTGAGTGTTTTTTCGACCAGTAGAATAAGCTAAATATTAATTACTTTGCTCTCGTGGTACGTGAATGACGTGGTGCATTCCGGTCTCTTTCTGAAGTTGTCAAAGGCTCACCGACAGATAATTATCAACCATATTCTTCCATCAATTACCAAGAGTCATTCTCACAGAAAAAAGCGGTTTATTGTCCTTTTGTTTTAGGACTTCTTTAAAAACCCTACGGGCCCGTATTATACTGATCTTTGCTTATGGAAGTACTCATGATAGCTCACTCAATTCTGACGCAGCAGACTGCCAATGATTGATTAAAATTCTAGCAACTTGTTTCTGACGGAAACCACAAGCATGCATTTTTCTGCCATAGATTTATGTAGGAAGTACGTGGATTCCGTTTGTCCTAGGAAAAACTCTTGTTGGAATAATCTACAGTTCATTATTCAGACTTGATCGATAACTCGATCGATATCCCCTTATTCAAATCAAGTGCCTATTTTAAAGGTTCCTTCAACTTATTCTAAAAATGGGTCAATGCGTACAGAAAGCTAGGAGGGCTCCTGACATTGATCAAGCCAAATTAGGCAACTCTGCCCCGATTCTATCCGATGGCTTGCCAATAACCTCCAACCATTCCGCTGGTGACCCCAAAACCGCTCTAAGGGAGGAGCTCAAAGATATGGATTTCCTCGAGTTATTCGACGATGAGCTGAGGGTTCTAAGTAGCCTGGCGAACTTGGAAAACGCGCTACTCCGAGGCAAGCCCGTTCCTCTCGACAAGGATTGTCTGATAGAGCTACTGCAACAGGAGGCCCAGCGTCTAAAAGCCGGTGGCAGGTGTAGACAGAATAGCTTTCGATTGTCCACCGATAGACTCTCGACATCCTCGACAGACGAGCTGAAGATTGTGACGAGGATTCTTCTGAGGCTTCAGAGCGCTGCTGCGGAGAACCTTGTTGAAAATGGGGAAGCGGCAAGTGTGGATTCGGGATTGGATGAGGACGCAGTTGCTCCTGTGCCCTCATTGGCGGAATCAGTTTTCAAGTCATCGGAGGGGGGTCCCGAAAAGGACGGTTCTGAGCGGATGTTGGACTTCAACGAGCAGGAAGGTCGTGAGGCCATTCTCAAGGGGTTCCTTGATGATGTCGGCAAATTCGAGAGCATGAAGGAGTCCGGTGAAATTTTATCGGATCTCGGAAGGTAATTTTGACTAAGCACTTGCTCTATATCATACATTTTTTCACCCGATCAAAAGTCCGTATAAAGCCATTTTTTGTAATTTACTGTACTACCATTAGTACTCCGATGCGTCCCTCTGTTTTGAATTATGTGTAGCATAAATTTAATACCACTTCCATTGTAAACTGTGGCTTTAGCTTCAGTAAATCTACCCGTAGCGTTAAATTATCCTATACTTGGTATTTATCAGTAGTATTTACTTATTCCAGTTCACTTATTTGAGTTTTTGATATTCTGAAGGAATCAGCAGCCTACGGCAATACTGCGAGGTCTTCGACAGAACAGGATGACTCTCCACCTCTTTGGAACCTCGCGCCTTCACGAGGAACTTAAACTACGTCCACTGAATCCTGGAACGAGGCGTTTTGGTGGTAACTCACAACAGGACCGATTCCGAGGGAGTTTTACCAGACTTCCGTACTTCCCCGTCCATTACAAGTTCTGGGCACTCATCGACGCAACCCTCATTAAGTGCTTCACCAGTCGCAGCGATAGACGAATCCTCGCAACTAGCCGCAAATCCGGCTGCATCATTCAGCTACTATCTCCGATCCGCAAAAACGCCAACGGAATGGACGTCCAGCAGATTAGCATCCAAGCGCCCTCGCTGGAGGCTCTTGAGCGCTGCTGCTCCATTCTGGACGACGATTTCCCCCAATTTAATGCAGGAATGGCGCTACAGAAAAGGGATAGATTCTCCATTGATGTAAGATTCGAAAACGAATCTGAACTGTTGATCGAAGAAGAAGAAGTGGATAATATGGCCTCTTTGGATGTATTCGAGGCCTCAAATCATGTAGCTGATGAAGAGCCGGGGACTCAAGTTCACGTTGGCAGCTCCTCCTATGAGGTGAAAACTGGCTCGAGTGTTAAAGAAGAGGTTGTTCTGGATCACATCATTTCCAAGCGCGGAAATATTGAAAGGAAGGTCTCCACCACCGCGTCTGGTGATCTTCGATAGGTCTTCTATCATTTCCATACAAGTGTGAAGTTTTGCAACAATCTCCAATGTTATTAATACAAGCCCGAATTTACATTTGTCCAAGCCACCTAGCCATATTATTGTATCTAAATTGGTAGATGTCTTCTACAATTTTGCGAAAAGTAAATGGTGGCCTATTCCTTGGGATACATGCGCCCAAGGTAGAGGCTCAAAGTTTGTGCAAGTTTGTCTACAGATTGAATTGAGGGATAATTAACCGAGAATCAAGTTGATATGACGGGCATTGCGAAGACTGTTGCAGAAGACATGGCTACGGGAATTTAATAGGCACTTACAGCAAGCAGGTAGCCGGCCGCTATAGTGAAACTGGGCTAATTAAATGCTGTTTGCAGTAAAATTACCAAAATATTTAGATCTCAAAACTAGCATTATCGGAGTGCCAATTACTTCGATACGTTTCTAGGTCCTGGTACGACTGATGATTTTCCAATCAGGCACTAAAGCTGGAGATGTTGCACTTTCGTGGGATAATCAGTGCGTAAGCATTTAGGGCAGGAGTCATTACGTGGCCGATGCCTATTTGCAAACTTGTAAAGGAACTTTTGTGTACAATTATGATGGCCAGAAGCTTTGGGATTGCACATTTCGCAAAATGAAACACTTCGGCTCTCAAATGGGTACATTAGCTACTGGATAGATCAAAGCTGTCATCTTCTGCCTCAGCCTGATTGCTGTATGATAAACAATACCGGTACCGCCTTGGGACTCCACCTTGCATTTGCAATCGTCTGGTTAGGGGTGCCACAAAGTATGCTGGCACTAGAGTGAAACGAAGAACGGGTGAGCTGCATCAGAAACCAAATTCCAAATTTTTACTGCAAACACCACAATTGGAGAACAACAAAATGCTAGACAAACCTAAAACACCTACGTCTCAAATGCGTTTTGACATATAAAACCAAAATAAAGCCAAGAAAATATCCATCAACCCAAATGTCCCACGCATACCTACTTTGAACATTTCTACAGTAATCAGCTAGACCACTAGCGCAAAAGGTGACCCAACTTTGAGGCACACATCGATAGCATTGGAACGTTTCATCAATTAATGCAAATATGCAACACTATAATGGCGGGGAAATGCGGCGATGGCGAGAGTAGGAAAAAACGCAAATGTAGTTAACACGGCGCAACGGATAAGCACCAACGCCTAGTCCAGGTCTACGAGAAAAAAAACATGGATAAAAAGATAGCATAAAGTGGAGAGTACAACTCGCAAAGTAAACTTACCATCATCGCCGGCGCTGGGGTTCGCTTGTGGTGGTACCCCATTATCATAACCCCCCATTCCACCGGGGACACCCATTTTCTCTTGCATCTTCTTCATCAGGTTAGCGAATTTGGGGTTTTTGGCAGCGGCACTGAAAGCCGATGGATTGGTCATGCCCTGGGCAAACGCCGACTGCAGCTCAGGGTCCTGCATAGCAGTCACCAATTCGGGGTCCGAGAAGATCTTGCTGAAGACGTCCTTCATCCCTGGGGGCATTTCAGGGGCAGTTCCAAAATTTTCCTCGTGTTCATGCTAAAAAGGAAGATAGTCGACTTGTAAAAGCGACGTTTAATTACCTTCTTGGCCTCCTCATAAGCCTTTTGGCGTGCTTCGCGGGCCTTCTTCAACTCATTGTACTTTCTTTCCTCACGCTTTCTCTCCCATTTCAACTTATGTGCATGAATTTTTTGATACTAAAGTTGAGCAGTTAATGGGAGGGTACACAACATACGTTCAGCTCAACAGCCTTCATAGCTTCGTATGCATCGTCGGTGTAGTCCAATTTGAGGGAAGTTTGCAAATCTAAGTATGCCTGCTCCCATCTCCCAAGAGCTCTGAAATCAGTTAATAAAAACAGTGGAAACCCACTTGTTGGCTAAGCCACGCCACTTATATGATGCAGCAGAATCAGGATTCAGAGAAATTGCTTTGTCACAGTCTCTAATAGCAGAAGCCGGCTTCTTGAGCTTAAAATAGCATCTAGAGAATCGTTACTCGAAATGAACAAAGCTTTTTACGCAGCTCTCCTTGCAAAAGTTACTGCACGATGGGGATCGGCAATGATGGATTCAGTAAAGAGTGCAGCAGCAGCTTCGAATTCGCCTTCGGAAAACTTTTCCTGACCCTCAGAACGCTTTTCGTTCGCCTTTTCAGACATTTCCTCTGTCACCTCAACAGATTCATCGCCCATTGGTTGAGGTTCATCGGATTCTTCCTCGATGACATCAGCCATGTCGAATTCTACAGACCAATAATCAAAGAAAATACGGGATACCGAGTTCAGATTCTTCACTTTCTGGCTGCTCAGGTTCAGGCTCCTTCGATTCAGTCGCCTTTGATTCAGTCTCATATTGCTGCGGTGGCTCCTTTGTTTGAGAGTCCTTAGGAGGCGGAGGAATGTTGGCCCCAAGACTAAATGGTAAAATTGCATTTTATACAATACCTTTCCAAATAATCTTTGAGAAACTTTAGCTCTGGTGTATGTAGCAGATCGGGCTGACCTCTTAGAATTTTTACGAACTTCTCGGCCTCCTTCAGAAGCTGTGGCGGCAACATACTACCAACAGAAATGGAACAAGTAACTAGAACTCCAAGGTCAACAATAGTCCATCCAATGGGAAATGTTGAAGCAGTCAATAAGTATCTCAACCACACTGCAAAGCATTTGTTAGTTTACGTAATCCACTCAAGTTAATTTCGTGTGTGACAGATATTTTGGAGTAATAATTATATAAATGTATCACAATAAACAGAAATCACTTTACCCACGGTGTTGTGTCAATGATCGATTATTGGAATATGGTGGATGAGGTAATTATTGAAGTAGAAAAACCGACCTCTGTAGTGGAATTAATGTAGATAATAGTGTTTTATAAGAGGGTTTTCAATTTCATTAAGTAGAAGACGTTGAGTGGTAGTTATCAATAAAATAATTTCGTTTTGGAAAGATGATTGAAACGTTTTGAAATAAACAATCCGCTTTAGATTAATACAGTGGTCACAGTTGAGCCAGTCTTGTATAATTTAGATTTAATTTTACATTTAATTTTAGCTACCATTGCTACTTTACGGGAGGAAAAGCTAGCATGTAGTTTTAATGAAAACAATGAGACATTTGGTATTTTCAATTGAGATTTGGTAGATCCTAACTAGGATTTTTTTCTAGCTCGTCGTTAAACAGTGTATATCATTGGACTACACTAACAAACTCTCAAGAGAGTAACTACTTTCATCCTAGAAAAGGTTTCGAGGCTCAAGAGTTCTAATTACCAAATTCTCCTCATGCACTTAGAAAACCTAGTAAGCAACTTCAAAAATGTATCTTATTTCTAGCTGAAAGTTCTCTAACTCTATCTTAATAATTTCATCGTAAAATTCACGAGGCCCCACATGAGCTCGAGGGGACTTCAGAAAATTCAATATGAGTAGATATTCAAAATTCCATTTTAACTTCACCACCGGAAATGTATAGGTGTCTCCTGAAGTTCGTGGACATCTTCATAGCTATAACTTTGAATGAGACCAATTCCTTTAAAGCCATTGCAGATAACACTGAGAGAAGCCCTTGCCTTTACACGTAATAGCGCAGCACAGCTCTGAACTCCACCTACGCTTCGAAAAACCTGATCTCAATTATGCGAATGTGTTACAAAATCACTCATTCAATAGGCCAATAACTGTAGCTTCGAAGCCCATACGAAGGCCCACTTAAAGTAGCCAATACACGACTACTTGTGATAAATGGTCGCAGCTTGCGAATGAAATTAGCAGTCAGATGCGCGTTTCGCTGTAGATACTGAGCCTACCTTCTGCCGCATAGGCCTGCTACAGAACTGAGGGCATCTAATAATTTTATCAACTGTGAAACGTGACGTAGAATCGATGAAACGCCCACTAGTACAAATGTAAATAAACGAAGAAACATTCATTTTACTCGTAGCGTTTCTGTAAGTGTGAAATAGGAGAGTGATTTCCATAATGCTTTGAGTTAGTTAAGTATTCCCTTTTATTTCTTCAAAAACTATATTATTTCATTGCTTTATTTCGAGGCATTATGACTGCTTTCAAGACGTTTTTTGTTATTATTAGAGAACGATATACTTTTTTTTAAATGACTGACTATATTTTGTAGTAGGTGTTATTGTTACAAATGTTGAGGCTGGAGATCTATAACATCAAAAATTTGGCTCTCTTAAGTCGTTTCCCATTGCCATTTATCAGGTACATGTAAAGAGTAAATAGAACCGATATTCTACCTTGGCAAACTCTGGTATGATGATTGTGCGAAAAAAATTAACTTCGAGTAACGCACGTCCAATTGGGAAGGAATAAACGTCCACTTAACACTCATGAAACTAAAAAGCAAGTTCATTCGTACATTAGAGTGAGGTGTGAAATTACTAAATACAGATAAAATATGATTACTCCAGTAGTAGAAGCTGCAACAGATCATCATCATCCTCGGCTTTAAAAGGCGTTTTTGAGAAAAATCAACAATTTCCTCCTTACTCTAAAAAAAGCCTTTTAAAAAGTTATCCATCACGTTAACATAGTATCATTTTCCGAAAGCAAGATTCTCTGGCTGTAACTTATAGGTGCAAGTATTAGTAGCATAAAAGTCCGATGTGATAGGGAGCAGCAATAAATTAGCTTAAACGATTAATAAAGGAAAATGGACATTTTAGTATGATTAACAGGTTATGCAAAAGGAGTATTGTACAAGGAGACGAGACCACCAAACAAGCTTTGCTTAAGTTCATGCTTTCTCTACATAGGTTTTCTAAATAAATCGATTTCTATTTTCTCTCATTAAATGAGTGCTGCGACTGCAAAAAATGAGCCCCAAAATCACAAATAAGCTTAATCCCGAAAGGCGCAGCATTAATGTAACTAGGAAAAATTGCTTTAAGTATTGAAGAGGCCACACGGATAAAAATTATTCGACAATAAATTGTTTGATAAAAAAATGCTTTAATGAATTTAATTTTTGGCATAAAGTAATAAATATGAGGGTCTGAAAGAATATCTGCTTTAAAGTCAGACCTTAGTCAGGGGCTATGGCCATATTCTTGTTTGTTTCCCTAGTTTACCGACACTTTTGAATTCCTAGCCATGGTGGGTGTAGCGTTGTTTCTAATGCCTTTTCTATATAGCCTAGTGGTACTAAGAAAGTGATCAAGGCCAAAAAGATCAAGGAAATTAAGGACGTTCCTTCACTGCCGGAGAAAGGTGGGAAGGGAAAGGGCAGATCCAAGGTTGCTGCTCTCCCCTCTATTGTGAAGAAGCAGACTGCTCCCGAAACTAAGAAGACTCGCAAAAAGGATCCCCTGATCCAGAAGCGCCCTAAAAACTTCGGAATTGGTCAGGCTATTCAGCCTCGACGCAATGTGTACCGCTTCGTTAAATGGCCAAAGTATGTTGAGCTTCAACGCCAAAAGGCTATCCTGAAAAAGCGTCTGAAGATTCCCCCACCAATCAACCAGTTCAACCAAACTCTGGATCGCTCAACTTGTAAGATAAATCGTTAGATGTGATATCCGTTTAGCGCTGCAAGTTCTGAGTCTCTTCAAAAAGTACAAGCCTTTGTCTAAGCAAGCTAAGAAGGCCCAACTTACCCACCGTGCGCAGAAACGCGCTGATGGTGCTCCTGATGCTCCTCAGGAAAGGAAGCCAGCTCTCAAGGCTGGAGTGCGTGAGGTGACATCAGCTATCATGACCAAGAAAGCCCAACTGGTCGTGATCGCCCACGATGTGGAGCCTATTGAAATAGTCCTGTTCCTGCCTGCCATCTGCAGAAAAATGGGAATCCCCTATGCCATTGTCAAGGGCAAGGCCAATCTCGGAAAACTTGTTCACCGTAAAACGTGCACATGTCTTGCTCTTACATCCGTCAAATCGTAAGCCGAGATTCCATTCCTTACCTCGCCTAACTAAACATTTTTAGTGAGGACAAACCTCGTCTGTCGAAGATTCAGCAGACTGTAAAGACCAATTTCAATGACCGCGGTGATGAGATTCGCAGACACTGGGGCGGTGGCGTGATGGGATCGAAGTCCATGGCTCGCGTCGCCAAGTTGGAACGTGCGAAGGCAAAGGAGCTGAAGATGAAGATGCGCTAAGCCTGTTAATAAATTTTCTAGACGGTGTATTTTTTGTTATCTTTATCTCTAGGGGTGTTTATACGTGCCCATGATTACGTTTTTTTTCCTTGCCTTATTCGTCACAGACTGCTTGTTAAGTGTCCAACGATTAAATGTTGTAGTACCCTTACTTCGTTGCATTTAATGCAGTTGTATAAATTATTTTGCAGTCTACTGTACATAGTCGGGGATATATTTTTGGGATACGTCGTATAGTGATGCGTCGGCTTGTGGGGGTAGGGTTGTTTTCAGAGTTGGCTTCGGTGTTTTTGGTCCCGCTTATTGATGGCTGGAATTTTGATTTCAGTTATTGGGGAAGGATCGCATTCTTTGGATAGGATAGCTGAATGAAACGATGTATGGGAATTCTCTTCCCCATTTCCAGATCAGGTGCCCATTTTGGCTTGTATCAGTGTACTCGCCTAAACATCGGTATGATATGAGTTGTATGATGCATCAGCGTCGCGGTTGTGCCGTTCCCTCCTTCAGAGTCGTCTAATGCAGCTGGTGTATCAAGATTTAGTGTTAAGCGGTTGCAAGTGGGTCCCACTGTTCAGAATGATTGTGAATTCCACTTTTGAACGTTTTCACGGGCAACGAATGGTTTATGGGGTTCCGCGAGCCATCGACGCGGGCTAACACAGCTATTCATGTTATTCTGCGTTGGAGTGTAAGTGACATCCACACCGCAAGAGTTCATTAGTGATTGCTCTATCAGGTCAGGGACTGGCTGTCGACTAGCTTTTGTTGTGTGAGACATGACTAAGCCGTTATAGTGATTACGTGGTCAGCATGAGGCATCCGCATTCGTGTGGCCATCTTATGACCTCTGATTACCATTTGAAAGAGTGCTTCCATTTTAATGGTTCGTGTCGTGTACATATATGGTCTGGAGGCACAAGCAATTATGCTTCCAACTAGCCATTCTTAAGAAGTAAAGAATTGAAAGAATGTTCAGGAAATCCTTGAATGATCGAGAACAGACATAATGATAACAGCAATTAGAATACGGGCTTTCAGTAGCAATTATAGAAACTGCGGTCGTCTAGTTTCAAACCACCAACTAGAATAAGCTAACTAGCAGTGAAAATGGCATTAAGAACGATTATAAACCACAGATGTGGCGCAAATTACACACCTTGAATCCTATTCAACACAGTTGCATTCATACTGCTGAATTCCACCAGCAACTGGCAAGCTAAGGCTGGAAAATAAGGCTTCTCTTCCTATCCTAAGTCAGATATTCTGGTGTCAGCCATTACAGCACTTCAGTACTCTCCATAATTTCGGGGGAATCTTCAATCGACGTGTTCGTGACTTAAAATTTTTGTGCATCCACAGAGGCCAAACACTGGTGTTATCGACTACACATTACCTTCCTATGTCCCAGGCATGGACGCCTTCTTCGCAAATTCGGCAACCCTGAAGCAGGATGTGTTTAGTGATGATAAACTGCGCAAGCTAATTCTCCTCCTTCAGGCTTTAACAAGGGATATTTTTGTCACTATACATCAAAACAAAGCATATAAATATGCATTATCAGCTACATTCAACTCATTTCGTGACAGCGAATTGATGGGAGTGAGATGGAATCGTACACAACTCCTTTAGATACCTCCTTACGTCACATAATTCCTAGTCACCCTTCCAACTATGGAATTCCACGGCAAAGCTTCACACATGTGTCCATGTGCTTATCATGAAAATCAAATACTAATAAAGAGCAGATATCAACTTCAAATCTCACTAAAAGGTCAGACATTAGAAGAAGTGCTTGAAATATTTTAGTAGGAGACCGCTTAACAGGATAGTAGCTATTTCTTGATCTCTAAGTAAACGTCGGTCGATTCTAACCTTTATAAGGTAAAAAACCCCCGTGTAAATATACCAAATACCACTAAGACCACATATAAATTCTTATCCGTTTGAATACCTTATACATATATCTCACGTTTGCATTTATGTACGATTCCTAAATTTTTCCAGAATTTATCCCAAGAAGAATTCCCGGCGATAACACAACGCCATAGAAATATAGAACATATAACTTATTTGTCAGCGCCGTATCGAAAAATTACTAGGAAACCAAATCTAAAATCCTTCGAAAAGTTACTTTTCTAAATAAGTATAAATATTAGAGCATATTTGAAATTATTTCGAGTTGTTAATCAATTATTAAAGACTAGTTCACTCGTGTATTAATTGAAATAGTCTAACCTAAAAGAGTCCCTTCATTTTGCAGGAAAGTTATATAATTATGATTATTTTATTTACGTCAATGGTATATTTCGATACGTCCGTCTAGAGCCGCACATTTTAACAGGGAACGTGTATACATGGTCGATGGCAGGGTAGGAATCACATTTAGTTTACATAATTTCAATTTAGTAAAAAGCGGAAATCATCACGCCAGCATAAGACAAAGTCAAAGAAAATGAGGGTTTCTAATGAAGAATCGTCTAAGTTTGGAGAAAAGGGCCCACATCTATTAACTCACGAGGAACTCTCACACGATTCTTCAATTGCACAGACTAAACAATCCGATTCTACAGGATGCGGATTCATATCGCTTCCGTGGTTCTTGGACTCGATAGCCTCTGTTGCCCTCTGTTTGGACCGTCGTGAGGTTCCACTAGTTTGTGGTCCCATAGGCTGTGGTAAAACTTCGGTAATCGATTTTCTTGCGAATAAGCGCTCCATGGTAGCATTTAAAATGCAAATAAGCGAACAAACCGATACAAAGTCTCTTCTTGGAGCCTACTGCTGCTCAAATACTCCTGGTGTATTCGTCTGGCGTCCTGGTCCGCTTATTCATTGTATGACCTCGGGCATGTGGTTAGTTCTGGAAGATGTCGACAAGGGTTCTGCCGATCTTCCAATTCTTCTAAGTCCAGTGCTTCGCAGAATGAAGGATACTTCGTCCCAAATTCTTCATCCCAATACTGGCGAACCTGTGCAACCGCACCCACACTTCAGGCTGATACTCACGCGTCGTACTATTTCTTCTTCCGCGGGGTACACTGATCAATCCTCAGAATCGGAAATTTATTTCAGCAATTGCACGATCATCCACATGAACGGAATGCCTCCAGAGATTATTGAGAAGGTATGTTCTTAACTTGATTTGTACCCTAGTAATACAATAATTGAGTGGGCTTTTATTCGTTAACCTTAGATTATTGAGATACGCAACCCATCACTGCTTCCACTATCAAAGCGCCTTTTGTCGGAGTTTCCATTGCTCCAAAGGATCGCATTTCCGAGCTCCCAGGACCAAAGGCCGGTCTGTTCCCGCGACTTCTTCAAATTCATTGCCCGTGCGGAGGGTGTGATGACGAAAAAGGGCTCGGCAGTGGACCTCTACCTGAATGCACTGGAGTGCTTCGTGTGCTCGCAGCCCTGTGGCTCCAGTCGCGACGAAGTGGCCATCCACCTGGGTGGGCTTTTCAACTTCACTCGCGAGGAGGCCACCAAAATCTGGCAGTCGCGAAAGCCCGATCTAAACCTCAACCGCGCCCTCACACAAGTCGAAGCGGGTCGAGCTGTCATACCGATTAGGAAATCTATCCATTGGGAACTGCAGTTGTCCAAGTATGTTTGTACACAATTTTTCCAAATTCTACTCCAATGCAATCAAACATGTTTTTTTGTTAATTCGTTTAATTTCTGCACCTTAAGCTAAGATGCTTAGTTCTAAAGTTGTAGACACACATGAATGAGCTCAAACCGTAGCGATTCTTAAATTTTCTTGAACTGTATAATTAACTTAAAGTTTCCACCTTACCAAATCCCTGGAAGATTTCGGTATTTAGTATTCACTTTCCTCATGATTGCTGAAGATTGTGTTCTTGCTAGTTCCAGTTGTCCAATTGCTTCTGTGCACATTTTTCTCAATTCTTACCCCAACGCAACCATGTGTGATTTTTTTGGTTCATTGAAACTACTGTACTTAATTCTAAAGCTGCAGACATTTATAAGCTCACGCCCTAATGATTCTTAAATTTACAATATCCAAATGTTTACTTCCTGAATAGTGTATACCTAGCTCAAATTATCCACCTTATCAAATCCCTCCAAGCTTTCAATATTCTTCCTTTAGTATCCACTTTTCTCATAAGATTGTGTTCTTCCTGACATCTATTTTTAATTCACAACACCAGTTAGAAATATTGTTTACTTTACCTTGTTGAAGTCGTATTTAATTATATACAAGATATGACAGCAATCCTATCGTACATGTTCATATTCTTCGCTTGACGCATCAGGCACCTTGAGTACACTAAAACCTCTCTACTATGCATAAGTAGCTCATTATGGTAAAATGTCAAAACTGATTTGGGTTTGTTGTACTAGGTCGTCAAGTGAGTTTGGTGGTCAGATATTCGCGGAGACGCGATTAGCATGCGCCTTGGTCGAGCAGCTGGCAGTGGCCGTAGAGCGCAAAGAACCCGTCCTTCTCGTTGGTGAAACCGGTACGGGTAAAACATCCGCGGTGCAGCGCCTGGCCCGCTTGGCCGGCCGACGCCTTCGCGTGCTCAACCTAAACCAGCAGTCGGACAGTGTCGACCTTCTCGGTGGCTTCAAGCCCGTCGATTCGCGAGCCCTGGTCAACCCCGCCCGAGAGCGCTTCGAGTCCCTTTTCGTGCGCACCTTCCGACTAGAATCGAATCGACAGTTCCTGGGACACATACAGACTTGCGTCACTGCGGGGCGTTGGCGTGATCTCTTGACCCTCCTCCGCCACCCCACTTCGGCGGCTATTCGAAAGCTCTCCACCGTATCCAAACAAATCGAGGAAGCGTCTTCTACCGAGGAAGGGCGGCAAAAGGCAACACTTGCGGAGTGGCAGGCCTTGTCGGCGGAACTGGACAGCCTGGAGCGTCGACTAGGGGCCAGTGGTTCCTCGTCTCTGGCTTTCGCATTCATTGAGGGAGCTCTGGTGAGGGCTCTGGAAGAGGGCGACTGGGTTCTGTTGGATGAAATCAACCTCGCTCCAGCGGAGCTGCTTGACTGTCTGGCTGGGCTGTTGGATTCGTCGCGTGGATCTGTTACACTCGTTGACAGAGGGTGAGTGCGTTAGGTCCACTTCTATTATATGCTCTTGAAAACGCTGACTTTGGCGTTGTCATCATCCAATTGTTGTTAATATAGAAAGCAATGCTCTGATACCTATGCCACTGTTAATATTTCAACATAAAACAGTGAAGTACTTGTAGCGCTGGATATTTGTGCATATTTACATGTTCGGTAGAAATTCGACAGTCTCATTAGCGAAAAGGAAAAAGTAACTGATAAGTGCAAAAATGTAGTAGACTTAAAAGAACTTCAATAGGCAAAGAAATTGCGCAGGTATTGTGAAAGGGCTTCACTCAAAATAATCACTGCCATTAGCGTCTATTACAGCCTCAATCCGGCCGTAGAATCTATGGCAAGCAAGGCGATTTTAAACACCCCTGGGGATGGGTCTCCTCAAAAACTGCTTTTATACTGACGTCAGTTAATTGGGTCTTTGCAGTACCGGCAAGGTGTTGATTAGTGCCTTTCGGGTTATCGGATTAGGATCAAGGGACTTCGACAGAGGACAAACATTGGGAGGACTGGTTTAGTCGTAACAATTGGCTCGCAACAATTTTAGACTTTTCCCTGAAGTGTGTTTTGTAAGTCGAGTGTGAGTATTAGCTTTGGTAGTTTTCATTTTGTGCAAGCTTCATGGTTGAGATGGAAACAAACATTTTAAGCCACATTGCCCAAATTCCGATGCCAGGGTCCAGCAAAACTTTTTCTGCAGATTTTCGAAGAAATCTGCTGCTGTGAGGGTTCTATCACATCGTCTATTTAGTTCCTCCCTAGTCACCACAGCCTCGCTTTTTTCATTGCAATTTCCCCATTCATGACGTCGGATTAATTTCCGTGTTCGGTGTCTTTATCAATTGAGTAGTGACCATAATCCCCACATTCGGTTGATTGCTAGGACAATTTATCATGGCATACGCTGTTGTTGCTCATTTCCATGATGAATAAAGTAAAGAATTCCATTCTGGTTCCCTTTTCATTGTCATCATATACTGTATGATTGAAACTTACATGATGCAGTGTCTGAAATACTTAAACACATCTGGAGAAAAAGCCAAGTAATATATTTTTCCGAAAACGTCGTACGTGGATCAGGAACATTTGTTACGTTGACTACCATGGTAAGGTCTAGAAGTCCATCAGTTATTGATCTGTCGCTTCTTATTCTCAGAGACTTGGAGCCCGTGCTTCGTCACAGGGACTTCCACCTGTTCGCGGCGATGAACCCGTCCACGGACGTGGGGAAGCGTGAGCTGCCCATGGGTCTGCGCAACCGCTTCACGGAGCTGCGAGTACCGGAACTGGAGCCGAACAGCTCCTCCGCGGATCGGGCCGACCTCGAGATGATTGTCCGCGCCTACCTCTGTCCTCTGGGACCCTCTGCCGCCCATGTTGCTGCGGTTGTGGCGCTATATGCGGCCCTCAGAAAGGCTGCTGCCGAAGGCATTGTCGACGGTGTTGGGCAGAGGCCGTGCTTCAGGTTCGTGTGTGGATTTAGCATTATTCGTTACTTCTTTTCATTGGGATATTTAACTATGTTTGCGCTTAACTACGCTTATTTGGATCTCAGTGGTAATTCATCCACTTTGTACTCTATTTAGCTGCTGGTAGTCACTTCAAAGCCTTTTCCACTGCAACATGATTGGTTATGCCTAGTGACAGTACTTCACTGGTTTGCATGTGCACAGTTCATCAGTTGAGTTCATGTTATGAGTTAGGTCTTTCTCCCCGTTAGCTGATCACTAAAGCACTTCCTTATGAACCCAGAACGGTGCTTTTGAAAGTAAATCTATTCGGCTGTTAGTTACGATTTGCCGTTACTTGAACAGAATCAAGGATGCCGTCCTCACAAGCTGTATATGATGTCATATATGAACATCACGAACAGTTTGTGAGCTTAATATTCGATTTATTTTTACAGCTTGCGAACGTTGTGTCGTGCGCTGACAGAGGCTTCTAGAGGTTACCATGGGAGCCTTTTGAGGTCGCTTTATGAGGTAAGGCCCTTAACTGGCCCCCCCCTGATTGATTTAAAACACCCATTTTCTCTTTTTCATGGTTTAGAAAAAATCGGACGACATTTGCTGCTAATTTCTGACTACCTATTTTCTCTTTTCAGGGCTTCCTCTTCAGCTTCGGCTCCCAAGTGGGTCGTAGCAGTCGTCCAATGCTTGAACGCCTGATCCAGTCACATTTGCTCGCCACGCTGCCGCAGTCCTCCTCCACGAAGGACAAAAGCGTTCTGGTGCGCCAGCTCTTCTCCAAGCCCCTCCCGGCGCCACCGAAGCGGGAAGGCCAGCCCGGTTTCGTTTGCGTTGAGGGCTACTGGGTGCCCCGAGGGCCCCTCGAAATCCCTGACAACGACGAAGCCTCCCAAAGGAACTACGTCCTCACTAACACGGTTCGGGGCAATCTGCGAGACCTCGCCAGAGTTGTCTCTGCTGCGTGAGTTTCTGCTTGCTTCTTCCCACTCATTCTATCAGATCATCGCACAAGTTCTGTTCGAATTTTATCCTTTTTAAATTGAACGAAATGCAGAGAGTGTCTGATGATGTATGATGGAGCGGAACATTATTTTAAGTTTGAATGCATATAAGCTGGTCAAATTTTGTTTGGTAGAAAAGTAAAATTAAAATGTGCTTCATTAAAACCCTACTAACACGGAGGTACCCAAGAATTGTTTGAGATACAGTGTTTTTCATGAGTTCAAGCATGAAAAGAAACTCAGCAGCCGACGAAGCGGCTAGAAACATTCACAGAGTTTATGAGGAGGAATGTGTGCTTAAGAGAATGTGTATATAGAAAATGGTATGCGAAATTCAGTAGAATTGGAGATTTCACCCTCCACGAAGATGAAGATCGAACCGGCCACGGTCCAGTTGAGGCGTCGTCCCTTTAGGAAACTTATCCTACTTTATAAACTGAGGTGGAATTGGCAATTAAGCTTAGTTCAAAAAACCGAAACTGTGTAGCTTCATCACCTTCAAAAACTTTGGAAATTCCTAGAATCGGAAAATGGATGCCTCATGAATTGTCTGAACACAATCAACTCAAATCTCGAGCTGGCATTAGCTCTTCTCTCCATTCTCGACACCAACGTGGTTAACCTTTTTCGGCGGAGAGACTTGTGATTGGCGACTGTCGATGAAAAATGGACAGAGTCTTCGTAAAGGGTAAAGACTCCAGCCGCAGCTGAGGACTTCATGAGAAGAGAGTTCTTCTTATTTCAATCTCATGAGATCGCCAACTAAGAGTCCACTTAATTCAGCAACAGTTTATGCTCATATCTACTGTCAGCAATGAGATCGTTTGAACAAGGCTCTGAAGAGGAAAAAGACCTGTTCTAGTGAGTGGGAAAGTGGTGATGTTTCATCGGGACAATGCACGACCCAACAGTGCAAGAATCACGTCACAAAAGATCAAGGAAAAACTTGGTTGGGAGAAAGTCTTCATCTACCTCATTCTCCGACTGTCATTTGCTTGGTATTTTACAGTCATTTGGACGAAACAGCTTTTGCAGCGCAGCAGGAGGTTGAAACAGATTTGCGAGTTCTTCGGATAATTCTAACCACAAGAATTTTGCATTAATTAATGCATTGTTGAAGGAAGTCGTAGTTAATGAAGGAAAGTACATTGATGATTGAATCTTTAATTCAATGTCGCATTCGGTCACTTGTTTTATTTATTATAAAATCAGAGAGAACTTAGAGGATCACCTGGTAAGTCAAGTGAACATTGATGAGGCGTTTATTCACGAGCATGTCATTTCACAGAGGAAGTCTGCCGGTGTTGCTACAGGGTGAGACTTCAGTGGGTAAAACCTCACTGATCACCTACCTGGCGGCCCGAGTGGGTCAGGTGTGCCACCGAATCAACAACCACGAGCACACCGATCTACAGACCTACCTGGGAGCCTACACAACAGCCTCCGCCTCGTCTGCATTCACCAGCGGTGCTGACAACTTTGGATCGGTCCCACTAGTCTTTCAAGAGGGCATCTTCGTGCAAGCCATGAAGCAGGGTCACTGGATCATTCTAGATGAGTTGAATCTTGCACCGACCGAGATCTTGGAGGCTCTCAATCGAGTACGTTTCTCTCGCCATTCAATTGTCTGTTTCTTATAGCTTAAATAAACCGAATTCTGGTTCAGGTGCTGGATGAAAACCGCGAGCTATTCATCACCGAGACCCAGGAGATGGTGAAGGCCCATCCGCACTTCCGCGTTTTCGCCACGCAGAACCCGCCTGGTGTCTACGCGGGTCGCAAGGTCCTCTCTCGAGCCCTGCGCAATCGATTCGTCGAGTTGCACTTTGACCCCCTCCCTCGTGACGAACTGGAGGTCATTTTGGAGCATCGCTCCGCTCTGCCTCGCAGTCGAGCTGCTAAAATGGTCGAGGTTATGCACCAGCTTCAGGTATTCAATCAAAAGCCTACCTTGCGATACAGTGACGTGCCTTGACGGACTGAATATCTAACGTATGTATATCACAGTCGGTCCTATGCGAATGTAAACCTTTTTTTGCCTGTTTTTCGCAGCTGATCCGTCGGGCATCAGACATATTCCAGGGCAAGGACGGCTTCATCACATTGCGTGACCTTTTTCGTTGGGGCGAACGCTATCGCTTGGCCACCTGCGACCAAAAGACTCGTGGTGAGAGCGTTGGAAGCCAGCTCTTCGACTGGGACGCCTACTTGGCCGAGCAGGGCTACATCCTCTTGGCCGGTCGTGCCCGACATCCCGAAGAGGCCAAAGCCGTCGCCGATGTCATTCAAAAGGTCTTCAAGAAGCAAGTCGTTGAAGCTAAGTAAGTTTCGCATTATATGTTAGTATAATTACAGAAAACGGATCTTATATCTCTTTAATAGTAAAGTTAGAATGAGTCGAGAAATTTATCACCCAATTAATATCCATTGCAGTGCTGTGCATTGACGTTTGTTTGGTGGCAGTAATTGTGGCTCATCATTGAATCACTGGCTAATTACTGTGTGATTGTTTTAAGCCTCTATGACGTCCACGGCGAGACGTCTTCAGCTGCCCGTGAGTTCCTTGCCATCGCTGATCAGGCACTGGGAGCGGAGTTCGGTCACGTTGTGTGGACACGCGACTTGAGACGACTTCTCGTGCTCGTCGGCAACGCGTTGAAGTACAACGAGCCCATTCTCCTTGTGGGTGAAACTGGGTAAAGCTCACACCCCTTCTAGGTCTTTCAGTATCCTCTTTGGAACTATTGACGCCTTTATAATTTATTTCAGATGTGGAAAGACCACAATCTGTCAAATCTTTGCAGCACTGCAGGGACAGGCGTTGCACTGTGTGAACTGCCATCAGTACACCGAAGCAGCTGATTTTCTGGGTGGTCTTCGTCCCGTTCGTTCTTCACGCACCGATGAAGATGATGACCGGCTCTTTGAGTGGGTCGATGGTCCTCTTGTGGTGGCGATGCTGAAGGGGGAGTCTTTCCTGTTGGACGAAATCTCCCTCGCAGACGATGCGGTCCTCGAACGTCTTAACAGTCTCCTCGAACCCGAAAGACGTCTGTGTCTCGCTGAACGCTGTGGTGATGCCACCTCGGCAGAGGAAATTACCGCTGCACCCGCCTTCCGTCTACTAGCTACTATGAACCCTGGCGGCGACTACGCCAAAAAGGAACTGTCGCCTGCCTTGCGCAATCGATTCACGGAAATCTGGTGTCCCTCACCTATCTTCTTGGCCAGTCAGGAGAAGGTCCCTGTTGAAGCAGAGGAGGATTGGAGAGCCATTGCGCTACACAACCTGTGCAGAAGCAACCTTCCATTGAAACCTCTTGCAGCGGCCGTAGTCGACTTTTGCTGGTGGTTTGCGCGTAGCCGTGCTGATGGCGTTTGTGGCGGGAAGTCTGGATGTTGTCGCCGACCTCCACCTACTATTCGCGATCTTCTAGCCTGGGTCGAATTCATACAGAAGATGGTGACCGCGAGGCACGACAATTCGCGAACATGCATTTTTAATGCTTGTCTTCACGGTGCAGCCCTCATCTTCCTCGACTCGCTAGAGGATGGGAGTGAGGGGAAGAACGCCTACCTCTTCATGGAAGAAGGTGACCTGCTCGAGCGCTTATCCGGTGGCCAGAGAGACTGGTTCAAATTCAACCCGGTTGGTGGAATAAACTACCTGTTGAGGTGCCTACTCGTTCACTTTGGTGCCGAAGAGGCTGCCCTGAATGACAGTCAGTTAGTTAAAGATGTTTCGCAGGCAGCCTCGGAATTCGTGACCAGTCTCAATCTCCGACCTGGTCAGTTTGTTCCTGAACTCAGGGATTCAAACAGGCTCTATGGATGCGAACCATTCTTCATTGAGACTGGTACGTTAACCATCTTAAGTGTAGTGCCTTATTCTCGAGGTTCAGTGGTAAAAAGCAATTGCAAGTGCTAAATGAGATTATTAATTCCACTCGGGTCTTTATCGCAAGTAGCAGTGTAGTTCTCATGATTCTCGCCATTCACTATGTTTAATAAGGACCGATATATACTAAGTAGAACGTTTACATTGGTCGCAAGGAGGTTGCTAATTAGAAAACACATCGACTCTCTAAGCCTTCATGGGTTGAGGATACTTGAAGTCATCGTTACTTTTTCGTATTAAACAGGACCTGAAGTGTCTCCCGATTGTCTGGACAGTACACGAGCCCCACTGGCCTTCAGTTTGAGTGCAGCGACACCGGCGTCGAATCTGTGTCGGCTGCTGCGTGCTCTGCAGTTGCCACGACGAGCGCTGTTGCTAGAGGGCAGTCCTGGTGTCGGCAAGACCAGTCTGGTCTCTGCACTTGCTCGCGCCGCTGGTCACCACGTTGTGCGAATCAATCTCTCAGAGGCTACGGTAGTTCCACTCATTTCTCCTCGTACCTTATACCCAAGAGGCATTTCTGTTGATTGACATGATTCGTTATCTTGTAGGAAGCGAGCGATCTCTTCGGGTGTGATTTACCTGTTGAGGGTGCCGGTTGTGGAACATTTGCGTGGCGAGATGGTCCATTACTTCAGGCCCTACGACATGGACACTGGATTCTTTTGGATGAGGTAGGACCCTAATGTTTCTTCTTTGAATGTAGTACTGTTAATAGTCATTTATTCAGAGTTAAAAAACATTCTAGCCATATATCAAGTAGATATGGGATTTGCGTATGTTAAGTATTTGTGAATTTCCATAAGCTGAAAAGATAGAATAGCTAGTCCTAGAAATTTCACCCATAGGGCGATATCAAGCGTCAGGACATATTTTTGTAGTTTTGCTTAAACGTCGGAGTCAGGGCGAAGACGAGTTTAATCGGTTGAAAGAGCTAAAGATAAATGTCGATTCTCGTAGAACAAGGTTAGATCGAAGCCGACGGTATGGAGCCCACGGTGGATGTTCGATGGTGTTTCAGCTAGTCGAGGAAATGGGTCTCTGGTTTGACAAACAAGTGCGCTTGTTGGATCGTATAGATAAACATTTAAAACATCATATTCAATGAGAGAAGTTGTCATGAGAGATGGGGGTTTTTGTTTCACATTCTGACTTTTGCGTCTTGTGCAGATGAACTTGGCCTCACAGTCAGTTCTGGAGTGTCTGAACGCTTGCCTGGACCATCGCGGAGCCATCTACATCCCGGAGTTGGGCACGACCTTCCACGTGGAGCCGCGGGCGACGCGCCTCTTCGCCTGCCAGAACCCCGTCGAGGAGGGCGGTGGGCGACGTGCCCTCCCCAAGTCCTTTCTCAATCGTTTCACCCAAGTACTCACCGTTAAAGGGGTTTTTTCCGCTGGTTCCTACTTTAACTTGTAGTGTTAACGTGTTTTTTTATCGTAGGTCTACCTCAAACCACTGACTATCGCTGATCAAGTCGCTGTGCTTTCAAGCATCTATATTGGCCTTCCAAGCTCGCACATTGAAGCTATGACCAAGTTCAACTCTATAGTAAGTTTCATAGGCCTTCTCGGTTTTGTACGGAGCTCCTGAGGCAAACTCAATCCGTGTAAAGTACTACGATTTATTAAAATAATGCAAGTTTTTGCTACTTTAAAAATATGCCATTATAGAGGTAAGGCTATGGCTATACACCATGGTTCTCTTTGACAGTTCACTCGTAGACTGTGCTCTGGTTTCAAAGCCCTGATTCCGCTGCCCTGATGCATTATATTTCACTCTTCCACAGTTGCAAGAAGCCATAGAGCGTGGAGAGGATTTCACGGCGGTCACTGGCTGCTCGTGGGAGTTCAATTTGCGTGACCTCTGTCGCTGGGGTGATCTGCTGATTGCCGGTCAACGGGAGTTCGGCATCAACCCTGGCCTCTACGTGTACCTTCTTTATGCTGCTCGCATGCGCTCAGATGAGGATAAAATCAAGGTGGATTTTCGGATTATTTTTTATCAATAGAACAGAATCATTGTTCATGCAGATTGGTTGAATGTAGGCTATTTGCCTTGGGAGAAGTGTAATTGGATTTATCATAACTAAGCTGTCGTTAGATTGCCTAGATAACGTTAGAAAACCTTGATTTGAAGGTCCCTTGTGTGTATCTGAGTCGTAATAATGCTGTTATAACGGTTACCTCTTGGCGAGTAATTGGTTATTAAGATTTTCCAAATATGTGGCTTCCAATATCTTTCACTATTTTTACTATCATCTGCAATTAATTACTGCAGTTTTTGTAATATATAATAATTGATGTTTTCGGATATAGCAACTAATTAAGAAAGTGTGCTGGTAGAGAATGTCGTCAAAATATGGAAAGCTGTAATCGATGAGGCTTCCTAAAAACCTTCCACTCATTTTACAAAACAAGGGTTTTCATTCTTTTGAGGAGAAATTGTAATCCGATATTCCAATTTCATCGCAGGTTGTGGAGATCTGGAACAGCGTAGCTGAGGAGGCCGGTCTGGGTCGTTGCTATGTGCCTCGTGGCTGCACCTACCCGCCGATAGACGGCAAACTTCAAATTGGTTTCGCTACTTGGGCCGTGGAAAACTCAAACACCACAGGTGAAGATCGCGGTCTGCTAATCCTCAATCAGCACCGCCCCTACCTGGAGATGCTGCTCAAGATCCTCCAACACGGCTGGATGTCCATCGTCATTGGACCGCGTGGCGCTGGTGAGTGTGAATTTTAGAGGTTTCGTATTTAAGGTGCTTTAGTGGGCTTAAATCTTCAATTGGCATCCTGCGAGGTACAGAACACAGCCCCTGATGTTCCAGGTAGTCGCGCTGAGTTGAACATTCTCATCAGGAAAAAGACAAATGGTTGGTTACAGCCAAATTTAAAAGGGAATTGAATAGATAATGAAAATACACAAGTGGCGTCATTGTTCACGGTTACATTGAGCAGCGACTATAATTGCCTCTTTATTTTGATGGCCAGTGTTCTCTTCATTTTCAATCAGATGGATGTCAGTCATATTCCATTCTCCTCGTTGTCGACGAAGAAGGGTTTAAACTTTTTAAAGATAAAGCGCGGTTTGCATAAACACCTTGAGCACTCCTGTAAACTCCAACTTTATTCCGAAAACTCAAAACGATCATGTTTTAACGGTGCAATCGGCTTACCATTGGTGCCTAACTATTGCGTTTTCTCTGTTCCTAGGTAAGCGTTCTCTGGTGCACCTGGCAGCGTGCCTAGCGGGAGCGCGTGCAGTAGAGACGGTAGCGCTGTCGCCATCTGCAGACACAGTGGAACTGCTGGGAGCCTTCGAGCAGCGCGAGAACGGCGGTGTCTTTGCTTGGATCGACAGTCCTCTGGTCCGCGGCATCCGGCTGGGACACTGGGTCATCCTCGAGAACGCACAGCTCTGCAGGTAGGCGCCTCCTCCATGTTTCTGCTTTAAAAGGCCAGTGCTTTAGGCGTCTTGAATTTTATACTGATTTGCGACAAATCTTGTGGGCAATTTTGGTCGATTAATTAGAAGCCAATCGGGACCTTGGAATAATATGTCTCCTTCTCTACCAATACATGTTTTATGTCATACGGTAATACTAGCATTTATCTAGAAGTGATGCTTCGCTTTTGTGCCTGTAAGGTATAGGACGTTATCTGTCACCACTTAGGAGCTTCCGAAGTGGTCTTTTAGATGCGTTGAGTAATCTCTTTTATGTAACTGTCCCCTCTAAACTTCACTAAGACCCGTCAAATACAAGACTGATAGGATACGGCACAAGTTTACCAGGTAATCTAGTTTCAGCCAGAGTAGGAATGAATAGACGTGGCGCATTGGCCTTAGACTTGCATGTTCGGTCTGCGTTCTGATTGGGTGACGAAGATGAGTCGTCTGGTTTGGCATGTCTCGCCTAGTTTAGGACTTTGACGCTATGATGAGGCTTTGATCCTTCGTGAGGCTTCATCAATCTGATCTTATGAGTTTCCGTTTGTCCCCATTTTCAGTCCCTCGGTGCTGGATCGGCTGAACAGTCTGTTGGAGCCGGGCGGGGACCTGCTGATAAGCGAGCGCGGTCTGGACGAGAACGGCGACCTGATGCGTCTGAAGCCGCATCCCGACTTCCGCCTGGTCCTCGTGGTCGACGAGAACGCATTCTCGGGCGCAGGCTGCAACAACATCTCTCGAGCCATGCGCAATCGCGGTGTCGAGCTGGTTCTCACGCACAACGTAAGCGTTTTATCCATGGAGAGATCGCGTAATCTCATCCATTCGCCTAATTTTCCTCCGAATCTCATGGGAACCCACTGAACATGAAGTGGGTAGGAGAGGGCGGAGGTTTATTCGACCGTGAGATGGTAGGTGTACGCCGCAGTGTGCTTCGCGGCTTGTGTCCCCACGGTAGACTCTAATAAAGACCTTAATTGACTGGGGACATTGTGGAAACTCTCAAGTTGCTGTGTTCAGTCAGCGTGATCAATGATCGGTTTGCTGGTTGGTCGGGGGTAGTTAGAAGCTTGGGCAGACTTCTGGTCAGGCGTGCATTTTGCATAGATTTAATGGAAACGCCTTGGTGATGCCGCTCAGGTGCATTGGGACGACTTTGAAATTACTCGTCATAAGTAAATATACTTATGAATTAATAAATATTTAGCCGGTTATTATTGTCGCACTGTCACTGTCATCTGAAGCAGTGTATCCTAACCATCTCTTCAACAAACCTTTAATCAACACGTCATGTTGATAATTTGCCGAAGCATTTATCCAGTGTCTGTGGAAATTTAATATTCAACACCCACATACGTGGTTACCAGTATTTTTTAAATATTTTATCCTTTAATATTACCTTATCTATTGGATTTACCGTCATTAGTCATCTACAATTTTGTTTCATTTGGAACTGCGGAAGTATCAGTGGAAATAGTGGTACATAGTGAAGAATGAAGACGAAGAGTGGAGTACTCTTGGGCCTAACCATGATGAGATCGTGTTTCTATGTATCCTTGCACACTGGTAATTGGTTACCGTAGGTATGGCAGAATATGAATTCAGGCAATAATACTTCGAAAACGACATTGTACCAGCACTTATCAGATTACATTTCTTGCATATGACTTTAATAGAACCGAAAGTCTGTTCCATTATTATTGCGGGTATAAGGTAGATGTAAAAATTAGAGGTTCGAACCAAGCAAGTCACACCTTTCTACACAGCGAATCGGTTCTGACAGCTGAAAGTTGATAAATAATCCTTTTTTCAATTTATCAAGTGACTAAAATAATTCTATTACTGCAAGTTAGTAAAGTAGGTACACCTTTGCAGAAGTCCTTTATTCAAAGCCATTTTCTCTGTCTTTCCAGTTGGTTTTCCCCAAAGAAGATCTCCACCGTCTCATGCTGAGCACCGGACTTTCCCCCGACGCTGTCGGTGCCCTGTTGGCCTTCGAGAACTCCGCTCTGGAGCGTTTGGACGCCGCCGGCAGCACTACTGTTGCGCCAATCCCTCCACGGAGACCGCCTGTGGGCGCCCTGCTCTCCGCAGCGCGCATGGTACAGCAGCTGATGGCGAGTAGCGACGTGGATGACGTTATGACCTGCTCAGCGGCTGATGGAGGCGAGGAGTTCGCGTGGATGAAAATGTGGCGGGGTGACCGCGTTAAAAGAGCCTTCGCCAAGGCCCTCACGGATATCTATGCCCGCAGACAGACTGACCGCAACTTCGCCAAGGTTCGTGCATTTAATCCCGCTTCATAAGGCAGAAGTTACTTTCATATTTAAAGGCCAGACTTTACCTAGTTATTTGATGTAATGGCGAATTCTATAGAGATAATATGATGTCACGAGGCTTTTTTAATCTTGTGATTGTGTGTATTGTTTCATAGTCGGAGGGTGGAATTGAGCTGTTTGATGAATTGTAGAATTCTAGGATGGTATGACATCACAAAGCTCTTATTGGTGTTGAACTATCTATAGAATCACTAATAATTTTTTCACACTTTCTTTTACCCTGAGTTTTTGTTCTTTTAGTTATTCATGAGGGTGATCTTCGACTTCGTGGATACGGAACTACCTGCTCTTCTGTCTTCTGCCGAGAATTCCCTTCTTCCTCGCCTCAACGGAGCTAATGAACTGCTTCGTGGTTTACTTCTGACAGATCAGTGGCGATACCTTCTTCACTGCGTTTCGTCAATCTCTCCGCTAGAACAGCGGGATCAGCTTTTCCCAATCCTCGTTCGACTCTCCACGGAACGTGGTTTCGAGGTCAAGCCTTCAGCTCTAGAGGCCAAGACCACCGAAGATTTTCTCTCTTGTCTTCCTGGGAGCATTGACAACATGGACGCCCGATGGGTACCCGGCTGGCATTGTATCATCGACCGAGGAGCTGCTAAGACTATTTCATCCTGGAACTCACGCATTGTCGACGCCTTTCTGTCCCAACTCGATCGAAACAAGAGTCGCATTCTCGCTACCACCGCGTCTCTGACTTTCGGTGAAAACACTCCTGTTGTTTGCGCACTCGAACGTGCCGCTAAAGATGATGTTCCAGTCAACTTTTCCGAAGCCTATCCAGGTCTAAAAGGTCTTTACAATCAACTCCTCTCAGCTTTCACCGGAGTCAGAGAAGCCTTTTGCTCCGCACCGCATGCGAACCTGGACTTCTATGGGTTCCTTTCAGCTCTCGCGAAGTTGAATGCCTGGCTGCAGCACTTTGGTTCACAACCAGTTGGCGCGGCTTCTGATTGGCCAGAGAAAAGGGAATTCTACAGTCACTACTGCAAATCCCCTCTGTCTGTGGCTTCTGCTGCTCGACTGATGGAGCTGATGCACCGATACCTCCCATCACCCATTCCACGCGCACTGTCGCCCTCAGCTCCGTTGAATCTGTGCCACTTTATGTGGGCTCGATTAGCTCTGGAGGCTCACGATCAAATTTCGTCTAGGCTCAACCCATCTCATATGGAGGAAGACGGTGACGTAGATAAAGAGGTGGAGGTGGTAGATTTACCGTCATCTAAGACCTCTGGAGCTCTGAGGCTGTGGCCAGTGTTGGCTACTGGTTTGGTTTTCTCGCAACGTGCTGTGGATTTGACGATACCATGGCCAGAGCACCTTTCTGAACGTCTGCTAGTGGATTTGGGTGTTCGATTGAGTGCACTTTCGCGTCCTAGACTGCTAGAATTACTCACATCAGCATCTGAGGGGGCTTCAGAGAACATATCAGAGATGTTTCGCCTTGCTCATCGTACTTACTCGCCCCTCGAACTGGCTGATCTAAGCGGACTCATGAAGGTGGGTTGTTTACTCATAACGCAACCACTTTTGGTTGATAGACTATGATTAATCTGTTTCTATGTTTAGCCCGACTTAGTGAACGAGTGGCAAAGCCTATCTCAAGCAGTGATGGCTGTGAATCACGCCAACACCATGAATGCCCGCGAAGACGGGGTCACTTGTTCCTTTGCTGACTGGATCGCCCACCAGCAGACCCTTTCAGACCTTTTCCATTTGCTCCAGCACCTGGCTCCCTTCACCGAGGGTAGCCATAGATCTGCCTGCAAAACTGAGAAGTAAGCTTTCATTTGGGATAAAAAAGTATCACAATCACTGTTGCTTATTCGAATTTTTGCTTTGCAGTGAGATCTCGGAACTCCTTTGTCTTTCAAAGTCGCTCTTCGTTGCCATTCTGACCGCCATTCACAAGTGTTCTCGTGGTCGAATGAGGTAAACTCTCAAAACATTCCTCCATAAGCCGTCAGTCATATGCTAATGCTGAACTCAAAAACGCTTTCCTTTTAGTGACGAATCCGCAATAGCTGTGCCAGTCTCCGACGTTGTCGCACCCCTCATGGGGGCTTCTCTAGGTTCTTTGGAGGTCTTTGTGTCAACATTGGAGACCTACGTTAGCTCCCTGCTCGATTCTCAACCAATTCTGCAGCTGCTACTTCGTGCCTTCTGTGCCTTCCTTAAGGAGCCTTCGCAGACCTCTGTGGCTCGAGCCTGGATTGTGTGGGGTGCCCTTCAGATGCGCTGTGCCTTCCCAGCCTCCCCTCTTGATCCCAGCATTGTCAATGCATTCAAGATGGCCATCACACGAGATGAGGTGGGTTTCCCCAGTGATACCGATGAATTAATCCGTACAATTTGTCAACTGAGTTCCTTCTTACCTAGCTTCTTCAACTCAATGTCGATCTACAAGTCCGCGCTGCTCTGAGGACAGTGGAAGTTGGAGCCTGTGGATTGCCCTGTTTGTCGGAGGAGTCTATAATTGCACTCGCAGGCTGTGTGGACTCTGAGACTGTCCATTCAAATGTTGAAGCGGGTCTTGAGCACCCATTAGTTAGTGGCATTGTGAGACGACGGGATAAGATCGCGGATCGATTAGAACGTCTGAAGAAGCGTCAGGTTGTCGAGTGTGAAAACGCCGCACTGCAATTGAGGGCTACCTCGAATTCAGAGGTAAGTAATTGCTAAGCAAATGCTTCTATAATATACTTCTTCAGTAGTCCTTACTGAGTTTGCTCTCTTTCAGTACGCAGAACTTCGTCGCAAACTGACAACTTTCAACCAGAACTTCTCAGGCGATTTTCTGCTAAAGATGCTAGAAAATGGTTTTGGTCTTGCATCGGGAGAGTTGAACCGATGGGTCGAAGCTGCAGCCGATTTGTCCGAGTGGTTCCTCCAACCCCGATACCTTCAACTCTACGCTGATGTGGTTCAACCCTATCTCCTTGGGGTTGCTAAGGTAAGCATACTACGGTCATTTGGTCTTCGAAAATGCTGTCGGTCAAATTTAATCCTATCCCTTCGAATTTAGGTCGCCCACGGACTCCGCTCTCTCGTTCAAATGGAACTTGCGAGGGACCAAAACGTGAGTCAACACGTGAATTCAATTAACGACTTTACTAAATGACATTTCAACACATCCGATACTTTTAATCACTGACTAGGCCAAAGTATTCGCCAATCTGGTGGGCAATCTAACCGCGGGTTTATTCCCAACATTGGCCACTTCCACAACTGAGAAGTTTTCTGGCGTCGCGCTTTCCCCCTGTTTGGAGTTGGTGCGTCAACTCCGTTCTCCCAAGGTCCAGAGTCTCGTTTGTTCCCCAGCTGGAGCCCTTCTCTGGCGTGGATGCGAGGGCGTGGCGGGGACTAGTCACCACCGATCAATCTACACCGACACTCGTGACGTCACCTCGCACCTGCGAGAGGTCACTCTATTGCGATTGGAAGCCGAGTATCGGTGAGTGGATCGTTTAAGACCCTCAATTCCCAGCTGTGCCCATGTAATATTGACACCTTTTTTCAGGTTGAACTCTCACATCCTCGACCTGCTGATCCTCGATAACCTCTCAAGTAGTAGTAGCGCGTCGTTCGTCGTGGACTACACAGCCCGTTTCCTGCGCAGCTTCACCGCACAGCTGGCAGGTCGTTGGCGGCGGCGGGAGGCGCGTAGAAAGCGCGAGGCAGAGCGCAGCGCAGCGCTCTTCATCGAGGCGGAGAGTCGGCGGCGTCGGTGCCTTGACGAGCTGCACTCCACCGCCAGCGCTGTCAGCGGCGCGGCCAAGGCGAAGCGCGGTGGCACGAGAGCGGAGCGACGGAAACGCCGACAACAGGCGGAGGAGGAGGCGGATCTTCCCGAACTCATCGACTCTGGTCTCAACGAGGAGGTCGAGTGGCGCTTGCGCTTCTCCGAGGCTGGGGCTATCGAAGCCAGACGAGCTCTCTCTACTGGGGGATCCAACTTTATGGAACTAAGGCTTTCGAGGGAGGATGCCATCCAGCAGGTGGGTACAATAAGGATATTCCATTATCAGGTCACCCTATAATTTTTGTAAACTGAATAAAATTTAAAATATTGTTGTACTGTCTAATGGAGCTTAACGGTATTTTTATGTAAAGAAGCGGCTAAACTGATCGAATTCTATTGTTGTATAGAACAAATCAGTCGAAATTTGCGTGATTAAAACCCTGCTAAAATGGAATTACTCAAAAATCGTTTGAGGTGCATAATGGGAGTTATGAGCTCAAGAAGGGAAGGAAACTCAACAGCCGGCAGTTGCTGGAGACATTTACTCGGTTCATGGAGAGGAATGTGTGTCAGTGAAAGATGGTTGAAATAGATGGTTTAAGAAATTCAGTGGAAGTGGAGATTTCACCCTCGAAGCCGGGTGTCCAGTTAAATTTGCTGGGCTTCCTGAAGAAGCGGTAGCAGGTACAGACCACGGGCCATGGGATGACATAAGCCCTCTTTTCGGAGATCTTATTTGTGTGCATTTTTCTGCAATGAACTCCCTAAAGTCCCGTTGTTAACACATTTTCTTTTCTTGTATGCTGCTTTCTAACGTAAAAGATGAGTACTAGCGTGTCTGCAAATTTTTATCCCATCTCTTTAGTGTTCTAGGACCTTCTACTGTCTGTTTGTTGATACTAGAGTTCTTTTTGTCTAAGTAAAATTCCTTTAATGAGGAGCCATTTCTTCATCGAGATCTGAATAGATAGGGAGAGTGAGAATGGATACAAGTTCTCTATTCCAATGTCTACTAGGAGGTTATATTACGATGCCTAAACACGCTGTGTATACTGCCGTACAGAAGTCCTTAAGATCCCATCGCCGAGTCTCATTCTAGATTTGAGGCTTACATAAACTAACGTTTATTCACATTTTCGTTGCACCTTAGGCCGTTCGCAATATCGAGAGCGTGAACTCCTGGTACGAGCAGGAGCTGGCTTCAGCAGGAGGTGACGGCGCTGAGGCTTCGACAGAATGGCTGCCGGCAGACTCGGAACTGGTTGATTTCATTGATCGACTCTTCTTCCTGCTTCGTCGTCTGACTAGACAGCGACAACATAGCTTGGACAATTTCGGGGACCTTGTGGACAAACACTGGTGGCGCACTTTCTTGGAGGGCTATCGCTTTGCTGGTCACCTACTTGCCCATTCCAAGTACAAACTTCGTAAGCAGCTTCAGTACTTTCTGTTCCATTAGTAGACTTGGGATTGTGAGCTAAAATGATTACCCATTATTTAGCCTCTGCCTGCGACGGAAGCGCGATGCCTTCCCACCTGCTGGCAACGGCGCGCCTGGCTCTGTGCGCAAGTACTGATGAATCCACTTCGGTCGTGGAGAAGATCTTCGCCTTCGAGCCACTGCAGCAGCAGGAGCAGAGACAGAGTGAGGTGCCACAACGCCGCAGACGCTGCTTGGACGTCTACCGCGATCCCATCCCGAAGACGGAAGCTCGCAAGGCCCACGCCCTCATGATCGCCGTCCGCACCCGTGTCATGCAGGTGCTCGAGGAGTGGCCTGATCATCCCGCCCTTCTAAAGGTACGACTTTGTTTTTGCCACCTGTATTTGAGTACTAGAAGTATCTGTGAATTGTGTATTTTTTCTTGAATGTCTTCTACAGAGGTAACTCTACAGTCTCGCTAAATGTCCAGATAAACCACTAGATTTACATGGTTTTCGGTAGGAATTTGACACCTTTATCAGGGCAAAGAAAAAGCGGATGGCAACGGTAAATTTGAGTGGTTTTAAAAGAAATTCAACGAGCATTTGAATCACACTGTTGTCGAAGATTTGTACTCAAAATAGCCGCCATTAGCAGCGTCTATTAGAGCATCAATCCGGAACCTGGAGCAAGCTGATTTGGCACCCTCTGTGGAAAGGGTCTACTCCAAAACTGCTTTTACTCTCTACTCCATTGATATTGTAGTGTCATTGTCAGGACGGCTGTGATTTGTCTAGTATAGGCATCATAAGAAGTGGCTGCTGAGGTTTGGCAGGGCGTTCGATCTCCGAAACGCTTGTATGAGTGGGGGCGAAGGTCTTCATTTAGTGCTGTTCGCTCCATAGTAGGGACTGAGACAGTCGAATCACGCGAATCTCTACAGAGCAAGGGTCCTCAACACCTTTTTTCACACATTTTCAAGGAGGAGCTGCTTCGGATTGTATTCACAATGTCCACTATCATTATTCATTAATCCATTTCATTATATCGTTTTGTGAAGGGCGGTGCAAATCGTCACGGTACGTTTTTCAGGTGGGTTCCCGCCTGGATCATTTCTTATTGTCATAACGTATATCATTAAAGAGGGATTGTGCAAGCTTTTAAGGTGGTCACCTATAATACATCTAGCGAAATAAGTGAATAATAATCACTTAAAAGTTATTTCGAACGTCCTTATGATAATGAATTTGTTGAGAATGGCAGGTATTAAAAGTACAATAGGAGTAGTCCATGAGACTAGTTTTTAAGGTAATGCTTACGGCTGGATGGTCTCTTCATAGCCTTAATCAATGTTGTGGTCAAAACCAAGGAGTTTGTGCATGTGCATGTTCATTTTAGATTGTCACCGTCATTGGGAGAATGTGTTCCTTCAGCATGAACGACTGTCTCATGAAGTACATCACTGCGTTCGAGATGCTACTAGCGGAAATGCAGGTACGTTGACTGGCATCTCCCATTCTGCCGATCCAGAATCCGTGCAATTACTCTCTTCACAATCTCTGTAGGAGTGGGAGAAGAATGCATCCCGACATGTCTCATTGTCTGAAGCCTTTAGATCCGTCTGTGATCTACTCGTGGACTGGCGTAAGCTTGAACTCAAGTACGTTTCCATCCATCCTACCAAGGATCCAGTACATATGGTAAATTTAGCCACTCAATAAAATCACATTGGTGTTGCTCATATACTTATTCCCTCTTCCAGATGCTGGATGGCAGCGTTGGACGCGGCCACAGAGGCAGCAGCGGATCGGGTAGCACCCCTGTGGTTCCACATGCACGGCGTCTTCCTCACCTCGGCTGGGAAGACCTCTGGCGAACCCTCGGCAAAGGAGTTGGAGGAGCAGAGTGAGGTCCTACTCGAGTTCATGGAGAACGGTCCCGTGGGCGAATTCCGCGCTCGCTGTCGTCTGCTCCATGCTCTGCACCACGCTCTCTCCATTTGGCCTGGGCTCTCCGACAAACGTGAGCTTTTCTCCTATAAGGTTTATTCAACCGTCCTATGAGTCTCTCTAGTACATTGCCGTTCGCATGGATTCAATGAGATTCAGTAGCAAATCATCATTAGATCACACGCCATTGCCTTGCTGAGCACCTGTTTTCATGATGCTGCATTTGCGCCCTATTGTGCAACTCAAATGCACCCATATATTGGGGCTCAATTGTTTTAGCCACAGGACTTATCTGTATGCGATGAATTGTGTTGTTACTGGTTTAGACTACTTACGACAAATACATCTTTTAGTTCTTATTAAAAGGCATTAGTTGTTTTAATTTGAAATGCGTCAATTCCAGCTATAACGCTCAAATCCCGTAGATCTGTAGCGGAGAGGCTACACCTAAGTTCTCCACAAGATGGATTTGCTATCCCTTTAAGATAGTCCCACTACCGGAGGGAAAGAAGAAGAGAAGGCTAGCAAACCAGAACGTTTATTGGAAACTTGTGTGTGGTTTGAGTCGTGCACTCGCGGCTTCATGCGATATGTGAACAAGGAGACATGACTCACGCAATTTGATTGGCTACGTGTGTGTGACCCTGAGAACATGGCATCGACTAGATGTCCAGACGGCTCAGCTATCGTCAGGCCGCCACAGGTCCATCGAAACCAACATGAATTTCTCTTTGCATTACCCTTTATTGCATCCGGGGCTTCGTATTAGATCGCAAACATGATGCTTTTTGTTCTTATTTTACAGGTCGTTCGGCGTCCCTTCAGATTGTGGGCAATGTTACCTGGTTCTACAGTCAGTTCATTCCTCATGTCAACAAGTTCCTGCTAGACCAGCAGAAACCCATTCGAAAGGAGATGCGCAATTTCATCTCCATCATGAAGTGGGGAGACTACATTGGATTCTGGACTCTGAAGGACAACGTCAATCGCTGCAAGCGCACGATTCACAAACACGTGTGTGGTGCATTTTAGAACCCCCTTCTTTCACACGAACATTCTAGGTGTTAATGGAGGGTATTGTTTTAGATCCGAAGCTGGGAAAGCCTTTTGCGTCAGTCAGTGAAGCCGTGTTTCGAGGCCGGCATCAAGGTTTCAATCGAGACACCCATTCCATCCAGCGCTCTCTCCGTTTTGGAAAACGTTAACGCTGTTCAAGCTGATCGCGACCGCGGTGTGTTCAGCCTATCTCAAGCGGCACAGCAGTGGATTTTGCAATTGGAAGGCGAGCGGGAATTGCCTGTCAACGTCAGGTATGTGATTGCAGTTGCTTCGTTTCGCTTCCGTCAAGATGAACCTAAGCCTATATATATTTCCATTTTTAGACGTTTGGCATTCCTAACCAAGCGTTTCAGGACTCATGTTGTAAACATTACCGAGAAGGCGCCTTGCATCTCCTGGATTCGTCAGCTGCAGGAATGCCTCAGCGACTGGTTGGAACGCGTTAAGGGGCTCTCACGGGCCACTCAGGAGCTGGACGCTGCGTCACCCTCGCACAATGCCCTGATCGCCGTTCTCAACGAAAAAGAGGGCGGAGAACAACCCGGCAAAAAGAAATCCGTGAGCGAAGCAGACCTGGAAAAGGCGAGGGAGTGGACGTCCAGGTACACTGCTCTTCAACAGCAGAAGAAACGCTCCCTCACCGATTGGTTTCGGCTTTCTTTCGGTCGTAGACGGCTAAACAGTGCATTCCAGAGCAAAAAGCAAGTCTTTTTCCTTCGTTGTTCATGCTTACTTCACCTTGGTGTGACTTTGCTTGCTAACCTTATTTGTTCTTGAAGAACTGAAGCTGATCATGAGACTGCTGTTATCTTCCCCGATGATGACGAAGTTGAAGAAAGCGAGGTGCAACCAGCGGTAGACGATATTGAAAACGAGGAGGATCCCTGTCTGGGTCTTTCCTATCGTCGTGGTCTCAGGAAAAGCCTGTTCGAGAAACCTCATGCTCAACTGCTCTTGGGTATTGTGGGTGACCTCCTAGGTTGTGCAATGGAATCCTCTCGTAAATCTGCGAACCAACTTGAACGCCTTATTGCCTTCGAGTCTGTTTTCAAACTGTAAGTTGTATCTACGAGCTATCAAGTCTATGGGTAGTCTTAAGTAAGCTGTTTGTGAACTATCCAGTCGTATCTTTTGGCACCTGGTTTGTTTTTTAGACGAAAGGCGGTTTCCGATAGCTTGGCACGTCTCCTTTCACTTCGATCGGGCCTTCCGAAGCACCCGGAGAACCCCGAAGTCGTGGGTGATCTGGGTGGTCGTGAGGGTGTCGAGAGGCTCATAGGCGCTCTTGATGATCTGCTGGTTAACTGTGTAGATGCCTTCAAGCCTCTTGAAGATTTGTTCAACAGCTCACAGAAACTCCAGCTTCGCATTGAGGAAATTCGTGTCTCCTACAGCGAGAGTCCTGCAGAGGATGTCATTCATCCGTGTGACTTGAAGACCCTACAAAAGCTGAAGGCCTCCCGACAGAGGATCGCGGATCTGGCATCCAGCTGTGTTAAGCAGTGGACAAAGTTCTCAGAGACTTGTTCCAGCCTCACTGCTCCAACTTCGGAAGGTCTTAGGCGCCTTCTGGCGGCCAACGCGGAGTATCTTCCAATGGAAAACTCGAGTTGTGATCTGCCGAGACTGCTTGTATCTTATCGTGGAAGACTGGAGGATATCGCGGGTAGATTGGATCAGCGAATTCCCGAGGCCTGCATTGCAATCACAGGCAATATTATTAGCCAGCAGGAATTGCTCAAAGCGGCAGCTCAGGACTTCCGGACTTGTTGCCACGAGATCCGCTCTCAGAATCATGTCAAAGCCATACCTACCTCAGGATTAGATGCTGTTGTAGATGCGATTTCCGTGGAGATTAAACGCTCCTCTGATCTAATTGCTTCAATCTCCCCGCCTAGAGTCTCCTCCAAGTCCATCGAAAGTCGAGTGAATGCTCTCATTTCCAAGGTCCTGATCTCCCTGCAGGATTTGAAGAGCCTTGACGAGAATGTGGAGGTAGAGAGAGGCATGATCGATCAACTCAGGGCTTGTGTATCTGCTCTCTCCAGCACCTGCATCCCTAAACTGGAAGCGCTTGTCTCTAATCTCGGACGACTCAGTCCAACCTCACCTGAAGAAGTTTACTTCTTGCAAAGCATAATTCCACTCCTCACTTCCCTGGCCGATGCTGTGTCCGTGCGCCTTCGGCAAATCCTGGGTTTGCTAATGTCCTGGATAACGCTCGGTGAATTCCTTGCTCAGGTTGCCTTCCGACTTCTCAATGATGGCTTCTGTAAACCGTCAGCGCTTTCAAAGGCATCAGCCGCGGCTGGTGACGGAAAGGAAGGCTCATCGAGTGCCGACGATGGTGCAGGTGGTGAAAACACCAACAAAGACAAAGATGACGACGGTGGATGCACCAGTCTGAACGCGGAGGGTGTGGACACCTCGGGTGCCAAAGATGTCTCCAAAGAGCTTCAATCTCAAGAGCAGATTGAAGGAACGATGGAGGAGAAGAGCCAGAGGGATAAACAACCACCGGAATTGAACCAAGGAGACGACGAACAGGGCATTGAAATGCCCGACGACTTTGAGGGAGCTCTCGACGATGGAACTGGTCGGGAGGAGAAGAAACCCGGTAACGATAGTGAAGAAGAGAAGGAGGATGAACTCCAGGGAGTCGATGAGCAGATGGGTGAGGCTGGAGACGAACCTGACGAACTGAACCAGGAGATGTGGGCTTCTGATGGCGAAGATGAGGACAAGGACGATGAAGACGAGGATAAGGTGGAGCGTAAAAATGCGGATTTGAATGAAGCTGGAGTGAAGGATAAAGAGAATCTCAAGTCCAAGGCTTCCAAGTCTACTGCGGTGAATGAGACTCCTCAAGAAGAGCCTGACTCGAGCGAACAGAAAGATGAGGAGGAGGGTGAAGAAGAGAACAATGGCTTCAATGAGGAGGATGAATCTGCCGCTCCTGCTGATGACTCCAAGGCCGCCAAAGCAGCTGGAAGTAAGACCGTCGCAGGCAATGATAAAGCCGATGATGATAAGGATGACAAGAAAGACGACGCGTCTGAAGCCATGAAAGCAGACGAACAGCGATTGGCTCAGCAGGAGGTGGAGTTGATAGAAGAGGAAGAAAAGGCAGCTGGAGAAGAGGGTCAGGAAGCCAAGGATGCCCTGGATGAGTTTGGTGAAAATATGAACCTCGAACCGAACCCCGAGGAATTCGATGATGTAAATGAATCCGACGTGTCTGAAGAGCAGCTTGATTTGAAGGGCGACCCTGTGGAAACTGAAGACGGTGAGGACAAGGGCATGGGTGACGTGGGGTTTGACGAAAGTGATGAACGGGATGATTCAAAACCGCCAGAGGATCAACTCGTCACTGAATATCAATCCGGAGCTGGAGATTTGAATTCCGGTAATAATGGGGCTTATGATGGGAATTCAGCAATGAATGAGGATGAGATGCCCCAGACGGATAAGGGCGACGTGGCTGAGGGCGCTGATGGGAACGAAGACGTGCAGCAGCAATCGATGGCCGGTGGCGGCGGGAAGGACACGGGGCAGTTCTCTGCGGGGGCGTCTTCGGCTCCCAATGAAGGAGGACCCTCGGAAGCTCCTGCTTCCAGGCAGCAGCAGCAGCAGGGACCTCGACCGACTTCTGACAGACGCACGACTGCTCAGGCTGACAAGACGAAGAAAACCCTTCGTCAAGTACGGGCTCTTATTTTGTCTATAGTTACCTAATTGAGCTGTTTAGGCACCAATTAGATTAAACTGTAACAGTTTTTTGGGTAGTGCATTTATTACTATCGAGTCCTTAAAGGTAATGGTGCATAGTAACTAGACAATTTGAGCCAAAGAATTGGAATCTTTGTCACTATTAGTCCTGCCGTCTGTCAAGTAATCCTATAAGATTAAATCATCAGTGTACTTTCACTGATTATCTATGACTTCTATCGATTAAAAGGTTTATTAATGCCTTCATTATCGTAAAGTTGTATTGGTTTTAATTCGAAGACCTCACAACTGTCAGTTTCAACTTCTTCCATCGTTGTAAAAGCTATCTCTCCCAAAGCTGTTTTTTGTAAGAGACGAAACAAATGGTGGTCTGAAGGAGGAATAAGGTCGGGAAAATAAGGTGCGTGAGCAATTTCCTCACAACCACGTTCTTCGATCTTTTGTGTCGTCATTCTTGCTATGTGCGGTCCTGCTGCATTGTCCTGGTGAAACATCACCTCCTTTTCGATTCACTAGAGCAGCCGCCTTACTTGCTGAGAGTAGATTTGAGCCATAATTGATGCTGCATTAAGTGGTAACAACTCAAAGTGGACTACTCCTTGGCGATCCCAGTTGATTGAAAGAACATTTTACAGCGAAGTTCCCTTCTTAGCTGCTCCTGGGTTCTTTCCTCGCTCTTAAGAATCTATTGCCTGCCAAAAGGACGGAGGGAAAAGAAAATGTCAACTTGAGATTTGAGTTTGTTATTTCCAGATAAATCATAAGAAATTGCCCATTTTCTAAGTTTAATTGCATAATTGCGAATTCCAACTCAACTGATAAAACAGTATAAGCTTCTTTCAAGAGCTGCTTATCATCAAACTCAACTGGACCGTGTCCGGTTCGGTCTTCATCTTCGTGGAGGGTGAAATCTCCACTTCCACTGAATTTCGCAAACCATCTTCTGCAACCATGAACTGGGTGAATTTTTGTAGGCGTTTCTTTGCTTGCTGAGTTTCCTTTCTTGAAGTAAGAAAACATGATGTGCCTTAAAGGATTCTTTAGTATTTTGGTGTTAGCAAGGTTTTAATCAAATGTTAACTTTTTAAGTCAGTTTAAGTGTTTCTAAAGTTGAAAATAATGCTTAGGTACATTCGACATTATGAAATACTATTTAAGGAGTAAGAAGAGCTTTTCATGGTATTCAGTCTTGATGCTAACTTATTAGTGGTGAGAGGGAGGATATAGGCATGTATTTAATAACCTGTCCTAATAGAGAGTCGTGGAATTAGCTGTCAGTTTGGTTGTAGACAACGTCTCCCCATTTGAGTCATAAGTATTTTGTTCTCTTTTTTAAGACTGAGGTCCTTGAGGCCGACGAAGAGACCCAGCAGCCGTCGTCATCCAGGGATGAGACGAATGAGGAAGAAGGGGAGGGCGACGCAGTACAACACGTCTCTGACGAGAACGCAGAAGCACCGCTCACCATCTTTGACTCTGCCAACACCGACCAGCAGCAGGAGCAGACCAAGGGCGAGGAAGACGTAGAAATGAGTGAGGAGCTTGACGAAAACGCCGATCCCGGAGCTGATCTCAACCAGAAGCAACCAGCGCCGCCGGAGGAGCTTGAGCCACCGAAAGTCGATGTACGTTTCGCCGTATTCGTTATTTATCTCGTTGACTTAGTTGCATTGCACTCATCATTGATCTACCCACTAACTTCTCAACGTCATGGGGCACTAGTTGACGTGATTACAACTTCATAAGTTTAACCAAAGTATTGTTGATTATTCGCTTCAGTTTTGACATGTTTCTTCTTCCCTCCCACTTCAGTCGCAGTCTCCTAGCACCCGCAAGCCACCCAATACCGCTAACAAAGACGATAACAAGGACGCTCCTGCAGCACCCGGCACCGACAAGCCATCTCTTCCCAAGGTCGACATGGAGTTGGTGCCCACACTGAGTGCTCAGCGTGCACCAGAGTCCATCTTCAACACCACCATGAAGTCCTCAGCCTCAACAGGGGAGGTGCTGGAAGCCCTGCAACAGCTGGACACACCGCTGTTTCCCTCCGTTGTGGAGAACCGCCGCTGTGAGCGGGATTCAGATGCTACAGCGGCGGAGTTGGCACTGGAGTGGCGAGCATGCGTCTCGCGATCCGCTGGATTGTCGGTCCAGCTGTGCGAGGCTCTGAGACTCGTCCTTGAACCCACTCGCGCCTCCAGAATGAAGGGCGACTTCAGAACAGGCAAGAGACTCAACATGCGCAAAGTAAGCTGACCCTCTTGTCCACAAATTACTTAGCGCTTAGTTGATCACAAGATCGTAGTTAGAAAAGTACTCAAGTGTAGCTATAACAGTGGCTTTAGATGTGGTCAAAACGAATGATACAATATTTAATGATAATTTTAACGGTCGTTTAACTATGACCCAAATGGAGACTTGGTGTTATGTTATTTCTGTAGATAATTCCCTACTTGGCAAGTCAGTTCCGAAAGGACAAGATTTGGATGCGACGAACTCAGCCGAACCAGCGGGACTACAAAATTCTCATTGCCGTGGACAACTCCTCCTCCATGGCTGATAACCTCTGCAAGCAGGTTTGTTGGCCATTTCCTTGATTATACTCTCCGCCTTAGCTTCTGAACTACACAAGTTTTGTCTCCCATAGATGACTTTCGAGGCGCTAGCTACTGTGATAAACGCGTTGAATCTTCTCGAGGCTGGAGAAATAGGAGTTTGTGGGTGAGTGGATTGACCGTTTCTACGTTTGTGACAGTTCAGTTAGTGTGGCATTTGAATATCATTTTGAATCGCCGTTGTTGTACAGGTTCGGTGAGGCAGTGGAGGTGGTGCATGGATTGGGACAACCCTGGACCAATGACATGGGTCCATCGATGCTCGCTCAATTCGACTTCACGCAGACACGCACTTCCCTCATTCAGGTAACTGTGGTATTCCCCATCTCCACCAATTTGTTGCAAAAACCTTATAGTGGTTTCTCTAATGCTTGTGTATCGGACCACCCTATAAGTTCTGTCCGTCTTACCTTTTTTCAATTGTACGAAACAGACGTCCAGTTGGGTTTGATAATCATAAACTTCTTGAATCAGCCATCGAAGACACATGTCCTGCTTTATCAGTTGCGTTGAAATTGGGAATTAAGCTTAGTTCAAACCCTACATGCTTCCTCAATTGCCAGAAACCAATTTAAATTTGAGCTGACGTCTGTTCTCTTCATTCTGCCTTTTCGGTGGAAAGCCTTGTGACAGGCCACTGGGAAGACCCCAGCCACAGCCGTCGAGAAGGGAACCTGATAGGAGGAAGCTTTTTCCTACTTCCATCTGGTGGAATTACCAAGGAGCAGCCCACATTGAATTGCTATTAAATGATAAAGCAACAGCTAATGCTCAAATCTATCGACGTCAGCTATTAGGGCGTTTGAACCAAGCTTTGAGCGTTAAAAGACCTTCCTTAGTGAATCAAAATGGGTGTGGTCACGTCACGAAAGATCGAAGAACCTGGCAGGGAGAAAATTACTCACCGACCCTGCTCCTTCCTACGATTACCATTTGTATCAAAGCTTACAAAGGCATTTGGAAGATAGAGCATTTGCAACGAGAAAAGAACAGGCTAACACTGGCATTTGTGATTTCCTCGAATAATCGGAACCAAAAGAATTTTAAAATAATGAAGATAAGTTCGTTAATAAGGTGGGAGGAAATCATAGGTAATCAGGAAAAGTACATTGATAATTAGATCTTTAATTAAATGTAACGTTTGGATGCTTGTTTTATTTATTCGAAATTCGGGCAAAGCTTATGGGATGATCTGATACATTTCCTCAGTGTCTTCTGGCAGGTAAGACTCATAAGCTTAATTCAAGACCTTAATGCCTGTCAAAGTAGCTTGAAGCGTCCCCTTTATTTTTTACAGCTTCTGCGCAGCGCAGTCGAGATGATGCAGGCTACGGGTGAGGGGTCGAGAAGCGACGTCCCAGCAAGCCAATTACTACTCATCCTGACAGACGGCGCCTTCTCGGAGGACCCCCAGAGTCCCGCTCTTCAGGCCGCCGTACGCCTCGCACGCGATCACCGTCTATTCGTCGTCTGCGTCATCATCGATGACGTCAAGAAGAAGGTAATTCCATCAATCTTCTCTCGTTTCCCTTCAATGGCCAAGCAGTGTCTTAAAGTTTAGGAGGATGAGTGATGGTTGAAGGGCTAGAGGTGATGGGAGTTCGTGCTTCGTTAACAAAAGACTTCTGGGATATATGGGCTATAAGGGAAGTGGTTTAACAAGGTTTGACTTCAGTAGTCTCGAGTTTCCCGGTGCTATTAAATTTTAAATGATAGAAAACATTCGCACATGCAACGCTTCAGATGCCATCTCGTCAACATTGGTTGGTTCGTTAGCCGTGATTCGGTAAAGGAGCGTTTCAAGGGATTTACTCTTCCATGACTACTTTGTAATCCTACGTTCCGCATTGTAGCACTCGATATTTGACATCCGTCGGTACGCCGGGCCGGGCAAACTGATGCCGTACATGGACGTGTTCCCGCTGCCCTTCTACCTGGTTCTGCGCGATGTCACCGCGTTGCCTCGACTACTTGCGGAGGCGCTGCGTCAGTGGTTCGAGCTCGCTGCTTCACTCGCAGAGGCTTCGATGGGCTCTACAACCTCTTAAAATTGGTTTCATTCCAAAGCCCCACCATAAACACCCTCCACTATTACTGTACAAAGTTATTGGATAATTGTCAGTTGTGTATAATGGCGACGTTGATCTTTGTGGAGTAGTGGGTTCTGAGGAGAATGTTATGAAATACCCTATATACGGGATGTTGGTGACAGTTTCGACGTGTTGTCAAAATAACTGCCACTTATTGGCATATATTACAACCTGGGACGAACTGGTTTTACACTTCCTCATCGAAAGAGCTGCTCTAATTTTGCCATTGATTAACAGGGGGATTTCTGGTACTGGCCTAGTGGCAACAGGTGTCCAAACCCACAAGTACTTTAGAGCATTCATTTTAATTATTAACCCAACTGTATAATAATATTCACAACAAATACATGACTCTTGAGGGGTGTGTAGCGATTTCGTCTTCGAAGCCGTGCAAATGATCGGACAACGTAATCCAGTGGATAAATGAGGAAATATGTTTAATAAATACTCATTATTGATAGCAAAGTCCGTACAAAGGAGTAATGAACTGTCTATTCCAGTTTGCGCAGTCGCCTAAGATTGAAAAGGTGTCTCATGGTCGGTCTTCCATGTGGGCAGTTCTACAAATTTACCAAATTTTAGCTCCGATAAGTCTAGTGGAGATAAACTCACCCATGGGTGTTCCATTTCGCTCATTTTTGCGACAATCTACAGATGAGAAAAGGGATAAGCGTTCATGGTAAAGGTTAGCGGTGGCGAAAAAATACGGTCACGAGGGCCCACTCGACGCATCTGTTTGTGATCGAGGGCAGTGCCGACCATGACTGCGCTGCGACAAGCCCTTGACGCCAAGATGTCCCTCAACCTTGAAGGGCGACAGTTACGGATCTGTCCGAATAAAAGAATCAGAAAGCTTGGCAACACCGTATTTAGTCCCCATCCAATTGTGAATAAATGACGTGTACAAGATCTTTAGCTATCAGGGCTAGTTTACACGTGTAGAAACTCTATCCCCTTGGATCAACCTCGAGGAAGGCCTAGATTTTATCTAAGTATGCTAAGTATATATAAATACCCGTGATATACTTCTTTCAATGCTCTAAGATATGCAAAAGTAGAAAAAGACTTAAGGACGAAACATACCAGTCCCTGGGATAACACAAAAATCATTTCCTCGACATCTACAAGATGGGGAAAAGAATCCATAGTAGCGGCCCATCAAATCTGTAGTCATAAGGGTAGTGGAGACGGTGACGACCAACCTTTGTGGTTGAAAATTTTGCCCTCACTCATGGGTGCTGAGGTCAAACGGAAACGCTGGCCCAATGGGGCTACACAAGTGCAAGAAAGGTAAGTCCAATGAATCCTAATTTAACCGCTTCAATACCGATTGAAGTAATTTTTGTGAACTCACCGTCCGCGTCGCACGCAAATACGAATCCAGACTTCGTAAAAACATCCATATGTTCCTCAAGCAAGTGCTCCTGTGCTGAATTAAGATGGAGCTGTTGGGGCCTGAAATGAGAGATTGCCTTAAGCATCAGTGGAGAAGTACGTGGAAGTTAAAGTCGTATTTAACTTACACGACGAGCGGCTGAGTAGTGCATTGGTGGTTCGCGCAGAGGTTCTCAAATCGAAGCTTTTCATCGCTGGCGTGTTGGTCCACGATAAAGAGATTATCTCCATATTGAGAAATGATAAAACCCTTATTAAATTGACCGATCACTTGCATGCCCTTGAACCACTCTTTCCTAGAAAAAAAGCTCATTAAAGGAGGCGGGGAGGGATTAAAAATGATAATTAAACGGGAATGCAGCGTTCAAGTACCGGAAAACCGTGGTTAACTCAGCCTCAGCATCTGGTTCCGTCAACTTTAGGTGAAATTCCTCTGAATCAGGCACTTCCTCCGGACCTTTTGAACTGCCAATCGAGGCCCACTGGCGCAGCAAACGTCCCATGGAAAAGTCAACTTTGACGCTCTCACGATTGAGTTGCGGCTAGAGGAGTTATAGCACAAGTTTACATCTGACAAAGTCGGCTTGGGAACAGTCAAAGGCGATGTCTTACCAGTCGAGTTTCGTAGTTGGCTCTCGCTGATTCCGTTGCAAAGATGGGTTTGTGTGCCAACACCGGTGTCCGCGACGGCTGGGGAGTTAAGAGCCTAGCTTTCTTCGCCTCCGACTTCTTCACAGAAAACTCTGCCTGAGATGAAGCAGCACGTGGCGAAGGCGCATCACTCCCCTCCTCAGCGGGAGAAAGGAGATGCTCCTGGCTCGAGGTGGTTGAAGTAGTGGGCGTGCTAGCCTCAGGTCTGATGGAAGGGGGAGGTGAGAGGTGAGTGGAGATGAGGGACTGCCTGGCCGTTGCCTTGGAGTTAGAGCAGAGGGAGGCGACGAAGCTCTGCTCACTCGCAGCAGCACCCGCGCCCTCCAGAGCTGCCGTCAGCGCCGCCCGCAGTTTCATCGACACCGCGCGCTCCCAGTGCAGCAGCACCTGCCTCTTGTCCGGCGACATGTTCACGTCCACCTTGCCTGTGCAACCAAACCAACATTCAACCCAAGTCAATTGAATACAGTTGTATCGGAAAATGATGATGCAATTAGACGTGGATCAGAATTGTCTAGCTTGAAGTGGTTTGACCCCACCTTCAATGCATCCATCGTGGACAGCTCACACAAGGGATGCATTTGCACGAACAAAAAACAATAAAAGTGATCACTATGAAGATCAAACAATCAAAGCCACAATCGAAACAATAATTTTGCTGGAGTAGTCACAATAAAGGATCACTTGATCCATTACTTAAACCTTAGTATGAGTAAAATGCCGAAATTCAACACTATTATCGACTGTACTATACCCGTAACTTGGACTTGGGATATCGACTCCTGATTGTACCTATTAAAAACTTTTAAGTTGAAAAATTATGCTTGTTTACGTGAACAATAAACAAGTATCAGCTCATCCCAAAAGTTCAGTCTGAACTTTAAATAAACAAGGGACCAAACGCTACGCTTAATTAAAGATATTACTCGCAATATGCTTTCACTGACTCTATGACTACCTTCTACCTATTAAGGAGCCTATTAACAATTTCATTATTGTAAAATCTCTTTGGTATTGTTACGCAGAATTCACAAAAGTCACTTTCAATCTCTTCCTACGGCGTTGCAAAAGCCCCTTCTCCCAAATGACCTTTCAAGCTACTACGAAACAAATGGTAGTCTGAAGGTTGAGAGAAATAAGTGCATGAGGAATTCTCCCATTAACCAAGCTCTTTTTCGACTTTTTGTAACGCGATTCTTGGTATGTGGGGCCGAGCACCGTCCTGATGAAACAAACCTTTTCGATTTACTCAAACAGGTCTCTTCTACTCCTCAATGCTTGGTTCAAACTCCGCCCTAATTACTGACAGTAGATTTGAGCATCAAAGCGGATAGTTCTTTGGCGTTTCCAACAAATTGAACGAAGAAGAACCCTTATCCAATAAAGTTACCTTTCAGGGGCTTTGACTGGGGTCTTTACCCTAACTACGAGGGCATTGCGTACGACGCTTAACACTTCGATAAAATATACATTTTCGTCTCCAATCACAAGTCTATCCAAAAAAACGAAACAAGTTGAACGTCCGGTTCGATCTTCACCTTCGAGGAGACTGAAACCGCCACTTCCGAATTTCGCAAACGATCTTAGGCAACCCTCTTCATAAACTTGTAGTGAATGTTCCCTGCTGCTTCATCGACTGCAGAGTTTCCTATCTATCTCGAACATTGTCTCAAATGATTCATTGGTACTTCCCTGCTAGAAGGGTTTTAACCTAGCAAATGCTAATTATAATGTTCTCTAAAACAAAATTTGATCAGGTTAAGTGCGTCTAAACATAGGAATAATATTCAGGCCCATTATTCATTTTAGAAAGGTAATATTTGAGCAGAACTTATGGGAAGACCTAACACTTATGATTGTATCGGGAAATGAAAATGTAATTAGGAGTGGATCAGAATTCTCTAGTTTGGATTGTTTCTACCTGATTTTTGTTAAAAACATCATCTATATCTCATAAAAAAAACAAAAACAATGGAAAACGTTCTACCATATACATTAAACGATTGAAACACACAGAACGCCAGAATTTTGCCGGAGTAGCAGCGATAAATGACCACTTGACCCATTAAATAAATATCAGCATAACTTGACCTTAACCATTCGGCTCTCGGGGATATTCTATCGACTGTTCAATATAAATATTTAGGCACAAAAATAGTACCTGGTACTTGGAATAACGGCTCTTGAATAACACTATTGAAAACTGCGGAGTTTGAAAACAATTGTTATTTGAAATTAAAATTAAATCAAAACTAACTGCTAACTTCCCTGCAGTCAAAATGATCCAAGCTTCAATCTCTGCTTAACAATTGCACCATAAACCACCTAGTAGAAGCATAAAACAACGACATAGGAAATCGGATATTAACATCATCCCAGTCGACACAACTTTTATTTGCTTTGTCGTCCAATTTGACAGTTGTTTTCTAAGTAGTTTCCTTAGGCATAGAGTACGTTTACAAAAATAATGTGATCTTAAATGGGGCCAAAACAAGGGGCTAAGACGAGAGCGAGAGACCAATTTAAAACATGGTTGTTTTTTAAGTTATTAGCATTAAGAGAGAAAGGTGATGCCCTTAAGCGTACCCCTGGGAAGTTCAATGAGCAGGAGAAGTGCGGGGAAGGCGGCGGTAGTGCTGCGGAGAGGCATGGCGAGTGCCTGGGAAGAGGAGAGAAGGGTTTCGCGACAGCAGCGGCGCCACAGGTCTGTCGCCAGACGCGTCAGCTGTGGCAGATCGCAGGGGCGGCCGTTGACACTCACGAACTGACGGTCACTGGACGATCGACCCACCAACCCGCCTCCTACTTTCGGTGGCGCAGAGATATAGCCCGATATTCTGGTAAGTTGAAGAGGATTAGGTTAATTATCAAAGTTGCACAAGCAGCGTTGGAGTCAACCAAATTGTCTCTTTAATAAAGGGATCTCTGACAAGCTCTAACATTCTGCAATGAATGATTCCGACCATAGATTCCCACTAGCAATAACTTACATAGAGATTGGACTTGAAACGAAAACGTTACCGTCGCTGTCAAGGAGCTGGAAATCAGGCCAGCCATATGCTGACCATTTACACAAATAAAACCTTAAATTATGCAGTATTAACTCAGCGAAAGTGGCCATGATAAAAAGGCCATTGGCGAAATCCATACCACAAAGCAGTCTGAAATTATCAGCACCCCTCAGGTGTAAAAACTACTAGTCAGAATTTCAAAATACAGGAACTGTAACAAGAAATGTAACAAGCTCACTTGATCTCATCCAACTCCTCGGACGAAAGCTTCACATTGTATTCCTTAATTAGTTCATCAGGCACGCTAAAATCGTTTGAGATTTCAACCATTGAATTGAGCTAAGAGAGTTAATTAAAGAATACTGGAATTGTTACTTGAGCTTGATCGTAGACTGCAGCAATGTTCGATGAAATAGACTTTCCTCCCATATTAGATAGAATAAGGGTTTTAGAACTATGAAAACAATATATGTATATATATGTACAGAAACAAACCACTTTTTATCAATCTTGTAGCAAGAGATCTGCACACCAGTTAGAATGAGACAGTAACTAGAAATGAGAGTGAGGGCCTGAGAGAATTCTTTAGCCAAACGGCGGGAGTCAGTCAGATGTCGTCGTCGAACTGGAAGTGTGTGAAAGAGTTTTCCAAGACTGACGGTAGTTCCGCGTGCTCTGGCCAATGGCCTTCGGGATTTTATGGCTCCCGTGTTAGAGAACGCTATTTGAGTACCGATTTTCGAATCATCTGACTTCGTATGGATAGTGACATCACTAAAATATACCACGTAATGGATTTTGACATACGCTAATTGGCACAAAGAAAAGAGAGCTTCACCACGAAATCCAAAGGAACCAATTTTATAAATATCGTTAAAATCCTGTATTTTAGAGGTGCTGTGGCTCTTGCCTATGCAACTAACTAATCAATAAAGTCGAACAAACCAAGTTTTTCAAAATCGTCTTCTCTTATCCCAGAACCGTTATCAACAACTTCTATGTTATCGGAACCATAATTCGTAAAGCGTATTTCTAATATAATTCAAAAGGTTGTAATACCAATTTGTGTAGCTCCGGAATCGACAGAATTTTCAATTAGTTCCTTGACGGCTATAGCAAGCGTTACAACTACTTGGCTTGAGCATAACTTATGAATTGACTGTTGGTCGAGAGGTTTTATCGAAGACATGATCGGCGATACCTCGAATACACCACATTCAATAAGTCAATGTGTAAACGAAGTCATAAAACAAATACAATAATACCCTCAACAGGCAGTAAAAATAACATACAAAAAATGAAGGATTTGCGCTTAAATGAAAATATTTAAAGCTCTGTAAATTAGTTTCAACATTTACGGTTGAGCTAATTGAATTAGCCAGATATGTTACGAGTATCAACCAAAAGAAGTTTCATGCGCCAACATAAATAAAGCACAGCATTGAAGAGCTGAGCATGTTCTTAAGTGAGAGAAATAGTGCAAACAACGGTAATATTATACTTTAGTTGATATAAATGTATGTAAATAAAATGAAAGTACCCTTAGTTGACATAATGGTGGGTAGTTCACCATCAATTAAGATGCAAGTTATTTCAACGGTGAAATCATCTGGCAGATTTCTGACGACCCCTCTTCATTAATGGACTCACTAGGCGAAAACTGTTTTATTGCGCGCAACTAATCACAAATGCCTCTTATGAAAAAAATGATAGCCAAATTCGTTGATAATTTTAACAAAAGGAAATGGAATTCCACCTGATTCAAACGGAAACTTTAAATTTGGGGCCTCATAATTTAAATCACCTCACCATACATAATTTATTATTTCAATTTGTTTATTTAAATGAAGTCCCGGACAATAATTATGTGGAATGTTTCAGAAATAAAAGCCATTTGATTGTCCCAGTGTCTTGGTTTGGTTAGCTGAAGTAGTCTTGACCTTGTTACGTGTTCCTATGGTATCGGTGAATCTGTACATACGAAGTAGCAAATAGAAATTAAGGGAGGAGATTATTGAGCCAACAAAAAGATGGCTTCAGGGATAGTCCAACTAACACGTGCATTTGGATTTAGGACGGGTGTAGCAAACTCAGTTTTGTTTAAGGATGATCAAACTATTATTTATCCATGTGGATCTAACCTCGTTCTCTATAATATTGAACGCAAAAGCCAAAAATTCATACCGGGCCTGGAAAAGAGCAATGGAATGACAGCGATGGCAATAAGCCCAAACAGGCGTTACGCTGCTCTAGCTGAGAAAACTGATGAGGGCCCTTGTATTGTCATATATGACCTCGCTTCTCTTAAAAGGAAAAAGCTACTTAAAGGAACTAACTTACACACCGACGAATTCATAAGCATATCGTTTTCTCCCGATTCTCTCTACCTGGTTGCTCAAGGTGGGGAGCCTGATTGGGTTATGATTTACTGGCACTGGGAAAAGGCAAAAAGATTAGCAACCGTTCGTACGTCTCAGGGCAATCCTATTCATCAAGTGAGTAACTAGTTGCTATTAAATAATAGACCATAAGGTTTCTATTAGCCCTCATGATAGTACCCAAATCTGCGTTACCGGTAAAGATACATTTCGTACGTACAAATACCACGAGGAGTCGATAAAACCCATCGGCCATTGCAAAGTCGATCCGCAGAATTTTACCTGTCATTTTTGGCTGGATGACGAGCGAATCGCTGTTGGCACTGATGAGGGCACATGGATCTTGGTGCAGAATGACGAGCCTCTTGAGGTTCATGACATTAACCCTTACCTGCCTAAGGATGGTGAACAGGGAGATGATAAAGAGTAGAATACTTTTCAATTATGAGTCATTGCTTTCCTTTGTGTCTACAGGAGTTCACTGTCCAGTGAATATGTCGGTATAGCTGCCGAGGGCGCCTCGGCAATCACTGCTACGTCCAATTTCGTCTACGTGGCTTGTGGACCTGGACTGGTTCATTGCTACAAATACAATGCCAACTTGGGTAAAAATGAAGAAAACAAGAGAATCAAGAGAAAAAAGTTGACCTCGGAAAACAACACGAATGACAATTCATATTTCATGAGAACTAAGGAGATCCGAATCCCAACTGATCCCAACATGAGCACCGACACCGGAGCCTCTAGCAACCAACTAATTAATCAATTGTGTGTAAGTACAGAATTTTTTTTCTCCGCAACATTTTACTTTTTGTGTACTTCTACTCTGGGAGTCTTTGTAGGCAAACACGCGAAATATGTGCTCTTTAGGCTTGGTTTGTCAAGGATCTAGAGTGAATTGTTTTTTCAGTTTTCATTGTGAAACCACCATGAAATATTTATGCACAATGAACATAATGAATCAACTGTAGAACAAACTATTTTAAAAATATCCAAGTTGTGAGTTAATTTTAGTTAAAATACGGCTAACAATCCTCCAGGATTTAGTAGGCGATATGCCAATTAGTTTGCACGTAGCACAACTAATTTAGGATCCATTTGAATTACAATCTTCAGATAATTTTTTTAAAATCATTTTTAACGGTCAAACTGAAACTTGAAGTAGTCGCTTAGCCAGATTTAATTTAGACCTCGATTGAATCCAAAACTGGAATTGCAAATATTTCAAAAGCACAGCGTTCTAATCTATTTGTATGATCATATATTTTTGAGCAATTCGACTCATCAGATGGGACCCTGTTACTCAGTTATGGATTTAGGTGTAGAGGTGTGGGATGAGGCTTATGTATTTGCCTGCAGGCTTGCTGTCTCTTTGGAAGTTGACTTCTGCGACGTTTGTATAGGTAGTAGCAAAGGTTTTCATGGTAAATGATGAAACATTCAAGTCAAGCTCGAATTACGATGTTGCCGGCGTCCTCCTACACTTCTTTTCAAGAAATTCTACTGATCATTACCTAACTTTCGTTGATTCGCAGTCCCATGGTCTACCTTGCCTCATTGTTTTAGTGGTGTTATTGGAGTATTACTTAACGACACTCTCATCATTAGTATTAGGCTAACTAGTTCTAGTTATTCATTTTAATGATTGTCATCATCTAGATAAGTCATGAACGAAAGCTTATAATGAGCGAACTTAGTGTGCACGGAAAACCTTAATTTGATTGACAAAAATTGAAAACAATATTTTTGAAATTTGTTTCAAAGATCCTGTGCCAAATGTAAGGCGTACAACCGTCATTTATAGGAATTTAGAAACCTAATGACTAGTTGGGCTCCATCGATCCGTTTGGATTTAGCTCTAAACAGATGGGGATGACGCTCCTACAGTACTGTATGTGAGCCCCCTACCTCTTTAGGTAAACCCGTCAGAAGAGACGCTGATTGCGAGCACAGCCTCGCACCAGCTCTACGTCTTCCCCCTGGTCAACACGGAGCTGCGCCCCTGCCTCACGGGCCGCCGCAGCTCCTACTCGACGCTGCCTCTCGCCGACGGGGGCGGCGGCCGCGGCGAGTCGCCGACCAGTCCGCCGAAGACGCGCGCCGACAGTCCGCTCGCGACGGCGCACGGGGCGGCGGTGTCGGCGGTGGGGGACGAGGAGGCGATGGGCGTGGAGTACTTCCGCCTGGCTGCCCAGTCCTTCCACGAGGGCAAAATCGTCGGGCTGGACATCTGCTCGCGCAAGCCCCTCATCGCCACCTGCGCCACCGACCACACTGTCCGCATTTGGAACTTTGAGACGAAGTTGAGTGGTATTCTTAGTGCTTATGGGATTGTATTTCCTAGTAGGATCAATACCGTTATTTGTTTAAAAATGATAGTTCATGATGGGGTTTGAGGATAACTAACTTGGCATTATCTACTTTGAAGCCTTACTTTGTGGAGGTTCATATCAGATCATTCCATAAGTTCTGTCTATTTTTGAATAAATAAATCAAGTGAAGAGATGTACATTTAATTAAAGAGCCAGTCATCTGCGTACTTTCCCCAATTATCCAAAACTTCCTTCCATCGACTTGTAGGCTTATTAATGCCTTCGTTATTGAAAAATACCTTTGGTATTGATTCTCCGAAGAACTCACGAATGTCAGCATTAACTTCTTCATGCGGCTTTGCAAAAGTTTGTAAACTCCCAAACTAAAGGTAGTCTAAGGGAGGAGGAGGAGGAGGAGGAAGAGTGGAAAAATAGGGTGGACGGGGAATTTTCTCCCAACTACTTTCTTCGATCTTTCATGGGGTAGTGCGGTACTGTCCTGATGAAACATCGCCCCTTCTAAATTCACCAAAGAGAATATTTCTCCTCCTCAAATCTTGGTTCAAACGCCTTAATTGTTACTGACAGTAGGTGTGAGCACTAACTGCTGCTGAAAAGGCGGTGATAATTCAAAGTGGGTTATAAATTGGCTATCCCACCAGGCTGAAAGAAGAGGAAACACTTTCCCATGAAGTGGCCTCGCAACGGCTATGGCTGGGGTCCTTCCGCTTTACGACCCTGTCCTGCCAACGATGCATAGGGTTTCCATTAAAGATCCCTTTTTCGCCAGTCACAAGTCTATTCACCAAAAAAAGGTCAAAAATGGGCGATAATGGAAAGACTGACAGACGTCAACTCGCTATTTGAGGGGGTTTTCACATAGTGCACGAGGCGCCCATTTTCTCCCAAGTTTAGGAACTTTTACAAGTGCTTGAACAGTTGTGTGGTTTATGTTTTGAACTGAGCTTAACTGCTCTCAACTGATAGAGCAGGATAAGCTTCTCCAAGGAATGTTCCAAGAATCTTACAGACAAACATAACTTGAACCGAGGTTCGACCTTAAATTGATGCTCAACTCCATTAGACATTATAATATATTCTGTAAATTTCGTTGGATTCAAAACAAAGTATAATTCAGACAGAACATATGGGATTACCTGATATCTGCTTTGAAGCCTCACTTTGTGTCGATCTCCCCCGATTTATAGCTATCTCCGTGCCACGAAAAGTTTAGGTGAACATAAGACCGACAAGAGAGAGCGTGCGTAGCGTTGGTTAGGTGTGAACCACAGTGTGTATCCCGGCGTGTGTCATCGTCAGTATCCATAGGTTATGTTTTTATCAGGACACCGATTGAGTGGCTCTGAAATAGCAAGATCAATCCCCATGCTGACTGGGTCAAGGGAAGCAGCAATTAAAAGGCACTGACGCCTGGGTCCATCGTAACAACAACCGTATCCAAATTTTTCTCCTAAATGCGTTTGAATTCGAAAAATCCCATCTTTCTTCTGTACAATCTTTTGGGTTAACGTTTTCTAAATAGCATTTAACGAAGTTTTAATTTTGAAGAACAAATCGAATCTACACAATCAACGTCTTCATGATTAAACAATGTAACTTTAAGTCATTTAAATTAGGCCAACACTTGGTTCATTAAAATGATCCTTTCGTCGTACCTTTTTATTCGAAATTCATCGCGAGACTAAGATAGCTTTCATTGATAAAGTTTAGTTCTTTAATATATTTTCGTATCCCAAAATGTCTCTTCATCAGTGCTATTATATCACTTTAGCAAGTTGGAGCTATACAAGGAGTTTGCCGAGGAGGCATACAGCATAGCGCTGCACCCGTTGGGCCACTTCATTCTGGTGGGCTTCAGCGATAAGCTAAGAATGATGAACCTCCTCATTGACGACATTCGCACCTTCAAAGAGTTCCCCATTCGCGGCTGTAAGGAGGTACGATGATCACTCCCTAAAAACAACTTTAATGTAAAATAAATTAAACTAGTTGAAATAAATCAAGATCATTCAATGCCAGAATTATTTGAATTTCATACTACACTTTATTAACGTATCCTTTTACAAGTAACCAACATGATTGGTTCGACTGCTTTGGGGCATTTTTAATTATATTGTGCAAATAGCCAGGAAAGCCCAACCAAGAGATTTTGGATTTTGTGAAATCCCAGACTGCTTTGTTTACTAAAAAGAGAGTTCTTTTTATCAGATTGAACGGAAAAAATCGATACTTGGTAGTGGCAATTTAAAAAACCCGAAGTTGTTTTATCCTTATTTCCTATTTTGTCGAAACCTGCTAATAAGCTTGATATATGCATGCATTGGTGCGGTTGTACAGTGCGCCTTCAGCAACGGGGGACACATGTTCGCCGCGGTGCAAGGTAACAACATCCAGCTCTACTCCACGACCTCCTTCAAACTCCTCAACACCCTCAAGGCACACAACGGCAAGATTCGCTGTCTCCTATGGAGCGCTGACGACAAGAAACTCCTCTCCTGCGGCATGGATGGCGCCGTCTACGAGTGGGATCCGTACGCCGGTAGATGATCATGAAACGTTTAACATTGTTACTTATAATATATCAGTAGGAAGATTAGATACCATGAAGAGGGAGTCAGACACAATAAGCCTTTCTAGAAATTTAGTATATATGCCTCAATAATAAATGGATCCAATGTACCCTTTTCTAAGGCAATTCGTAACTCGAGGCTTTTTCGACAGTAGTCACAAGTCTATCCATCCCAAAAGATGAACCAAGTTTACGGAAACGGAGGGAAGAGCAGATGTCGACTGGAGATCAGCGTTGATTTTTTTCAGAGAGTTCATGTAGAGACACCAATTTTCCATGTTGGGGAACCTATCCAAGTTTTTGAAAATGACGTTGAAAAGCAGCATAGTTTGAACTAAGCTTAATTGCCAATTTCAACTCAAATGATAAAGTAGGATAAGCTTCTGCAAGGTCTGCTGCTTCAAGAAGCTGCTTATAATCAAACTCAACTAGACCTTGTCAGATTCGATCTTCATCTTCTTGAAGGGTGATATCGCCACTTCTGCAGTTCGCAAACCTCTTTCTGGACGTTCTTTCATACATACACTCTTCCACATAAACTAAGTGAATATTTCTGGCCTCTTCGTCTGCTGCAGAGTTTCCTTAATTGGACTCAAAATATTACTTGCCCCAAATGGTTCTTGAGTCTTTTCATGTTAGCAGGAATTTAATCGAGCAAATTTTTATTTCATTGTCTAGTTAAACGAAATTAATCCAGTTTGAATATACGTCAACGTAAGATCAATACTCAGCTCAATTAAACAACATGTAATAATCATTAAAATTCATTTAATTTAAACAATGTAAAAATGTAAACAATGTAAAATGTAAAACCGATAGTTTATAAGGTATAAGCATGTCAAAGGGAAACTCCAAGGACATTAGTAATTATATATTATGGAAATATCATTAGTTGGTATATGGGTCATTTCAGTGACATGTGTTCCTACATTGTAGGTACAAGACTGAACGAGAACGTTATGAAATCCTGCAGCTATAGCTGTGTCACCGCCACTGAGGATGCGAAAACAACCTACGCTGTTGGGTCCGATCGAAAGGTCAAAGAAATCACCGACTCTGCGGTACAGCCACCCCATATATATCGGCAGACTAGCCTCTTTACCAATGCAGTGCTCAACTACACCGTTTTCTGTTCGTTTTGCAGATAACGCTAGAGGTGGGCTCTGAGGACATGCTTCTGACAACGATCGCACTGTCGCGAAGTGGCAAGATCCTCATTTGCGGAGGACAGGAGGGTCATGTGAGGTCCTATAGATTCCCATTCTCGAACCACAACGTCTGGGAGGACTACGTGGGCCACTGTGATGCCATAGTGAAGATGCAAATCACCCTGAACGACGAGTATCTGGTCACTGTCTCCAGTGATGGCTCAATCATGGTGTGGATGCTCTATGAAAGGGATTCGCGCAACGTGAAACTGGAACGGGAAGTGTCTTGGGCCGAGGAAGTTCTCATCACCAGATCGGACTTGGAGGATAAAGTGAGAGCTTAGATCTGATTTCGGTGTACTTTAGAAATCCAACAGTGCTTGGTGGGCTGGTAATACAGGACGATTTTTTTAGTTAAAGTGCTAATTAAATTCCCGAATATTCCGGGGCAAGAAAAGTTTAAAGGCACCGCCAGAGGTTGGTTTTTAATCGCCAGCTGCACATGGTTGCTATTTGAGCCCCGGAGATGAGATAACTTTTCCCAGGTTTTTGTGGTCCATAAGTTCTCCCCTCATCACCACCTCGCCTTTTTTCATGCAGATTAATAAATCATGCATGAAAGTCGAACACATTCTACTAAACTATAAAAATTAAATCGCAACTTGATAAGATGCGCTATCTGGGTTACTGAATCGACTTTTTAGCTAAATTTCAGTGTTAATATTTAGTTCATAAAGCTCAATCAATACTAACAATACTGTAAATAAACAACAAAAATCAAGAGGGGCGGGAACAATTGTGTTTTGTTCTGGAAATACGCAATCACTTAGAGGTCTCATGGTCTTAACCCTATCTGCTTAGTAGAACAATTTTTATCCAAGACTCTGGTTTTGGCATAAAGCATTGAAATGAATAATTTATTTAGCATGTTCAATATTAATTGCAGGCCTAAAAGTAAGACTCTAACGCCAGGATTATATCAATCTCTCGATTACGAAAGTTAATATGTATGTATCTATTCTGTCTTAATAATTAAGCCTATAAAACCGACTTATATTAATAGTCTCAGCTGATGCATCTCGGAATTTCTCTGACTCTTTCCAATTTCGTGAGATTTTAAATAAACACTTTTAGTGATAATCATTACAGATTTATTAGGACATTCTGTGAACTGATTAGTGCAAGAAAACGAATCCCACCATCTTATACTAATTGTGATTGGCAGAGTCTGCAAAGTATTCGAAATTGTAAAATTTCTTGCGGCTGATGTAATCGAGAGTAGGTGCATTTTCACAACTTCCGAGTCTTGGAAAAATTAGACCATTCAATTGGACTTGCTCGATTTGTGCATTATGAGCCTTTGACTTTCTTTGAATAATTAGGTGATTGCGTAATTACTCCTTCATAGTATACGAGCAAACTCTTGTAGTAATTTGTGTTCACAGCACAATAACTTTCAAACGTCTAAATGAAGGCTTTCCGGATTTTAGAACTTGAGCATGCTGGAGCTTCAAACTCGTGTGGACGAGCTGAAGATGGAGAATGAGTACCAGCTGCGTCTGAAGGACATGAACTATAGCGAACGCATCAAGGAGCTAACCGAGAAGTTCCTCAAAGAAATGGAAACACTACGGGTGAAGAACCAGACTCTTCGTGCCGAGAAAGACAAGGAGGAGGCGCGACACAGCGAAGAGAAGCAGGAGATCATGGAGCTGCACAGCCGCGAACTCAAGGAGCTCGAAGTCAACTCCTCGCAACAACTCGCTGTGGAGATAGAGAAGAACGCTGAGCTGCAGGAGAAGGCCCAGAAGATGCAGGAGTCCTACGAGAGTCAGATTGTTGAGATGACTGCGGCCAAGGAGAAGATGCTCGCGGAGTTGACCACCTTCTTCGAGGGCAAACTGAACGAGAAGTCCCAGTTAATGGAGAGTCTAAAAAAGGAGAACCGGGAGCAGATCACGGAGCATGAGGTGACAAAGCGTCTGATTGAGGAGGACGCAGACAAGGAGATCCTCGACATGAAGACGCAGTACGAGCGACGGCTGCGGGAGGAGAGGGAGCTGATCGCTCGCCTGCGTGGTGAGTCGGGCATTATGAAAAAGAAGTTTGCTAGTCTGCAGAAGGAGATTGACGAGCACATGGAAGAGTTGAAGAAGTCGCATGGTGAGACGCAGAAGCTGAACAATGTAATTCGCGGCCAAGAGAGAGATATTCAGGGCCTCAAGAAGGAGATTCAGGAGAGAGATGAGACCATTCAAGATAAAGTTAGTCTTTATTAATGAAAGTCTTTGGTTTCCACCAAGGCTCCCTATTTAAGAGGTTTCGAAAATGTTGATACGATAACATCAACGGTTCGTATCTTTAAGTTAATGGACAAAGAATCTATAGAACCGACCAGGTTAGACAATGAAGCTGTAAATTAATTCATTAAAGTAGGTAGGCAATTTGAAATATTTCTGTCGGAAAATTGCCCAACGTTCTGTAAGCATCATAATGAAACAGTTTATCTACGTTTTAATTTATAATTTAAACAAAACATGTTTATTTTATCAAGAAATGAAAAATTTAAAGTTTTATAACAAATTTCCATAAGGCGTTTGCCATAGACCGTTTGGTATAGATTAATCTGAAGGGTTAAAATAGGTATCAATGAGTGTCACTAACTTTTATTGAAAAGAAGTCTTTTAATCAAATTACAAAAGTAACAATGATATCAGTGCCTCAAATAGTCTTCCGAAGATAATTATTTTGATGTATCACAATTCATAATTCTCATCAAATCATATATCTAATATACTGAATTCCTATTCGATTGAGTCCAATTTTGCAAACACGCTAATCTACTGGCGCAATTTTCTTGCTATGGGCGATAAAGACTTCATTTATTATTAATGGAAATTACTTTTTTAGGAGAAGAGGATTTTTGACCTCAAGAAAAAGAACCAAGAGTTGGAGAAGTATAAATTCGTGCTCTCGTATAAAATAAACGAGCTGAAGAAGCAGATAGAGCCACGCGAGAACGATATTAGGAACTACAAGGAGCAAATACAGGAGGTGAGCTGCTCATCCCAACCCCTCCCCCTTTATTCCCCACCACTAACTCCCAGTCATGTGCACGCAACCTCGAAACAGCAGCTTTCGTTGTCACGCAGGTCTAGTGACTAACCCCCTGACCACAGACGGCGGAAACTGTCCACAAACGCCTTTTTCGTCTAATGAGTCATACCTACATATACACATATACGACCCCCTTAACTAGGGAGGGGGAGTGGCACTGAAGGGGGTGGGAGAAGCATAGAGGCCGTTTGATAGATGTCTGTCAACCTTGCTCTCTCTACCTCCGTCTCCATGTCCTCTATTTAGCGCTTAGTGAATGGAAAGACACGAGAAGAGCATAATTGCAAGGCTCTGGCAATGTGTTCCTGTCGGGCGCGCTTGTCAACCTTTGACTCTCACTTCTCCCTATTAATTGTCCCTTTGCTTTGGCGGCAACAGTCCCCTGCAGTCCTCTCAAACCAACACTTTTGCATCTGGAATCTGGCAGGAGTCGGAACTGTAATCCGCTTGTCATTGAAAGGTAGAGAAACTTCTTCGTCTCATTTACTGGCATGTACAAGACTGATGTTTGTTGAGTTTGGGCTGGAATTTCAGTGGTGTTAACAGCGGGGGATGCATCTACACATTTATCATTGCGTTAGCGTGAACTTTGACGTTCGTATCAGGAAAAAGCAAAGGTGATAGGTGGCTGCGAAATTTAACAAGTTAAAGGCAAGGTAATTGTGTATTAATAGAGTTGTACTTTGAAAAAATGCAGGCATTGGCCGCTATTGCAGGCTCAGTCCAGCCGCCAAGAACGAGCTGAGCAAGCGGATTTAACATTCCCATTGCTTTAATTCTTAGGTCGACTACTTTTTCAGCTTTCGTTATACCGGCACGACGGCGATTAGCCCGTCAGAGGGTTACTATATTGAGGGGACTGTGCAGTCTAAAGGGCAGCTGACAGCCTTTTTTGTGGGAAGCTGATCTCTGCGGAGCTTCTGTGAGTAGGAACAAAATTTTCATTCACTTTAGGCCTCATGGCAAATGCTGAAACATTAAATCTACTTGACAAAATCCCTATTCGATGTTGGGGTCCACCAGCCTGTTTTCCTGCAGATTTTCGAGGAGGTATGCTGTAGGAGTGAGACTCGATTGTCTGTTTTGTAGTGCCTTTCTAGCCTAAGCCCCTTAGTAGTCTCCATTGCAATTCACGAGCTCATTAACCAACGAAACAAATCTTCATTTGATGGTTGACTCTAATCATCATGATACATGTTGATGTCTTCCATGATGATTCAGGTGTATTTCGGTTATCATCCACTTTACTCATTACCATCTCCTACCTGAAGGACGAAGAAAGGTTTGCCCTTATAAAGGAAGCTCGGTGTGCGTGAAAACTTTCACACATCTTGGAAAATCAGTGAATAAATATTTCGTAAAACATATTCGGAGCACCGTTCTCATAAGTTTCGATGTACACTTAACCATAGGAATGTTTTAAAGGACTTCTAAACCATATAGTATATCGAAAGCCTTTTAAAGAAACCTAAGAAGACCCTCCCTACTAAGAGGCTTGATGATTGCAGAAATTCTAATGTTATCAAAATTTCCATTGTTCATTTCTACGCACCAAATGGTACACAAGATCTGAAGTAATGATCTTTTGCAAAACAGTTGCAATGCTGTTTATCAAAAAAGGCGAAATCACCAGGAAAAAACATGTCTAGCACATTATCCAACTTGGTTTTTCATTGTCTGGTTCCTAAGCGTACAAAGTACGGTTTTATTTCTGGCACAGTTGATTAGGATGGGGGAGGGAGTGCCAACAGACAATTGTTTTGTCTTTTTCACTGAATATTGTGTGATATGCATGGAATGCAGGGGTACAATATTTATGCCACGATATTACTGGAAGAAGTCTCTTGCCGCTTTCGAATATATCAACGTACTGATATCAGGAACCGACTAAATTTATTTCTACATGTTTCTGCTTGTAAAATGGTCTTTGCTCCTTTCCGCTAAGAATGTGAGGTCTTGAAATACGTAAAAGTGAAAAATTACACGTGCCCCTGGTAAAAATGAACTTTCCGTTGTTATTTCAATAAAAGGTAGGAAAAATTTACAATCATAATATATAAATAACGCAATAACTTATGAGTTTTGACTAAATCGAGTGCTTGAGTAGGCTGAAATGCACATTTATACCTTGGATATATTCTAATGGCTCCTACCAAGTCTTTGCAAAAACAAGATAATATAGCCCAAATTATTCTAAACCCCACAGTCGGACGTTTGAGCTTAAGAGTGTCCAAACCAGACAAGGCGTAAATACCGTAAATATGCCACGTTACCAGAATTCACAGATAAATGATACAAAGCCATGTCGGCATGTTCATTGCAGTCGAATGAGTTCACTGGTCTAAGTAAACACTCGATACCAGACCAATGGAGCACACAGTTTGGCTTGAATACAGAGTCCACAATCGGCAGTGTAATGACTTTCTTCTCTTTGCTACCTTTAAAATGACTCCAATTGTCACATTAGAAGGCCTGTTTACCTAAGCCCTGCCCATTTTCAGTTTCACAAAAATCAGAGGTTGGTTTTCCCACCTAGATGGAGGGTGAGCTCGAAAGATTTAACCAGCAAAACGGGGCTCTCGACCTGAGCATCGAAGAGCTGAAGGAGAAGCTAAAATCCACGGTTGGTGAGTTGAAGTCGGAGCGGCAATTACGGCGGAACATCCAGGCGACCGTCAGGCGCTTCCGCATCGACCTCTACAACGTGGTCGGCAAGATCCAGGAGCCGAAGGCTCTCAAGGAAAGCATCCTGGAACTCTACAACAAACACGTCCAAAATGATAAGGTTAGACGCCTCCTCTTCAAAAATCGAATTTACGTACGTTATACTTCATGTGCATACTCCTTTCTAAATCAAGACAGACCGTTCTATCGAATCAGACGCATTCAAAATTGTCTAAAAACGGATTGAGTCTCATCAAGCACTCATAACCTCGGAATGGATAATTCTATGTTTAAGCAGCGATAGTGGGAAGAGTTAATCTAATGTATCAATTCAGAAGCTAATAAAACGCATTATTACACGGTCCCTAACCACTGGTTTTGTTGTTACAGCATTTAGTGTCGACAAGTCATTCATTTGGGGCAGACATTAGGCTGTAGCAACGATACTGAATGCAGCCAAGCAATAAAAATGGGACGTCATCTACTTGCAACAGGCAGAACATTCCTTTACGCTAAAACTTCAGGCCTAAATTTTAACCTTAACATATCATTCAGTTTGCGACTGCAATTATTTTAAGGGATGTCATTTGGTACACCATGAATTTCTAGCAGCGCTATTCAGTAGTATATTTTAATAAACGATTAACTTCGAAGGCAGAAATTAACATGATTTGGAATTTAGCAAATATTAAAACAATACTGCTGTTACCTGGTGAAATTTAGGAAAAAAATACCACACACTTTTCGTGAATCATTTTAGTGCATGCTTTTTTATTTTAATCCATTACAACACAACTGTTTTTAACCTCAGTTGGTTCCTTAGAATTATCACATTTGAGCGACATTAGCAGAATGAAAACTGCATTTTCTAAACCGTATTTTAAGATGTCAATTTATAAGTATCTTCACTTTGTCGTTAGATTAGCTGCTAGATTGAGTTTTTAAATCTTCGCACGGATTGGGGTGGAAGTAGATTTTAAAAAATCTGCCCCCGGAAATTCACATTTCTGACTCATAGAAGGGCATTGCAGAAGCCTAAAAGGTAGAAACGGCTGCATATGCGATTTGCTTCAAGTAAACAAGCCTACTATTACTTATACATAGTCTTCAAGATCTGTGATTCTGTTTTTCTTAAAAAGCCATCTAAATGAAACATCAGAAAATGTGCTCGTCCCAATGTAGACTACCAAGTTTAAGTAGAAATAATTTGGCTTATTTTAAAATCAGCGCTCGCGCAACCCAATCAAGGACCACACATGAATTTTAAAAAATACTACCTAAATCTAGTTAGTTTTAAATTTAGTCAGTTTTGTGGTTTGTCTTAAACTACTGGGTTCACAAAAGAGGAAATTCGAAACTAAATACTTAAAATCCAATTGGCTAATGGATGAACTCAACTAGCACTTGGGTTCATTGTTGGTCTTTAAAATGATTTGGTATTTTTAGTAATAAATATTTATATGGATTAAAATGAGTGACTTCGTTTCACTAATCAACAACTAGTAATTCGTACACAAAGCATTTTCAAAATTGTCATACAGCAGAATTTGAACAATTTTCTTTAAACATTTAGTAAAGAATATTTCCTTTTTTGAAAAAAAATCTAGCAACCACTACACATTGGTGAGGTGAGTGTTTGTTGAGTGTGTATTCGGCAAAATTTTCGTTTTGTAATGCCTCTTTGCTGCAAAATCATTTCCTCTTTTCACTCGTGTTTTGTTCAGTTGCATGTTTGTTGGAAAAAGGAAATCCCATTTTTAGTATTATGTTCATTCCCTTGTTTAGGGACCTCTCCTGAGATTCAGCATCGGGCTTATGACAAAACTACTTTAATCACGCCATTGTTTGCTTGACTGTTGTTTTGCCTCTTCCTTGGTGATCTTAAGTCATAATAGGATTATAAATCGGAAAAAGCTCGGCTCAAGCGATGAAATTCACCCGAAAGTACTTTCAAAATATTACTTCTAACCAGCAATGTATGGTGAAAAGCAACTGTTATCAAAATAGACTGAGTTCAGGAGCAGCTGGTCCAGCAAAATTACAAAGGGTACGTAGGTAATGAGAACCTATTCATCAATTTGGAAGAAACTTGTATGTTATATAGAGGATTTTGTCAATCGTGCTTTGTGAAAAGCGGCTTTCGTCTTCGGAAAAGTAATAAACCTCTACCACCATGAGAATGGACATGCTTTTGAAGCCTTAGTCACCACAGGAAGATCGTCAGAATCCCTCCGATGCCTCATCTTTTCCTGCTTTCTGTTAATGTAGATTCAAAATTCCTCTCCACAGAACACACTTTTTGCGCCAACCATTCAGCAATTGCCCCCACAAACTTGCTGTTTAGTCATTTCCCATGAATCACTGGTACAGACACGCACCAGTCGAAACACCGCGGCTTAATTACCTTTTACAAACTTCGACGAGTGGGGAGCCAGCTTCGCAATTAGACTGAGCCTTATTCCCAAAGGGGCCTCCTCCACTTTGAGTGAACAGGTGCAGCTCTAGCTGCTGGAAATACTTATTGCTTTCAGTTGTCATCCTTTGTGTCGCCAGTAAGAAGTCACAAAAGTGAGGAGCATAAACCATCGCCTACGCAGTCACTAGCTTACTTCGTTGGGAGAGATTACTCCTACTTAGCGTTGGAGGCAATCACCTATCTGCTGTTACACTCTCCTCCATCCCCTCACTGGGTACATGGTACTACAAAAATGAACGGAAATGACGTCAAATCATAAAGTTTGTCAAGGCTAATTTCTTGTTGTTGGGACCTTAATGAAATGAGCATACACATGTTATATCAGTTTAAACTATAACCAATTTATCATTACTAATTATGCGAGGGAAATTTCCAATGCAGAGGGGGTGCTTGATCATCACCAACCATCCCGAATAAGTACACTTTGGTACTTTTTTCTGACAATCGTGACTCTAAGCCAAGCCTGACAATCAGCGATACATAACGACTCTGACTTTGGTGGATGTCTACTTACAGCTTATTTACCGTCAAGTTCGTTCCGGGGTTACATTTACCACAAAAGAGGATTCTTGGTATCTTATTATCCACAGAATTCGATATGTCAAGCCAGCAATAAGGACCTCAAATAGTGAAATAACAGGCTCAGATGTATTCCCCCTTTTAACTCGCTTAGGTGGAAAATGATTCCACGTCTTCTAACAAACTTCTATGTTTTCAGTGCGCATTAATAGGGGGTCGTTCAATTGAGCAAGACTGAGGAAAAAATACTTGCCAATACGTAGTAGAGATCAAAGGGCTTGATGCTCGTGTGAAACAAAGAGAAATTTACTCTGAAAATAAACTACTCTCCCAGGGTGAAGAAAATACTCTCTGGTGATTTATGGAATGAGTTTTGATTAGTTTTTTAAGGCCTGAGTGAGATAATGTGTGAATGTGAAATTACGACGTTTGTTTAAATGGCGCAGTTTAAAGGCTCGCAAGACTGTCAAATCATCCAGTGGACGCTGCGAATTCTCATGCAGCGGCAGACGACCATACAAAGTAGCACCATTGTTTACTCTTCACATAAAACGAATAAAAAAGCTCTCTGAGTTCGCTCATGTCAGTTTTAATTCGAGAGCGCCAAGCGTTTTTGCCCAACCCTTTTTAATTTTTATTTAGACTAAATTGGGCCAATTTTGTCATGGGTGTTGATTTTAAGTAAAGTTTGATCACATTACTGAAAAGTTTCAAGCGACTATTGAAATGAGTGAACTGTTCCAATGGAAATTAAAGTGTTTTAGATATTTAGACCTCTTTTCGAGAAGAGATGATCTCTTGATTCCAATATCGCTTTTGGTCATTACAAATGACACGTTCCAATGTTTAGGAACAGGAGTAGATGCAAGGAGTATTACTCTTTAACTCATTTTATAGATCTGTAAGCTCTACATTATTATAAGTATTTGACCTGCACCATTCTACGTAATAGTCTGACCGAAAGCTAAGTTTGGCAAATTTAACAAATACCTTTGTGAAGCCAGGAATAAGGATCTTCTTTCTATAAACAAGATAAGGAATTTGGCATCTGCTGCCACAAAGAAATACCTTCAAATCTAAAATCCAGGAAATATTTAAGATTAATGACCAATGCCTCTTTTGTTGATTGCAAAGCTTTTATAATTTGATATGAAATATGTTGCTGGATTTGTATCGCAAACAACAACTAATGTTAAAGGCACTTGGAAAATACCTATCTCACTTGCCTAATAGTTCTACCTTTTTCCATCTTAACATTTCAAAATAAGCTCTATATGGTTAAATTTGTGCCATCAGGTCTCCGAAGTGACTCTGAACGAGGAGATGCAGCGCGAGTTCTCGCGCCAACGGGACCACCTCGAGCGAACTCTGGCCGGAGTGCGCAAGAAGCTGGCCAAAGACACCGCCATTCACAGGAGCGAGTTTGTCCGCATCATGCACGTGAGTGCACCTGCACAGTCTCATCTTTTCTCTCCCACTAGAGAGTTTCCTTATGATCCCCATATTGGAATCTGTTGGGCCTTCAGAGTGTTCCGAAGAATTTATGAGCTCATCTGGAAAAGGCAATTAATAACTATGAGACCCGAGAGATCTAAAAGATATTCAATAGACCAGAGTATTACGCTACTGCTAGAGTTTCATAATAAAGGTTTTTAAATATTCGCTGCAATCAGAGTCTATTAGAGCCTTGATCCAGCTCTCATGGAACCTGGAGAAAGTTAATTTTACATTTTCTATGGTGGAGGGCTTTCTTTAAAACTGCTTCGATTCTGCCATCGTTCAACCGTGGCTTCTACAGTACTACTAGGGTGGTGGCCAGTGCCTTTTTGAACGATAGCGCTTCATAAATGGCTTAGATGTGGCTGACACCCATTTCTGTAAGAAGTTTACATTTTTTACTCTTGTATGAGTACTAGCGAAGGCCTTCCTTGAGTGTCTTCGCAGTAGGGGCTGAAAAAGTTAATTCAAGCGATGCAGCTCGAATTCGGGTGCTAACCAAGGTTCTTCTACAGGATCTGTTATAGCAGATTTTCGAGGATATCTAATTCTGTGATCATCTGCTGTTGTATTGATAGCTTCTTTTCGACATCACAACATCATAGTCTCCATTGCAATTCCCCAGTTCCTACTGACGGATTGTTTGTGTAGTGTCCATGGGTGAAAATTGAGCAGTGCCTACAATTCTCTCTTCATTTTACTAACCGGCACAAATTCTCTCAGAAAGCCATTTTCACCGATGATTCAGGTGGGGTCAAGTCATCATCCGTTCTCCTCGTTGTCATCACCTATATGAATGATGAACAAGGGGGTAAACACCTAGAGATTGGAAGTCTCTTTTTAAGTATACATCGTTAACACATCTGGAAAAATCAAGCAAATATTAAACTGCTCCTTTTTTTCGTAGTACCTGGTATTGGTCCATTACAAAATGCAAACTTGTGAGCCGGAGGAATATTTGAAATGAATCCTTGCTATCCTAGAGAATAGGTTTAATTTACTTCTTTACTAAGTAAGAAATTGCCTTAAATATATACAAAAATCAATTTAAAGCGTTTTCAATAGCGTAATTTTCAATGCCTAATGAGTCAACTCTTCTCCTTCTTTGGAAATTCCTACTGAGCTTTGTTACAAATTCATTTCATTGTCCCATTCATAAAATGCAGTTTTGCATGTTCTAAGCACTTAATTCCTGGAACAAAAAATTCAAATTTTTTAAATGGGAACTAAACACAAATGTTTCTTTCGGGTGACATCTAAATGAATGTTGTGAAATGGTGTTGAAACCTTCGATCTTTGTTATAGGTATATTTATATAAGTTTCATAATGTCGTCATCTGTGCAATAAATCTTCTGTAATGGACTTTTAAGTCTCATGCTATGAGCCATTGGCGCGACACAAAAGACTTCAAAATCTCTATTAATTCTTCATTCTACTTTAATTCAAGACACACCTCAAAGCAGCTTTTAACAAACATCACGAGAATCTGATAAGCCAGGAAAGCAAGCCATTTTCAACACAATTAACCAGAATTGGTGTCGCACTCATTCACTCCTTCCACTTGCGTGAGTCTGTCTATTTGTTACCTATTTTTTCCTTGCTTTCCAACGATTACCTGGGCCTTAAGGCCGCGCCACCTGCACTACTTCAGCGAGGCATGCATGCGCACACGCAATGAAATTTCCTCCTTTTAATTATCAAAATCGATTTCCCGCTCTTACCAAGGATAGGGCATTTACGAGGAGAAACGCCCAATCAAAATTTCGACTCAGATCAGCGGTGCTCGCTACCTCTAGTATTTGATATACATCTTTTAGCCAACCCATGACACTATGAGCAAGATAAAATGATAAAGATTATTGCTCGACTTCTTTAAAATAGTCCCTGAAACTAAAATTTTCCTTCATAGAAAATTGAAAGAACTCGTGAACATGCTGTGTGGAATTTTTTCTTTAGTTGATATCAGCAAAAATTACACACCTCTTTTTTTATTTCGCAACATTTTTTTCAAACTAGCTAATTGAGCATACCTTAGGCCGCTTCGTGGTTTCTGTTATTAGGAATTTTTAATATCCCTCGAGGTTGAAATGCTTCGCTACACATGGTCTGGACTCACCAATGCATGAATTTCATGCAACTTTGTCGAATTTGCTCAATTGTTACTATACCTATATATCCTCACAACAGTAACACTCACGTGCATGCAAATAACACGATTCTCGAATCAAAAACTTCGGTAATGATTAGAAACATACTGAAGCATTATTAGTTTTCTGTATTATTTAAGCAAACAAGTTAAGTTGACAAATTATTTAATCCTAAACCGGGATGTACTATTTCATAACAAGGGGTTTTCTTGTCTACGGAAAGTCATTGCATCATAAGTGAATATTCGAAAGCTAGGAGATTTTAAGGAACTAGCTTTATAAGAATTTCTCATCTATTTCATATTGTCTAAGCTATTAATTACATAGTCAGCAATTTATCAAGCTTGTCTCAAGAGTAGTCTAGTGTGTTTATGTTCTCATCGAGTGAATAGGATTCAGATTATAAATGTAAAGTATTTTCTGTTTCAGATGAACATACTCATAGGTTTCTAGAAATTTAAAAGTCTAAATGGTGTTGATTAGGTAATTCAAATCTCGTATTGCTTTAGTTATTTAAATTTTTCCGGACATTTCAGTGAACAGAGTGCTTATTAATTGGTCTTTTTCTATTTTTTCTGGAGTGAAAATGTTTAATTCTCCTCAAGAAACTTTGAAAAAATGTGAAATCGCCCATTTCGTTGAAATCATCCAGAAAGCAATAAGGCTGACGCCAACTGTTGCTTCATTGCTTGCAGAAAAATAATTTTTCCAAGGCGCAACTAAAGGAGATGGTTTTATTTCGAAATTTTCCAACAATTTTCTAATTTACTCCATTGGCTGCTTTAATGAAATAGGGTGATTAAGATTTGTCAAACCTTGTTTGATTCCTCTCATTCAAATTGCATAATGAAGATGATGAACTAACAGAAGATTGAAATGCATGATCATTGTAAGTTAACCTTCTGATGTATAATACGGTGTGCATTTCAACAGGAGAATATGGGCCTCATTGAAGAGATAAACAAACTTCGCGTGGAGTTACGGAACACACGCCACCGTGTGCTTGATTTGGAGACCACGATGGGCATCAACCGGCGACAGGGCTCGCGCGCTCGTGAGCTGCTGAACCGCATCACCGGAGCTCGACCGCACCCGGTGGTAGTGGCGGAGCTTGAGCAAGCGAACCGCACTCTCCACGAGCAGTCGCACTTCGTCCATCTCCTGCAGGAGCGACTTCGCCTCGGTCCGCACCAATGTCCCCCAGAAGTCAACACCAGCAATGCAGCACCGACCACAGCAGTCGAATCGAAGGCTCTGCCACCACCTCCGATACTGCCACCACTGCAGATTGAAGGAGTCACCAAAAACCCAACAGCGGAGGGCAAAGACGACGCCGTGGCGCGACCGATGTCTGAGCCGCAACCGGCAGATGCCACCGAGATGGAGGGAGAGATGACTCAGCGAGCGAAATCAGTGGTTTAAAGGGCCTCGTAGGCTTTAGCACAATAAAAGAGTGTCGCTATCCGAATGAAAGGTTGTGATCACTGATGTAGAGTATTCTTTTGATTTGCATAAATGAGTTCTGAAAATGCAGCATCGTGAAAACGATTAGAGGGTTATTTAATTCCGAGAAATAACCCTATTTTGTAATTGCTAACATGCGGAGTAGATTGCAAGCAGGGTCGGTAAAACCCATGAGGGCCAAAGGTTAGAGATTGCCATTGTTAAAGGAACTGTTCCTACTTTAAAGCATTCACGAATTCATCGCAGGATGAAAATAGTAACTCCAGTGGCAGTAAGCTATAACTCCAAATAATTCAGCCTAGACTAAATGCATTTTTCATGCACTCAAAGTGCTTTGAATTCTCGACACTTTCATTTGCAAAATTTAAAAGCATGAATCGTTCTAAGAACATATTCTTCACAATCAAATAAAGTAGATAATCCTGAACTGTGACCTATATACAGAAGATTCTAAGTTTTGCCTCTTGCGAATATTCGTGGGACTTTGATTGTTCAAGAGCAAATGAAACGTTGAATGCTGATGTTATTTGAAGAAACGGATCCTGTGTTTTTTCGCAAAGTTAGCGTCAAAACCCAAAGTATATTTTTAAGTAAGAAGTTTACTAAGGAAGTCCCATAAACTTAGTTTTGAACAAAAACTTTATACAAAAGTAGAGTATTTATTGAAATGCTAAATTGAAAGGATATTATAATTTGTCAAATACCACAACATTTTATCTGAATTCCCACGAAAGAGTTTAGCTATTTCAATATACTTTTTTGAAGTGTTTCGTTTTTGGAGCACGATGGTTTTACCAAATAATAAGGCGTTTTTATCACCGTAGGAAGACTTTCTAGTCGTTTCGGCTTCATCTAAATTTGATGAGCATTAATTACATTTGTCATTTAATTAATGAAATCTAATTTTGAATTCTGCTTATTTGATACAATTGAGAAACGTACGCCACTACTGTTTCGCCGAAATCACTTATCATGAACTACTTACCGTTAATTACCGAAATTTGAATATCTTAATGCCTAGTTGCCGAATAGACTAACACCAAAAGCATGAATTTTAAACACTATTAGAGAATCAAAATCATCTGCCTACTAAATGATGTAAATAAAACAAAGCAAAAAGGCACCGAGGAAGAAGTGATTCAGCTTTCTCCTGTAAACTTCATGAAGTCCAACTTGTGCATCATCGCAATCGAAATGGCATCTGTTCTTGAATTTCGGTATTTAGACTAACCGTCCGAAATGAAATTATAATTTGTTTGTTATTTAATATTTCTGAATTGATTCCAAAATATACATACTTGTTTAGCTTGTATAAAATACCCTAAAAACTCAGGAAATTTGGCTTTTTGAAGCTTTCTTCTAATTTCAGCAAAATAAGATTTAAATTTTTGTAACCTATTTTTATAAGATAAAGTAATCTCAAAAGGATTCGTATTTCTTTGTGAATTTTTTTAAAATGCCATTCTATCTAGGCGAAAATGACAGTTGGCGGTGATAAATAGTCCAAAGGTGTCTAAATGGAAACCGAAATCAAAAAATATTCCAAAATGCCATGTAGTATCCAGAAAATCATCTCATGAAAGATGAATTTACTAAAAGCCATATCGAGACCTTTTCAGAGATTTAGTTATGAGTGATTTGTAATTTGGTCAGAGCTCTCAGGTGATTTAAATACGGAATTTTAATGGCATAGATCAGCAGTGTCAAAAGACCTGTTTGAGATCCTAGACAGTTTTCGAGATATCTAATAGGAATAAGTGTAATAGAAGTCTTCTTAAAAATTCATAGTCGTTTAAAAGGAAAGATTTTTTAAACCATAACCTCATATTCAATTGAAATCTCGACTTGTGACGCGAATCAAAGCATCAATATCTATTGATTAAAATACATTTCACCGAACCAAACTGTCTGGAAGAAAGACTTCTCACTTTTCAAGATGAAAAGCGAAGCTGAGAACAGCAGAGGGCGTTGTCCCACTCCTCTTTCCGATGGGAAATACATCATAAATACTTCTGCGGCTTATTGCATGACTAGTCACAACCCTCAATTCAAATGTTTAGCCATAAGAAGCGCGAAAAATCAAATTCAAAATTAAAACGTATTTTTCACATAGCTATCTGAAGTGGAAACGGAAGCTCCAGTACTTGATTTTAATTGCATGCTATAAATCATAATTCTAATTATAATAATAATTCATAATTTTAATAAATCTCTATTTTTTAATCTGGAACTTCATTTTCAAATATGATGTGCAAATATTTTGGTGTCTTTAGTCAAGCACAATATTTACTTTGATAAATTAGGAAATGAAGTTCAATGGATTTGTGCGAAAAATGCCTATCCCGCCATTTAGCAACTCCTTAGAGAATAAGGTGAAAATAAACCACGAATACACGTCCTGGTAACTTTATAAGCTTATGAAATTTCTCCAAATCAACGATTTGAGTGTTTTTCTGAACAAATTTTACTATTTTCTTCAAGATAACTTCAAATAAAACCTAGCTGGAAATTCTAGATCTACGTTAATTTACCTCAAGTGCCTCTTGACAAATTCTATGTTGTAATTATTACTTTGAAAACTTTAATGTGACATCAGAGGAAACACTTTGATAATTAGAACTAAAAACGAAAGAGTTTCAGGATTGATTTCTGATAGGTGACGAAGGACCTTTCATTGTATATGCTGAGTTACGATGCCAAATTTGAGTAGCCTTACATATTCAAGCGTGTGCATTTCACCGAAGATTAGTAGCATATATATATAGAGATTTTGACAACAAAAATGTCGTGAAGTTCGGGTCTATTCGCGGGTAGCTCAAACTCTTTCAACTCTACTGCGGCCTTTTGAGCCCATATGCAAGGAACACCCATTAAATCGCTGAAAATTGAAGACTAAGTGAAATTACTAAGCTCGCATCCAATTATCAGCCTTAAATGGTATCGTTTGCGGTAGATGAGATGACTTCATAAAACTTCATTATGTTACATTTTGAGGGTGGGGCTAATACTCGCACAACACTGTCCTCAATTGCGGCAGTGCTCTTTGATCCATTTTCGACCCGCTAGGGGCCCTTTGCCAAATTTTATTTTTCATATTCAATGTATCCTTCATGTTATTTCCTAAATTTGCGAAATTCATCGCCGGCTCGAAAATGTAATTAAAATTTTTGATGAAAGGAGACGTTTTGGAAAATGAGAGTTTTAGCTAGCCCATTCTACTCCATTGCTTTCAAAGTACGTTTTTCCTAACCATTGTGTCCTACACTCCTACTCTTACTTAACTATTTAATTCAATCATTTTCAGACTTTGCCGATGCTAGACTTCATGCATGCTTAAACACTGTCATTAATCATCAGAGAATATTTTCTCAGGTATAATTTGCTTTATGATAAATACATAACTATCAGCAAATTAGCAAACTTCCAGTTTGATGGTTTATTATTTGACAAATTCGAAATTGGGTATTGCGAATAGTGTTGTCTCTTCAATACGTCTTAAGCATTTTCTGAAATCCCGACGTTGATGATCTATTAAGATAAAGATAAAGCATATAATTATTATTAATTCTACAAAATGCCTCATTCGTAATTTTCCAGCCTCCTATGGTTATTTAGAGGCTGCCAGATTATTCGATCTCATTATACATCAAAAGTATGAGTCAGCTAATTGTAAAATACATGTCGAGTGTGGTCATACAGGGGTGTGAGGCTGAGTCCAGTAGGCTGGACGACAGGAATATGACTTCGCTCAAGACGGTAAAGCAACAACTCACGTAGACAGCACTGGAATTGAGATTTCAGACTCAGAAAAATACTGCAAATGGGTCATAAGGCTCTAACATTATCATAGCTGCTACGTTAAACCTCATGTATTAAATACCCGAAGCTTCCAAACAAAGTATCAAAAATAAGCAACCGCAATTTTAGAATGATAAACTATTTAAGCATCATTATTAATGTCTCGGCTATGTCTGCAGCAGAACGAACTTGACCACTTTACAAAGTGCACTACATGCTCTAACATGCTTGCTTAATTTTAGGTGGAAATTTAGGGCTACATGTATCTAACTGATAATAATAATGGAACAGATTGTTTTGATAAAACTGAAAGAAACAACTCATAAATTTCATAAATTCAGCCCAGTATGCAGAACTAGGCCATCCGATAGGATTTGTCCAAATTCTGAAATAATTAAAACAAGTTACCAAATGTTGCGTTTAAACAAAGATTCAAACATCAATGTAATACCTTCCCTGATTGTCGATGACTTCCTTGCATCAAATATTGAGCCTTTAATACCGTTCTTGCTGTAAATTTTTTTGGTTTTGACTATTATTAAGGCTCACTAATGACACTTTCAGCCTATTCCTCAGCATTCCAAAAGCAGTTTCTTACACAAGATTTTGTAATCTAGAAAACAAGTGGTTGTCTGAAAGATCAAGACTGACAAATCAAAGCGGATCAGGAATTTCCTGCCAACCAAGCTCTTGTAAGGCCTTCTGTGACGCGATTCTTGCTGTTTAGGGTCGTGCTGCATGGTCCTGATGAAAAATGACCTCTTTTCGATTCGCTAGAGCAGGTCTTTTTTCCCCTCAAAGCTTAGTTTCTCAAGAGCCCTAATTAATGACGGTAGATTCGATTATCGATTTTTTTCCAAACAATTCAGAGTTGACTATTCCTTTATCGAAGAAACCTTTTTTCCCATGAAGTTTCCTTCTCAGCTTTGGGTGTGGCTGGAGCCTTTCCTTTTTTACAAATCCGCCATTGTCTAGGAAGCTTGGCATTTCGATAAAAGATTATTTTGACCAGCTGCCAGTCTCTTTGTTAAAAATATGAAACAAGTTGGCGAGAATGGAGGAGATAATAGTAGGTGTTGAAGGCAACCATTTTCAAATTTAGGAACTTTTCCATGGCTTTAAAGATGGGGATCTTGAATATTTGTATGATCTGAACTAAACGTAATTGTAAATCCCAGCCCTATTTTTAAAGCAGAATAAACTTCCTCACAGACTGCTTCAAGAGGCAGCTTATCGTCAAAGCTAACGGGACCGTGTCCTTTTCGATCTTCATTTTCGTGCAGGGTTAAATCTTAAGTTCCGCTGAATTTCACAAACCACTTATTGCACAGATATTGTTTCATTCACACATGCCTTCCCATAAACGGAGTGGCGGTTTTTAGCCGATTCTTCAACTTCTGAGCCTCCTTCCTTCCTTCCTTGAATTCATATGCCTCAAATGATTCTTGGGTACTTTCTTGTTAGGTGGCCTTTAATCCAGGGAATTTTAAGCTTTTTTTCTGTCAAGTAAAATTCGATCAAATTAAATGCATCTATATATGAAAAAGATGATTAGATTCATGGCCTATTATAAAATAGTCTTTGAATTTCCTTCAGTTTAAAAAGCAAAATCTTGTGTGAGCCTTTTGGAGCTTTTGGAACTAAAAGTTAATTTGAAAATCAAAGTGCTAAGCTTGACGTGTTCACTTTTGCACCATGAGCTTTGATAGTTAAATAAAGACAGAGTACACTCCTTTCATCTAAAGGACACTAAAAGGAACTAGAAGAGCTTTATCGAAGATGTAAATTAAAGATATCGTGTTACCAAAAAAGGAGAAATTTTTCGCTATTGTGTCAGCCATCTAATCACTTTAAATTTGATATAACAATACGATTTTATTAATAGAAAAGGATCATGTAGATGCAAACCTACCAAATAATCCTATATGTCCAGTCCGAATTTTACCTTTTCGAATTAAACAAAATGCATTGAGTATGCCATAATGTCTAATTTAATGGAACGTTATTGTATGTTTTGATGCATTTAAATTTATCATTTACTGTTTTACACTCAATGATCTTGAGTTTAAAAAAGGAAACTCAGCAGCAGCATGAGCGGCGAGAAACAGTCATGCCGTCTATGGAGAATTTAGAATGCTGGAATGAAGGAAGGCACATGTAGAGGATAGTGTGCGAAATTCAGTGGAAGTGGAGAAGATGAAGGTCGAATGGGACGTCCAGTTAGGTTATGTGAAAGGTTTATTGAAGCTTCATCAGATGAAGAATTGGTAATTAAGAGTAGTAAAAACCATACAACATTACAGCGTCTTCTTCAAAAAATTCGAAATGTGTGCCTCATGAATGGAAGTCTGAAGACAACCAGTTCAAATCTCGATTTGGTATCTGCTCTCCTTTCTTCCATTCTCGCTAACTTTTTTCACCTTATCACAGACGATGGCTTCGTAAGGGTGGGGACAGAACCCAGCCACCTGGAGCAAAAACTTCCTTGGAAAGGGGTTCTGCTTCTTTCAGTTTAGTGGGATTGCTAAGGATCAAATCACTTTGAATTATTATCACTTAATAGAGCAAAAATTAATTCCCAAATCCACTGTCAGCAATCATGGAGGCATTTGAACCAAGCTTAGAGAAAGAATTAAAGACCTGCATTGGTGTCTGATAGTGCAGGGTTGATAGTGTCTCATTGGGACAATCCAACGAGACCTCACACACCAAGAATCACTTCATAAAAGGTCCATAACCTTATTGAACCGATGTTGTTTCTTCCTCGGGCTGCCATTTATTTCGAGGCTTATTAAACCATTGGAAGAAACAGCTTTTGCCCTGCTCTAGTAGAAGGTTGAAACTGGTATTTGTGAGTTTTTCGAATGATCAAAACCTAATGCATTTTACAATAATGGAGGTATCATTAAACTTGCTAATAGATGGAAGAAAGTCATGAAGAGTCAAGGAAAGCACATCGATGATTGAATCCTTATTGGGCTTAACACTTGTTTTACTTATTCAAATTCGGAGAGAGCTTATCATAAGTCCTGAGTGATCATCACATATGGAATGAAAAAAATTAGATATTGGTAGAGAGCGGACATTGATGTTCCCGCGTTATTGTACACTTTGAGTGATTCATCTGGTGACAATAACTATATGAGTAGCATTGAGAGATCTTAATAATCAGTTGTACTTTATAAATTAATTTCCGCCATCCACTGCTGCTGCAGATATCTTTTATTTTCCGTTCAAAACGCATTAGGCTCGGAATAAAGTTCTGCCACCGAAGAACACCGTAAATCTTGCCTCACTTTGCCGTAACTTTTGGTAAAAGTAAAGGACGAAATAAAAGCACGGTTTTGCGCACCGCTCTGATTCATCTCTGCACCTCTCCAGGTATTTTTCGAAACCCACCAAGAGCCAACCGTCCTGCAATCAAAATGTGTCTTTATCAATGAAAGGTAAACACTCAAGAGTGTGGTGACTCCCACCAGCCTCCTCGAAATTTATTGCTTTAAAAATTTCTTGATGGGACATTCATTAAGTGGGTTATGAGTGGGTGGGGTTGGCTTAAGTGAATAAACATGTGAGTTAAGTAGTAGTGGGGAAGCCTGTCTAAAAGTACTTTGTCAACAGAGGTTGGATGTTTTTAATAGAGTGAGAAGAAAACAAATTAATAGAACATCCGATAACTCACGCCTCAATTCGTGACATTGCATTGCAGCATGCAATTATGCTTCAAATCAAGGGAGTGATATTAACCAAATGAAAATGGAAAGCATGCTTAGCATTAAAAAGGATTTCCAAATCTTTATTACAAGTGATAGAAGTACTTTGCTGTTATATTTTGATACCACATAGCGATTAAGAGTCTATAGGGTTGGAATCGTGAACTCCACAATGGTTTGAAGGGTAGCAATGGATTTACTGCACGAAGGTAGATCCACACAAGATCACATCAGACCGCTGCAAAGGCAATATTTACCTTAGTATTAAACACTGTGCTCAGAATATATTTCACAAAGTAATGTTTAAAAAACAATGGCCACCAGGAGAAAAAATAACCAAAACCCACCCGATTCATCCTGGAAGAGAATAACGTGCATCGAGAATCGTTCCAGCTATCAGAATAAGGAGGTCACGGTCGCTGCTCAGTTCCCCCTGACCACTTTGAAAGCAATTCAGGAGAATAGCAATGCAGACTACGAGGCTGTGTTGGCTGGAAGGAAGCAACTTACTTAAATTTGCAAAACGTAGAGTTGAGCACCGGACTTTGTCACAGCATTAACTGAATGTTTTATTTTCAGCCATGAAGCTTGCAGCACTCAACGAAGACTGTTGTTACTACTTATAAGGCTTCGCAGAGGTCAGCATCTCACACAACGACCACACGCGCCATAACGTTCGACTCGTTCCTAACCCCCCAGATCCTAACCCCCTTCCCCCCCCCCAACCCCAGTTCACTGGTAAGGATGGCATTATTAGCCTTGATGTCACCATTACAAAGGCTCTGTTAATCAACGACAGAATTAAAAACATTACGTAGAGAACCTTTCCCCAGGGAAATAGGAAAATCAGCCTGTTCCTAGTTCCGCGTTGAGCTCGATTGAGGCTTTAAGAGACGTCAATGGCGACTATTATTCGGAGCAAAACTCTTTGAAAATAAACAGTTTTCATGATTTTTGAATTTCCCTTAAACCTCTTAAATAGTGTGGTTGTGAGCAAGTTTGTTCTTTTTCCAGAACAAGCTGTCCAATTCATTGTAAATAAACCTCTGTCATAGATTAGGAATCAGTTTTCTAAAAAACCATTATGAAAAACTTTCGAAATTTTATTAAAAAAATCTTAATGCCCGTATATTACATTATTTCACTTTTATTTTATCGATAGACTGAGGTGGGACAACTTTTTATTAATTCGAATTCCTTGGTGTCATCAAATGATTGGCGTAAACACAGTAATCAAAAGGCCTGAATTCCTCCTCCCCTTTATTTCATCTTAAACCAGACCAGATTAGATTAAAACGCTTCACTGGTTCGCACCCCGCTCTACCCTCATTATAAATTCATACGCACCACCCCAGCGGGTGTGGGAAAAACCTCCGCACACGGTGCGTGTCTGGGTGTGTAATTTCATTAAACCCACCACCACATCCACCACACACCTGCTCAAAAGAAGATCTCTGCGAAAAAGTCCAAATTGAGGATTATAGAGGCATGTGGGAGAGAGGAGGGGAGAAGGACGATGAGTCTGTGATGACTATATTTTCCACTCTTCCTGCAAAGTGGCCGCACGTCAGCCTGCAATAAATCAGCCGGCTGGCACCCACTTTCAAAATACTCCCTCATCTCCCCACCATGTTCCTGATTAGTACCGGCTCTCCAATTACGCCATCTCTGTTTTGCTTTTGAGTACACGTTGCATGCCATGCGAACAAGTGTAGTCTCACGCAGGGGCTTGGTTGCCTGCTAAATGGGCTGGCTAGTGCGTAAAGGGCTTTTTGGGAGTCTTTGTGTACGTCCTAGTCAGGGATTAGCGGGGTGATAGACAGACCATATCTATAATCCTGCACAAAAGGGCTTGGAAAATTGTAGTTGCAAAAATGATCTGAGAAGTTGCAATAAATGAGTTTATCGGTCCTGCAACAAAAATATCATATAAAAATACTTGTAGACAAATTAAGGTAGATTAAATTTAAAGTGATGGAAATTGTGACCCCGAAATGTGTTTGACAAATCCATTCCCAACGTGCAATCTTAATAAGGTATAAAATAAGAAAAACATGAAATCTTAAGAAAATATTTTAAAACCGAATTCTGACAGTAAAGGTACAGGGTTAAAGAAGTGGTTAGTATCGAAACAGTTAATATATGGAAAGGAGTAAATTCAATTGACAAGGACAGTGTACAGTTTTCAAAGGATCTTACTCAAAATAACCGCCATTACCTGGTGTCTGTTAAAGCCTTAATCCAGGAACTGTCTTTATCGAAAACCGTGCCCAATCACAAATGAGTCTATTGGCTGGCTAAGAACTTTTGAGAAGTTCGGTGGAGGTCAAACGTAGTGGAGAGGATGGGATGGCTGTAAAAACTGATTCACATACAGTTGCGATTTGTGATTTGCCCGATTTGTGGGCTGCTCTTTATAAATTCAACTATTATCAGTAACTCAGGGCACCTCGATTCAACCTCAGCACCTCTTTAAAGTGCTGCATAGGCATCAAATCATCCTCGGAAGATGCACGTCGGACATTCATTAGAGTCTAGGCAAAATTTCGCTCTGCAAGATTCGAGTATGCTTCCCTTGTTCAACTTGTGCTTTTGATTTTAAAATAAGAATCAGATTTATTGGCCTACAGTAGGAGAATTCACTTTGCTCAGCAGTTCCTTGTCAGGCTATCTTCGAGGACCTTTCCATTGAGAAATTGATCTCTGTGATGCTAGTGTGAGTAGTAGTAGGGGTCTGCATTTATTTCAGATTTCATGACAGGGACTAAAACAAACCCCGAATTCCCATACCAAGGTCCTTCAGTTTTTTGACGAATTTTCAAGGGAATCAGCGGCTGTGTGAACGCGATCAGGTCGTGTGATGTTTTTTCTAGTCGCAGCAGAGTCGTGGTCTCCATTGCAACTATGCATTTCCTACCGCCGATAGATTACACGGATTGCGCAAATCACCGTGCTACAACAGGGCATTCTTTTCCTCCATGATTCAGGTGGGGGTTCCAGTTTTTATCCATTTCGGTTATCACTCATCAGATAGCCCAAAAGTTCAGTCCAAATTTTACCTTTTTAAGTGTCTGATTTAGCCAAACATTATTTTTATGTTGAAGCGCATCTAATAGGATCGAATTTCAGTTCAAATAAAAGTAAAATTAAAGCTTACTGAATCGAAACTCTGCTAACAGCAGCCAACAAAGCGGCTAGAAACATTCAGTCAGTTTACGAAGAAGAATGTTTGAATGAAAGACTTTGTGTGCAGAAGATCATTTGCAAAATTAAGAAGTTAAAGGCTCATCCTCCACGAAAACAAAGGTCAAACCGGACGAAGACCACTTGAGTTTGATGATAAGCTGCTTCTTGCAACACCTCTTGAAGAAGCTTATCCTGTTATATCAGTTGAGGAATTTGCAATTGAGCCTACTTCAAACCAGGCAGCAACATTTCATCGTCATCCCCGAAAACTTGGAGAGTCTCCTACACTTGGTAAATGGTTTCCCCATGAACTGTCTGAAAAAACCCCCAAAGCTCGAGTTGGCATCGGCTCTTCTCCCCTCCATTCTCGCCACCTTGTTTCTCCTTGTGACTGGCGAAAATGGCTCATCTTTAGTCGAAATGTTAGGAGTGCTTGGCAGTGGCGGCTTCGTAAGAGGGGCAAAACCCTCGCCACAACCGAGAAGGGAATTTTATGGCAAAGGCTTATGTTCGATCATTCTGGTGGGAGAGGCATGGAATAGCCCCCTTTGAACTGTTACCACCTAATTGAGCAAACCTTCTGATCAAATCTTCCGTCCGTACCTAGGTCATTTGAACAACCACGCTTTGAGGAAAAAGACCTACAAATGTCTAATGCTTCACCTGGACAATGCAGCACGACTCCACACAGCAAGAATCGCGTCATAAAAGATCGAAGAAGAACTTGGATGGGAGAAAATTCCTCATCCCGACCATCTTCCCCCTTCATGCTACCATTTTGTCGTAGTTGCTTGCACAATCATTTGAATAAAACAGCTTTTGCAAAGCCGCAGGACAAGGTTGAAACAAATGACATTTGTGAGTTCTTCGAATATGCAAAAGCAAAGGAATTTTGCAGTACTGGTATTGAAGTGTTCGCTTCTAGATGAAAGGAGGTCATCGATAATAGAGAAAACTAGATTGATGTCTAAATCTTTAATGAAATACAACATTTGTTCACTTGCTTATGTTGTTCAAAATTAGGACAGAGCTTTTTGGACGACTTGATACGTGAATGAAAAGGTTTTAAACCGTCAAATTAAGTTTTTGTGCTTGAACAACTTTAACACAAGTGGAAAATCAGTTCACTCTGTAGGTCCCACTACTCCCTATGAACAATGTAGCGTTGTGGTAATTAAGGAAACCATCGGCACAAAGTATTCGAATTTTGCTGGTTTCGTCTTTCACTACAGGCAACATTACAATGGTATTTAAATTAAGTTACAAGTCGAAGTCTTCTCAGTTGCTTTTCCTCAGTAATGATGTATCACCTACCATTTAATCGTAGTATTGATGTATTATGACTGACTTTGCAAAACAGCCACGGCCTCATAAATTGAGTGGGTGGGCGGAAGTGCTGATATTTTTTCCAAACAGCTGAAATTAGCCACCTTGCATTTTTGTTTGGGTTCGTTAAGAAGGCAGCACGAAATTGGCTAAAAACTGATTAATGGGAAAAATAAACTGACATTGGATTTTTAAAGTGGTATTAATGTCTTCAGGGTTCTACTGCATTAACGCCGAGAAATTTCATTGTAAGGAAGATCTAATAACCATTATTATTTCCGCTTTTACGACATCTATTTGTAAGCATAAAATTCAAAGTCAGCAAATCATGATTTTATCACCCAAATGACTTTGACAGATTACACAAGAGTCACGTTATTTACATGCAAGAGGGGAGTAATCGATTTTGCCAGTAAAAGTACTTCTTTAATCGGAGTTTTTCATAATGCTCCTGAAAGATCAAAGCACCTGCCTCGTTCCAAAACATAATCTGAGTTAATATATCACATAAATTACACTCCTTCGTATTCAGACGCTATTGGCTTAATAGGTCAAATTCTATTAGCTTCAGATTTTTCTTAACAAGGGCTATTGATATTTGATTTGATATTTAGAAATTTATAACAATTTTTCCTTTATGGAATAATTTAATAAAGTTTTCTAATTGAACGAGCTATGCCCGGACTAATTAGCATTCATCCACACGCAAGGAATTTTAAAATTTCATCCCAATTCTGCCCATTTTTCCACATTAGTTTAACTGCCTGAAATTTTAAACACACGTGTTTTTGATCCAGCAGGAAAGTGAGCCTTGTTTAATGAGAAAACACCAGTGCATAGTAATTAAAACTTTCAGAATTTCCATCAAACATCTGATGAATATTATTTATGGATTATATAAAATTCCAAATTCAAACAAAGTAGAATTAACTGATGGAAACACTTCAAGTCCGTGGAGCAGCGTAAAAACGGTTCTCAAGTCATTCCAAATAGTATTCGGATATTAATTTCAATATTTTTGGTCATAAGACACATAAGACATTTCAAAAGATTTATTGCCAAATAATTCCTAAAATACGTTAATATGAAAATGAGAATCTTATGAAACCACTTGATCGATGTGAAAATGTTCATAGCGTAGCTAATTTTATTTTACAAAAAAGAGAAGGGTGCTATCAGCTCTAAGGTCATTAAAGTGCAATTTCAGTGAAAGTTGAACTACAGAGACCTTTCTAAAACAAACGCTACTTCTTCTTCGCCCAGTGAATCTCATCCGCCAGCTTTGTACTTTTCGATAACTTTGAGTACTTTAAGTACGAGTCCACTTTTGAACTTTGGCAGGAGTCTAAACTCCGACATTTAATGAATAGTGCGCATAAATAACACACCGAGTTCACTGACGGGGCCCTGGACATGGCCAAAGGTCCACTACCAGTAAATCTCCTTTGCCTACTGTCAACCATCAAGCAGATTGTTCACGCCTGTTGATTGCAGCTGCATTCGTCAGTTTCCAGAATGCAGGAGATCTTCCCCTCAGTTCTGCCTAATTTGTAGATAAATAAAACGCATGACCAGATGTTACATTTTACCATCTAGTACTAGTCCGGGTTGCTTATGACTTCCACCTATTTACAATCTTATTGTTATCATATTTGCAAAATTCTTTTGCATAGATCCTACAAGCTCACGAATATCCGTTTTGACCTCTTCCCGCAGTTCCTTCCAAAGGATTTTTTAAGCTACGAATCAAATGCTAGTATCGTTCCATCAAACTCACCTAGACATCGTCGGCTCGATCTTCATTTTCGTGGAGGATTAAATCTCCACTTCTGAATTTCGCAAACCAGCTTCTGCAATTCGCTTTTTTTTTCATTCACATTCCATATTCTTCATAACTAAGTGGATGTTTCTAGCCGCTTCGTCGGTTGCCGTTTCCATCTCCTTGAAATCAATGCAGATTAGTGACTTAAATAATTCTTGGGTACTTCAAAGTTAACAGGGTTTCAATCAAGCAAATTTTAATTTTATTAGCTTTTAAAGGAAAATTCGACCAATTTAAATGCACCTAAACATTGAGGTATTGTTCAGATCCACTAGAAATAATATAATACTCTTCAAAATTCATCAAATTTAAAAAGGTACTATTTGGATAGACGTAATGCAATGGCTTGAGAGAACATCTAATATCCAGCCAATGTTGGTCGCACCTGTGTTCTCAACAGTCAATTAGGAGGCAAGTCGAAGCCTTGTGAATTAATAGACCTGTCAGTAACATGAGTGCGTGACTAATGCTGACGCACAAACACAAGACGCGATGTGACGAGTTGGAATAGAGTGACAACTGAATGGGAGGGGTCGTCATACCTTGTCCTGTGTGTACCTGCGTGTGTGTGCATATTATTTCCAGTAACGCGGTTGTCCGGAATACGTTCCAGTCTTTTAGAAAAGCCCAATTATCCCCCGCACTAGCTGGAGGACACCTAGAGACACTTCACTAGAAAACATCACCTCTTGACGTTCAGACTGCCTTCTAAATTAAGTGTTTTTAATGAACAACGGCATCTACAATGAATTTCTTATTACATCTGTCATAGGAATCACGAACTAGTGGTAAAATCATAACGAAGACGATTTACAAATTCTGTAAAGCAGTTAATCACCATGGATATATTGCACGAAAAGGTGATTATCGATTTTCCACACCTAAGAGGTATGAGGAATGAGGATTTCATGTATTAAAAACATCACAGTGAACAGATTCATGTGCTCTTATGTCACATAAATAATGCATTTGTCTCTTTCCCATGTCAATGGGCCTTTTAATAAATAAAATGAAATATACATTAGTCAATAGTATTTATAAATAGGTCCACTAGGAAGAAATTCCAGCTAATATTTATGTTTAAATAAAGATGATGATACAAGTTATTAAGGAGAAATTGTACAATATCATCAGCAAGTGTATCGATTTTAGAGTAATTCAAGGACTTCACAATTTCCCTGGGAAAGAGTCTACTCAAAACTGCTGGGAGCGATGGTGATTACTGTCGACGATAGCTCCCAAGCATACAGAATTCAGATGACAAACATTGGAAATTACATAATGCCTTATTGTTTTCGAGGTGTTCATTGATCAACAACCACAATTTCCTTATTTAGATTGGAAACCCAATTCATCCTGATACAAGTTACCATCTTCCTTGATTATTCAGGCGGGTTGCAATCATTCATTCGCATTTTTATCACCTAAAGGAATGAAAAAGGTTGAAACTTACAAAGCATAGTAAGCATAGTACTCTTACACATTAAATAAAACACCTATTATTATTCAATAAAGTTTATTTCATATTTAAATAATACGCGCTCGATTTCTAAACCCATGAAATATGTCAGTAAATTATTCGAAAAGATATCTTCTAATGAAGTATAATGCTGTATGATAAAGTGGAGAAATTACAAATTACTAGATGTATGCCAGTCAATAGGGCGTTGGAATCACGTGATTAGCTGTTTGAAATAGATGTGATATTATACGACTCAAAATACAAGTCCTACCCAAAAAAAGCCCCATTACCTTTGATTTAGATATCATTTAGAGCAGGAAGGATGAAACCAACTCATAATATTGGCATTCCTATTTCTTTTGGAAGCATACAAACGGACAAAGTAGTAAATGCAAATATTATGACAACAAGCTGTATTTGTAGAATCCTGAGTCAAGTATGAGAGATCTAAGGGAATAGGAATGTGATTAGGTAAAAATTTCCACTGAAATTATTCATTGAATAATGTAACATTCACTGCGGTACAAATTAAATACACCACAAGACTTAAAATGGGTGAGTTTGCAATGGCTAATGTAGCCCTTCACCTACAGAGTTTAAATAATTATAAGGAATTAATTGTGAAATATTTAATCAACTAAATGACTATTAGATCTTTTCAAAAATAAAATATGCATGATCTTTTGAGCTAGATATTCGATTGAAAACCAGACTCTTAATATCCATACGTATGACCTCGAAAGTGCTTTTTTTCCGTTTTGATTAAAATTTGCTAATATAAGAGCGTAAAATGTGATGTATAAGAAATGACCATTATCTTTGTTGGAAAACGTTGGGGTACCCTTTCAAAATATATAATGTTATAATTATTCTCTCAATCAACAAGCAATTTGAGGAAAGCTAAGGCATTCACAAACCGTTTCCTTTTATTTATTTGCTGCTTTAAAAAGAAATAAATTTTGAATATAGAGTTGAGAATGAATTGGTCGATATCTGGGTTATTAAAACCAGGCTTGTTCACTGTCCCAATACGAGGCCAATTTAATCACTCAACGTAAAATTTTCCTATTTGATTTCAGATGAAAGCATGCAATACTACTACCTGATTTGGAACCAAGCCAATTTATTCTCCCAGCTATTCTCGACTAGGGACATTTAGATTTAGTTAACAAGGTTCCTTAAGATTGAGGTCTGTCTTCCAACACATGTATTCATTCGAAACAGGTATAGAAAATTAGAACAAAATGTAGGCTTGAATTCAATTTTTTCAAACTTTAAGGTCTGGTACACTTCGTATGTTTTTGATACTAAAATTTTTTCATGCATTTTCAAAAGGGGAAAAATTGTAAGGAATCCAATATTTAAATCTATTTGGGAAGCCGAGCTCTGTAGGCTTTTGGGACTTAATTCATCTCGTTTTATGCCAAAACTTTTATTTAAAAGGTCTTACACGTGTTTTAATTAACAAAAATAGAATATCAGGGCATTTCCATAACCTTACTGAGGTTAGGCAAATTCTTTTAACTAATGCAAGTAAAAATATATTCTAAGAATTTGTTTATACTATACTAGAGTGAATTCCAATATGTTGCCTGTATCACTATATTTATTAATTTTAAGTTAGAAATTTTTCATGGTGTCTCTGACAATTCGCACGATTTAACAACTTAGAGGCATGGCTTAAATAAAAATACACCGCCTATTGATCTGTCTAGAGAAGTTCGGACTAGTTAAAAAACCAACGAATATTTTCTAACTCCACGTGTTTTAGATCGATAAAAATGCACCTACTTTCAAAATAATCAATTCTGTCTGGTTTCTTCTTCTTACATGATGCACTTTGCCTATCGATCGATTACTTCGGTCCTCCAGGTGAGTTTTCGTTTTATTTTTGGCTAGTTTCAATTACCAATTTTTAGCCCTTTTCAGTTTCAGCATCAGATTTCACGGCTGCAAAGTCACCATTCTAACTCTGAAATTACCACTTCGATATAAACTGTGTTAATTCGCTACACGAAATGACTCCGAATGGCCTCATCGGTAGCCGCTACAAAAGAGGGTGCAGAGGTTACAGGGTGTTCGGGATAAATTGCATTAAATAACATCAGTCCTCTTTTTGCAACGGTGTTATAGGAACTACGTTTCTCGTAAAATTTTAACCCTTCGTTACTTGCATAGGCAACCAAAATGATGATGGATGACGGTTTTAACCCAGCAAATGAAACATTAAGAAAGCGAATGAATAGAATCATGAAGAATCGTGTCGGCCGTCAAGAGAAGGAAGAAAGTACAGTCGCTGACCAATGCCCTCTGCTCAACGCTGTTAAAGCATGGTGTCGGCATAAACCAGATAATTGCAGTGAGACTAAAGAGCGCCTTACAACTTTGCTCATTGTAGTCGTGCACTACATAGTGAGTGTAGCCGCCAGTAGTAGGCCACACGCATATCAGCAGCAGAACTTCTCAGACTATCTCAAACAGACATTTCACCGATATGCGTGGTTGGGCGCTGTCTTGCTATCACTACAGAGGCCCAATCAACCAAATGCAGAACTGAAGCAGTTTTTAGGGAGACCCTTGCCTAGTTGAAACTTAAAATCAGTTTGTCTCAGCTTCATTCCAGGAGACGAATTTAAGCCCTGCTAGACACCAATGGCAGTAAAACGCTTTGACGGAACTTTTGTAATTCCCATGTCTTTGGAATTTCCCTCGATTTCGATTTGAATTCAATAGTCAAAACCATTGTTCGAATGTGACTGAAATTCTTAGTGAGCACCCCGGGCAATATCACTCTATTTATAAATGCTCATTCTTTTTTGAAGAAGTACTAATTGGAATGAAGAGTCTCCTAAGTGGTGAGAATATTTTTTATTTGAATTAAAGTAATTTTACGTAGTGCCTGACAATTGTGCATAGTTTAGGAACCCTTTAAATTGTCATCAGTTCCCAAGAAAGCAACTAGTGGAATAATTTTTCGTTTAAGTACAACGTATTTATGCAGAATTTGTTAGGCATGTATCGATTTGCAGTCTTGAAAAAAAAATAAACGGCGGAAACTCTGTTAAGAAAGTAAAACAAGTTTTGCTACTGTTTTGGACTCATTTTTAATCAGGATAAAATTTTACAGTTTCATTCAACCTATTTTTGCTATTTAGAATAAAATAGAGCCCTCTTCAACACACCATGCTGTTTGAGACATGATTTCACTTTCCATAAGTTATTTGATACATTAGAAGAACGCAGGGGTCACTATGTGTACCTTTTACCTGTGAATTTCAACATAATTAATATTGCATTGCATAAATTTTATCAGCAGTTATAGACATTTTGGCTATTTATTTGAAAATCTAAATACTCGATGGGTAGGTTGAATTTATCTTTGCAAAAAATGAATGGAAGTGTGTTGTTGAGAAGAATGAAATCCCCTTTGATGCTAAAAATGTTTCCAAAAACATCAATATCAAGCTTCGCAGTGCTTTCTTGTCGTCCTCTGACAAGGTTTTTTAAAGGCATCAAAATGGATGACAAATAACACCAAATTACAAGAATTAATTTAACTTACTTCACTAACCAGGGTTCATTTTACTAGGTTAGTTTTTACGTTCCGAAAGAGGCCTTTAGTAGGAAATTCGTACATGAAACCGTAACCTAGAGCTTTAAATAGTTCCACGGATGGCCACTCCTATTTATTTTAATGTCACAAAGCGTCCCTTTCATTAACCTGAGTGGCTTTTTGAGAATCTTAATCTACTTGCCTTATAAATGTGTAATCTTTATCTTCCCTTAATGAAGAGCTGCGAATTGGCATTGCTTTTGTTCCTGCTCACTGAACCTTAAGTTATGGCGTTTTGGAATAAGAGGAGTGGTTTTCGACAAAAGTCATAATTATTGGTACCAGAACTTAGATTCTTACATTTAGACTCCTGAATTAAGAATCAACAATCACACAATATTTCGTGAATTTTGGTTGCACTTAGCGATGGCACATGAAGGTTTATCGAATAAAACTTTTGAATGGCGCTTAAAACATGTCCATCTAATTTATCCGATTTATTTTCATCCAATAAATCACGAAGGTGTGTCAATACCTAGGAAGAAAGCGACATTTACCAGTGGAAGTTAGGCCTAGATGTTGCCGTGAAAAAAGCAAACAAACCAGTGAAATGATTTTTAATTAAAGAAAACAAATTCCCCTATTCACAACATCAAAGACACCCGAGCAGTGGGATTTAAATGGCTAGCAATTTGGGAGGAGCGAAATTACACGCCATTGACTGCTGTGACCACCTTTGAGACAAAAGTGCTGGGTTTCTCTTTCAAGCGAAATGCTCACTTCTTTATTGTGTTGCCTTTTTCCCGGAAAAACGTTGGATGCCACGATGGAAACGAAATTGTTGGGGCAGGCTATCGTTGGGAATAAATGCAGCACTTAATTTCAGCACTTCAATTTGTTAGCACTTAACTTTGGGAAGATTTTTCTATTAAAATCTCACAATACTTTACGCTGACACCGCCATTTGTTTATTTCATACTATTTCCTAAGTTATTTATTGCAAAATCTCTGAAAAGTCGAGAATTGGTGTCACTGGATCGCAAATGATTTGTTGTAGTTTCAAAAGTGCAAAGGAACGTTTAAGCATTGTTTATTCGTGTTTGACTGTGATTTGTGATTGTAGGCGTTGTAAAGGTCCTGCCTGTGGAAAAATCGAACTTCTTTCCCACTTGGTTTAGCTCTTTGAAATGCTCAGGATTCTCCAATTTATCACAAGATACTAATACCTTTTTGAGGAGCCAATCAAGCAGTGGTTAGGAATATCTAACTAACAAATTGCATACACAACTTTGCAGTTGGCAAACGCCATTGCCAACTTCCAGAAAAATGAGCGAATTTCTTGAAACACGAAAGACTTCAGCCGTTTCTACGTTTACACTTGCTGAATGGAAAGAAAGACTGCTCCTTTTTAGGTACAATGTGTTAAAAGCTGTGCTTTGTTTTTCAAAGCAGAGTGAATATATTTCAGCTGTTCTTTTGAAAAAATCTTTTAAAAGGCAAAATCAGCAACTTCCAAATATTTCGTTACAGTTGGGGTCGTTTACATTTTTTACCTTCTTAGTTCGGAATTACGCAACCGAATAGACTTAGTTTTAGTTCGCGAGCCCAAGAGATTCGTTGAGTAGGACTTTAGTAGTTGAATAATTTATGCACTCAAAGTTGTCGCTCGAAAGTAAAAGAGATAATGAAGGAATCCTTAGATATTTGCTGGTCAAAATTTTCCCCAAATGACTGGCCCGTCATCCTTAAGCTATTAAACCAAGCTTTAATTACCAAATATTTAGGGGGTTGTTTCTCAGGGGCTTGATTTGCTAACTGCTTCAAATTTCAAATATTATTTCTGAAATGGGCGTATGCAAACTTACATAGAACGGCTCAACCTTTTCTAGCTAACCATGCTGCCGTGGTAGCGACACACTACATCTCTCTACATTTTTCAGGATAAATGATAGATCAAGCTACTAAGAGTAGATTATCTTCCTCTTATAAGTTCATCATTTTGTCAAGTTGTTAGTTTGGCAGTCTGGAAGTAAACAAAAAACTAGTTCTAAGCGCGATCTTGTTTTTTTGAGAAATCCGACCACTAGCTACTTGCTGATACTCAAGACAGCTTCCAGGGAATTAAAGCAGCAGCTCATCTAAGTCGCTATGACATTTAAAACAATTGTGCTTCCCAAAAATTGGCTAATTAATAACTACCAAAAAGCATTATTACCATCTTTATTAAAATGGAATAAATAATCGATTTTGAGTTCCAGTACCATCTGTGTACTTTAAGAATCTATGCTGACTTTTAAACAGCTCAGTGATACGTACTCAATTCATTGAATATAGACCACTCTTTTTATGGTGTTTTTGTTCCGAGGGGCTCAGTCTAAATGCTCTAATCCACACTGATTAAATGGCTTACTATGAGAGGGTGATTTATGTTGTCTAAAGGCACAATCCCTTCAATCGTCGTCTCTGGAGAGCGAAGGGCTTTTTGATATTCCTGAGATAGGATTATCGTCATTTAGGTACCCTCTTCATGAGGCGGTTTTTCCCTTTTAGCTAATGTGAAGGGGTACTGTCATGCTACTCAGAATCAGCGCAGCACTTGGAAGGACATTTTGAGGCTCCGGAGATGGTTCGTGTTCTTCTATGTCAGTTGTAGGTATGTTTACAGTGATAAAATTTATTCGCAAGACACAATGAAATCGGATTTCGAGTGTTATATACACAACAGCCTTTTAGGTGGATGTGCACTACCATATTCTCCAGATTTGTGCCAATACGTAATAATGTTTTTATACAAAAATAGGGAGCCAAATTTTTCCCCTAGGGTTTAATCGATTGAAATGAACATAGAGACAGATTCAAAAATGAAACTATTATCCATGCCAATATTTAATTGAAAAACGGATTCAACCAAGAATTGTCAGATGTTCCTATAGTTTCTGTCATAATTTTGAATAAATAATATAAATGACCTAATGTCACATTTTATTAAAAATCTAGTCATCTTTGAGTATTACCTGATTACCCATTACTTCCTTCCAACTATTATCAAACATATCAATACCACTGTAACAAAATTATTTTGGTTTCGATGCCAATCTCAACCTCTCCCTGCTTTAGGAAAGCTGTTTCTTGTAAAAGATTTTGTAATCTACAAAACAATTAGTAGTCCGATGAGGGAGCAATGCTATGAAAATAAGGTGGTGGATGTGGAATTTCCCCCGAACAAAATATTTCTTTTATCTCTTGTGAGTTCGTGGTTCTTGCTGTATTTAGAAGAATTATGCCTTGTTCTGACGAAACTTCAGCCCTTTTGATTCAGTGGAGCTGGCCTTTTATTCCTTTTCAAAGCTCTGTTCAAACGCCCTAATTGCAGAAAGTATATCTGAGCATTACCTGTTGTTGTATTAGGTGGTAACGAAGCTTAGTGGATTAATCCTTGGCAATCCCACCAGATCGACAGAAGAAGAATCTTTTTTCCTTTGAAGTCCCCTTCTCGGATGTGGCTGGGGTCTTTCCAACCCCCTAGCGGAAGCCAGTGTCCACGACGATGCTTAAACTTCCGAGAAAAGATCCATTTTTCTCCATTCGGCAGTCACAAGTTTATAAAGAAAAAGAAAAGAGTAGATATCTACTCAAGATTTGAGCTGATTGTTCTCGGACAATTCAGTCCAAGTTTACGAACTTTTCCAGGTTAATGAAAATGACAACGGTGAACAGTTGATTGGTTTGAAGTAAGCTTAATTGGTCACTCCCGCTCCACTCATGAAGCCTCATAGGCTTCTTTAAGGGAGGGTGAAATCTCCACCACTTCTACTCGCCAACCCCCTTCTATTATTTTTTTTCATTCACACATTCCGCTTTATAAACCGAGTGGATGTTTCCAGCTCCTGATCAGTTTCCTTTCTTTAACTCATACACATTGAGTCGCAAATGCTCCTCATGAATTCCCATTCTAGCAGGGCTTTATTCAAGGAAATTTTGATTTTCTTCTCTAAGACAAGGATTTGATCATCTCAAATGCATTGAAAGTAAAAATTATGGTCAGTTACACTAGACATCATAAAATATTCCTTAAATTTCGTACATTTTAAAAGGTTAAATCTCGGACAGAACTTATGGAGTGACCTAATACTTCCAAAGAGGATGTAGATAGAGTTATGATGTAACAAGAGTCCAAGTACATTTAACTTTTACGCATCATCACCTTTCCACAAGTCTGCAATGGAAAGAATACTTTCCATATTTTACCTCTTTATAATTTCATTTGAGTTTTATTATAGATGAAACAGCACATCTAGTGTAAACTCATTAATTTCTCCATTGGTACTCTTAGTCTTCGTCGTTAAGGCAAATCTATAAACTAGTAAGTTTGTCTGTAGTGCTTCTTTAGAAGGAGACTCCTACTCAATCAAATTATTTGTGTAGTAAAATCATTTAAGGTAGTGTGAAATCATTTTTTACACGCAAGCACCTAATGAAAAGAGGAATCTTGTAGTCACGCTATGAGTTTATGAGAATAGATTTTACTCCATATTTTTGATAGACATGATAATTAATACTACTGGAATCAGTAATCAGGGTTCACTTCATTTGGAAAAAAATTAATACTTAATTTTCAAGTATTTAAGAATAGATAATGAAGATTTCATTCAATTCTCAGATTTGGATTTATCAAAGCTTTTTACGTCTAGTGTTAGTTTTAGGTGGTAATTAAGCGTAAATAATGGTATGAATATTAATACCACCTGCAGCGTATTGAAATTCATCGATATTAAGCCCAAGTGCTTGTTTCTGGAAAAAAAGTAGGTTCATTTAAAAACTATCAAGCCACTTGCTATACTATTCAATAGTAGATGTGATACACCAGATCTGAATTTCTCCACCAAAAGATGCCCAGTGGGATAATCTCTCTGTATTTCTACCTTTCTTGTTCTAAGACTACATCCCCTTGTATTTAAAAGGGGCCTCAGAGCCGATAGTGGAAATTTCGCCTTTGTTCCCAATGGCGCTTCCTGTTCCCGGCCATTACAGCTGTGATCTCACCTGGGAAAATACCAGGGATATCCTGAAAACAGCCGCAGTTTGTCATCAATGCCGTTGGTGGGATTTACCAGATTTATTTATGCATCCAATCGATATATCCCTGCTTAGGTTCCTGCAGCTTTTTAATCTCCCCTTGCTTCGAAAATCTGGTCGCAGATGCGAAACTATCTTCACACCGTGACGTAGTTTCATCCTTTACCGCTGGATCTTGAAAGACTACTAATAATAGCGTTAGATTTCCATTTCAAATTGTACGGCATAACCTTGAACTTTATCCAATAAGTTAGTAGCTTAAAAAGTACCCGTGGAATTGACACTGGATTTTGATGATTACTAAAGAGAAATGGCAGGCCTTGTATGAGTATATTGCCCGAAATATTAGCGTTTGGAAGCTCCTTATTTCAGCACCTATATTTAACTGTATTTTAGATGAATGGTTTGCTATGGGGCTTCCTTAAGCCTTTTTAATCACATCAATTCCGGCTTGGATGACTGCCACCCATAGCGCTGAAAATAGAAATCCAATGATGGACAGATTTCTTCTTTGGAATTTTAATCGATGTCTCTGAGTAGATCTAAGAAATCGATCGTGCATATCATAAATGTGTGAATATTGATATTGTTTGTAACAGTATTTTCAAAATACAGAACTACTTTCCTGCCTTTATTAAAAGACAAAGTTTATAACGATTGGATTTTTAATCAAAAGGCTCTGCAGTTTTCCAGAGATTTTTGTAAAAAAAAACAATCTTTTTTATCCCGTGAAAATCAATAGAAATTAAAACTGGTTTCAAAGCTCTTTGTCAGTCGCTCCTAAAGCTTCATTGTACAAATTCAGGCATCATACAGGAAATGGGAAGTGCATGTAAAATTCCCATTCTCATGCGGTTTAGATTCACTGATCCTCCGTGGCCAGGACTTTAAATAAGCTCATGGAAAAATATCCCGGATATTCTTTGTTCCTGAATTCCTTAGTGCACTCCCAGATCGCTGACTGGTGCTTCAGTCGGCCACTCGATTTCTAATGATAACTAGAACATTCACTTTAAAGTTCTATCCTATTTCTGAATAAATACAACAAGTAACCAAAAATTCAATCATAGGTGTGATTTCAATGATTGCCTATGGCTTCCTTTCATCTAGCAACAAGATTATTAATCCTTTCGTTATTGTGAAATTCCTGTGAATTTGATTATCCCAAGAGCTCATAAATGCCAGTTTCAAAAGCGCAAGGTAGTCAGGAGAAAAAGACTGACCAGGAATTTTCCCCAACCCCAGTTCTTAAATCTTTTTCGGCCTGATTCTTTCTGTTCGGGGCCGTCCTGCACTGTCATGACGAAAGATCACCCCTTTTTGATTCGATAGATCAGGTCTTTTTGCTCCCAAAACCTGGTTCAAACGCCCCCATTGATGATAGCGTCATCTGATGCTGAATTAGGTAGTGACTATTGGAGGTGAACTATTCTTTGGTGACATTATATAATCCTCTTTAAATTCTATTCATTTCCAAAAGGTAATATTTTGAGAGACCTCTAAGATGACCAGATAGAACGCTGAAGACGAACGCTCTAGGTTTTATAAATGCATGCTACCCTGGATGTAGGGATCTTGCAGCGTCAACAGCAGATGATTTTCCTTCACTATCGCCCATTTAGCAAGCGGATTGATCAGTGAGCCAGTTCCTGGAATGTTCCTTCCATTCGGTGTCCTATTTAGAACTAACCGATGTTTAGAGGGTACATTAACGAACACTAAATATTCGTAGAGGCAAGCAGACGAATGCACACCATTCCATTCGGTACTCAGGACTAGATTTCCTCATATATATAGCTGTTGTTCAAAGGAACTCTTGTGATACAAAGATGATGTCATAAAAGGAGGATATTATCGGATCCCTTCCTAAGAACAAATTATTGCTGGGTAGGAGCTCAACTGCTGATCCTATTGTTTGCTTGACTGGAGGAGGCAAAAATAAAACGTTTTAGGTACAATCATAAGGGTATTGTCTGGAAATTAACTGGTACTTCCATTGACAATGGGAAAAAGGAGTAGCTGGAGACCAAATGGAATCTTTTTTCTTTGTGTCTTTTCCTATTATCGATGCCAAGTTTTTGTCTATCCTACCTCGATAACAAAGCAGATTTCTCCATTTACATTCATTCAAACAGTAACACCGATCCTTGAAAATAAGTATATTAATTAAACCGTACAGGTAATGTAATAATGGGTGGTTTGAACCTTTGAAAAAGAACTTATCGGAAGTGGGTAAAAATAAATTTTCAAGTGCTTACTTGACTGAGCTTTTTTGCACTTCTACAGCCCTGAAACAACAGTACCCTGCTTTTTGAAACATTACAATAGCATTTGCTATGGTTTCACACCCAACAAATTAGATTTATTTACTCACTCCAATATAGCCTTAAGAATGAGCTTGCAACAATCATAGGGAAAAATATGGTCTGGAAATTTTGTATTTCAATTATAAATATATTTAGAGCATCGGGAACATTTCGTATTCATCACAGTTAATAGAAAATTAATTTGTTCAAGAAAATGTTAGTTTCACGTGTATCAAAACGAAGTAGTGTCTTTATTTTCAGCTATAAAGTCATTAACAATTTCATTTGATTTGATTAAGATTTTGATGGTATAATAAATGAAAGTTTCCACTGCATTAAATATCAATCACTATAGTCAATTGTTTTGTTCTCCAAAGGCGAAGAAGCACATCATAACACAAGAAATGATGAATAGCTCAACTGATTTGTGACTAAATGCGGAAAATGCAAAATATAATCAGTGAGTTCCGATGTCCAAAATGTGCGTAATTGTATGGTAGCAACTGGACTGATGAGCGAAACAACTGCTTTCCGTGTTCCTTTTTATTTAATTAATTAAATAAAGTGTCATTGTCTTTTTAGAGGCAAGTCAGTAAGAAAGCAGAGTGAGCTAAGTCAATTGGTCAGGTAGTAAATATTTCGTTGATTTTGCTAGCCCGAATTCAACAATCTGACCATCTGATGAGAAACACCGGTGGATTTGTCGCACTTAGGAAATTAAATTACTTTGTTCGGAGTGAATAAAAAGCAGAAACAGAGATTCTGGGTGGCAGCAGTGCTGGACCATATACTCCTCTCTCTGCATCATCGAGATCGTCATAAGCATTGAATAGAGCAAACTCATAGAAGAATTTCATTAGGAGAAAGGATGTTTTACCCAAGAAGTTTTTGAAAGCCACGTATTGATGATTAAGATTGCGTTTAAAGAAGTCTCCAAAGAAGGAATCAGATGCCAGTAGTATTTTTGAAACCGATGAACTTTTTTCGGATTTTAGCTATTATTTGCATGCTTATTCATGAAATTAAAAACTATATATTTGCCCGAAAGAAGCAGTATTTGTGTTGCAAATCACAAAAACAAGGGGACCCAAAACAAATTCATTGAATTCAAACAAAAAGTGCTCACAAAATGGAACCATGTATATCATGAAATTAATAAATTTTGTTTTTAAAGCAATTACCTAACGAACTTTGTACTAGTTTTTATAAATTCCTTATAAGACGATTTAATTTCGTAATGACACAAAGTCTCTAATTTGAAAGGTCATATGACATACAAAGTATAACTATGGTTTGCTAGGATATAGTTCAGATCTTAATCTGCATTTATTGAAACACAGCCATAATCTTCATAATATGTTAACTATGCATCAGAAATTCGCTTTCTCACTTCAATTTTTTATTTGATCCACCGATATTTGCAGAGATGTAAAATCTCGATTCTAGTTACATCTTCAAAACAAGTCCTCTTCAAACCACAAACCCATTTGAGGACGTGCGATTAAAATTAAAATCTGCATCAGGGGATTTTCTTTTGATGTCGTGCAATGCATGGGACGAGATAAATAACAATGGGTTTTGCTCTAGTTTATGAGCTGCAAACAGGAACATAACGACAATTACTAGACCAGGCATTTTGATACAAGATTATGTAGGCACTTAATCTCCCATACTATCAACAGTCTCCTAGCAACTGATAACCATCCTTTTAGGAGCATATGTCAATTTTCATTGCAGAGCAATGTATATTAAGTCATCTGAGGAGCCGTGTAGAAGAGCAAAGTCTAAATCACCCCCAGGGTTACCGTCATCAAGCTTTACTGTATGAATACTTGAAAAAAATTTGGAATACAGAGGAAGATGTGTGATTGTGGCTAGGCTCGACAGAGAAGTTTGTATAAGGAACTGGTTGACGTTATGCTCCTCTCTTCTCTTTACCACAAGAAGAACGTTTCAAAACTAAGTCGAGAATGGAGCATAGGTTTATTTAACCAGACCAAATGCAGCTTGAGCAGGATTGGAAACTGTCCAGCTGACTTATGTTGATCGAGCAGGGTCGATCTGCTCACTGATTTGGCGTCGGCGCGGAACTCCTGAGGTTCCAAATCCTTCAACCTAGTCTTAGTTTTTATGGAAGGGCTGAAAAAATATTCAGAAAAATTCTCAAACACTCTGCTAGGTCTCAACTTTTGAACATTTCTTGCACGATTAAAGCACTTTAATTGCAAGAATCTAGGGATTAAAAGGAAATATTTAAAACTTTGTTTTGTATACTTCGAGCTCAAAATGGTTCGCTTTCTTTAATTTCCCCTTGAGGAATTAAAATTTAATGCATGATCTAACTGCTTGTTTGTTGCGGTGGAAGAAAATTCTCACTAGCGCAACTAACTGGTCTTTGAATAGCCTGCAATAAATAAAATTGTACACAAATAAGAAATGGATGCAAATTAATTCTAGTTTTTTTTTAAATTTTGGCATATTAATCTTCAGGTGGTTTAATTGTAACGTGGCAGAGAAAAATATTTACCTTTCGGCTTTATCCATTGTTGCTAAGGAATAGGAGGTAGTAACTCACTTGTCTTGATTAAAATGCTTTACTGTTAGGGAGTGTGGAGTATGGAGTATTGATGACAGGATTCTAGGTGAAAGACGACCTAGGTGCATACTCCTTTGAGTCTGGAAAAAACAAAGGATTTTCTGCTAAACTAAAGTGCCTTTATACCAATGTAACACACGTTTTCACAAACATGTTGATTGCACTCTGTTATCAGACCAAAGCAGATTTTCTGTATGAATTTCGTCTCTTTAAATTGAATGTAAATTTAAAGATTATTTCCCACTGGCAAATGAACGTTTCGCAAAACATAACAAATAAATTTGTTTAATTAAAACCGTGTTAACATGGGAGCACCATCAAAGAATTTTTTGGGGCGTATAAGGTTGTATGAGTTCAAGAAAGGAAGGAAACTCAGCAGCCGACGAAGAGGCCAGAGTAATTCACGCAGATTGTGGCTAGGAACGTGTGAATGAAAGAGCTAGCTGAAAATGTCCAGTCGAGTTTGGTGAAGCTGCCTTGTAAAATTGGTGTCCACCCACGAATTGTCTGAAAACAATCAACAAAAATCCCTTGTTGACATCTGCTCATCTCCTCCATTCTCGCCAACTTGTTTCACCATTTTTGTGGAGAGGCTTGTGACTTGATACGTCAAAAAATAGATCAACTTTTATGGAAATGGGAGAAGGACCCCAGCCGAGAAGGGAACTTCATGGGAATAAAATCTTTCTTTCGATCTGGTGGGATGGCCCAGGACTAAACCACTTCGAATTGTTACCACCAAATGCAGTAGCAATTAATGCTTAAATTTACTGCCAGTAATTAGGGCGTTTGAAGCAAGGTGCGAAGTGGGTAAATACCTGCTCTAGTGAATTGAAAAGCAGTGATGTTTCGTCTGAACAGTGCACGACGATCCCGAAGGCAAGAATCACGTCACAAAAGATATTCACCCCCTTATTTTCCCATCTTATCCCTTCGCAGTACCATTTATTTCGTAGCTTGCAAATCATTGAGAAGCTCTCTTAGAACGCTGAAAGAGGTTGAAACTGACATTTGTGAGTTCTTCCAACCAAAAAACGAACAAATTTTAAAATAATGCAAGTATTAATTAGCTTGTTTATAGGTGGAGGGAAGTAATAAAAATTCAGGTATAGTGCACTGTTGAATGGATCTTTAATTAAATGTAACATTTGGTTACCTGTTTTGTTAATTCAAAATTCTAACAGAATTTACTTGATGACCCAATAAATATTAATCAATAGGTAGCACAGCTTGATACCTCGGTGGAAACTATCAAGCACTGTTTGGGTAGCTCTTCGGACTTATTTCTCGTTAATCCATTTATAGAAGTAATTCTAAGCTGTTTGTTTGCCTATTATTGAATTGAAAATGGCATGATGCCCTTACCGAGTGTACTAAATGCCTTTTAGTCCTCTAAAATTCCGGGAAGTGTTTAATATAATGGGAAGTACATCAAGCACATGTGGGAAAGAGATCGTAGAGATTTCCTTTTATTCTTGATTCGAATAAATTTCAATCCGTCTGACGCAGGTCTCCATACAATTTATTTATACGAACATGCTTTTCTTAAATTTAATAAGGATTCCGGTTCTTTGGAGAGTTTGATAGATGATGCAGCTCTAGGCCAAGACCCAAATTTTCTTAGCTATTGCTTTTCAAGCAGACATATCCCACAGGTGAAGACCAACTGATGAGTCTTACTCGTTAGGTTTGCTGTCTGTAACGAAAAGACAGTGAACATGGCAAAATTAGTATCATCGAAAGTAAGTTGTTTTCACCTCTGGTGGAGCAAGCTGTTTTCCAGTATAACAATTCACAAGATTTCACTAATAAACCACTATGATATACAATATCTCTCCCACGTCTCCAAGACTGTCAACACTGTCATTGGGATCATTCTCTTCTAAGTGAAACACTTTGATGGGTGGGACACGTTAATTGGGTCCTGTCAACGTCCTCAAACCAGACAGTCAGTTCCCTTGCCCCACCCCCCCCCTCTCCACTTCCAAAACCCTGCTGTACATGTGTACACCCCGGAGTGTCACAGTGTGGACTCTAGGTTAACAGCGCACACCTGTGCTTTCTGCTCCAGCCAATACCATTGTAGATTACTCGTACACGCGCTAATTGGCTACACGTATGTGCACGCGCCGGTGCGGCAGTGTGACCGAGCCTACGTAAACCCTAGTAGGACTGAAAACACGTGTTCAAATGACAGTGCAAAGCTCTACAACACCATGCCTCTCCCACTGCTGTTAGCATGAGACCCTCCAGAAGATTTTTTTCAATGATCCCCGCAGCCATTCCTCTCATGCTTCCCCTCCTACTCCTCCTTGCAACGATTCTGCCCACCGCATGGGGCTTTATAGTGAGATTTGAAATCAACGAAGGTGTCCCTGTTGACAGTCATGTTGGGTCATTGGCCTCGCATGGGCATTCCGCTAGTGGCAGTCTTATGTATAATAAAGTCCCCAACCCCAAAGACGCCTCCCGGTACTTCAACGTTGACAAGTTTTCTGGTCGCATCAGCGTCGCAGAAGAACTTGACAGGGAAGCCCTGTGTCCACTTCCCACCATCAAACCCAATGATGAGTGCGTCCTCAAATTCAGTGTAGCCTGTCTGCAAATAGCCGGTGGCAGTGTAGAGGGTATAGCAGATGTGATGGTGGTCTTGCGTGACGTCAACGATAATGGGTGTGAGTTTCGTCCGGCGTCAGAGCAAGTCATTCGAATTCGTGAAAATGCCGATGTTGAAAAAACCCGTATTCGACTGAATTACCCCTTTGACCCAGACAGCGCCAGACTGGGCCATTCAATTCAGTGGAACCAAGTGAGACTGGAAGATCCTTCTGGTACTTTCCGACTGTATTCAGTTCATTCCCAAAGCGGAGGAAATATAAGGAATTCCTATTCAATGGGTTACCGACAACAAGACGCACAGTTGTTCTTGGGTCTGCTACGGCCGCTGGATTTTGAAACAACCAAACAGTACAGAATCTCAGTAGCTGCCGGAGACGGACTTCATGAGTGTAAGCTTGCATTACGCGTGGAAGTAGAGGATGCCGATGATAATCTCCCTGTCTTCGAAAAATTAATTTACAATGTAACCATACCTGAAAATCTACCTCCGAATGAGAAGGTACTTACAGTGAAAGCTCGTGATGCCGATGATGGAGAATTCGGGAAGGTGATCTACTCCTTCGAGCCCTACCTCACAGACCCGGCAGTTATCGACATGTTCCGGATTGACCCAGAAAGCGGGGATATCTTTCGGCAGAGTCAGATGAAGTACCATGACTCAACACCGCACCAACTGACAGTTAGGGCGAGCAACGGTGAAACTCCTAGTGGTGCGCCCTCAGTGTCCTACAATAATCCCCAGCCCTCCTTCCTAACCAAGGTATTCATCACACTCGAAGACGTAAACGACCATGCCCCAATTATCACCATCTTCTCACCAAGCGGGTCGGAACAATTGACCTTAACGGAGAACATGCCAAGGGGTCAGGATGTTGCTATCCTGAGCGTGGAAGACAAGGACAGAGGCATGAATGCAGTTGTTGAGTGCCGGCTAAAATCCCAATCGATACGAGATGCTCTTTCCCTGCGTCCGATGACATCAGAGCTGGATGCGTTCGACAGTCCCTCGAGGCTTATGACCAGCAGAAAGTACAAGCTTCTGACCACACGATCGTTCGATCGGGAACAACATCCAGAAATTCACTTTATCGTTGAATGCTGGGATGGCGGTAAACCGGTGATGCGATCCACCCAAAAGGGTACGATTCACATACTCGATGTGAATGATTGCGCACCCGTGTTTGAGAATGCGACGCATTACTTCCGTGTTTATGAGGATGTAAGCACTAGCACTGTCAGTGCGATGAGAAATAATATGCAAACTGAGCAGATTGGGCATCTCAAAGCTCGCGATGATGACATTAACCAAAACGCCAAGTTGCAGTATCAATTTTCCCCCGAGTGCTCTCAAAGTTTCCTCAGCCTCATTGAGATTGACAGGGATGCGGGAGTACTGCAGTCAACTGGAGGACTTGATAGGGAGAAAATTACCAATCTTAGCTGTAAAGTCATTGTTAGTGACATGGGAAACCCGCCACTGTCCAGTCAAACCGATGTGAAGATAGAGGTGCTTGACATGAATGACAATGCTCCGCAATTCGAGCTGAGCGAGTACACATTCCAAGTGGAGGAAAATTCGCGTTCCGGAACCCTGGTGGGCATAGTTCGAGTCTTTGACGCCGACCTCGGTGCCAACTCAAAACTTGAGTTCAGTTTGGAAGGTGTTCAGAAACACCCCTGGAACATAGGGGCAGATATGGACAGTCTCTTTTCAAGTGTTCGTCCCAGTAGAGAGAAACCGAGCAGCCAGCATTTAAATCTACTGAGGTTTGAGGCTCTTCCTGTTCGAAAGCACCTCCTAACGAGTTCTTACCCATGGAATATCAGTCATACTGATGGTGGAAGTACCTATGAAGTCAGAATCTACACCGCCACCCCAATAGACAGAGAGTCGCTTGTGTCTGTATCAGAAATCAGCAGCGGGTCCTCCCTCATAAACAGTTCCGCGGAATCCGTCTCCCTTCGATTCATACTTCGTGTCCAGGATTCAGGGTCACCACGTCTTGTCAGTCGAGTCCCCATAAATCTTCGCATCTCTGATGTCAATGACAACGCACCGACATTCGCGTTCCCACCCATGAACTCAGAGAACGTGACCGAGGTCCGTCTCTCAATTAAGGAGCCTGTTGGATTCCAGTTCACCAAGGTGAGTTTCAACTGAAGTTGTATTTAAACTTTTTTCTGCCACATTCTCGGAGAGCCCATCAAAAAGCCACAAAAAGATGTTTTTTGAGAGAAGGCGGTAGAAAAGTATTTTTGTTTTGCTAAGTTGGGAAGTTATTCAAGCCGACCCGTGTGTTTTTATAGCCAAACTTACTTCCGCACTTAATGAAACTCTAATGAGTCTTTGTGGAAAGGAAATCCTGAGCTGGATACTCACTTCGCCGACGGATTTATTTCCGGTGGAGGTGCGGCCCCTCTAGGCGCCCTTTTTCGCTGCCAAGTGCTTTTTGATAAGTGTTTGATACGAAATATGAATGGATCCATGTTCATTGGCAGCCCAGAGCGTTAAATTAATCAAAATGTGGTAAACTCAGATTAGTAGATACGAAATTGCTTTTGTACTTAGGGTTGACATCATTGAATCAGGGTTTTCTCGACGAACTGCCTAGTAAATTTGAAAACTTTGTTTTCCTATCTTCTCCTGGTAGTATTGTGACCCAATTGGTGAATATATTAATAAATTCAGTGATTTTACTGGAGCCGAAAAGACTTGCGAACTTAACCCCTGACCGTGGGTTCCCGTTCTGTCAATCTGGAAGTTTGTACTAGCATGAACTTTTGCTTGAAACAAGGTGAAACCTGGCATAAAAAAACCCAGTTTTTCACGCCTTTAGGATAAACCCGTTTCTAAACTCATCGCAGAAACAAATTTACATCGATCCACTGGTCATCCATTTCTTTTGATATTAAAATACTTTTTTTCCTAAAATAAGCTAGACTTTTGTTAAGCACTGTAGAACGGTTTCTATTAACCATTTTATGAGCTACATGCCCCAGAATCGGAATGGTAAAGGATCATAATCATAAGTGTAAAATAACCCAATGCAGTCTCCAATTGTAAAGAACTTGAAATGCCTTTTGTAAAGTACTGAAAATGCATAAAATTGAGTAGTTCTAGTTGGCTTTGCAAGCTTCGCGAAGGGTTATCAAAAATTCACTTGCTGGTTGAGATACTCCAAAACTTATCTTTTAGTTATTGATTCATCCTTTAAATCCTCAATTAAAAACTCTGAAAAGCGAATTCTAAATAGATCATGTATCTTTATTTTCACACCTTGTGCTTCAACTGTACCAGCTACGAAAACATTTTTTAGTGGACTTTTTAGCAATTTCTTCCAGTACTAGCTTTTAAGTGAATTAGTCAAACGTTTCTTGCTCTTTCTGCAAAGATAATTACCAATCGGCAGTCACCTTTTCACTCCGCCAACAAGACAAAGTTCAAAGCGGAGAAATTGCCTTTCGCCGGCAGAGTCCGGAGTTTATTTTCACTCCATTGGAGTACTGCATCAGAAAACAGCGACGGCAGTGGCTTATGAAGCATAAAGTTTATGGGAATTAGGTTTTGTTAACAAGTTTGTTACATGATCCCCCTCCGCGAGGCGTGGTGCATTTCACATGTGCCAGCGAAGACGGCCGCTGCTGCTGCTGCCGCCATCACTGACGAAAAAATTCCACTAAATTCGCCTCGGCTCCTCCCCCTGCCGGCTGCAACACTTGTGCAAGGGTGTTTCCGCGAATTGGCCTCATTCACGGTCCAACAGGCCTGTCCTCTATCCAGACGCGATATCTCCAATTTTGCCAAATTTTCTTTGAACGGAAAAATTGGATTTTCACTCCATGCTTCAATCTGATATCATCCAGATGGCTGGAGCACTGTTATTAGAAAACTTCACAGTTTTATCAGTTCAAGAAGTAGTAGCTCAGCTTCAGAATTGCTAAACTAAACTAATCTTTTTTCTCGAAACATTGGGAATTCCAGACAAGGATGGAAGTGAGGCTTAGACTCGCACTTGAAGTTAATCTGCCAAACTTGTGGAGGTGAGTTTTTGGTGAGCCACGTGTGTCAGGTAGCGGGGGACATCAGAGGTCAACTTGGGGTCGGTCAGTCAGTGGCACATGTCGATTAGGGGGAATCACGCCGTCCGGGGGGGAAGTCGCATTCCTTCCCTCCCCCCTGCGGTCAATTATTTTTGCAAGCGGGAGCGCTCATAAAATTGTAATGAAGTTTCGTCCAGGCTGATGGCCTCTGTTTAGTTTAGCTCCGCCAAACCGGTCATTGAAGTTTAACTGCACTGGCGATGACTCTTGCAAACCTGCTCCCATAAACTAATTCACCCATGTACCTGCGCTAATTTTGATCGCCAAACACACGAAGTCACTAAATTTCACTCATTTTGGATCTAATTTATTTTATTTCTTTCTTGTGCAAACTATATTTAACTAGTTTTGCCTGATACACTCACAAAATAAGGGTTTTTAATACATTACTGCAACTGGACCAGCATAATCACATTCTCTGCATTCTGTCAAGTTGTCACATCATGCTGTGGGACTGCAGAAAGCTTTGCTTGTCAACTCGCACCAACCTTCACTTTTCCCATTTAGTTGTTGCAATTACATGACTACATTCTATCGCATTTAATACTATGCAGGATATTTGAGACAAACATGACAGCGCCATAAGAAGATAGAAAATCTCTAATAAACATTTAATAGCTTTAAAAGCAATTAAATAGATAGAGACGCTTCACGAAGGTCCATTACTGACTGGAGCGAGTTCAATTTTAATTTCCTCGGAATCAGCTTTAATTTCATCGGCTATTAAAATTGAGGCAGCACGGCAATTACAGACTTTCTCGACAGTGCCTCACTCACGCATAATACTCCATCTTTGGGTTATGATGTGGCTAGTTCGGAGGCCAAGCATTATGGAGACTGTGTAGTAGTTAAAATTGACTGCCAGTCATTTCTGTGAGAAGTTGACTCCTCCAACGCTTGCATGGATAGAAGCGAAGGGCTTTATTAAGTGCTGGTCGCTCTTTATAGAACATCTTACATTCGATTCACTTAGTAACAGAGCCTAGATTCCTATGTATGGTTCACTTCTAGCATTTTTCCGCAGACTTTCGAGTAGGAAATCGGCTTTACTATTGTACATAGATCGTCTGTTATGCTGCTTTCTTCTTCTGCCAGCTAAAGCCCCTAGAACGCTCAAAACAAACGTTCATACTTGTTTTTTCTCTGTAGTTAGGGAGAGCACTGAACGTCAACCGAAATTTTATTTAACGATACAATTTGTTTTCTACTCTGAATAGGGTGACTTCCAGACATCCATTCTCTTAGTTATCAACGCCTACAAGAAGGGTGTACACTTTGAACACCATTAAGACGTCTGCAGAGAAAACGCCAAATATTGGTCTGTAAACTTAGTCTCCTAAGTTGATGGAGAAATCAAAGACTACTGAGTGCTAAAATGAAGAGAAGATCCCCTTCGGATTAAAAAGTTTTTTCTTTTTCGTTCTATTTGGCAAGATTGCTCTAGCGGCTTCTGAATTATTGAAAGCCAATTGTTTTTCACTAACTCTTTGGAGCAACGGTTAGCACCTATAGCCTTCTCCAAAGGTCGAAGTACCAACAATTGATATGCAGTGGCTTTTCAATCTACCTTTGCACCGTATTCGATATAAACCAGCTAAATTTTTTGCAAAGCTCCCTAAAGTCAATCTCTGCCGAAATTTCCGTGGAGAAAGTGCTACATTAAGAGATGAATCCTTGGCAGGAAAACGTCCCCAAATGTGGCAACATTCAGAGAGTCACTGAGTAAGCCGAGGCTCTTTGAAAAGTAGAACAATCAAGACTTTCAAAGAGCAGAGGTAGGAATAATAGACAGGTCTCAAAGCGAAGCTCCGTTCTCTTTGCAAACCGACAAGCACTCCTGCCCACAAAGACAAAACTGACGTTGTTGTTTTTGCTTCCATTTTAACTACCGACACGGTGCATCCCACTTTTAAAGCACTTTAAAAACGCCGTCATGGGAGGGTTTCTTGTCGATGAGGCACATAAACTCACCCTACCTGCTATATTTTACCTGAAAACGCCCAGGGTGAAAAACACCCCAAGAAGGAATTTGGGCGACAACGCTTTCCCCTATCCCTACAGGGCTGTTTTAATTTTGACGCCGCTTCGACGCAACCATCATTAGCAAGGAAGGCGGGGGTTCTTAACATTCAAAAGCCCTGAGAGATAATTTTTAATTTAATTAAACGAGTGTCTTGTATATAATTAATCATTACTTCCGAAAAACAAGCTTTTCAATCTCGATTTTAGGAGTATCATTTCTATCCAACATACTTTTAACTGAGTAAACAGCTCCAATGCTGATCCTAGGAGTTTTACACAGCGGTTATTTGAATTTGCTGAGTTGGTTCATTAAACCAAAAATTTGTCAATATCGCGATTGATGGCAGGTTTTTTTGAAAGGAGTAGGAATTTCGAAGTCGAAAATTAAGATCTTCGATGGCTTATTACCTTCATTTACCACGAAATCGTCGGAGAGACTCCAGTTGTGTAGGAGCATGATCCGACTCATCGGAATCTCCGATGTGACCCTAGAAGGTCGCAATGGCGCACCCGGCTTTTCGTGTGCGTAATTTGAGGAGAGTGCGTTAATTAAAAACTGAAACTTCCAAAGTAGCCTTAAGGTCGTGTTTGGTGGAGAAAAAGTGCATCTCGCTTCCTTTTATGCCACAAAATGTTTCCAAGCTCTTTCACAAGCCTCTGTCCTTTTTCAGACTAAGTTTTTTTCTCCTCTGAGAAAAAGAGATCGGCCTGAGTATGCAGCGAGTGGATCAGTGTTGGCTGTGCGCAGTTATTATATCAGTTACCATTTCCTGCTTCCCTCAAGCTCCCAGCTTACGAAAATGACTTGAGTTTTACTTGGAGGACCTCATTGCATAGAATGAACACGAATAACTTTTGTCCATTCATAATAAAAATCACTTTATTTAATGTTGTAGTAATCCAAAAATTATTTTCATTTATACGTGGACTAGATGGAATTAGCAATACATAGTGGCTTGAATAATTCTTTCGAAAACACCTCTGTTGTTTAATAAGTTTATTTCTTGGGTTAAATGTTCGTCAGTTTTCAAAGGCTACTCTGAGGTGGTTTCATTCCTTCGGTGATGAATGTGAATAAAGTACAAGCAATTTAGCTTTAGGGCGTCACTGCTTTGCCTATGAAGTGTCGAAATTGTGATGCTGCACTAAGAACTCCCCAGTGCAAACATGCTAAAAATGGCTTGAATGGTGGTTAGATATAAACCCCAGTGGTTGGAAGTGCTGTTAAAATGAATGCTGCCTATAATACAGCAGTAATTCAAACTGCTCATAAAGGTAAGTTCTTCTTTACTTCCGGTCTAAATTTGGTGGGAAATCGAGAAATTCCTCCATAAAGTATTTGAAGGTTTTCGCTTTTGATTAAAAATCCTAGCCATTTTATCGGTCAAACCTGCGAATCTCTAATAGATGACTCGAAATTTTCATTTTTGACTTGTCGAAACTTTCTTCCATATTCTATTGCTTTAGAAATGCATAAAACTGTTCGAGTTTTGACAAAACACCGAAGCTAGCGCATTTGTTGAAGCAAAGAAGAGCAATAAGAGGAACCCAAGTTTTTCCTCACCTCTGTTTTTTCCTTGTCTCAGTGGGTCTTCTCTTCTTCCCGCTAATTTAAAAGTCACGTCACACACAATACCGCCTTTTTGTGTAGCGTTTTGGCTGTAGTAGTGAGCCGTCATAAAGGTAAGTTTCTACCCGTTAACAGGAATCAAATGTGTGACAAAAATTGCTTCCGAATCCTTTGCCCTGCCGACCACACATGCAAGAAGATTTACCTCGACGTGGTAGAGGATCTGCCAATGAATTAATGGCGCAGCGATGCACATAAAGCCACTTCCTCCTCTTCCTCCTCCTCCTCCTCCTCCTCCTCGTCGTATCTCCTCTCGCCATCCAGATTATATTGCCCCAGTGGTGAAGGGGGATCGAAATGGAGGCATGGAACGGCTTTTGAGTGTGCCCATTGAGGCGTGCTTTTATCCTCATTAGAGCATGCCATCCAGTGATTCTCTCCATTCTCTTTCCGATTTTGGCTTCCTCATTTCCCAACATTTGTAGATATTTGTTTCCACTTAATACCCGTGATTTCACGAAATGCGTGAAACTTAACTTTTCATATTTACCAAATGGCATGTAGTTGATTCTCAGTATATGCGCATTAAAAAATCTATCCAGAGTACTTTGGAAGTTTGGTCATTTAAAATACAATAGAAAATAAAATTTGAAATGAGAAAATCTTCGCTATCGATTTCGATAAACTCCATAAATTCAACGGTTCTTTCTTTTGATGTTACCTCAAGAATTTCACTATTTCCAGAAATGAAATGCTCATTATTAGGAAAATTTACCAGTTGCATCAGTTGCATCGACGTCATACTTCTATTCTTCGCGTCTCTCTGCCGCATAACTATTAAAATTGCTTTATATAGTCATGTGAAAGCAACTTTCATTAGTTGTTCCGCAGCAACAAGCGGCATTCCCTCTGAAGGGATTACTGCTTCCCATATTTTGTCGGCCTGCATATGCCGCCTAGCCTTCGTGCACAAAAAAACGCCCCTTTATTTAATGATCCGGCTGTAAAACTTGTCGGCAATCTTACCTGCTTGCATGCATTCATCTTCCCTCACCTAGTAGTTATCCTAGTCCATTTTTTGACTTGAATTCCCTCTTAATTTAACAAAAACCAAGTTTTTCTTTCTCCCTGTAATTGCCTCGCTTTCAGTGAATAAATGTTCTCTCCTCCACTCCACAAGATGGCCACCCACGATAAGTGGTAACTGCGCACATTAATACCTACCGAACACTCACGTTCACTTGTGAGCATTGCTCAGCGTGAAAAAGCCTTCCACCACTCCTTCTCTCTCTGTCTTCACTCTTCCACAACTCAACCTTTTTTTCCTTCCCTTTCTGGATGATATGTTGGCATATGGAAGAAGTTAGGACACAAAACTTGTCATAACATGAGTCAGAGAAAAAATTGCGCCACTGGCGCGAATCGGCCTAGTTGTTTTAATTGCCCTGAGACCTAGAGCACAGGGAGCCCTGCACTCCATCAATCCTCTCCCCCTCCTCTCCCCTCCCCTTTCGGCCAACTTTCCACCCGAGCTTTCTTCGCCCAGGAGACAGACACCCCTCCCTGCCTTCCTCAGAAATGACCCCCTTGACAGACTGCAAACGTTACTTTGGATTTTGTGGGCGCGGTAGCCTGGACTAAACAGTGTAACAGTTCAATTGTCCTCATACACTGAATTAGGGAATTCAGTTTTCCCTTTCAAGAGCTATCAAGGTATTAACAAAAAATTTAGGGGTTTATTTATTATTTTATCAATTGTCGATGTCCTCCAATTTATTAATATCCCCTGAACCTCAAATGCAAGAATCTAACAACAAAAGAGAAGTAGGAAAGAGGAGGGATTTTTTTTGGAAAGGTACAGTGGCAACGAGTGAACGAGGTATGTACATCGTTTTGGTGACAAAGGAGGAAGGGGGGAGTATTTTTCCCACAATGAGAGCATTGTCAAAGCCTCTATACTCCGTGAATCGAATCTATTCGGTGCACATTCTTACAACTTGCCTTAATCTCAGAGACTCAGAAATGGCCTCTACACCCAGAAAAACACCTGTCAGCAAATCTAAATTGACTAAACACTTCTTAAGGTGCAGGAGTAAAGCGCCTAAAAACTTGAATTTTTTAGGATTAAAAGGCGAACTTCTACACTAACAGTTGTGATGTAACATACGGTCAATTTAGCTGCAGGAAGTATCATATCGGTGAGAGATGGGGATCTGGTTCAGTAAAAACAACGTTTCCTGCATAATACAGGCACACACTGACAGGCTCACTTTGGGGTGTAGTCTCTTTGGCCCGCGGTAATTAACCCTCATGTCTACCTGGGCATGAATAATTTATGCTTTTCCTTCGGACAATCGGTCTTCTCCCCCATCCTACTCACCCCGTGGCCAGAAGTACTCCCTTCAAAAACGCTCTCCTCGTTTGCGGAAGAAGAGGGGAGGGGGGGGGGTCCACGTTGAGATTATAAAGACAAAACCACAAGGAGAGGAAACAGAGAAAAACATCCCCATATGGCAAAAACCTTTTAGCCGTCTTTTCTGCCTCGACTGTGGACATGATGCCTGGCTCTGTCGAGGCCAATTACCCCAGGGGGCCTGATTAGTCAAATATTTATTGAGAGGAGCCTTAAAGGAACTGAATCCTAGTTAACTTGTGGATAGAATATTTTCCTAAATGCAGGAGAACCTTCGATAAACCTTAAAGTATGGAGGTTTGGAGGTTTGGAGCTCTCAAATAAGCAGTTGAATCGTCAACTGCCGGTCTATTGGTTTCATCAACTGTATTCTTGAACTCTGAAAAGTCTCAAGTTGTCCCTCGAAAGGGTCAGAAGACCTATTCCTCTAAGCATATCCAAGGAACCTGGGGGCGGAAGTAGTTCCCATAGGGTACGGAGATGACGCAGTTCCTGTCTGAATGCCCGCGGCGCTGACTGCATGTCTTCGCTGCATGCTGATGCGCAGTTTTACTGGAGTTTTCACTTGTCAGAGATTACTTACTCCATATGCCAATACATTGCTCATCATTATCCGCTAAATAATGATAGTCGATTCGCTTTTTTGCATTAGGCGACTCAATTGCATTTTTGGAGGGAGCAGCAGTTATTAAAGGAATACGAAAGCGAAAAGTATTTACCGGTTAACGGACTTCTCGGTCTTTAATTAAAGGGAAAAGAAAGACTGGTTACGTGGATGAAATGAAGGTTAAGGAATTTTATTCCTTTCTGCTCCTAGATCTTTGCATCGGATCCAGATGCGGGTGAAAACGCAACAATCATGTATCACATTCGAGCCGGAGATCCCTTCGATCTGTTCCAGCTTGATCCACGAAGTGGTGAACTATCTGTCGGCAAGGACTATAGTTCCACCGGCCAGTACATGGGCCAGTACCTCCTCTTCATCGAAGCCTCCGATGGAGGAATCCCCCGACGTTCCTCAGAAGCCCAACTGCTCATCCACATGGATGATTCAGAGCCCCTTGGACGCGTGGAACGCGATATCTTCGGCTTCCCGATTCGTTCCTCGGGTAGAGGCGGTGGGGCGGGAAGCAGGAGTATGAATCTCTACATCATAGCTGCCATCATTGTGGCATCATTGGTGATCTCCAGTGTCCTCTTGGTCGCCATCTGTCTCGTGGTGAGACGAGCTCGGGCGACGGAGCAGAATGAAAATGCCGGCGGCGGTTTTGGTGGAAGACAATACGGCCTCAGCAGTCTACAAAATGGATCGATAATACACGACCAAAGATTCGAAAATGGGTACCTCAAGTCCGCGCCACTGGCGCTGACGCAGGCAAAATATGCGGCTTGTGATCTCCTCGAAGAAGGTAATTTTGGCAATACGGAAACATTCATTAATTAATTGCAAGTAGACTTACGATAATGGATTAGCGAATTAGTAGATGCATGGAATAAAATAAAATGAAAGTCGGCTGGCATCAAGTACTCGATAGTGAATAATGGAAATGTATTTTCAAGACTCGGGGGCGTGTTTCTTGAGCCTGCTGAGGAGGCTTGAGACCATTGATCAATTTGGAATGCGTCGAAATTTTGTATTTCTCAGGGATACTTAATAGTTGGAAGAATGTCAACATGTCTTACGCATGTCCCAATATAGTTCCAGTGACTAAACGGTGACATCTGCTGAAAAGTTTGCTTGAGAATCAGGGCAACTGCAACTGATCTAAGAGTACATGCGGCTCAAAAGCATAACCAGTCAAGGAAATGGACAGGATGTGGTTAGTGTTTAGGATCGTTGGCCTATCTGTAAGAGATTTACTACAGTGCCTTTGGGATGGCTACAAATTTGCCATCTATCTCCTGGTAATCATTCTTCCGTTTTCCACTAAATCCAAAGGAATGCAGACGGAGCTTTAGGCTTAATAAGACTCAGTACATTCGAATCTAAATAATAATTATTGCTCTGACTTTTGCTAAAAATGACCTTCGAAAATTCCGACTTTTTGGTAGTTAACGAGAAACATTTTACAGATGTAAAGAATTAATTAATCAAATTTCATTTGAAAAATAAGAGCAGAAATTTTTCGGCACTATACATTGAAATAATTAAATAAAAGTAACGATTGACCCTACATGACATTGACAAGTAACGCTTCATTCTCTCTCCAATATTCATGAAGTCTACCAAAGATACAGTTGAATTTTTGCTTGCTTGTTGAAAAATGCAGTTCCTGAATACGATCATAGAATCAGTCATTTTCAGGGTTTTTTGTTTTATTCAAGCGATGAGATTATATATCAGGTCTTTCAGAAAGTGAGATAAAATAACTGGAAGTCTGTTTTCCAGAGGAAGTAAATGCGCTGAAATTTACAGTCTTCGGTGTTTCAATGCTGCTTTTTTGATTAACAAGGCGCCAGGACCTAATCGTTCCTTACATCGCTGCTAACAACAAATAGAAGATTAGCCGAATGCGATTTTAAGGAGAAAAACGGCGATTCATCCGCTCGAGAGCAATTTTAACGTCCCTTTCAGCACTTTTATGTCCTTAATCTCAATCCGAAACGCTTCCTAAATTTTCAGTACTATTAACAGATTGTTCACAATTAAGGCAGTGAAAGTTTAATTGGGGATATGTTAGCTCCGAATCTGAACTCATCGATACGATGCATTTTTAGAGTTGACACTACACATCAGCCATAACGTTTCTAAATTGTCAGCCATCTAATATGCTTTAAAATATAATTTCCCTGCATTTGATGGTGGAAAATAAGGTCATATATCAACTTCATACAAGCTTCTAAGCATTTAAATTAGAAATTAAGTTCTTAAAAGAGACGCTTAAAACGGGTAGGATATTTCTGGGGGAATTAATAAAAGCGTAATGAGGTAGCAACTAAAGCTATTTGTTCATCTGTAAAAGCAACTTTGTGCCTTGTTTGTGACTAGAGCTCCCGTCAGATTTTGCCCAGCCGTGAGTGGATGGTAAGTGACTCTTCGCCAGTAGTGAGGTTGCTGTTCATCCAACTCATAATCTATTCATATCGGTGTTAACTTTTTGCCCCGTCTTGTCACCCCACTTTATCCAACTGTGGATGTGTATGATTAACCGGATTACTTATGCAGCCTCAAGAAACTGCGGCCTGCCTCCTCAGGGGCTGCACTCCAAATGAGAAAGTCGTTTGGGCGACCCTCTGCTGCATACCTAGTCACGAAGCTCCCTTGTGTGTGTGGTCTTTCTACCGCAGTCGTAAGCCTTCTCTGAGCCACAAAGTAGTCCTACATTCCGCCCAATTTGACTATTAAAATTTACTCAAAATGAATTGAAAATTGCAGTCTGAGATAAATTTGACTTTTTCATAAGGAGAAAAGTCGTTTCGAACTGTAAAATTAGAAGAAAGCGAGCAATCTGTTAAATTGCACTATTACAAAATTTTTTTGTCCACAATAGCCGTCATTGCAACTCCAGTCCACCCTCTCACGGAATAGGTCCAGAGCAAGCCGATTGGACACTTTCTCTGAAGGGGAAGGGTCTCCTCAATAACTGCCATGTTAATTCTGTCATCGGTCAACTGGGCATTTTAGTGCTAGCAGCGTGGAGACGTCATAGAATCGTAATCCATAACGGTCCATCGGGTAGTCATTTAGTCGTGAAAATTGGCGTAATATCGGAAATCTACATTGATTTTAGCCATCACAGTAGGTACTGAAACAGTTCACAAAGCCCGATTCTCGATTCCACGCCAGTGGAATCAGATGGTCTTCTAGTGGGTCGCTTTATTCTACCCACTAAGGCCCTCATTGCTATTTCCCAGTTATTCTTTACTTCCATAATCCACATGGGTTCCAGTAATCATCCATTCCTCTCGTTGTCATCACGTGCATAAATAAGGGTTTAAATTTCTAAAGAAAGCGTTGTCTGTATGAACACTTTAACATGTCTAGAAAAGATAACCAATCTTTACCCCCAAATTTATTCAAAACACCCTTTAGAGTTCCCAGTCAAAAGGGAGGTTACCATAGTTTGGAAGTTGGCAGTTCAGTGGGGTCATTTTTAAGCGAACCGAAACATTTTTGTCTTTTAATTTGCTCAACAGATGTTTACTCACTTGCCAAGGGGAAGAGCAGTAATTCAATGGCCTGCCAAACTGCTCAAAGGAGCAGGACTAAGAGAGATAAAAGACGGGGCTCTGACAAACCACTCCGGGTGCTCAGAGTGGGTACTCCTCCGTTATGCCCCCGCAACTGTCAGAGCTTGCTCTCTCCATATTTCAAGTTCCAAAGGAGCTCTAAATTAAACCTGACGTGACAAGTAATTGATGACTGTGAAAATGCACTCTCTCCTGTGCAAATAAATCACTGCCTGACGGCTTAATTGAACCTCTCTTCGCATTCTGCTTCCAGTGAAATCGTGAAATGGTGTACAGAATTTGAAAGGAACTGAGGACTTCATTCTTTTATCTCATAAAGTCAAATAAAGTGCTTTCCAAGGAGGCTATTGATGATTCAGTAAGTATCGTGCAATTTTCCCTAGCAGATTTTTACTGCTGAAATCTCCCGTAGAAATCTCTACTTAAGAAGGAGATTTTTCCGTTCTATGGAAGGAAGTGGTTTGCATTCTCTTGTAATACGGGACTGTTAAGAAACCGAACATGTTGTATTAATTAGTGCTGTTTTAATCGTTTTAAGATGTTCTGTTCAGGGTGGTCAGTCTTGCTGCTTGTATGTCTGACCTCTGTACTGGCAAGATGCTTATGGCTTTGGGTTTAATTCAATGGGAAAATGTGTAACATACCACGAAGGCTGAAACCGCCATAAAGTTTTCCGTTATTGGACATATGTAGAGATTTGGGCTTCTCATCAAGAAAAGGCAAAAAAGTGGTTTATAGCCACAAAATTTAAGCGTATTCAGAAGGAAAGTCAAATGCACTATCGAAAATAACCGTCATTTGCAACTTTAGCAGCCTCAATTCAGACCCCACCCCGGAATCTAGAGTAGACTGATTGAGCACTTTGCGGGGCTTTAATTCTGTCACCGATTAACTGGACTTTTGTAGTGCCTGGAAGGTCACTACTGCCTTTCTCAGCAGCGAGAAAGTTCAAGTACAAACACTGAGACTGGTACTCTCGTTAAAACTGTCTGAAAATCATTTCAGTGAGCTTAACTAGTTTATTAGTAATATACAAGGTCTTCATTGAATGAAAGCTTCGAGATAACGGCCGAATTAATCGATTCACTTGACAAAGCCCTTCTTCCCACACCAACACTTTTTGGGGGGAGAAGTCTGCTTCTGTGAGCACAACTAGATGTTCTATTGCTGGATTTTAGCCAACACAGTAGCCTCGTAGCCGGACAGTTTTACAGTGTTCAGGGAGCGTCTCCTTATTTGGACAACCAGAGCGATTTATCATGAAGCAACACTAGTCAGCATTCGGGTAGTCTCTAGGCATCCGTTCTCGCTGTTATCAGCAACATGAATGAAGAATGGTTTAAGCTTTAAAGGAAGCTTAGTACACTTGAATAAAAACAACTCATCTGGAGAAGCAACTAAACGGTGTTCTGTTAAACTTGTGCCTAACCCTCTGTACAATCTCGGCCATCCATTAGTACTCAGTTAAGGACTTGCCTCAGTTGTTGTCGTAACGTACTAACTAAGGATTGAAAGGGCATTAATCCCCGGTTAATCCCATTGCATGTGCTAGTCTGATGAAAATGCATTAGCATCCGCTATTGCCTATCTTACTTCCTAGTATATGAACGTAATTCCTCACGGCATGCAACGCCTTAAATTGACACTCAGTCGTGCTCAGAGGTCAAATTAGCAGCACTATTCTCCCTTACTTCTGGTTTCGCTTAGTGATAGTATCACTTACCCGTTTCGATTTTTCGCTGATATAAGTTTTCAGATAAACTTTTGTTGGCTTCATCAGGAAGTATGAAAAATGCCAGTGAATACAAAGCGTAAAAGATCTAAAACCTATCCAATAAAGAAGGAAATTACTTTATTCGCGTAAAAGCCATTATCAGCACCTATTCCAGCCTCAATCCGCCCTACTCAGAACAAGCCAAAGTAAGCTGATGAGAACCTTCTCTTAAGACAAGGATAGCCTAAAAACTGCCTTTATTTTGTTATCGACTAACGGGTACGTAGGTAGTTCTGACAGTGAGGCGATTATTGTTGTTCTAGGTGGAAATTGACAACCCTACATACTGATCCATCGGCGGGTTACTTTCGGACACCAGGAATCGAGAGTTCTAGTTTGGTGATAAAGGTTGGATCTCAACTTTTTTTGGCTTTAACTTTGATGTATAACAGCAAGGAGTAAAATGTTAATGCAATCAGCATGAAATTCTACTGATTGCCATAGATATCCAGGGAGTCTGAATTCAACTTTAGCCCACCCCTCCTCAACAATTTCTGCGGATTTTTGATAAGACAGTATGCTGTGGTAGTGTACTGATATCATCTGCTGTTAAACTGTAACTCTCTAGTTCATTCTACCGGATTTTCACAGTATTCAGGGAAAGCAATAAACAACAATAATAATAATCAACTTAGTGAATGGTACAATTAATCATGACAGAAATAATTCACTTCCCAGTCACCCACTATCTTTGTTATCAACAAAATAAATGCCGAAATGTCTAAACGAAGGGCAGCTTTCGTGAACTTCTTTAATTCTTTATGGAAAAAAATCAGCTGAACGTTATCCCGCAAAATTTATTCCGAACATTGGTGATATGACACCCGATAGCATAGAAGAGGCCTTCTTTACGTCAAGCGTTTATAGCAATAGCTAATAAACATCAATCTAACAGAGTGTTTGTCTTCACCGCCTAGATTTCTCCGAGGCCAAGTTCTCTTACCTAACACCCCAGACGTGCAACGGTGGCTACGCCTACGAAGACGCAGTGGGATTCCAGTCGCCAGGAGCAGGGTCAGCGCTCCTAGCGGAGGTCTCTCCAGATGGTCCCTCCTCGCCCCCACCGTTGTCGCAGCAGTCGGGTTCTCTTTTCGCCACCTCGGCCGCCGCCGTCGCCGCCGCCTCGGCGACCACCTCCTTGGCTGCAGGTGCGACGCCGGGACCAGACGGCCTCATCAGACTCTCCTACCTCCCCACCAGCAAGCATTCGCACACCCTGGCCAGGTGCAACCTCCTGGGCCCCAAGAAGCTCGTGAGTCACCTTCCGTCCCCCCCCCCCAACACCCCTTCCCCCTTCTGTTCTCTCCCCACGGGCTGGTGGTTTGAGTCCAGAGGTGGGAAAAACATTGTTTTGTCTATTCCAGCTTCCTAAATAGGTGCTGTGGTCTTGACAATAGCCCGTCTCAACTCAAATGTTCTATCCTTAGCAGTCTCCTTCAACAGCACGGACATTGTTGAAATCCGTTCCCCGTTTATAACTTTCTAGCTAAAGAGTCATTTTCTAAGTGAAGGAGTAAAGAGACCGTGCTACTATTTACCTGTCAGACGACATTTAAAGCACATTCCTTTGATAATCCCTATAGCTCGTGAATATCCGCGTTTACTTTAATGGGAAATAATTAGGCACACATACGAGAAGGCATCGTGTCTCTAGACACTTACAAGGCTACATGGAAGGGCTGAAACGAATGGCCTCCCGTCGACTCGCCTTCAGAGTAGCAGGGTTTAATTACCTGGTCTCCTGATTAATGGGAAGGGGCATAAAGTGATATCTCAGCGACATTGTTGAGAAACAGGCCGATTGCATCTCTAGCTTCCTGTTTTCGAAAGCAGTTAATGTGCCAAACACGAACTATATGCGAGCCATTGTGAACCAAATCAGGTCTTCGTCGCTCTTTACTGATTTGTGGGTTACCTCGAGCTAAGACCTACTCACAGAATTGTGTTGGTCAAGTCTCTAGGACCGATTCCTCATTAAAAGATTCCGATTTTCAACCATCCTCTAATGCTTTTGATTGGACTGTGGTGAAAATGGGAGGTTTTTCCCAATTTTACGATCATAGCGACACTGTCCTCGGGGATTAGCTTCCAAGAGAAGCATTGCTTTGATATCTACCTTGAAGTGTGCTTTATGTGTAGATTAATAAATCTGCAATTGGAATCCCCACTAACTCTCACTTTTAGACGAAGTTCCAAATCCCCCTTTTTGTGCTGCGACTTTGCAGATGACTTTTTTTGCGTATTCCCAAACTACGTATGACGAGCTCTTCTGTTTCATTAAATTCATTTTTCCAGGTCTGTAAAACTTTAATATTGCCTTGTGTAGTAGCAGTAGTAACTAATATATGGTTGGCAAGGAGTTCTAAAATAGTTACTGCGAAATTCGCATAACAGAAAAAAGGAGGTTCGGGTACTTTTCACCAAGAGGCAAGTGCCATTTTAAACTACTTAACATGCTTGGATTCCTAAACTAAACTTAAATGCGAATAACAGGAATGCGGAAAGAAATACTCAAGCTATGTTTTCGCTCAAATATTGTTGGTCCTTCAAAGTTTCCAGGCTGTTTGGGTTAAAAATAATAAATCAAAGTGAACTATTTCAATAGTTTATGTATTCCAACGAAGTCTAAGTTGTCAGCAATGAAAATTCAAAACTTGCTGGAGAACATTCCAAGCTTATCTCGAAGAGTGACTACAAACTGGCCAATTCTCCACTGAGTAGCTTTGCGATAGTTCAACTGGATGCAACATAAATTGTGCGTTTGAGGTTAAATTCCCAAAGCAGGATTGGAATTAACAATTTTCCAGTGCAAATAAGTTGTTATTCAGCCCTGGAAATGGGGCAGAGGATGGACGTTACCCATGTCCCACAGGGTCTGGTCTTTCCTCGTCCCAGTAAACAGTTTTAGTGTCCTATCCCCTGTCGTCACGTCGAGAGAAGGGCAAAAACGTTTGTTTTTGACAGATGCACATATGGCCGTTTTGGGGGAATGCCAGAAAGTCACTGCCATTATTCGACCGTCGGCATTGAAAGGTGAATGGCAAGGCTTAACCACTCCACACAAAAGTGGGGAACATTTTTGTAATTGAAATTGCAAACGATGACATCGTTTATTCAGACCCCCTCCGGGACTAGAGCTCATAACTCAGAAAAGTACTGGGTGGCTGCAATGGATTTGACAGTTTTATAAGGAAACATAGGGATTAGCAGCTAGAAGCTTTAATAAGTATAAAATAAAACTAAGAGACAATGCTCTTCCACTATTTTCAAAGAGTTCTATTCAGACCATGGCTAGAGGAAACTTTGCTTACACTTCCACTGCGTAGAAGGGCTTCAAAAACTGCTTTTGTGGCACTAGCACGACAACGATTAGTGTCCTCCTCGAAGATAGCTCCTAACTATGTATAGTAGACTACCCGGTTAAACTAAGGTGGGGATTAGTATAGTCATGTCAATAATTGTCTGTCAACTGTTTTGAGTTTTTTCAGAGGTGTCGCAAGGTAGTTAACTTCCAAGAAGATAGTTTGGATCTTCATTGGATGCAGGCTTCTTGACAAAGGTTGAAACATTCAATTCCCTTGGCGACAAACATCGATTTCCGTTTCTAGATTCCTCCAACACTTTTTCGAGGGGGAAACTGATGTGCGAGCCTAATCAGATCATCGGAATTGTTGCTAAATTCAGCTATATTCGCCTCTTAGTCACCCCAGGAAATTCATGCCGCCTGATCGTTTTTAGTGTTCAGGACAGGGAGCATTGAGCAGCTATGTAATCTCCTCCTTATTTTGGTGGCCACCGCTAATTATCATGCCGTTTTATGCTCTTCTCATGCATGCTGACTCAGGTGGTTCCCAGTCATCCCTTCCACCTTTTGCCGTCATCTGCATGAAGAAGTGAATACCTTTAAAGTATCTAGCAAAAACTTCGTATGATTCCCAGTATACTCGGTTTTAAAATCAAACATGGTCACGTCTTCACTAGTTCAAAGTTTTCCAGCAGAAAGACAGTCTTAAACACGTGAAACTTAGAAGTTTCAAACTAGAAAGGTGCAAACGGGGCTTTTCGTGAAAAAATGCTTCTGAGTTTGTACTGTATAGAAGGTGCCGAGAATCACGATAAGGCTTGGTTTGACTCACTCAACACCTGGCAAAAAAGATGCCATTTGAATCAGTTATAAAAGCCTCATTCTCAGCTGATGCACTGCAAGTTGCACTGTGCAGTGTGCCTTACTCATCACGACTTGAGATGTTTGGAAAAAAAGAGCTGACTTATCTAGGATCTCGCTTAACAACGGCATGAAGGATTTGTTCACCGGTGTTCCTTTTCGACGATGCAGGAACAGTGAGACAACGGACGCAGTTGATTTATTCATCACCTCTCTAAATGACAACTCCGGAAATGCCTAGTTATCTGCCGCATTTCGTTGATTAAATCGTCTTTATGCTGATTCATTTATGAAACTTGTCTAGAAGCGGTAAGCTAGTTCCACTATGTAATTGGTGACCTCACAAAAAGTATGAACATCCATTCCTATTAGGAACAGCTTTATCTAGACTCTCTTCGGTCGTTGCTGATTCTGACCAGCAAAAATTCCATATAGTTGGATCTAAGTAGTAAATTTATTTATGAGTTTCCATGTTGGTATACGCCTAAAGTTTTATGTACTCTAAGAACTTTCTTACCAAACCACTGACTGACAACTCAGATTGCCTACCGCATAGTCATTGTACAAAAATTATCTCGCCCAATAATGCATCAACTTTGTCATTAAGCTGCCAACAATCGGGATTCCATTTATCCATTTATTTCTCACAGCCAGTGTGATGGAATACTGTCTCTGTGGCTATAAGTCCGTCTTCAAAATAAATGCTTAAGTTATTAATTTGATTTGCATACTCCCAATTCAGTTAGCTTGATGCTGGTTCATGCCCGGGTATGATAAATTAAGCCAACAGTCACTGTCTTCTATCATATCTCACCTCCGAAATGCCCACAAATCCACATAATTAACTCCAAGATGCCAATTTACCCTCATTCTGTCTGCAAGCTTCAAAAATTCCTTTATTCACCTAGTCAAATCACCCATGCATTTCTGTAGCTCTTATCCCTTAGTCCTCGAAAATTTATTTACAGAAAAATTTCATTCTTGGTACCACCTTAATTAGAGATCAGGAAGTAACGCCTGTTCTATTTTCACCAGTTGACTATCTACCAGGATCTCAACTCTGCCTACCCTTCTACAGTGCAACAAACAATTGGCTATTACTTCTAATCAAACAAGGTTAACTGGTCGCTTCACCATTGGGGCAAAAGTTCCCAACAAAAATGCTTTTTAAAGTGATTGATGAAGACCGCTTATCGGCTAATCACAGGACCAGTGTACTGCTGCCGAAGGCACTACTCTACTAGCTGCACGGGGACAATTAAGGCCACAGTCGACGGAGTGGCATGGGATTAAAGTCCGAAATTGGCCCACCTGACAAGGTGGAGGCGACAGCTGGCGCCAGGGTGCGCCATCCCCATTGTTCCCCCTTCCTCCCCGGGGTGGGCTGCGTGTGAGTCAGCCACGACTCTTCTCTGGCTTCGTCTTCGTAGGTGGGCCCTCTCGACAGCTCCAGCCAACTCGACCGCTCATCTGGCTTTTTTTTACCACCGTGGGTGGCTCCGTTTCGGCCCGGCGGCCGTCACACTCAAAATTAACAATGTGCGACGACATGACGACGATTTGCTACAACTTTTTTCGCACTAAATACTCAGCCTGTGAGGAACTTTTTGGGACCTAAAAATGCGTATTTCCATCTCTACCAGATGGCTAGTTTCAGTGCTCATGACTAGCTGGATAAGACATGTAACAGGCATAACTAGAATTTAGTCAAATTGGACTAAAATTTGTGATTTGCGGTAATTAACTGATTTTGTAGAAACAGAATAAAATATTTACTAGTAAGTCTCTTGCTGCATTTACCCCAATCCGAACTTCATTGCTCATGACAATTTTTCTCTAGCTCGGAAGAAAAAGTATTTCAAAAAACTACAGTCAGTAGTCAGTTATTTCTTTAATGGAATAGGAACTACACAATTAGGCTTAAATTTTCTGTCACATTTTATATTTGATAATGAATAACATTGAGCAAGTCTGCTCACATGAACGATCTGGGAATTTGACTTCCAGTTGACTTTCGAAACCCAATATACAATTTTTAGTAAATTTGTTGAATATTACAAGGAATTCAAGCCCTGACAGCGTTATTAGATTTGGCTGTAGAGAGGAATTCTCCGGAGCATGCACGAATGAGTTAACTGCAGCCGTAGAATCCGCAATTTCCCGCACCATTCGTCCCTTTCAGGTAAGAGTCATATGTGTTGCATAATTGTGTTTCCTAAGAATAGGGTGGGAAGAGTGGGAAGAGAGGGGGGAGGGAGGGTGAGAATAAACCTCGGGGCAAAATGAATAATTCACTTAGACGCCTGCTCGCCTCTTATTGGGTTTTCGCACGAATGATAATCGAATCAGTGTCTGCACTGGACATAAGCATATTTCCGCTCCAACATATTCAAAGCAAAAGGCAACAATCTCGTCACGTTTGTGTCCCGAATTCTGCTGGTAGCCACTTGTCAATCCTGGCGTCACTCTGGCAGGACAAATCGCTCATCTCCTCAACTCTTCAGTCCCCATTCCGTGATTTCGATACAATTTGCAGAGCAGTTTGAAGGCCTAAAAATACATCGATAATTCCCTTTAACTTGAGAAATGTCTTCACACAGATGCTTCAGAGGGATTAATTAATGTCTGTCATGAGTTGGAATTAGTTTTACATATTAATAGTTTTACATATTAATAACGAGAGATCCGTCACTTTCTGAGTCTAAATGCATTACTTCTCAACGAAAGAATTACTGCCTCTTTATTGGTGCCATGAAATTTAAATGAGCCTATTAAACCCGCACAGGGGATATAAAATCAGCAGCTTTAAATGACTGTGCATTCTGGGACTCCTAAAAGAGGAAGTTAAGGGGTGAAGTAGGAGGATTCTGTTTAGACAGCGTTTGCAAATATTGCCTCAAAAAAGCTAGAGAGCGCAAGGCTCTCGTGAAAATTCGCATAGCTCGAACAAGAAATCTCGTCACTTTAAACTGCTTTTCGCTTGAATTTATAGCTACAAAGAACATGAATAGCGTTCCAAATAGAGCCTGGTTGCTGCTAGAGATATTGAGAAATCGACTGTTTATACCTTGGATCTTAAGTGCATAAAATTGAACAGAGGTCATTTAACTTTGTTTATAGCTTCTAATAGGGTAGGTAAGTAGTTATTAAGGAGGTTTTAAATCACTCTTTACTAAGTAGTTTGAGAAAATCTCATGAAGACAACATCAAAATTAAGGTCTCATTGCTATTACATCAACATTTCAAACTGCATAAAATATTAACGTAAACATCCGAAGTAACTCATTAAATTGGAGCAAAAATTTTTTAGAATGCTCTAGTCAACTATTAAAAATAAATTTTACTGTATGCAATATGAAATAGAGCATATTTGTAGAGGGATGGGTTTCAAAAACCGTTCCACCCAAAATCCCTTCAGATTTACGAAGCTTAATATCATACTACTTACTTTTTATTATAGTAGAGTGTGGTAAGCTATCTTGTAAATAGGCTAAGTATTATGCTTGCCTTATTTTCTGCCATAACGCTCTCTTCTTTAGGTGAATGCACCAAAAGGTCTCTGATTGAGAAGAAATACTATCAAAGTTATAAATAAGGTATTCTCTAATTTTAATCTAGTGGACAGTCTTTTCCTAGTCATGTCGAAGACATTTTCACTCGATAAAAAGGTGTGGTTGGGAGGCGTTAAAAGGCAATACTTGGGATATTTAAGAGGACAGTGGGGTATCTAGGAGATTGAAGAATAAAGATTATTGGGCGAAGCTCAAAGAGGCCGCTTGGTTTTCTATTTTCGCCATGAAAATTCGTTTGTAATGGGGGCATTTTACTTTAGTTACAATTTATCTACCCTTTCAAACGGAAAATTTAGCTAGCAAAGCTCCTATTCTTCCTCTTTTTCCTCCTTCTCTTCCCCCGAATGAGAAAATATGCCCTTGTAAAATTGCGGTGTATACGTGTGTTTGAGTGGGGTAGAGAAAGGACAGAATGCTCAGTTCCCCTTCTGTCCAGATCCTTTTATTTACTAATTTACTTCAAGTCTTTTTGGGATTCCAATTAAATGACATTTTGAGCAGTTTTGGCTTATTTTAGTGCAGACGTTGCTTTCGACGGTTATGCGTTAACAGTTAAACTTCTTGAAATTCCCATTTGTGTACAACATTCCAAATAATTCATTCCATTTCCGAAGAGATAGAGCAATAACTGATTTTAGATTAGCGAGTGGAATTCGTTTTAAAGACCTGTTTCTTTTTACCTCTCGAAATGTTAAAAAACAAGAGATTAAGCCATTTTGGTTGTTTAAATAAATTCTTTAAATTAAATTTCAACTGAACATGGTCTCAGCACGTAGATTTCGTGCTCACGGCGTTTAAAACTCAGTTAAATGGGAGTCAATGGGGCGTGTGTACCATGTGTGTGTGGACCATAAAGACGCACTAGCGACATTTAAAAGAGCGTCACTACAGACGCCATTAATAGAGATTTCAAATTTTATGGCAGAGAAGTTAGTCCAAAGTGATTCATGTGCTCCAACCTGTTTAAGTGCCACTAACTTCCTTACATTCATTTAAAGAGTTTTATGACCTTCGATCGGTGAGTAAAGTCGAATAGATTATAGGTTTTTAAAAGGCCAAAATTTATTGAAAAAGCCCTTTCGATTTGCATCTCTTAGGTAATCAGTTCCTTTTGTGTTACTAACATTTTCTTAAGCATCATGAGGCAGGCAATTCTTGCTTTAATATTTTTTGTTTATTTACCACATTAAAAAATGACCTGTTTGATTCAGTTACCTGTGAAAATAAGCAACTTCTCTTTTTACCAACGGTCTTGAACAACAAAATTGGCTCTTACTGCAAAAACCTCAACTTTTTGGGCTTGTATGAATTTCAGCCTTTTTTATTGTTTCTGTTTTAATTATTTCTTCGTTTTTTGCTGTCATTTTTGGGCGCAGTGAATCGCATTTGGAAATCCCTAGACTTCGCAGTAAAAGCAATATTTCTTCTGTCAATTTTTTTTATTCCAGTCTCTATATTTATTAAAACTTTTCCCGTGTCTTTTCATTTTATGCAAAAAATAAAACATATATATATATCTACTACTCTAACAATATGACTGATGTATGCAGTTAGCATGTTTGATATCGGAAGATAAGATCAGTTATATCCAGAACAGAGACTCGCGACAGGAAACGTAACCGGAATTTGATTAATCTCTCTTGCCTAGGCCGAAGATAGGATCCTAGGGAAACGAAACAGTCTAACAGACCGTGACTCCGGCAACGGGGACAGTCTAGACGTTGGTTCCTGTCTCCTCGCCTTCCCCTCTGGTCTGGAGGGCCAGCGCAGCGCCACACCCTGTTTACAGCACTTCCACAGCCCCCACCTGCAGTTCCACCCCGCCTCCTCCTCACCCCCGCCCCTCCAACCTGTGGACACTTCGGGAATGACCTTCAGCCTCTCCACTGACCATCCAATGCAGCATCACCAACCGATGCACCAACAGGCCTACTTGCTCACTGCCTCGCCGAATGAGCCGCTGATGGAAGTGGTCGACGCGGAAGGCAACCCTTTGACCTCCACGTTCGTGTAACATGCATTCCAAGGCATTCCCAGCATACTCTGCTGTCATCCATCCCTTCACTCTCGATTTAAACTAGTTGTGTTCAACATAATTCTGTCTGTATGTACAAGCACTGTCAATCTCGCATTTAACTGTGTTGCAATATTCTTTCTCTCGATCTCCATCTCTCGCTCTGTGTCGCGTTCGGGTAGCTGGGGCTATGACTGATGCTCACCTTGTTCCATTCTCCGTCTTCGCACTCCGTCATTAGGGGAAACCGAGAAATAAATTTGTAGAAGGCGTTCAGTCAGTCTTGCCTGTCCTTGGAATGCTGAATTGTATTGCACTCTTGTTCAGGGGTAGGATTTACGACGGGTTTGCATGTAGCATGTGGAAGCAATTCATAAAGTGTGAAATCACAATAGGGATTGTTCGTTTAGCATCATCTGAGGTTATCAATAAACTTTTTAAAAAACGGGTTACTGATAAGAAATTTTAAGAAAGGAAGTTTGTTTATTAGCTATTATTTGTGCCTTGTTCTAGTATCAGGTCTTCGAATGAGTACTGTCCGAATTTTACTTGTTTAAATTAAACGGAGTTTAAAGGGTATCTTACCATGTTTAGTGGAGCTAAACAATGTTTATAGGTTTTCATGCATTTAAACTTATCAAATGTTGTTTACAGGACAATAACCTAATATTCGCCTGTTTAAAACAATGTTAACAATGAAGAATCACTTAAGGCACATAATGTTTTTTGAGTTCAAGAAAGAACACTCAGCAGCAACCGAAGCGACTATAAATATTTTCTCGAATTATAAAGATGAATGTGTAAATGGAAGAACTTGCAGGTGCTTGCGAAATCCAGAAGGGGAGATTATTTCACCCTCGAAGATGGAGGTTAAAACGGACGTGCAACTGAGTTTGATGGTGATCTCTAAGAGAAGAATATTCTGCTTCATCAGTTAAACTTAATTAGCAATTCAGTTAAGACGATAAAACTGTTCATCGTCATCCTCAAAACGAGCGAAAGTACATAAAAATGGAAAATGGGTGCCCACCTCTGAGTTGTCTGAAAGCAAGCGACTCAAATCTTGACTTGGCGATATCTGCTCTTCTCTCCTCAATTCTCCCCAAAGACATGTAAATAGCGGCTGGCGCAAACGGGTTTTTATCTAAATGCCAATTGACGTAGAGTGGCTTCGTAAACGAGGGAGATCCCAGCCACAGCCAAGAAGACAACCTCATGGGAAAAAGGTTCTTCCTTTTCCAGTCTAGTGAAATAATCAAATTTAAATTGTTGCAACTTAATTAAGTAGCAATTGATACTCAAATCTACTATAAGCAATTATGGCGTATGAACCAGCTTTGAGGGAAAAGGCTTGGTCTTGTGAATCGAAAATGGGTGCTGTTTCATCAGCACAATGTAGCACGACCCCCCACCCCGCCACACAAACACACACGGCAAGAATCATGTTAGAAGAGAGGGGAGAACTCAGACCTTGCTCCTTCAGACTACTGCCATTTGATTCTGCGCTTAAAATTCGTTTGGAAAAAAGTGCTTCTGTAACGCCGCAGAAAGAGGTTGAAACTGACGATATCTGTAAGCTTTTGAATCAAAACGGGGCGAATTTTATGACACTAGTATTAATTAGCTTGATAATAGATGGAAGCAAATCCTAGGTAGTCTTCGAAAGTACCCTGATAATCGATTCTATAATTAAATGTCTCATTTGGTCGCTTCTTTTTTTTCGAAATTCGGCACAACTTATCGGCTGACCAGACAGAAGCAGTGTATTCACTCAGGAACTTCATATGGGATTCTTATTTGAATTGCAAATCCACAGACGGAAATAAAAAAGGCAGGTATAGTGCTATATATTGCTCTCTATAGTCTGACCACGAAATTAAAAATGAATTTTCTTAAAAGCACCATAAATGTACTAAGGAAAATCGAAAACTTTGGCCTGAAATGTTGCATTCGGAAAGTATTGTAGGAGAACTAGTAAGAAAGGGACTTCTTATTTTCAAAACTGCAAAAATTATTACGCAAACTGGTTATTTTGGATCGAAAATGCTAACGCTTAAATCAAATAGTTGTTAGTGCTTTTATTTTATGACTGTGAAATGGAGTAAAAATAATTCTCACATTCAATAACAATTCCGGAATCATCAGCGATGCTAAAAGCTGAGCAAATGTGAATATTCCTTTTTATTCACCATGAATGACACTATTCATTAATAGAACATATAATTTTTCCATGAAAATATCCCTTGAAATGTCAAAGAATCAGTTTGCTAGTGAACATATATTCTTGCTACCTCCAGATAATTGTATTCCATTTTCATTTCATTCTTTTTACCGCTTTGCCTTCCGATTCGTGTCTTAGCTCGAGACGTTCGAGCAAACAAAATATCTACATTTTCTGGAAATGAATCGAATAAATTTCTCCAGAGCACACAGATGGTTTGCAGACCGGCATTCATGCATAAGGCAGTTTAGTCTACTGCTAATTAGCTCCATGAGGTGTTAACCGGGCAACAATTGCACCTTTGGAATGCAAATTAGTTTGTGATAATTTTCCACACACATTAACCTCCATGAAGCATAATTTTGACCAATATTAGGACAAGTTAACCAAGCTTAAAATCCACTTGTTCTGGTGTCAATTCTGCTATCCTGAGTTCTTTTAGTTTTTTATTCTCATGTATAATTTCCTAGCCTTCTTCGGATCGCCGATATGCCAGTTATTCCGGTTCTTTTGAGCATTACCAGGTAAAGGTGCACTCTCCTGGTATAAAAGACAAACTTATTTAAATTTTATGAACCTGCTGTGAGTATAAACAAAAACTATTGACATCAGTCAATCAGTTGCGTATATCAGGAGGAGAGGTATCGTATTTCAGAATGCCCGACCGTCAGAAAAAGCGCCTCACGTGCTTCTGCTCAGTCGGACATTTTTCTTTATCTGCGATCACTCAAAGCGAAAAAAGGGTGTGTTGAAGTCGGATGAGGAGCAAGAGGAGGAGAGGAGCAAAGGAACTAGTTCACTCCCCAGCAAGAGTGGAAGATGGGGCATAATTGATGAGAACAAATGCTTTCTGTCGCCTCTACCTCACTCTCAGCGGCTGCTCGTGCTGCACTTGAGCTTCTTCTGCATGGACGCCTCTGCCATTCCCCTCGGGGGGAGTACGCCTGGAGCCGGCTTCTCGGCATGAATTATGTACAACTGCCTTTAGTTATTCCACCAAAGCCTCCACCACACTGATAGGTCAGTTACCTCCTCGAAAACATTGATTTTTGTACAGTAAATAGTTGAAGTTTCAAAGAAAAGTGAGATCATTTACTGAGACTATATTAGGTCAGCCTGTAAGTTCGGTTCAAATTTCACTTTTTTAAATGGGTACATTCAAACAGTACATTATGATGTCCAGGGTTTAGATACCTTTAAATTGAACGAATTTAGTTTACAAACGGTAAAATAAAAACTTACTCGGTGAAATCCTTGTAAAGATGGGAGTGCTACCCAGGATTCATTTAGGGGCATCATGTTTCATGAGTTTGGGAAAAGAAGGCAACTCAGCAGCTGACGAAGCGGCCAGAAACATTCACTCCGTCTATGGAGAGGGAAGTGTGCGTGAAGTAACCTGCAGAAGATGGTTTGCGTAATTCAGAAGTGGGATTTTCACCCTCCACAAAGATGAAGATAAAACCGAACGTCGAGATGAGTTCGATGATAAGCAGCTTCTCAAAACTTCATATTGCTTTATCAGTGTAGTTGCGATTTCAAGTTCCAACCATTCAACTGCTCAGCGAGTTAAAAAGTTCCTTGGAAAAATTTCAAAATGGGTACCTCATGAATGGGTGTCTGAAAATAATCTGAAAGCTAGAGTTAACATCTGCTCTTCTCTCCATTATGGCCAACTTGTTTCACCTTTTTGGAGGATAGAATTGTGACTGATGACTGGCAAAAAAGAGATCTTTTATGAAAATGTTGGACTTTATAGGTAATGGCTCCGTAAGAATGGGCAAACACCCCAGCCACAGTCACAGCTGAGAAGGAAACGTCGTGGGAAAAGCTCTGTCACTATCGCCAAGGAATAATCCACCTCGAATTGTTACCACTCAATGCAAAAAAGTTTAATAAGTAAATAAATCACCTGTCAGAAGGCCTTTAGGGAGGAAGAAGACCTATTTTAGTGAACCTAAAAAGGGCGATGTTGTTTTAAGGCAATGCAGCACGGCCCCACGCAGCAGCAAGGATCACGACAAAAGAGTTGGAGGAACATGGTTTGGAGAAAATTCCTCATCCACTTTATTCTCTCGACAATGCTCCCCTCTCAAATTGCTACCGATGGTTTCCTCGCTTACGAAATGATTTGAAAGAAAGAAGGTTTAAACTGACGGGTTTGAGTTCTTCCAATTAAAAGCAAATGATTTTTCAATACTTGTATTAATATGTGGGTAAATAGATTGTAGGGAGTCAAAGGCAACCAGGAAAAGTACATTGAGGATTGAATCTTTAATTAACTGCAACAAATAGGTGTTTTTTATTTATTCAAAATTTAAGCATAGTTAATGGGATAATGTGATGTTCTATTGAAATATGTTAAATTGAGTCAAATCACTTCTGTTTTATAGGCTGACAAAAATAGATGTCTGAAAAAGCCGTTGTATTCGACCACAGAAAAAATGTTTTGTACAAACATTACCAAAGGTACATCTTGATACCAAGCAACAATAGTGTTTTTCACTCAAAAACAATAGATATGGGGTTGCAGAAAGAGGGTGATTGAGTTGAGTCTTCGGATGCCAACTTGCATTAGCTCCCTTTTATAGGTAAAAATATGGGTTGGAGAATCTCTAAGTGTGCAACTTTATAAACTTGTCGAAATCATCGTCTCTGTTTCTCGAAATGGTGCCAGCAGGATCCAGGCAACGACAAATTCATATTAAGTTTGACAGACTGATCCAGTTGCATCTGCCAGGAGCTTCTTGAGTGCGGAATCAAAACCTGTCCATTTGTCTTTCTGGGAAGTGGGTTAGTGAGCAATAAAAATGCTTGTTTGGGTCCACAAACATTCTTTTCGTCAGTTTATCTTGATTATGAAACTTAAAAACTGCCATTTTCGCAGGGACTATAACTAAAATACACTTTTTATAGGAATTGAATCCTAATGGAAGTACACTTGGGGGAATACTGACTGGGAACCGTTTTTATAGATTTACTGTCAAATTCAATATAAAGACACTGACGTTTTTTAATTATGAAGCATTTTACTAGCCCAAATCATAAAAGATGGCATCGTAGCGTTTGGAGATTCATGAATAAGCAATGAAATGGTGGACCGTGAAAACAGAGAAGCATCAATCATTGTGGTTAATCAGAGGAAGAATAGCAGCAAGAAATTGATCTTATTCATTTAATTATGTGGTACAATTAACTACTAGTCGCATATTACCCCAAGCCGCCTGCCCAATAACTCAAATAAGCAGGTTGGAATCGGCATAGGAATAAACTGAGGACTGAATACCTCGCCTAAGTCCATTGAGACATGTTAAAATAACACAAATAAGTATTTAGTAAAACGACAAAAGAATCTCAAAATTACAGCTTGTTTAAATGACACCTGGATCATTTATGATATGCTAAAGCACTATGAAAATCCTAAAGGATTAGCAAAACAACTTTGCTGCGATCGCTGAGTAGATCTTCGTACAATTCTAAAAATGTTTGCTAATTTATCGACAAAAGCTTCCATTAACGGAAATTTCATTAAATGCTAACATTAAATTCCCGTTTATTATTTATATAAATGTAAGAAAGTTCTAAGAGGCATCAGCATTATATGATATTAATAATGACCGAATAAGTTTTATGTGTTTTCATTAACCAAACTAATTTTTATTTGCTATTTAAAATAGTAGATTGGTGTTTATTGCAAATGACTGCGTCATCTCTAGTAAAATATGGTCAAAAATTATTACTTAATTTCCTAACGTAGTACTTGCCTTCAACTATTCATGAAAATGAGGACAAGTGGTAAATTGCAGTGTACCATTAAAAATCGCCCGAAAGTGGGTGCTGCCAACAATGGAAATTGAGTTACTGGAAAATATTAAAAAGTAATATATTTTAATATCTCTTCACTTCCGGCATCATATTGTTCATCCAAATCGCTACACAGTAATAAGATCTTGCTCTCTTCGGCTTCCAAAAACGCATTCATTTCACTAAGAATCAGTAGAAATACCACGACTGATTTATTTTTTCAATAGTTAGAAAAGCCTGTGAATGAGATATCTAACCTTCTCAGTCAAATAAAAAGTATATCTCTCACAGAAAACTCCACAACCGAAAACTTTTAATTGAGTGCACACTTAATCACGAGTTTTATTAACTTAGTGAAGATGTTTGGCGTTTCCCTGGGCAACAACGCTCTCAAATCTGCCACTCTTTTTTGGAAACGCCTCAAAACTCCATTAGATTAAGCGATTCAACATTTCAGCGACCACTTGCTGAAAATCGCACTCAACAACAGGCTCAAACAACTGGCAAACTTCTTCCACTATTCTAAACAAATCAAGACCACAGCCTTTGAGAGTATGGGAGACATAGGGGATCAAAGTTATGCTCTGATCTACCCGGAGCCCGGCGTGGTGGTGAACGTGAGTCGAATGATCCTCACGTACGCAGTCTGCCGCAACCTACAGAAAAGCTTTCGCCCACGCGAGGTGGCTTACCTGAACATTGGGGATGTGGCCAGTGTCGCGACCGTCTTCCTCGTCATCGTGGTCGCCCTCGACATCATTTACTTCCTCTTTACGAAAAAATCGAAAGACGTACGTTTTATCAGGACATCTCATAAGTTCTGCCTGAAATACACCTTTTTATGATCAATGAAAATCAAAAGGTGTTTTACAACGCCCAGTAGAGTTGACCATTACCCTGTTAAGAGGCACTAATACAGATTAGACATAGTTTTACAGGGAAAATAAACTTTGCTTAATTAAAATCCTACCAACATGGAAATGCCCGAAAACTATTTCTCGCAAGAAACAGCTAGAAACATTCACTTTGTTTATTGAGATGTGGAAGGGGAATGAAGAAGATGGTTGCAGAAGTGGTCTGCGAGAATCAGAAGTGCAGATTTCACCCTCCATGATAATGAAGGTCGAACAGGATGATATCAAGTTGAGTTTGATAATGGCGATTCTGATGAAGTAGCAGCCATTGACAAATCTTATTCTGCCTTACCCGTTGAGTTCAAATTGGCTAATAAGCTTAGTTCAAACTATAAAATTATTCATCATTATCTGCAAAATATCTAAGATTTCCTAGACTTCGAAAATATGTGACGCATGAAATGTCTGGAAAAATCTCAAGTTTCCATTCTCGCCAAATTGTTCCGAATTTGTTTCTGGATAAACTTATGGCTGACATCGGGTGAAAAAATGGATCTTTTATCGAAATATTAAGCGTCGTAGCCAACGGCAGCCTCAGTCGCCGAGAGCGGAATTTCGTTGTAATAAGGTTCTTCTTCTTCGATCATTCCGATGGAATCGCCAAGGGATAACCTATTTTGAGTTACTGTCACTTAGTGCAGCAAAAAATAATAATCAAATTAACTGTGAGCAATTCCGGGGTTCAAAGCTAGCTTTGAGGAAAAAAGGACCTAGTCTACAGCAGGTATCACGTCGCAAAGGATGGGAGAATTTGGGCCCTGTTCCCCCTTCAGTCTATCATTTGTTCCGTAGTTTACACAGTGTTTCGGAAGAAAGTGCTTTTGCGGAGCAGCAGGAGAAAGTTGAAACTAGCATTTGTGGGATCTTGGAATTAAAACCCAATAAATTGTAAAATGTTTTTATTAAAAAGATTGTTAATAGATGTAATGAGGTCATAGATAGTCAATGATAGTACCTTGAGGATTGAACCTTTCATTAAATGTAGCGCTGGGTCACTTGTTTCGTTTATTTCGAATAAATCTTATTGGATGACCTGATATTTACCAGGTTAGCACTTCTACTCCCAAAAATTATATGTATGCAATAAGTGTATAAATATTAGTTTAACTTTGTTCCAGACGGAGATTTTTGGTGATTTCTTGAGCAGCAGTGACCAGTCGGTAAACCTCGGAATCGTAACAGTCCGATTCATGATCCTTATAACCTTGCCAACTTCGATTCTGGACACCGTGCAAAACGCGGAGGAGGTAAAGATAATATTTAAGTTTATCTTGTAATATATAATGCATTATTTTATTGAATATTTATTAAACGTGATAATTTTTAATATTTACACAATTTCATGACTGTTTAAGCTATGCTTGCTTTTAAATCAATTAATTAAATGCTTCATTTTAGTGAACCAAGTACGTACCTTTTGAAAAATTTAGGATTATTACAATTATGCAATGAAGTTTAGTTAATGATCTCGAGAGTTAGTATTAAACGGCCATAAGTGGACTTCAAATCATTCTTATATGTCGGAGGATTATTAAAGCCATTAATTAAATGGGATTAAAGTCATTAAATGGGACCGAAGGATAGTGTATTTATACGAAGGTGAGATGAAGTTGGAGAACAAGCTACGAACTTCAATTTAAACCTAGCAAATAATGATTCTTTACATAAGTTTCGTCTACATTTTACTTTTTTGAATGAACGAAATTAAAAGGGCATTGCATAATATCTAAAGGGCTTAAGATTGTTCATATGTTGAAATACCTTTTAACTGATTAAAATTGTATTACAGAACAATCAAATTGCCTTTTATGTCACCTGATAGATAATTTGAGATTGCAATCATCGCCCAAAAGCTCCAGAAATGTTCAATAACAGCTCATCATCTACTCAACTCATTTAAGCAACCTGTGCAACGTAACTCTGTCATAACACGTTTGGTTGACTGACTCTGCATACTTAAGTAGGTATCTTGTACCCTTGAGTAGCTCGGGATCGCAGGATGCCTACTACTGCCGACAAGCGTTGCGCTGATGAACACGCTGTTCGTGCTGGTCTTGCTGGAGTTCCGGACGAAGGCGCCGGGCGCACGCACCGTGGCCCAGTTCATGCGCGTGCGCTTCGGTCCCGTCGTGCACGCGCTCACCATCTGCATCACCCTCGCCACCTCCGTCTACACCCTCATCACGGAGATGAACGGTCTGCCCCCCCCCCTCCCACCACCCTATTCAAAACAAGTCGCCTAGGCTCCTTCATAAATAGGCCTGCTCAACTCTCAGCTTAGTGGACGCAACTCACTGAGCTCTTTCTCTATTAAGCCTTCACACTAAGTGTCACAGACTCACTCAGTTCCATGGTATAATTTATGTAAATGCTTTCAAGATGAAATGCCAACTAGTACATACCAGACCGCTACTGAGATCAGAGGTGCTTAACGCCCGGCATAAAGCCGCTTGCATAGGAACCTATATAAAGCCGACTTTGTTGTATTTTCTCTCGACGACTGTACTTCTGGTCGTTGATGACAAAAATCTGACTACCGTGGTCAACACGGCTAGGAGGATGGCAATGGGCTGTTGGCCCCAGGAGACTAGTGCCTGTGAACAAGCTGGATGAGGCCTTGGACACGTCTAGCGTGATGTCTCAGTTGCTCTATAGGAATCTGGACCTTTGAATGTCAGTGAGTAAAAACTCTGGGGTTACCAAATGGGTGTGTGAATCAGCACTTGATGTTGAGACTCGGAAGGTCGTCCAGTGCGTTGCCGAGACTGGGCACAACATTTCCGGGTGGATGCAGTAGAGGTACTTATCTCGAAAAGTGCCGCAGAGGCGAGATCTCCTTTCTAGATCGTACGTGTTTACCAGCTAATATCCAGGGGCCATGGCCCCACTTGTTCGGTCTACCTGTGCTTAGACCAGGAGTGCGTTTGCCAAGGTCAATGAGACGAACAGGCAAAGGAGAGTTGAGTGTGTTGAGCCCTAAAGAGTCATATCATATGGTTTGCTGTCATAGAGTTTGGCTAGTTCGCATTATCGAACAATGTCGCTCAGGTCCCGCGTTGGCAAAGGTAGACCGTATAGCCACGGCGTCTAAAACTTATGGTGATCAGAGATAAGTTTCCTAAGAAATTGCCAACTCGGAAGGACGTAGTGAACCATTGCTACGTGAAACACCAGTACAGTTTAGCAAGGGGAAGGCATGTGAATGAAATCAGCACCTTGGCGTCAACAATGTCGATCTGTGGTATGGCGGAGTGCCCCTGATTGAGGCTGAAATAGATTCTAATGGTGGTCATTTCTGCCAATATCTTTCAACAAGTGTAATGCAATTGTTTGTGCTCATTTGTTTTTATTTGCGAACAATCATTTATGGAATGAAAGTATTACATCTAGCCCAAACTCCATACACAAGTGACTGGTAGGAACTGAGAAGCACCCTTCCTCCGCAGGATAGAGCTTTGAGGGATGAGACCTGGCAAGGTCTTGCAAAGGGTTGGTACGCAAACGAAGCTGGAAGAAACTGTGTCACTCGAGGCACTCACTGAGGCTCAGTACCGGGCCGACATTGTTGACACCGAGGTGCTGATTTCATTTGCATGCCTTCCCCTTGCTAAACTGTACTAGTGTTTCACGTAGCAATGGTTCACTATGCCCTTCCGAGTTGGTGATTTCCAAGACCACAAAGGACAACCAAAACACGTGCACCTCACTGCTTTATGAACACTTTTTTGAAGAAGGAAGATATATCTTGTGACTTTAATCACACGATATTGCAAGGTTGAAACTCAATCTGATGGACATTCAATTCAACTTGCAGAAGAAATCACAAATTTCCAAATATCCTTATTTAAAGTCTGAGATCTCGTAATTTTTTGAATTATTAAAGGAATTTTTTAAAATCCCATCACTGAATAGCTTTCTCTTAATCAAGTGCCTGCTCATTCTCTTTTCACAATATCAAAACTATAAACCGCACAACTTCCTCAAATTAACCATTTGATTCCAGCATATCTTAAGTAAATTAGATTATTGGCCTTTGCAGCTGGCGCAATGGTGCTGAACGCGGTGACAGTCTCTGTGGGGAGGACAGTGATTACCTCCATTATCCTCATCCTAGTCGGCGCCATGTTGCTGTTGGCGCGACGTCGTAGCCAGGGCATCATTCTCTACGCCATAACCGCCACCATCCTCCTCATCTCAACTTATCTTATCTCAAGTGTCCTCAACTCAAGCAATCTACAGCCTCTGGGTGCGAAAATACTCCAACTACAATTATGCTCGACCATTTGTTTGTTTCAAATAATGCAGGAAGACTGCTATTTTGTTTCGGTCCTAAATAGCATTGCTTTTCTTGCTTGATAATCTATTTAGGAACTAAACGAATTCATAAAGTAGGGAACCTTATGGAATGGCTTATTTGGAAGAGATGAATACCTACGATTTTCGTTAAAGGCTAACCTATTCGTATCAGGGTAAATGAGGACATCAGATCATTAAATTTTTACACACATAATGCCCATCCTCCGTACAATTTCTGGATTTCAAGGGAGCATGGATAGCTTCCACAAGTTGCTTCTCTGCTACCACAAGTCGAATTCCGACATCGGCAAAAAAATAACCAGTGACTTCACCACCAGCCTTATCAGCAAAAACATCAACAACTTCATCTGTGAGTCACTTCGGATAACGTTTGACTTCAAAGTGGTTTCCAGTTTTGACACTTGCATCTGGCGGACTTTCAGATTCAGCTTCGAAGATTTTCATGGACCAGGCCCTCTGGAAGACTTCGATTGACCTGCCACCCAACCACGCCATCATCGGGCTGCTTCTGGCCATCCTAATGGCCTTTTGCATTCCCTTTGTGTATGGCATTGCGTGTGGTCTCGGCTTTAGGGCTGTCGAATCCGCTTTCTTCAATGTCGACTTACTCAACCAAACTCAAAAGGATTCAGGTTCGTCAAGACTGCTGTAACAAGGTTCAATCGGTAAAAAATGGATTAAATAATAATAATTCCTAGTGTACTTATAGGCTATCATCATTTAATCAGCTTTGCCATTAGGTAGCTCTAAAATTGACTGCCTTATAACTTATAGCTGTCGAAATGGGTATGATGCTCTCTGTTAACGTTAGGCTGTTGCGACTGTGTAGCTAGCCTTAAAACGACACGTCAACAACTATTTAGGCTTGTTTATTTCCACGCATCTTCATACAACGCAAAATATTTAGACGTAAATATTTTTGGCTGATTTGGATGTTTAAGATATCAGTTAATCCGTATTTCGCTTTAGCATGTTTTGATCATAGCTAAGTTAACTAAAATTCTACCGTAATGTTGGCGTATAGACAAAAAATGGGGGCTTGCTGATTTTTACAAGTCCATTTTCTACATATAGACGTACCGCATTGCATTAATTTTAAGGACCACCGAGAGATGGAAGCGCTGATAGGACGTAGATGTGTACGCTTTACAATATTTCTAGAGCACATCTTCAAATATCTCAAAAAGCAAACCACTATTAGACTGAAGTTTGTTTATAAAATTAGAGCCTTCTTCAAACTGCGTTATCAGTTACCTTGTAGTCAATTCTGGAACTGATTTTTATTTTTTGACAAATATCATTTGAAAATGGTCGGAAAATTTAACAGCTTTAGGGTACTCCCGAATAACGCTATTTTGGCTTTCGATACATACTTATTAAAGGAATAAAACCAAACACCAGGTATGAGTCTAAAATTAAGCACAATGTGTTTCCAAGTGTCCGTGTTGCTAGTTGGATTCAGTAAGGTTCAAAAGTGTGTTATGATATCTGGAGACCGTGGAGATAATTTCAATGCACTTCACTCCTGACTATTTCAAGGGGCGCATTGAAACAGGCTCTATAACGCTCTCTACAGGTCTCCTGATTTACGCCGTGCCGATTCAGCTCTTCAGGAAGAACGGAATCCTGATGATATTCATCGTGATTCTCATTCTTATCGCCACGGCATGCATGTTCTCCGTCGTTGGTGCCTCCTCAATTCTCTACCACGACATTTTCGAAACCTACATTTACGTAAGTCTTCACTACTTGTCACTTGACAGTACACTGGAAATCTTGAGCTGGCTTAGCCTGGACAGATTGCGATTTCGCAAATTAGCCATTCAAGTGGCAAGTGGACAAGGGAACCTGCCTGCTGTGCGGAAAGAAGCGCGGTCAGCTTGCCAGCCATCACAATATCTGTCGCTGTCGCAGTATGCTCGAGTGCTCTGAATGCCTCAACGACACCTGGTAAGCCTTGGGCTTTTGATATCAACTTTCTTTGGGTTCAGGAACATCAAATTAGAGGAGCAAATTGTATAGCTCCTCCTTAAGATTTGTTTGACTTTCGACTTTTTAAAATGGACGAATTTTAAAGGTCTAGGAAGCTGAAAATCATTTTATGTCATGATTTTATTGAGTTAATCAAATTGTGCTATACAGAAAAAGGAAATTAAAATTTGCCAAAATGGAAGTACCCCAGAAACATTTGTGGCCCACGAAGTTTGAATGAGTTGAAGAAAGGAAACTCAGAAGCAAACGAAGCGGCTAGAATTTGTGCATGAAAGAAGATGGTTTGCAAGATTTTAGCCTCCACAAAGCTATTGACTTCCAGTTGAGTTTGGTGAGAAGCTGCTTCTTGAAGCAGCAGCCCTTCAAGAAGCCTATCCTGCTTTACCCATTGAGCAATTGCTAATGCAGACGGTCATCGTCACCTTTCCAAACTCGCAAATGTTCCTCAATTCGGAAAATGGGTGCCTCATGAATGGGCTTCTGACACTGTCAAACTCAAACTGTCAACTCGAGTTGACCGCTGCTCTTCTCTCCTCCATCCTCACCAACCTGTCAAACCTTTTTTAGTACTAGACTTGTGACTGGTTACAAAAACGGATCTTTTGCCTTTAAAGCGTCGTTGACAGTGCCTTCTTAAGCCCGGGAGACAAACCCCAGCTATCGCATTCGTCTAGAAAGTCCAAGAAATAATTCACTTTGAATTGATATCTCTTAATTAAGTAACAATTGGACTTTTGAAAGAAGTTTTGAGGAGGAAAAAGACCTACTATTGTTAATTAAAAAGGAATTATGTTTTTTCAGGACAATGCACAACCCTCTCACACGCACAGCAAGAATCACGTCACGTTTGTGAATTCTTCGGATCAAAACCAAAAGAATCTTACAATAATCAATGCATTAGAAGGCCTCTTAATAGATGGAGGAAGTCATAGATAATCAGGGGCGGTATACTGACGACTGAATCCTTAATGAAATGTAACATTTGGTCATTTGCAGAACCTATGGAATAAACTGATACACCGTCAGTCCATGGGTCTTTGTGACGCGTCCTAGTGAGGTGTTTGCGCACCGACCGTGCATGTGCAGACATGTAGATAAGTTGCGAAGCAGAACTACGTAGTGCTTTTTTGTACTCTACATTTCGATATGCCTAAAATCATTCATTTTCACAAAAACGGGTTCTGAATTGCCATGAGATTTAATTCACCTCTGCATTTGTAGTGTCTGCAAGGGTTGACAATGAATACTTTTCTGTCGCGTGGTCTCTAATCGAACACACTCCATACCCATGAAATAAAACCTTTTGGAATTTTTTTCGTGATAGCAGAAATCTCTTCGATCCATCTACTGTTGTCTTCTTATAAGACGTTTTTTCCTGTTTATCTAATTGTATATAACCTCCCTTCAGAAATAGACCCCATTCGTCGAGAACGTAGGTGGCATCGATGAAAAAGTTCGACTATTAGTTTTTTTTAAATATTAATAAAAATTTATCTTTTTATTTCTCTTCGTACTTAAAGATATGAAGTAAATGAATCACATTTGCGCCAAATATCAGGTTACCTTATAAGTTTTGACCGATTTTCACCATTTTTAAACTTTAAGTATTGTAAATTTTATAGTGGAAGTGAAAATTATTTTATGTAAAGATGCATTTAATATAATCAAATGTTGTTCTGCTGAACAATAAAATAAAATTCGTTAGATTAAAAACATGCTGACATGGAAGTACCTAAGAAGCATTTTAGGCACAAAAGCTTCTGAGTTCAAGAAATCAAACTCAGCAGTCAACCAAGTGGCAAGAAAAATCTACTCAATTAAAAGGAAAGGGATGTGTGATGGTTGGCGAAATTCAAAAGTAGAAATTTCATCCTCTACGAAAATGAAGATCGAAAGGGACACAGTCCAGTTAAGTTTGAGGATAAGCTGCCTCTTGAAGCAGCCTTTAAAGAAGGTTACCTCACTTGATAAGCTGAGTTAGAATTGCCAATTAAGCTTACTTCAAGGAATACAACCATTCACCTTCATCTTCAAAACTTGGAGTCTTGATCACTGCCCATGAATTTTCTAAAATCGCATGTCTTAAGCCTCTAGTTGCCAATTGTTCTTCTCTTCTGTCATTCTCGCCAATTTGTTTCACCTTTTTGGTGGAATGACCTGTGTCTGGCGAATCACATCACAAAAGGTCAAATACGAGCTTGGTTGGGAGATAATTCATCATCCAACTTTTCTTCCCGCCTTGCTCCTTCCCCGTACAACCATTTGTTTCGTAGATCACAAAACCATTTGGAGGAAAGAGCATTTGTAACGCCGCAGGAAGAAGTTGAATTTGACATTTGTCAGTTCTTCGAGTGATCGAAACCAAGATAATTTTTTTCAATATTGGTGTTAATGGATGGATGGAAGTCACAGATAATCAGAGCAAGTACATTGATCATTGAATCTTCAATTGTGACATTCGTTCACAGGTTATCTTTATTCCTAGCGAGGTGGGGGAGAAAGAAAATGCATTGCAATGAGCTTCGTTTCGACAAATACAAATCCTGTTGAAATGCTCTAACTATTTACCGCAACAGGATAAAAGAGGCCTGCAGAAAGAGACCAGACTCGACCCTGGTATACAGCTGCACAACTCACGGCACTTTCCGGACCTACACGGACACGATGACCAAAAGTGTGCAGCAGATCACCTTCACCGTCATGGCCGGCATGATCCCCATTTTCATCATCTTCGACGGAAGCCTGGTAAGCTCCCTTCACTCCCACTCGGTTCCCAACTTGCCTCATTGAATCGAAACGGTTTAAAAGCACAAGAATTTCAACAAGCATCAGGAGTTATACTAGAAGTTTGGTGTTGGTCAAAGTAGCCGTGAGGGTAAATAAATGACGCATAAACTGAGCAGATCAATCCATCTGCTCGAAATGGGTGCACCACTTAGGGTTTCATCTTTGTCTAGATGAAAAGTTTAACTATCTGGAATGTGGAAATTAGTTTTATTTCGTTACGCATTCAACAATTAATCGAGTCTCGAAATTGATTTTTGAAATGGCCAAATTTTTCGGCACAATTAAATCAATATTTGCTTTATTAAGAACATGTTAACATGGGAGTACCTAAGAATAATTTGAGGCACTAAATGCTTTATGAGTCCAAAATGAAAGCTCAGCAGCTAACGAAACGGCTAAAAACATTCACTCGTTTTATGGAGAGGAGGAAAGTTTGAATATAAGAGTGCGTGTGCAGGAGATTGCTAAATTCGGCCGAAGTGGAGAAGATGATGAAGATGGAACCGACGTCCAGCTGAGTTCTATAATAGGCATCTTCTTGAAGCAGTCCTTGGAGAAGCTTATTCTTCTCTATCAGTTGAGGAATTAGCAATTAAGCTTAGTTTAAACCATACAAATGTTCATCGTGTCATCTCTAACAACCTTCTAAAGTTCCAAAGCTTGGAAAATTGGTGTCTGCCGAAGAATTGCCTGAAAAATTCGACTCAAATCTCAAGCTGATATTTGATCTTCTCCCGTGCATTCACGCCTTGTTTAACATTTCTGGTGGAGAGGCTTATGACTGACGACTGGCAAACAAAGGTCTCCAATCGTATTGCCAAGCGGCGTAGAGGAATTCATGGGGAAAGGCTCTTCTTTCGACCTGGTGGGACCACTGGTGCATTTATTCAACATTAGGAGAGAACTTATGGGATCACCTGATAGTATTGATAAAGGTAATTCGAATAAATGTCTTATTTAGGATCATTTCAAAAGAGATTAAAGGATTTGTTCAGCTTTAAAACCAGTAGCTAAAACCGGTAGCTGTAAGCTTGCACAACCTTGATAAAGCAACGGTTCCTCATTTAGTAGTGTCTGCTTCATTCCATTCTTTCTCTGCTTGCATATTAAATTCAGACATGTTTTGTGAACCTTAGTTCTTGAATAACCTCTACTATGGCCTGTGCACACCGTTTCTGGGAAGTCTCTGCCTCAGCATCATTTGGTCACGTCTCACCAAACTCGCCGTTCTGGTTGGCTACGCAGTGGCCGCTGCAGCCACCCTTGTTATCTGGATCACCCTCGACCAACTCACTGATTTTGGTATGCCCCGTCAAATTCTCGATTTCTGACATTACCCACCTGATAACAATTACAATGTTTCGACAATATTCTTAATGTAGTCTTCTCAAGTTCCATTTAGTTTAGGTTTAGTAACTACACCCTGATTTGATAAATAAATCAAAATTTAGGTTTTAGTGTCCTTTACGGCTTACTTTCTAGGTTCAAACTATTAATTTTGAATGAAACAAAAGTAAGATTAAAATAAAAAGGCGAATTAGGTGATTACGGTTCCCCATAAAGAGGGAACAGTAACCAAAAATCATTTATATGCGTGATGGCAATGTGTTCACCTTACTTTTATAAAATTTTCAATATTTCAGACCGAGAGTTGCTGCGAATGACGTCACTGCTGGTGGGGTTCCTGGGCGGGATCCTTCTTCCACTGCTGATTACGCTGGTGACCACTCGACCCCTTTTGCCTGAGGTGACCGCGGGTATATGGGGAGCAGTGCAGGAAATCGACTGTCCTCTCACCCCTTGGCCAGAGGTCTTTACTCGGTTAGTCGGCCCCTTTTCCTTCCCATTGGTGGTGGTGGTGGTGGTGGTGGTGACAGCAGTATTCGGCTCTTCAATCTTGAAGCAGAAACCCATCTTGAGTAAACACATGAAGGTTCCCTATTTGAAGCCTACTATAGCCTTAAAGTTGCTGCTCTTCCTTGAAGTCAAACAGACCTGCGTTTCTCACCTCGACTGAGCGAAAAGAAGCCCGCGCTGACCGAGGTCCGCAGAGCTCTCGCGACACTCCGAAGATTCGCCTGTGGCATCGTAGTCTTCTACGTAGTCATTTTCCTCGTGTTCTGGCAAGTCCTCGGTCTCTCATTCAAGGACTATGACTTCAACCAGTTCTACTTTTACGTGAGTTCAGCTTTTTGCTATAAAAGAAACTAACAATTGAAAGGGAACTAAGAAAGTAAGGAGATCAACAGATATCAACAGGTAGATGAAACCAGGCACGCTCTCATCCTACTAATTCATAAAGGCAACTTCGTTTACTTTTAAAATCAACAAAAAGGTTCCAAATACATCAGATATGTAGGATTGAGAATCAAACAAGATCTTTTGATTGTAGTATTTTATTTTGGGCTGTGATTAGCAAGAACTAATTTTCAAATCCTGTCCAGAAGTTGAAGAGAGTCTCTTGTCAAATTTGATAAAAAAAGCTATGAAAGTAATAATGACTCCCCAGATTCTCTTGGAGGCAATTCGACCAGATCGTAGATGACTCCTGTCATTTTTCATCAGTCTGCGAGATTAACGCTCCTCTTTTTCCTCTGTCCTTTTGCAGATCTCATCGGTTGAGCTGTGGACGTATCTATCGACATTGTTCTGTCTAATTTTTCCTCTTGTGGTGCTGATCTCTAGTCAAAAGACCAGTCTAGACAGCCAGTTGCAGGAGGCTCGCATGAAAGTCAGGCAAGTCCTTCATCAAATACATAATCGACTTCTTACAAACGCAAATTGTTGGGTAAATTCAAACTTATAATAGGCGATCTAGCATAAATTTTTTTAAATATTCGTGAATCACTAATTTTCATCTGGATTGTGAAAATATTAAGCTTGTTTATATCTAAAATCAATGTGCATTTTTGCTTATAGACAACTGAAGTCCATGGTCTCCGCCAAACTGTCGTATACTCGGTAGAAATTGATCTCGAATTTGAAACATCAGTCATCAAAATGCATGAAGGAAATTAGTGCATTTGGTCTTAATCTCCGTCCAGATCCATTGTCGTTTCCCACCATTAGAACCACTAAAATTTTCTTTTGCACGTAATATCAATACCAAATTTAATGCTCCTATTAAATTTGCCCTTGAAGCCATTGCGGACTGGAAATTAATAAATCTCTCCATTTTCTTGTCTCCTTTTGGAATTTCGCCATCAGCGTACTTTGACGGGTTTTAGCAATGAATAAATCAATAAGGACGAAATCGCGAAATAATTTCAATTTGTTTATGTATCTGGGGCACAAAAACAAACCTTTCGATTTACATAAAGTTAAATAGAACTTACCAAATAATTATTTTACATTAAAATTCAATATAGTCTTTCGGTTGCATTTTTTCCTTGTGTACATAAGTGTAACTACATTTTCCAACATTATATATATATATATATATATATATATAATTAGCCTTTCGAAAAGGTAAGGAAACGATTGGCTGCTGTAGGGTCGCATCCTAAATGCGAAGTTTTGGGTCTCGAGATTTCTATTTCACCTTGAAACGTTTTGGTTGGCACTAAAAGTAAACATGATAACTTAAATTAGCTGCCTTCTGTATATTTATGCATCCTTGAACAGGGAAATTAGTGTCAGTTAGGTAGGAATTTCATTGATCTTTGTTATGAGGTTAGATAACTCGCAGAAGCCTTCGATTTATTAAATTGCTTCGCGTACCATGATCTCTTTTTGACGACTCTGCAGTTACCTCCTTCAGTACATTTGACATGCCACTTACATAATTTTCCACAGAATGAGGATTCCGATCCATGAAAAAACCATCAATTCCCTTAAGTAGATCGAAAGATAGGTTTGATCGAAAATGAGCTTTATTTTTATGCAAACCACCGGGTCATAAAATAGTTCAGGGACTATTTTTAAATGAATAAAACCAGTGACCTAATGTAACATTTTATTAAAGAGTCAGTCACCAATGTTCTTTCCTTGAATATCTTTCACTCCCATCCACCTATCAACAACATTACTAATACCATTATTGCAAAATCATTTGGGTTTTGATTTGAAGAACTCACATCTTCCTACTGCTGCATTACAAAAGCTGTTTCTTCTAAACGATTTTGTAAGCTCTACGAAACAAGTAATGGTTTAAGGAGCGATGTGGGGAGAATTAATTTTATGAGGAATTTTTCTTCCATTCAAGCTCTTAGAACCTTTGTGACGCTTTCCTTCTGTTTGGGGTCATGCTGCCTTGTCCCGATGAAGTATCGCTTCTTTTGACTTACTATAACAGGTATTTTTCCCTCTTCAAAGCTCGCTTCAGACGCCCTAATTGCAATAAGGCAGTCGATTTGCACTTTAATTGTTGCTCAATTGGGGAAGCGGAAATCCCTTTTCAACATAAAGTTCCCTTCTCGGCGGCTACGACTGTCGTCTTTCCACTCCTCGAAGCAGCCACTGAATACAACGCTTAACATTTTGATAAAAGAACCATTTTTCGCCAGTCACAAATCTATTCACCGAAAAGGTAAAACAGGCTGGCGAGAACAGAGAGAGAAAGACCAGATGTCAATTCGAGATTTCACACTAATTAAGACACCCATTCATGAGGCACCCATTTTCCAAGTTTAGGAACTCTTCCGTGTTTTTAAAGGTCTCTACACAGTTAGATGGTTTAAAATAACCTCAACTGCCATTTCCAACTCAAGTGATAAAGCAAGATACGTTTCTTCAAGAAGCAGCTTATCATCAAACTCAATTGGACGTCTACCGGCTTGGTCGCCATCTACGTAGAGGGTGAAATCTCCACTTCTGAACTTCACAAATACCTTCTGCAAGTTCATTCTTATCTTCAAACACTGTTATCCACAAACTTGGTGAATGTTTTTACCCGCTTTGTCAGCTGCTGTGTTTCCTTCCCTTTTTAAATTCATAAAAAAAAATAAATGCCTGAAATGAATCTTGGGTACTTTTATGTTAACAGGCTTTCAATTAAGCAAATTTTCATTTGATGCTTCATAAAACAATATTTGGTCAGTTTAATTACATAAACATAATATGTAATCCTATTTAAAAAGATGAAATTGGAACAGAATTTATTGGGTGACCTGATAAAACGACGATTCGGCTCAGTTTTTCATTTGTTAAAAATTGTGATTAACTTTGCACGCATGCATAAAACATTGGATATGATTTATCTCTCTACCGTATGTTCCATCAATAGTAACGTTCCTCTGTTTCTTAGAATGTTTCTTTCAAAATTTAGACAATTTCGAATGGACTTTAAATCAGTAGTTAGAATTGTTTAGTTCATTTCGAAACTCGCTAAGATATGTACAGTGAGTGAATACTGATTCACGGAATGAAGGCAGTGAAATATCAATTTATCGCAGGCATTTCGCATAAGCACCGACTAATCAATAAGTCGTGCTCATCGAGAATGGAAAAGGCATGAGAACTTAGCGGATAAAAGCTTTCTTTCTAGAATCATAATTGCCTATCTAGATCCCATGCGTCCCTTGTTAGTTGCAGCTGCGATTTCCAACTTGGAATAGTGTTGTCGCCGCTAGCATCCCTCGGATTGGCTTAGCCACGCGTGTGCTGATTGGCTTGCTTGGAATCTGTGCCAGCCGAATAATCTCCAAGGCCTGGTTGCATGCTGAATAAACTCGTGACTTATTGCTGAAGCGCCGTCTCAGTAACGCTAACTTTCGCTGTGCTTCCTACAGGGTTGAGAAGCAGAGCTCTGAATATTTGTCTCAAGGCGGTCACTGGAGATAAACAGTAGTGCGGCAGTCTTCATTTTATCAATTTGTATTTTAAAAATTTGCTGAGAATTAGTGAGAATTCTCCAAGAGTTGGATGGTGATTTTATGCTCGCACGGGCTGTTAATTTAAATGAGCACGAAACAATGTCTCTATCTTGCACATGAGAGGTTGATAAAGTTTCTGTAAAAGCTAAATTATGCACCATCAGTCAAGCTTATGTTCGAGATTACAAATCTTTCATTGAGCTCTTGAGGTTATGGAAGAAGTTCTTGGAAATTCGATGATTTTATATTTTAGCCGTAGGAATCTCCAGCACCCTGAGTTTGCTAAATTGAACTTAATTTGATCAGCAAAAACCCTAGACAGCAGGACACCTTGTCAATCAACGCATGGTGCCTACCTTTCGGTTAGTGGGTGCAAAAGCAGCTAGTTATTCAACCTGCCTCCCGCGCTGTACTACTGGGTTCTATAGCATTATAAACAGCCCTCTTCACAGTCTTACCTTTAATCACTATATGATTTGTGAAAATGCTAGAATTAACAACCTAAATTCTCAAGAAGTTCATGACTTCTTGATTGAAGTTTGAATTTCCAGTCATTCGACAAAAAATAAAGCATAATGAGTCATTTTAAAGCCACGTAATTTTACTCTAAATTTAATAAATTCCTTTGAAATTTTCCGTCAGCTGCCTGTTTTGGTCCTGCCCATTCATATCGTGATTCGTGGCAAACTGATCAGCGACATCCAGGCTGTTTGAATGCTTCTTTGCGGTACATATTTTATCGATATTCAGTTGGATTATCGCAAGGTTGAATGTGTAAGGAAAAGAAGTCGTTTTCACACGTCTTCACTTTTCTTTAATTTAATCTGGTGTTTTGCTCTAACTGCCACCGCCCGCTTCTTTGTACTGCGGATACTTATGTGCAACATGCACAAATTTGTTTAGTCATTACCGCAGCAAGATTACGATGGTTTGTTTAGGGGCATTGTTTCACTAGTTTATTTAATTAGTTAACAGACCTTAGAGGTAACTGCATTAGCACCTTGAGTTCAAAATTAATATTTTTCAAAGTGACGTTTTTCGCGTGTATCTTCTCAATTGCTTGTACTTCCGCTTCCAACATTTTGATTATTTGCACGTGATTCGGACCAATCACCATTTGGGAGTTTAGATTGCCCTTCTAAGACCCACACGGACAGCATGGTTCCAACGTCGATTTCCCTGTCAAGAACCACACCAGCGTTGTTCCTGCTGACTGATTTAAGCCACAGTGGTTCGGTGCCTCGCTGCACCATAATAATTTACGTTCCAGTTCACATGCATGCCTGCGGAGTCACTCTTAGTCAAACAACTTCCACACCCAAATTTACTGCCTTTTGCGATCGACGTCCAGTTCATTGCTAGATGAAAAGACAGCAGTATCCAAGTTTATATATTTAGTATCCTCAAACGGTCTTCCCTGTTGCTTCTTTCTACTTGTCATTGACCAAACCCCAAGATACACATCAGTGCAGTTTGAATGAACCCCTTGAACAAAGTGTTTTCCCAATACTTAAGATTCTTTCTCGTGTTATATGTGAAGGCAAGCATTTAGCAAACGCATAAGTTGTACTACATTATAAAAACCCTTCCTGGTTAGCAACAACCCTAAGAAAAATTGTTATCTCTTTGTCTGCTTGATTTCTGTGAGTCAAGCACGATCGACTACTATATTTCGATTTTGGAAAAATTATCTACTTTGTGCATATATACAATCCCCATTAACTAGCTTCTCAGGACATATTTCGTTATCTTTCACAGGTTTTTGGATATAATAGGATAAATCCGGTTGGGATTATTGACTAACAATTTTTGCCTAATCGATCGAAGCTGCGAGCGGAATGTTTCAATTTTTAGTAAGTTGCATACTAATGACGGATAGTTACTTTCAATGTATTTATTATGAAATGGTCATCTTGATGGGAATCAAGGCAACTTAAAGTGTTCTTAGATAAATATATTACAGTTATGTAACCGAGGAGCAAAGTTCAATCCGTCGCAGGAAGGTAAAAATGAAAACGAACTAACCAGTGACTGAGAGTTGCTCAGGCGAAAGGTAGCCTGAAATCGATTCACCTTGCTCTTATTTGAGCTTTAGTTTGACGATCTTCGTCTACTAATCGAACTGGTTAAAAGGAAAGCACGTGGCGCTCTAGAAACTGCAAGAACATCAACTCAAATAGCAGCTGACTCATCTACCGATCACAGATAAGCCTCATTCAAGGTCTATTACCAAAACAGCCTAGCAGCACACCTTGTATACACACAACGTAAATAAAACTCATGCCATTCTGCACCTTTTTTGGCCTCCCTCTTTGGATTCCTTCAGTCAAACCTAGGCTCTCTACTTAGAGATCTTGGCAGTTGCTTAATATGTAGAACTAACCGCTAAAATTCGTTCTAAATACGGTATTATTTATCTATTCGTCTAAATTCCACTTAACCAACCTGTGCCGCCATCAAGATTTTGTGTACATGGCTTGGCAGCGCAATAATTCCTTTGGTAATCGATTATATATGCAAATGAGTCTGGCTTTTATGGCTATTAAAAGGCAGCATTAGCCAATTACTTTTGACTTTTCAAAGGAAACAATTATCTTCGTCCTCCGATAGCAAGGCTTTAGAATTTCGATTCTATTATTTAGACTAATGATATTCTGTTTGCAACTAGGCACTTCCGGTCCTCACTGACAAAGAGAGTTCCCACCAGAGTTTCAATTATCCAGTATGTGCTGATTCCTGCTCCTATTCAATGGGACTTTCTAGTACTATTAATTGTACCGAAGACTTAAAGTATGGCATATCCGTTAGAATTACTTCCTGCATGCTAGTTACATTAATGAAATGTTTACGAGAAGGCAGGATTGGAGAAGAGTCCGTAAAGTAGCAGCTGTACACTGCCTCATCCCTCGGCACAAACCACTCCAAGGCTTAACAAATTATCAATAAACCTCAACCCACAGAAATAAAGTGGTTATTTTGCCGTTTAGACTATTAAGGTCGAGTCAATAGGAACTTGGTATTCCAAAAATGTATTAAGATAGCCATAATTATCCCAGATCATTTAATTGTAAAAATGTAGGATTCACTCGATGTAATCTCTAAATATCAGGATGGTTTAAACATTTTGAGCCTCAAACTGACCTCGAATAGCTCATCCAAAAACGCATTCTCAGTGTGTTAAGTTTGTAGCGGAATAGGCTACACTTAAGTTCTCTACAAGATGGATTTACTACCGCCCTTAAGCTCGTAATGTAAAGCACGGAGGCGCTGTGCTACCGAAAGGAGAAAAGGCGAGCGCACCCGGACGTTTATTGGGGAACTGCGTGTGTGTACTTTAGAATGTGGCGTGCGAGTGTTTAAATGGGCTACATCTAATTTCTGTTAAGCAGGAATCGCCCCTTCATTGGTTGATGGAGAGTTGTTCTCGAATGCCATTTGTTGTGCTTGGCGCTTCCTATTGGGTAGCCGTACGCCACAAGTTCACCACCAAATTGACAACATTCCAATTTTCCCAGTAAACTCGGTAAAGGAAAGTGCTGTGTACATTTCACAATAAACATTGATTTTTTCTGAAAACTGCTAGCATGGTCAATTATTTAAACATATCCTGACAATTTGGGGTAGCAAAATCAAACATTTTCAAACGTGCATCATGGGGTACCCTCTTTCTTCGCACATGCAATAATTAACGACTGCGACAGCCTTATAAACCTTTACGAAACGTGAGGGCGAGTCACACCTTACACCACCTTGCAGTAGCCATGGCAACGGTACCGCTATACAAAAAAGTTGCAAACAATTTGGAAACTCTGGATGTTTGGTCCTCTAATGGGCCATCGATCCCATAACACCTGTTGACTTGGGTTCTTTTAACTGGAGTCAATTTTATCCTCAGAGCTTCCGGGTCTTGCGAATGTCTTCACAGCTTGAGCATTCTTTTGCATTGTCTCAATTTAATCATATGATTTTGAAAGGAGTTTAAGGTTCGAATGAGAATTTGAGACCATATGGTTAGTTTGCGTGCACTTTCGAGAAGCTTGAACTAAACAACACATGGGTTTTAGTAGACGAACGTCAGTAGGAGATAATAGAACTTTTAGAGTTAACTGATGCGAAGGAAAAAATAACTTTAACGGCACCCGCGACGGTGAATATCAGCAGACTCGCGGAAATGACAACCAGAAATCCGATGGTACCTTATGGATCCGTAGTGGATTACCTTTTATCCACTGGTTTATACGTAAATAGTTGTGCGTACCTGGCGATGAAGTGGCGGCAAGCGCCGGTCCCGCCTCTGCTACCTGCGTTTGAGGTTATTCCCAAGAATGCCCTTTTAGAGCTAAAGTTTGAATATAGCTCTAACCTACGGCTAAACGGCTCGAAAAGTTACCTATAGAGGCCTCTCCGGATGCACACGAGCTTCTTAATGCCGAGACCACTCCACAACGCATAAAACCAATCACATTGTGGCCGAGCATAGTTCTCGGGCACTGAAACATTATTAAGGTGCAAAGGCAAGCTAAAAAGGGACTTAAAGGTAAAGGCACCACATGATATTCCCCTTCATGAGACGCAGAACAACCGAGCCAGTAATGCCAAAACTTCTAGAAACGTGATTAATTTTATTTTGACTTGACAAAACTTCAGATAACTACAAGACTCTAGAAGGAAAACTTCGCTTAGTTCTTCAACCTAAAGCAGAGAAAAATAGTTAAAAAATAACCACAAAAGGGGACTGCGATTTGCATTAAAACATACTGAAGGCTGTTATATAGCTGAGCGCAGCCGAAAAACGCGTTGCCGACCATCATGAGCATGAGGGCGAAGCAACTAAATCGTCCTTTCCTGCGATCTTCAGGATCTGAAAAGGTGAAATTGTGATTGAAAATCGGTGAGCTGCAATCAAAGACGTTAACTAAGGTAGCAGGGGGCCTAAACTTACTGCCACTTGTATAGCCTTTGTAGTAGCAAAATCGGCCAAGAAGGTAGATGGAACCCAGAACAGTTGCGCCAACCTACCAAGTCACTTGGTAAATCACACTTACAGGACAGTACAGTCCACCAACAAATAAACCCATCAAGAACATAGGCAAAGTCTCCAAGCTGCAGATATAAATTAAAACGAAACCTTACTAGCCCTGGTGCGCTCTTTGTATGCAATTGAACTCCTCACTTGTTGGATGATACATGGTAGGACACTGTGACAAATGATAACCATTTTTAATTTAGAGAATTACCGGTAGGTTGAACTGTCTGCGAGCACTCATTACACGTCTTGCAAGGAAGACGTGCATGCCAAAGCTGCCGACGCCAACCAAAATAACCCCACCATAATAGGGTGGAAGCCTAACAGGAAAGCTACCGACGCCGCCAAGAGGTTTAGACCAGTGACTCATCAGGAGCAGTACCAGCGATGAAAATCAGCCAGGCGCAAACTGAATACATAATTGGTGCGCTTAAACATAAAATTGGCAGTTGAATGTGGGATAGCACATTGTTCCTGGTTTTCTCTAAAAACTATTTTAAAAGAAAAATAGAATTAGGTGATCCTAAATTATGTACAAATAACCAGGAATTATTCTTAACTGAAATCGCAGAATGAATATATTTTAATTCGTAAAACTACAATTTAGTGACTTTCAGATTCCGGAGGATTTAGGGGACTAATAATGACTTTTATGATAATCCTTTGAAATATTTGATTTTGTCAAATCCATAGTCAGGAATCGCAGAAAGATTGAGTATGTTTACGAAGGTTAATTTGAGTTATATAAGCTTCAGTAGAAGGAATCAAAAAATAAATAATTGTTTTAACCCCATTATCAAACTAATTTAGTATATGATTACTTTGGTTGCTACTGACGAGGACATTTGCGAGAAAGTCTCGAGTCTACGTGCTATTTCGGTAAAATGATTCATTTGAGTTACCTACTGGGTGAAAGTTAGAAAATAAATTCAAATATAAGATACCAATAAGCTGAAATTGAAAGCAGTTAGAAATCTAAAATGTCTTGTTTCGATTAAATTTCAATTCGATTAACAACAAATTAGTATTGAAATCTCGTCATATGCTTGGTTTCAAAAAATTGCTTTAAAATGCATTTTGCGATTTATATCGATTTGGGCTTTTTAGCAAAGGATGTAGTTAGTGTTTTATCTAATAAATGTCATGAGTTCAGCTTTGAATTTTCGTCCAGGATGACTTCGACCGTTGGTGTGCCTATTAAGGTTTTACATGATGCGGAGGGCCATATTGTGACACTGGAAACAATTAATGGGGAAGTCTTTCGGGGAAAACTCGTCGAAGCTGAGGACAATATGAATGTTCACATGCAAGATATCCTAATGACTACCAGGGATGGCAAAACGATCAGCCTTCAGCATGTGTACATCAGAGGCAGCAAGATAAGGTAATGAACCTAAATTCCAGTTATTTCTAGATTTCTCATTCTTCCTGATATGTTGAAAAACTCGCCGATGTTGAAACGCCCCATGGGTGCTCGTGGTTTGGGTACTGGACGAGGGAAAAACGTCATTGTTCGTGCTGGAGGTATGTTTATGTTCCACTTATCCAACGTGCTCTTTAGCTCGTGGCAGAGCTCGTCCTATTCGAGGAGCTCCACCAATTCGTCGTTAATTTTTATGCTGCTGTACAAAAGTGCATTTTCTATAAAGCTGGCTATTCGCCTGATACGTTGGCTTCTTATTAACTTGGGAGTTTGTGGCATGTGTGGTTGAAAACATCTTTTGGACTTAACACTTGGATGCGTCTTGTTAATGAGTGTAATTGTATTGTTGGCGGTTATAATTTTTGGGGTCACCTTATTGTTTCGAGATTTCTTGAAAAGAGTTACTCTTGCTATTGGTTGTCGTTAGGGTCTTCCGCCGTTCTAGTGTTTGCCGTTTTTTGTGCTTCTTTCCAACTTTGTGTATCAGTGCTTCTTTGGACTTGGTACCGGACTTCTGATTATAGCCAAACACTGGTATTCAGTCCTCTATGAGGTTGGAACTTGTCACAAAAAGGGCGTATTTGAAGTGTCAGCTTTTAAATGTCATCTGGAGTTCTCCATTTATCGGCGCTTGTAGGAGGCTGTATAAGCTTTCCTTGTCTCATCAGCTGCTACAAGCCATTGGCTTTTTTACTGGACTTATTGGTTTCTTGTTCTGACAGTTTATCTTGTATACCGTTTGGCGTGTGATTTTGTAGAGGTCGCCGTCTGATAGAAGCCGGGTTACTCATAGTTGATGGCTTCATTTTCTTAACGCATTAATAGTGGGGGGTCACAAGACGTTGATCTCAGAATACCTCCAACACTGAGGTGGTTAGAAATTCTCGAATTTACTGTCGCATAGAATGTACTACTGATGCATGAGAGTATGATGGAACAAATAGGCTGTCAGCGGTGGGGTCTGCTTTATTCTCACTAAAAGACGACAGAAGCAGCATGGTACTATTAGTCGGGAAAAAGGGAAATGCATAGATCTGGTGGTGGGTTAAAACAATTGACTTATTAGTTCTACTTCAGAGAAAGCATTTTCTCACACGAGAGAAAATCAACTTTGAATCACCCCCAAATTTGATTTGTCACGTGGTAGTTTGAAACCCTTAATTATGCCATTCTCGTTCAATAAGTGTATTCCCGTGATCGTTGCCAGTCACGCTGCATTAACAAAATGTCCGACGATCTCGACTTCGGCACCAACGCCGTCTCGCGCAAAGAGATGATCAAGAAGGCCGAGCTGCTCACCAAACGCCTCGTTGACTACCAGGTGCTCAAGGGCAAGTTCGCCCAAATGTCAGAGACCGAGTTGACCCAGCTTTGCAGTGTCATGCCCGATGTGCTCATGGAAGACCCGATTGTGACCGACCTCTCCCTCCCAACACCCCTCTACATCCTCGGCGACATCTACGGGCAGTTTGGGGACCTCCTGCGCATCTTTATGCTCCTTGGCTACCCCCCAGAGAGGCGCTATCTCTTCCTCGGAAACTATATCAACAGAGGCACACGCTCTATTGAGACTCTAGCCCTGCTCTACGCACTCAAACTCCGCTTTCCCAAACACATTTATCTGCTGCGGGGTAACCATGAGTGTCAACACATCTCGCGGCATTACGGGTTCTTCGATGAGTGCGTGAAGAGGTTTAATCGGCGACTGTGGAGAGCTTTCGTGAGCACATTTGACTACCTCCCGCTAATCGCCATTATAGAGGGAAAGATCTTCTGTTGCCATAGTGGTATGTCGCCGAGTGTCCAGTTTTCAGGCGTCTCAAACCTCCAGGAATTCAAGGACTATGTGGTTAAGCTGACACCAAGACCGACAGAGATCAACACGAGTATACTGATGACTCACTACACGTGGTCGGAGCCGGATCCCGAGATCAAGAGCTGGGAGCAGAACCCAGCCGGCCTTGCTTACCTTTACGGACCGTCGGTGGTCAAGGAATTTTGTGAACGCCTAGGCATCCAGCAGATAATTCGGTCCAATGAGCTCCTAGAGAAGGGTTATGAGTTCTTCTGTGATTCCAGGCTGCTCACCATATTTTCAGTGCCGAATTTCCTTGGCACTTTCACTAACGATGGAGCTATAGCGGAGGTGAGTAAGAACTTGGAGGATATGGAGATAACGTGTCGCATTAAAGTGGTCAAGCCCATTATGTCGATGCGGACTAAGATGACGGGACGGATGAACATCACCATTCAGGACTCGCTGGAGAACCAAGAGGAGATCGAGAACGAGGGACTCGGGGACCTGTGACGTGGTTTTTCCTACTCTAGGTCCTTTTCTGCAGTAAAGTGTTCGCACAAGTTTCTAATGCCGTGACATCTTGATCATGCTTGAAAAGGTCACTTGAACGTTGGTAAATCTGAATGCTGCAGTCGCATTCAGCTAGAAAGGTATTCGCACCAACGATGTAGTCTCATGGGGTCATGAGTGGCACTGAAGTACTGGTTGAAACCCTCTGGATGAAGAGTTTACCCTAATCGAAGCGCAAAATCTTGTGATCACCTGACAGTGCTTTCCCAGAGAATGCCACTTTGAGTTTTGTGGTACTCGAAGTATCAAAGATTTTAAAAACACATGAGAATTGAGAGACCACTATATATCTGCAATTTCATTTAGTCTAGTAGTTGCGACTAGGTGGCAATTTGGGAGACTGAATTGCATCAGCTGTGAAGTCGGATCATAGCACAGAATCTAGGCAATTTCGTCACGTGCGATTTAGACCATTTATATTGTCAACTGTCAGTAGGGCGGATTGTATTACATGGACTCAACGGCGCCTAGTGTAAGCAAAGGTCAAACCGTGAAGAAAGTAGAAATCGGAACGACTATTGGTCCATTTCATGCCCCAGTTTGTGGAGAGAACTCCTTAGTTCTCCTGGATATCAGTTGGGCTTTATTTCACAGGAAAATCCGTGAGTACATTTAATCACATTTTTAACTACCCAATGAGATACTTCTTTTTAGGAATATCTTAGGTACAACTCAACTGTCATTGGTTCCACTGCTAAAATGCAGCATACAGAATTAAGAAAGGAGTGTTTTTCGGAAGCAGTGATCACCGATCGCGAGTGCCGCACTTGACATCACAATCGATTTAGGTTTGAGCATTATCAACTGCGACATATCGACTCAGCTGATTTTTTTCATTCTCCATCTAAGCAAAATAGCCTACAACTCTCTTGCATTCAGACAGTTGAGAAAGAAGTAGCTTCAGGTAATATAATAAGAATTTCCCATTTCTGAGCTTAATTAATACCTATTAATAGTGTAGCCATAACAAGACTCTGTAGGGTTGCTTAGTGCTCTCCGTCACTCATCACGCAAATAGGAGCTCAGAAAAGGCTTCATTCAAATAACCAAGCCCTGGTCTGCTGGACACGGAGATGTGATAGGGAACTGACTAAAATTTGTGGGGACAAAGCGCCCAGTTATTTTTTGGCCTAAATAAACAATGATTTGAATATATGTTGTATAATTGTATTTAGCTGTTGCTTTTTTCGAGTTGTGTCAAAGATATTCACACACACTTGCTTCCTATAAAAGTTTACAACATACTTTTTTCTAATTGGATGGCTGGAACCCACCCGATTCCTCATGGAATAAAATAATTAGTACCACGATAATTTGTCGATCAAACTACTAAAATGAGGACAGCGTGATCATCGCTCAATGCTATACCATGGATTTTGAGCAAACAATCTGTCGTACTGGAGACTACGAGGTTGTGCCAAGAATAAAGCAACACATCACCAGTTGACCTACTTGCGCTGGCATTGTTGATCTGCAAAAAGTTGTTGGGTTGGGCTTGGTTGAAAGTCAGTAGACCACCAATCGGCTAGAAACACTCACCCAGTTTACGTAGGAGAATGTGTGAATGAGGAAAGAACTTGCAGAAGATGGCTTGCGAAACTCAGTGGGAGTGGAGATTTCACCTTCCACGAAGATGAAAATTGAACCCGACGACGTCTAGTTGAGTTTGATGATAAGCTGCTTCTTGAAGCAGCTGTTGAAAGAAGCTTATACTGTTTTATCAGTTGAGTTGGAATGGGTGGTAATTAAGCATAGTTCAAACAATGTAATTGTACATCGTCTTCACCTTCAAAACTTGGAAAAGTTCCACAACTTGGAAAATTGGTGCCTACCCATAAATTGTCTTCTCTCCATTTCCCCATATTTTAGGTGGATAGACTTGCGTCATACACAGTCGCTTCGTAAAGGGGAAAGATCCCAACCACAGCCGAGATTGGAAATTCATTGGAAAAATGCTCTTCCCTCAATCTGGTGGGATCGCCAAGGAATAATCCATTTTGAATTGTTAACATCTAATTAAGCAACGATTTATGCTATAATATACCGTTAGCAATGAGGGAGTTTGAACCAAGCTTTGAGAAAAAAGGCTTGCTCTAGGAATTGAGAAGGGGTGATGTTTAACCAGGACCATGCAGCACGACCCTACACGGAGCAAGAATCATGTCACAAGAGATCGAAGAACTTGGGCGGGGAAAAACTCTACCCACCTTATCATTCTTCCGACTATCTTACTCCTCTATTTGTTTCGTAGCTTACAGAATATTTTGGAAAAAACCAGGGAAGAGGTTGAAGCTGACGACATTTTGAGTTCGTTAAACCATAACCAAAAGAAATAAACAACGATTGTATTAATAAGCTTGTTAATGGATAGAAGGAAGCTCCAGGTAGTCGGGAAGTGAATTGACGATTGATTCTTCAATTACATGTATCACTTGCTTGTTTTGTTTATTCAAAATCTGGACACAATTCAAGGGATGACCGGATACTAAAGGAGTTCGTGAAACGACCCCTTCTAGAGGAAAGTGTAAAATCAGATTTCCCGTAATTCCAGAGGGCCCGGATTAAGGTTTCAACAGATGCCCTAACAGCAGTTATCGTGAGTAGAACCCATTTGTAACAGCACAGCGTTCTTTACCATTGAATCCGATTTTTGCGATTTCTTAATACTCACAAACCTTTTTTCTTCTCCCTTATCCCAACTCCCAATACATTGTGAGTGAATAAGTATAAAGGCGAACTAGGGATTTGAGTTCCAAGGTCGCTACACTCCATTGGCATCGAGTCACGCAAACCCTCAAGAGGAAAATATACCGTGGAATTCCGGTACCATATGACATTTCTTACCCTTGGTTGAGGGTAAAATCAGTTGCACAACAGGATGCCATTTTAATCAAACACTATAGCTCAAATCACACACAGATGCAAAGGGAAGAGCTGGAATCTCTTCACAGTAAAACTAAGAGCTCAAATCCCCAGTTAACAAAGCCCTCCTCTTGCTGGTCAGCGTTTACGATACTTAAGAGAGAGGAGGAGGGGAGGAGATGGCGGCGAATCCGAAAGCTCACACAGACAAACTCAGGAGTTGAGTCTAATCACGTTTAGCGGGGGTGGGGGGGGGGCGATGATCGGAGTGGATGGTTAATGACTGTATGGTTCAGGATTGGAGGAGGGGGACTACATGAGACGGTGATAGAGGCGGCAAATCGATAGATTATCGATCCACTTATGTCTAAACAATCCTGGGACCAGCTGAAGGGTCCTTTTTTCCACCTTCTGACGACGTAGTTGTGGTCACAACTGTGACATCGGCATCGCTGCTATTGGTTGAACTAGAAGCGGCGTCCTCAGTGGCAGATGTGGTACTCTGCTCTGCTGCGGTGGTGCTCGGTATCGTGACGTTGGTTTCGGCATTCGATGATTTCGACGCAAAGTACGGAGGAGGTGCAAAAGCGTTTGCCGGAATGCTTAGAGCTTCCTAGGAAAAACACCGAAGAGGACCACATTGACACTTGACAAATAGTAAATGAGAAACACTAATTAAATTAAGTTCACTAGCCCTTCACTATTGAAGGCCAGGATTAGAACTTTAAATACAATTACATCAGCACTTATTTTTCGTTTTCCCATCGATCCTACTTTCAATCACTACAATTTAGGTAACTCAAGAGTAGGATACCATGAACTCGATGAGCACCTTCCGATTGCGATTTGTTATTATTATTGTCCGCGTTGTTACTATCGGAGCAGCCTCACTTGCATGCCCATGCCCCTTCACCCATGGATTTCGCTAGGTGAGAGATGCACTTTACAAGGTCAAAACAACGTGTCCCCACCAGCCCCCTTCAGACACGTGACGGCTAGGATGTGTATCAGGTCTCCAAGTCGATTTTCCAGTTCAGATAAGCACCTGGTGAAGAGGCAAAAAAGGAGATCACCTGAGTCACGCACGTACAGCATCCGGTAGGAGGTTTCTTCCTGATGAAAATTGACCTTGGGTTGTACCCAAATCCCGCTCCTGCCGATTCGATGGAAAGAATCCCCAAGTGCGTTTTGGGAGTTCCAGTTGATGATGAGGAATCGGAGGGGGTACTTATTTCGAGGCTAACGGTCCGGTGACCCGAATTAAAAACGCTAAAAAGTCCACATCCGCCTCAGATACAACCCATAAAGCGCGTATTTGATATTTTCCACTCTTAAACATCGAAGCAAAACAACGGTCCACCCCTCTAGAAGGAAATCGAGAACGGTACTAAAAACAACTCTTTTTAAAACAAACGTGGAAGGGTGTAGGGTGATGGTGCAAGTTTTGAAATGCAAGTAGAGCATAAAGGGGGCTTTGGGACCACGCCTTAAAAAGCTACCAATTCGCAATCAAGCTCGTTAATACAAATAAGGCTTGTGTATTGATGTTTAACCTATAGCTACAAAAGACGCGTCTCATAAACTTGCAAAAAGAAATACCAAGACTTAAGTATAACGGGTAGTTAATCTCAAACTACGCATTTTAGTGGTGACAAGCTTCTTAATTAAGCAATCGTACCAACGCATAAAAAACGGACGTACTTGCTCTAATACCTCTACCACATGCTTGGGAAAAGTATTATTTTACCACAAATGGGTGGATCCTTTCTGCGCCTAACGACCACAAACACCCAACACTCAGTTAGGATCTCTGTAATCGTACCGATTCCCAGAGGCGAACTCATTGAATATTCAAGTACTCACGTGACTGACAGTTTTAAGCCTTTCCTCAGTAATGTGCAATCTACGTTTTTAAACTCAATGAAAATTTCCAGAAACTGCTCGTGCAATCACAGCACAGGGTTAGTATGGGTAGGAGAAAAACCGCCTCAATTCTCTAATACATTGGGAGTAAAATAATCTCTTGGCTCAAGTCACATGCAAGGAACCACTAACCCCCAAGTGACAGTCTTAATCTTGAGAGCGAAATCGCATTAGCGTTACAGGGGACAACAACCAGATCAAAAAATAGAGTGACGCTTACGCGTAGGCTAGGATCAACTCCCACGCAAGAGATTTTGGCTTTGCTCTAAAGTCCTCAAGCCGTTAACGTAATTGTAGGAAAGAAGGACCGGACCTCACAAATCAGACGCTCCACCGCCTCAAATTGGGTAAATTTGGTCGTGATAGTGGAATTAGACAGTTGGTTGCGACCATAGCGAAATCGACTTATGAAGCCATAAAAACGATCCCCTACCGATTTGATTTAGTCTAATACTGGCTCACAAACTCGATCTCACAATTTATTAGAAACACACGTTTCAGTAGCAGTCGAGGAGCCCAATTCTAAGATCCCCAACCCCAACTGTCGCTTCCTTCGACCAAAGATAAGTGATAATACCTCCCAAAAATATTTTACTCCACCTACAACCCCGAATAGAGATCGAAAGCGAACAAATAAGACACTCAACCTGTCTGTGCTCAAGGGAAAACGCAAATTCGACGACAACAAACACTGCAAAACCACAATTAAGATCACCAATAACTAGCCAACTGCAACTCGAGGTCAACGCTGTGACTTGGGACCCCAAACCCACCTCATATTTTGGCAGAGCAGACTCCTTGGGTGGTTCGGCGGGAACCATGTCGGAAAAGACGCCGGCGCCGCTGGTATCAACCGCGGTGATGTCAGGCAGTCCGCCGTCACCGCCGCTGCCACCGCCGGCGCGACGCGCCATGAAGGGCGGGGGCGCGAGGCGGCCGAAGAGCGGGCCGAGGAAGGCGAAGCGCGGCGCTGCTCCCGAGGCGTCGGGGAAGAGGAGGCCGCCGTGGCGGTTGGTGAGAAGGATGAAGCGGTGGCAGTCCCACACGATGCCGATGCAGTACGCCTTGAAGGCGAGGATGAGACACGACGTGGAGATGAGGATAAGCGAGACCGAGCGCGAGTTCAGATGCACTGCCGAGGCTGACATGCCCTCCTGCAGGGAGAAGTGAGGAGTTGTAAAAAAAGGAGAGATGGCTACGCAACATCCCGAGATTTGCCACCCCACGCCACTACAGTGGGCTGAAAATTCGACGGGCGTAATCGGGTTTGGTCACCACATCCTCAATGGGTATTGTTATATCTCCAGAAAATTGAATTAATTTTCTGGTCATCTTTATAATTTATTTATCTTTCGTTAGTATTTGTATAATATGTGCAGCTGTTTAAGTAGCTACTATGACGCTTTGCACTTTGTTGAATAAACTTGGAGTTACGACGCGTCCCGTCTCTTGTGGCTGTTATCGAACGTGACGTATACTAATCGAACTATTTTAGGCAGCATAGCACCTCCGTACATTAGGTATATTTCAGACCTGCTCATTAAATTCGACGCAATTTTTAGAAAATTACATCACGGAGCATTGCACGTAGAAAGAGTAGACGTCGCAGTTAAAGACGCCGTGTAACCACAGAAATTTAGGCCCACGCTTAGCCGAACAGTGGGAGCACATAAATGTTGACTCAAAACACCTATTGCATGGATACTGTGATTTTTGCGCAAAAAAATATGATTTAAAACCTAGAGATATGAGAGTTTATGCTGAGCCTAGGGACCATTCTCGATCAATCAGGGATCTTTTACGGATGAGAAAGATAAGTATTAAACTGCAGATCCATTTAGTGCATACAGGAAGCCTTAGAAAACGATACACATACCAATTTAAGGGGAGGAGACTGGTAAGTCTTCAAAAACCATCGTTGTTTAAAAAAGTTACGGCATGACTTGAGATATCTCTGGAGGCATATTTCTTTACCAATTGGTTTTACAAACGCCTGAATATAAATATCGATTATTATCAAAATGCGAGCTATGTGGCTATTGGCACCCTTGAACATATGACCAGAGTATAAAAGTCAATACCCTTTTAATGGTCTAAGACTAATTCACATAAGGATTGGCACATTAATAAATTCGAGGTTACTGCTACCAAGAGTTAGCAAAATGTGATGCTAATACATTTTACGATCAAACACGACTTCACCCAAACCCATGTTCAAAATACGCAACGACACGCTGTGCTTGTGAAGCACTACGAATGACCACATCCATGGATCGGAAATTTAAGAGCTTGAAAGAGTAAATTCACGACTTCACTACCAGGGCGTAAGACACCCAAAAACAGAGTACAATATTACAAGAAATGGAAATGTTCGCCATTTAACAGCAGCAGGGGAACTAACCTGATTGGCGATTTTGAATCGGAGCCAGTGGCTGATATCTGAGGCCGATGACATATAACCAAGCATGCAGATGAGAGCTACGACAAAATCGAAGACTTGGAGACACAAGAAAGGTAGGAGATGAGCAGGTTGCCTCGAAATGGCGCCATGGACGAGAAGATAGCCGAAGCCAAGTGAGATCAAGGCGAGGCATAGTGAAAAGTACGTGTTAGTGCGGCGATCATAACACATTGACTTCTTAATATTAACGGGTGGACGAGTTCGAGGCGATTCACCCTGGTTGGCAATGGAATCCTCCACTTTGGATGAATCGCTAAGTTCAGGATTTTCGGCGCCCTTACCACTCACGCCCGAACCCACGGTATCATCCACCAAGATACTAAAGAGACTGTGGTCTTTTAGAGGATCCGGAGAGTCAGGCAATGCATTTTGTGACAAGTTTTCGCTACGAAAACGCCATGTAAAGTCGGCATGAGACTGATGGAATATGGTGAACCCCGGAACTACATGCATTAGCATGTAAAAGATATCCGGAGCTACAATTAAAGAAGAAACGCATTAAAAATAATCTAAGGTAACTACATACTGAACATGGCAGTTGTTTGTCAACTTACAATGGCTTCGTACTTCACAGTCAGCATTTGTCTCAGGAGAGAAAGGAGACTTAAGTGCTACATCGTGTTTCAATGCACTAATGAGAAGGGTAGAAACGACCACTAGTTGTAAAACAATATGAAGAACCCCCAAAATTATTGTTCCCGTATGTACATGAAGGTACATGCAACACCTAAATTGATCATCCTGCCTTAGAACCGTACGCATGGTCAAATATGCCGCTTCTATGGCGAAAAAATACAAAGAATAACCGGAATAATTACACTATAAAGATTTATTTGTTTAGTCAATTTTAATTGCGCTGTATCGTAGGTTTTTCGTAGATGATTGTGCTTTAATTATTGTTTAATTATAATACAAATATGGCCTTTAATTATAAACATAAATGCAAACTAAAACACAACTCTGTAATGTTTCGTTTAACAATACATTTTGCAAAGAATTGCGCATTGGGAAACCCCGTTTTTCTACAATGGTCATATATATTTAGTGCTGGTTGGATTTTTAATGCCTTTTAATATAGATTATGTATAACATGAACTATATAATCTTAACTAAAAAAAATACTTTCCTGCTAGTAATACTAATGAGTTTGGTTACATTTTAAACGTGTTTGTTGCTAGTTTAATGGTTATTCGAATCCTACGGCGCAAACACTATTTTCTGTCTGCTTAAGCACTCGTTGCAATATTGAAACCCATTTTAGCGATTGTATTGATATTACGATTAAACAGTTTTAAAGTATTGTGCTAAAAATATTATGATTGCTTTTACTGCTTTGACTTAGTGCCACAGCTAAAAGTAATTTGGTGTCTTTGCATGAACCTATTAGATTAAGTTAGCTCATTATTGTGTATATTTCAAATAAGAAATAGCAATGGAAATCCACCGCAGATTAAATTATAGCGTTCGGCTGACTCAGTCTAGCAGCTAGTGTTCCGCTACCGAATTTTGAACACCCCTTACATTGGCGTGCGTCAGTTTGAAGGTGCAGTAGTGAGCAAGCACTATTGCTTCATGTGGTAGCTCAAGTAAATTTATCTTTAGGGAATTAGATCGTTGAGAGAGTTATGAAATATACCAGGTATTCTGTCGCACCATAAGTTCACACTTATTCCTTTAGGACTTCATGAACTCATTAGTAACAGTAAAATTATTACATAGATAAAGTAATTGTAAGGTTTTATATCTAGTTAATTACTCCCTGTACATTTGTTATTCTTTTTTAAAGCCCAGAACTTTGCATATGAGAATTTTCTACCGGTGATTTTATATAGATTTACCGCGAATTCGGAGAAATTACTAACAACTCTGATATCAGCCTCCCTTAAGCGTTTGTTTTTCGAAGACATGGTACACGTAATTGATTAATTCATTGTTCCTTTCATGAAGAGCTTAAACAGATTGACAAAATAAGTCTCGACTTAACACTTTGCAGTTTCTGGAGAAATTCCAATTCTTCTTGCATTAACCATATTTTGCTACACTTCGGAGTCAGTTTTCATGTGATGCGCAAGTGCACCTCAGGAACACAAAATACAGTTGATGCTGTCTTGGTGTGCATTTTGGGGCGCAAGTGGGCCGGCAGATGTACTAGATGAGTAATCCTTGTGGGAACATATGGGCTTGGAGTGATTCAGCATACCTTCCCGCGAGAAATCGCTTCGCAGCTTCAATAGAGCTGCTTTTTAGCTATGCTAACGGTTAATGAGAATAGTAAACAACGCATTCTAAGTATTGGTGCAATTGAAAAATCAGCAGGGATTTTCTCGTAGTGCAAATTTGAAAATGCTATTTTATTAATCTGTTTAACCCTAGGAACCGATAATGCAAATACACCAAAGGAATAAATACTAACAAACTCAGAAAACATATTTAATTCTTCCGCAACGACTAAATGAATATACAAAGCTTGGAGCTATCTTTTTCAATAAAAAGTTTTCATGAAATGAAATACTCGGATCAAATGGAAATCACCGTCTTTTAACAGGCCTAGAATTAGTCGCTTTATTCACGGAAATGTAATGCACCTTGTTTTCGTAGAACCGTGTGCTTCTTGGCGTGGTGTATTTAATTACTTAAGAAGAAATGTTTTTAACAACTTGATCAACTGCGCAATGCCAAGAGTTACGCGCTTTCTCCATGTTAGTCACCATGGCACTGGCCTAAGGCCAAGCCACACACAAAGCACGCCACAGGAAGGGAGAATCTGATTGGCTAGTGTCTTATCGATTACCCCTTAGCCTTAGGTGCACGTACGCACTTACTATGCTGAATCAGTGCGCATTCCCTCTGCATACGCCCGCGCATGGCGTTACTATGGCAAGACGACACACGACTATGGGTTTATTGCAGGCGCAAGCTAGTTAGCTTAGCAACACAGCCGTAGCTCTGGCAACTTATTGTGTGGGACGCCATCGGCCTTTGTCCTCTATGTCATTAATATCACAAAGGGCATGGCTTTGCAGATTTTCGAGAGCAAGCATAACTCGAACAAAAAATATGGCTGGTCCTACAAGGAAAGATGGTCGAACTCTCGTTTCCTAGATGAAAGCCTAAGACATTTACACATTTTTCTTAAATATTTGTGAGGTATTTTGTGAAGCGGTGGTAAACGTACGAAAGCAGAGTTTGGAGTCCAGGTGTCTTTTGATCAAGAAGTAAACTTATGATTGTGTATCGTGTTCAAACGCGCCCATGGCTGTGTAAATGAGGTTTGAATCAGCGGAAAAGCACATCGCGTAAATTACTGTGAAATTAAGCAGGTTTACCTACCTCCAGTTATTGCAGAGGCTTTTTTGCGACAAGCTTGGCTCAAAATTCCAAGCTCCGATAAGAGAAATCACTAGGCATCTGTTTGACCTACACTGTACAAATCTGTAAGAACGAAGATTGAAACCGGATGAATATTCACTCGATAGCTTGTTATTTTAGGTATAGAAGGAAGTTTTAAGGCAATTAAATAAATTTGAAATTGGATAAATCGCTCTTTCTGTAACTCTTTTCTCAATTAAACCGTGAAACTTTGATACCATAAATACCTAGAACTATATCGCTTGTTATGGCTGAATTCTAGAAGACAAATGAATTCTTTTTTAGTATCACAAAGTATACAGAGAGGACTCTAACCTATAATTAGATCAATATCTTCTTACTTCTTCTGGTAGTTTTGTGCGAGTGGCTTCTAGTAACTCATATCAAGATGCCTACCAGAGGTCAATTATACAACTAAAACCAAGAAACCAAATCAATTAGAGGCAATTTTCTAACCACTTAAGACAAATTTGACTAAGGACAACCGGCAAGTTGGCGAGGACATAATTCCGACTGTGGCTGGATTTGGTGACAAACACCTACCCCCATTTTTAATGATAAATCGAACTCAAGTCCCTTATTGAAACACCCTTTCCCACATCAGTAGTGCAAAGGACGAGACGTATGTACTCAGAGGCTGGAATTTTATTTATGATTGAAACTAAAATTATTATTGCGTTGACACCGAATAGATGGAGATCGAGGGGTTAACTAGCAAGCGACATGGAAAACACAAAGGCCATCACAAACACAAACAAACGCAGACGGATGTCTAGTACTCCTCGCCTTCCTCTTCACCCTCGGCCTCAACCGAGTCGATTCCAACCTCCTCGTAGTCCTTCTCAAGGGCAGCCAGATCCTCACGGGCCTCGGAGAATTCGCCCTCCTCCATGCCCTCACCGACGTACCAGTGCACGAATGCTCTCTTGCCGTACATCAGGTCGAACTTGTGGTCAAGGCGAGCCCAGGCCTCGGCAATGGCCGTGGTGTTACTCAGCATGCAGACGGCGCGCTGGACCTTGGCCAAGTCGCCACCAGGAACCACGGTGGGTGGCTGGTAGTTGATGCCTACCTTGAAGCCAGTGGGGCACCAATCGACGAACTGGATGGTGCGCTTGGTCTTGATGGTGGCGATGGCGGCATTGACGTCCTTGGGCACCACATCACCGCGGTAGAGCATGCAGCAGGCCATGTACTTGCCGTGACGGGGGTCACACTTCACCATCTGATTGGCAGGCTCGAAGCAGGAGTTGGTGATCTCGGCAACGCTGAGCTGCTCGTGGTAGGCCTTCTCGGCAGAGATGACCGGGGCGTAGGTGGCCAGTGGGAAATGGATGCGCGGGTAGGGCACCAGGTTGGTCTGGAATTCGGTCAGATCGACATTGAGAGCACCGTCGAAACGCAACGAGGCGGTGATGGATGAGACAATTTGACCAATCAGACGGTTTAGGTTGGTGTAGGTCGGGCGCTCAATGTCGAGATTGCGACTAAAATAGAGGGGTTAGAGGTGAGGAATGGGATAACCTACCGGCAGATGTCGTAGATGGCTTCGTTGTCGACCATGAACGCGCAGTCAGAGTGCTCCAGAGTGGTGTGGGTGGTCAAGATTGAGTTGTAGGGCTCGACAACGGCAGTGGAGATTTGAGGAGCTGGGTAGACAGAGAACTCCAGCTTCGACTTCTTGCCGTAGTCAACACTGAGGCGCTCCATAAGAAGGGAGGTGAAACCTGAGCCAGTACCACCACCGAAGGAGTGGAAAATCAAAAAGCCCTGGAGACCAGTGCACTGGTCGGCAAGCTTGCGGATTCTGTCGAGAACCAAGTCGACGATTTCCTTGCCGATGGTGTAGTGACCACGAGCGTAGTTGTTGGCGGCATCCTCCTTCCCCGTGATGAGTTGTTCAGGGTGGAAGAGCTGGCGGTAAGTGCCACAGCGGACTTCATCGACGACAGTGGGTTCGAGATCGACAAAGACGGCACGAGGCACATGCTTACCAGACCCGGTCTCGCTAAAGAAGGTGTTGAATGAATCATCACCACCTCCGATGGTCTTGTCACTGGGCATTTGACCGTCAGGCTGGATGCCGTGCTCCAAGCAGTAGAGCTCCCAGCAGGCATTACCCATCTGGACGCCGGCTTGACCAACATGGATGCTAATACATTCACGCTAAAGAGGAGAGTCGAGAAGAGAAATAGCACTGCATACCATTTCGTTCGAAAAGGGCAGAGAACAGCTAGGAGACCTCAGAGAGCAAACGACGCACGAGGACGCGGGCTGGTGCAAAACCACCACACACCCCATTTTATAGCCCCGTTTGGCATTCGTTGTTGATTGGTGAGCGTTAGCCAATGAAAGAAAGCTGGCGAATCCTATTGGTTGGCTAGTGTAGTGACATTCCCAAGTGCGCATTTTCCCCACTTTGCCAGCTCGTGGGGTTTAGCGCTAACTCCCATCGATTTCTTCTAGGAGATGGCATGCTAAGCTGGTTAATCAGCTCCAGTGGAGGGAAAATAGCTCTATTTTCATTGGTTGGAATCTGGTTTCTGTCAGTATGGAGGCAGATGTAATCCTGGAAATGCAATCAGATTCAATGCAGAACAATTCAAAAAATCCTAAAATTGAGCTTTGGATGGTATACTTAGTTTTTTATCAGTACCTCTAAGTGAATAAAATGAAAAGGGGGTGTCGTATAAGAGGACCCGATTTCACAGCTTTTTCTGAAGTAGAAACCACGCAAATTCAGAAATCACTTTTTGCTAGTCTCATGTCTCGCGTTTTCGTGTGCATAGCTAAACAGAACTGAGTCAGCAATCGCGCGATGTGACCTTAATTCCAAGCGCAAAGCTTACGTATCGAGGGTGTAAGAAGAAAGCTATTTATTTTCAGTCTTGCTAGCGGTTTTTTAAGACTACCGAAATCCCCTAGAATATCGATTTAGATACAGATTCTCGCTTATACAAAATGGAACTATCTGCTGCTACGAGGCAAATGACGGTATTAAATAGCCCCAATAACAATGCAAAATGAATGGTCTTTGTATTCAGTGCATAGCAGGTAACGCAACTATTGAGGAAGAATGTTTATTTACGCTTTGTTAATAATTGATAACCGGCGTAACCATTGATTATCTTGATGAGAATAAGACAATAAAACAGGGCTCGATGTTTGTAATATAACGTAACATCATTACTTCTAGTGTATTTTTAACGGGAAATCTTCTAATCTGCTAATTCATTCAAAAGTTGGGAGTTTTACGTGTTGCTGTTGCTATAAAAAGCTCCCTGAGGCAATAGAATTTGTGGGACACCGAGGTGAGGGGCTAAGCCTAATGCCATCTATTTTTAACTGAAATGTGGCTCCTAACCATTAAATCAGAAAGCGAGTTTTCCCACAACCTTATTAACAAAAGTAAAGATAGAAGCTTTTAAAACAATAGGGTAGGCGTGATCGTCACAATTGTCTAATAATGTGATTATAAAATTTTCAGCCGACAACCTTCTCATCAAATCTATATACGGCATTGAAGAAGCTTAGTTTGCACTATTAGCATTGGCAACAACACCCTAACAATTAGCCATCTCACAAACCCCGAAGAACTGCAACAAATACGTACTTAAAATACCGTATTTTCTAAAAGAGTGACTCAAGATTAAGCGCTTCTAAGATGACCCATTTATCGATCAGCACATGGAATGCGGAAAATGAAACCGAAAGACCTATATATCTTTGTGTATTTCACACGTTGATAGCTAGTCAAGCAACGGGAAGGCGATGTTAGTTCAATGACCAAGTATTCAGAATTTTATCGACATATTTGGAGGATGACACCGATATTAGCCGATTGCATATTTGATACACTTGTAGAAATCATTCAGTACCTACTTTTGACTCCTAAAATAAACATGTAGAATGTGCCTACTACAAAAAGCAGGATATTTATGATCATGTAAAGTCGAGAATTTGTTGCACGGACAAGTGGTGCGCGATCGTAATAGGCAGGCAGGTAGTGGCCTTTCTCTCTTTAACTTGTGTGATTTATGGAATAAACAGGCTTGGGGCACTAATTAAAAGAGCGGTTATCATATCTGCTGAAATCGTAGGATACCACTAGTTTCTTTTATGGAGAAATACGAAATGGTGCAGGTAATATATAGCGAGCACTTTGGAATGATATGTAGGCCAAAAGGGCCTCAACATAACCTTCTTTGAGGAAGGAAACTAATCGAAAGCAGTGTAAGCATACGAATGATCTTATCGACATTATTCCAACTGAGTGAAGACAAAATAGCACTGAAGAGAATAAAATAGTCTAAATACAGCTAATTAAGAAAAACATTTACAGTTTATTTTAATTATGATTTACAGATGACTCAGGATGAGTGAAATAGTGGGTTTCCGAAAAATAAAATTTATGTTTTGAATATAGCAATGCTCTAGATTTTATTTGACAACCAAAGACAGTTTAAGATAAATAAAAATCATCTGTTATTTTTAATAAAAGTGTTTATAGTAAAAACAAAAAACATTTTGCAATATCAATGCTAAAACATACGTTATAATAACTTCGACCTAACCGCTTAAGTTGAACAGTCCACGTTCGTTGCATATGTGCTCGTTCTAAAATGAAACTGAATTTTAAGGTAGCTTGGAAACATTTAACTAGCCTGTTTAGTTCACCAATTTATTCGGAACTGTCTACAAGTCCGGCAATATAGAGTTCGCCCAGAATGGCTCATGTCTTTTGAGCCCAGTTGGTAATCAGGTGACATTATTTCACTTGATAAGGTTTGTGGTTGTTTTTATTCCTTAACTGTTCATTAGAGATGAGGCCCGAACATTGTCAGTCAACAGTCAATTCAATCTTACTCATGTCACAGTTTCACCAATTTTACCCGTTCTATTTGCCGTCAATACAAGTATGAATTTAAGTTGGTTAATATTTATACTAGATGGTGATGGATCGCTTGTATCACTGATTTCGGGCAATGTTATCAACACGTACAAGTTTAGGCATCCCGTATCGGCAGTCTCGTTCAGCCCAAACGGGAAGTACTTAGCGGTGGCAAAGAACCACTGCATTATGGTCTTTCTTGCTCCTGAACCGAATCGAAATTCCAACTCTCTGGAACTTTACCGCTTCCTGTATGGATTCCAAGATTCAATCAAAAACATTGACTGGTCATCTGACTCACGGTTCATAATTGCGGGGAGCGAAGACATGGCCGCTCGTATTCTTTCTGTTAAGAAGTGCGAAAGACTGATTATCTACACTCTCTCTGGTCATAAAGCACCTGTATTCGCCCAGTTTCGTGAAAACGATTCCCTCGATTGTTTCACTCTCTCCACAGATGGCGAGTTGAAACTTTGGACTTGTGATACTAAACTGGGAGATATGGATGCCCCCTTAGTTGAGGAAGGTAATGAAAGCAAGGAATCTGTGAAAGCCACGTTCAGGCTGACCACCAAGTTCTTCTATCGCAACGCGCAGGATCGTCGTATTCCCGACGCAATCACTGCTATCTGCTACCATCGTAAATTGCAAATGCTTGTGGCTGGCTTCGATAATGGAGTGGTCATGATGCATCAGCTACCGGAATTCACACTCATTGACAAAGCTAGGTAAGTGAATTGTCATCCATAACCACTGCCTATCATTGTGTTGCTACGTTCTGGTTTGTCTATTGACTGTGATACGTATTAGTTTCTTGAATTTGCCTGAATTAACTGCCATATTTCACTGGAACAGTCTATTTTTAAGTATTTGTAATACCTGCATGAACTCTTAGAAGTGGATTAGAACAGTTCTTGTTGAGCTCCAAATACTAGTATTCATATCGTTCAGGAGTAAAACCCTTTCATTGTTGATATTTGGTGTTATTAAGTCATTATTTTAAGGTGACATTTCTGTGGCTACCCAAATGACTGGATCTTCTTCGGTACTCTTTTTTCCCTTTTCATCACTTATGAGGCTGTAAATCCGAGTAATTCTTTACTTTTACCTATGGTCGGTTCTTGTGCCAAGAGATTCGATCAAGATGTCGTATTGTCTTTCCATAAGTTTGGTTGCAGTTCTTACATTCCTCCAGCAATTCACAACATTGCTATACATGTAGATCCGAATGACCTTATTTTAAAAGACTGAAAGTGGTGGTAGGTGCTTGAATTCGCTTAAATTAACTACCAAATTTTACTAGAAAGGTCTATTTTGGATATTTGCATTGAGCGAATGAGGTTATAAAAAGTGCAATCATGGCCTTAGTCGCAAGCTGGAGGCCGGAGTGTTCAGGCAGTTGTTTAAAGTCTTTAGACCTTCTGATGCAATACAGTCGTTTCCTTTGTTTACAGATTGACAGCGGACTCCGTGAACACACTTGTACTAGTATTACGTATTATTGAGTCTGGCAAGATTTTGTAGTACCTTTTCAATGTAGCGTTCCAAATAACGTTTTCGGTCGGGACTGCATATTTGGAGAGATCTCAAAGCTTGCTTTTATTGTCGGCAAGTCGGTCAAAGTTGATATGGGTTTACCTATTGGAAAATCTTCTATCCCATTTCATCGTTCATGAAAGCGGTGTAAATTCAAGAAATTCGCTACTTAGGCTTTTAATCGCTTGCTATACTGGAAGATTCGGTTGAGATGACACTGCTAAAGAGCATGATTCAACCTCAAACAATTTATTTGCAATGTTGATACTAGAATAAACTGAGAGGGTTAGCGATTTCATGAATACTGAAACCAATTTTGGGTCTTAACTTATTCCGCAAGAATACGGTCTTTGAATGTAAGACCAACAAGCAGTTTTGTTAAGTCTATTTATCTGACTAAACATAATCTTTTCCTTTCATTGCAGACTGATAGTTGATCCCATAAACACACTGTTAGTATTAAGTGTTATAGAGTCAAGCAAGATTTTCTACGATAGTTTCAACGTGGAGCTCTAAATAACGCTATTGTTGGAGATTGGGGGTTTGGAGAATGCTATGAACTCTATCAACTAATCGCTCAAAAGGTCCATGGTTTTATCCGCTAGGAACACTTCTATCCCATTTCATCGATCATGGGGCGGATGTACATTTAATAAATTCTCTACTTAGACATAACCGCTTGCTCTATCACAAGGTTTGGTCGAGATGTCTTGCTGCGTTCTAGTTCTCGAGAACCTTAGTCAAAGTCTGAAATTGATGGAACCTGATATCGGTTTCCCTATTCATGAAGTCACTCCCGAATATTTACAGCCACCAAGTTCGCCGGGGTAGAATAATGACCTTATTTGTAATTCTGGAGGCCGGAGTCTTCAGGCAGTTGTGGAAGGTCTTTAGACCTGACGCAGCCACACAATCATTTTCTGTCATTGCAGACTAATAGTGGACCCGATAAACACCCTGGCGATGAGTCCAGCCGGCGACTGGGTGGCGATGGGATCGGAGGGCGGCGGCGCGAACGGTGCGGGCGGGGGCGAACTAGCGGTGTGGGAGTGGCGCAGCCGGTCAGCGCACCTGCGCGCGGCCTCGCACGCCGCCAACGAGGTGGGCGCCATGGCCTACGCTCCCGACGGCCGTCTCCTTGCCACTGGCGGCCGCGACGCCAAGGTTCGACTGTGGCGCGTCGCCTCCGGCGGACGGGCCGTCGTCACTTTCCATGAGCACGTCGCTGCTGTCACTGCTATTGCCTTCCCCGTTACGAAACCAAAGGTCCTCGTCTCGGCCAGTCTGGATGGAACTATTCGTGCCTTCGATCTGAACAGGTAGGACACAAATTTTCTTCCTACCCCCAATGCAGGAGATACGACACTACTGAATAGGAATTACGACATTGTGGAAGATAGTCGCTGCTCTGAGTTCAGGTAGGGACGTGTGCCGAGACTGCTGCATGAGTTCGTGCCTTGGGTAGCAGTAGGTTGTGTTAGTATGTGATCTAGCCTATAGAAGACATACGGGTATCAAGTGCGTAAGTTTCAAACTAATGATTGGCGGGCTTACTATGGGAACAGGATGTCTATCCGTCTAAGGTTTCGGACCTGGCAGCGAAAGTTTACCCTGATTCGATGAGTTGGTTTTCTTGCCATATTTAGCAGCCTTAATTTTTTATATAAAAGCCTTTAACGTCAGTTCTCATTGCTTGACGGTCAGGCCTTTAGAAAAGTGCATTCAAGGTCACAATAAGGAGGGGACACTAGTTGGCTTAGTTCGGGAACAGGATGGTTGTGCATCTCTTTTTTGAACCTACCAACGAAAGCTAGTCGCCTTGAATTGGTGAGCTTGCCATTCTGCTGTGTACAGCGCCTTCAATTTTAGGGTAGGTGTCTTTATTTTTAGTTCTACATACCAAAAAAGAAGAACTACCGAAATGAGTTAAGGGAAGCTCAGCCGTTGTAATTGCCGGGGGTTAGGGGTAAATGTTGTCCTCGTCATTGAAAGTGGCCTTTTAAACGAATGGGTTCACCGAAGCTTTATAGTAAGTTCATGCATCGGGATCCCGATGCCAGGGTTTTAGACCTCGTAAAGAATGCTAGACTCCTTGCTTCAGTGAATTGGGTTTCCATCCATGCGTAGCTGCTTCAATTTTTGTGTGGAAGCCTTTGATGCCAGCTCTTCTATGTACCAAGAAAGGTGGAAATAACGGGGCCCAGTTCATTCTTTTCTGTGGGTTGACTTGTGCGACACTTCTGTGCGACTACTTCTGCAATGAAAAGTAGTCTGAAGTTTTCAGTTATGCCGTGACAAAACTGTGCGTTCTCTGTTATGTTGCTAACTTCTAGCCACCATAGCCTTGTAGTCTCCTTTGTAACTCTCTAGTTCATGGCTTTGGGTAATTATGAAAGTGTTGAAGGAGTAGTGAGCAGCGTCCATCGAGTCATCATGACGCCAGTTTTTCATTTCCCTCAATTGATTGAATTCCTATCTTGATCCATTCTAGTTGTCGGCGCCTGTCAAATCTGTGTTACGAACTTGGTGATGCTTGTGGAGTAAATGTAGATTTTAAGACGACCCTTAACTCACTAATGAACCAATCAACACTAAAACTAATGTGCACAATTTAGGTATTCGTTTTTGGGAACTATTTGAGACTAAGTGAAATTCAATTAAGCATCAGCAGCAGATACCTTGGGGACTGTTGAGGCCACTATCAAAGTCCCCGAACGTTGTGCTACTTATATACACATCAGTAAGAGCTAAATTTCATTCCATTGCTCTCTCCAGGTACCGCAACTTCCGCACACTCTCAGTGCCGAATCGCGGTGGCGTGCAGTTCTCGTGCTTGGCGGTGGACCCGACGGGTGACCTGGTGGCAAGCGGGGCGCTGGACTCCTTCGAGGGCTTCGTGTTTGCGCTGCGCACCGGTGACCTGCTGGCCTGCCTCTCGGGCCACACTGCGCCCATCTCCTCGGTGCAGTTCAGCCCCGCACTTGAGCAGTTCGGCCGCCTCGAGCTCCTCACTGCCTCCTGGGACGCTACTCTCCGCACCTGGAGTCTCGCTGACTGCGAGGCTGCCGCCACCACCGGAGGCGAGGGAGGCGGCTGCTCTCTCCTCGAGACCATCACTGTACCTCTTGATGGTGAGTCCCTATACCTAGTTGCTGTTCGTTGTCGCCAAGTGCCTGAGCTTGTTTAGGTATCTTGAGCTTTAGAATCACTGGTCAGTCATATCCAGTTTGGTTGGTACTACGACTTAGTCAAAGGCTCAACTCTGTTCTTACTGTCATTATCATTCAAATATCACGAATTTACAATTTTCTAATTGAGCTTGGTAGTGCTATTCTTTGTCTCTCTCATTTCTGGCCATGTGTACTTTCTTCTGTAGTGTGTATGCCCATTTAGGTGTCATGAGCTTTGGAATCAGTGGCCAGTCATATGGTAATTTAGTCAAAATTGCCGCTTTTGGCAGTGAAGGTTCGGTAATACTGCTCTTAATCTTATTTCTTCACCAATTTTTTAAGCTCATTTAATGTAGTCACTAGGCACTAAGATTTAGTCAAAGCAGCAAATCTATTCTTATAGTCTCGGTCATCCAAATGTCATGAATCCGGCAGTTTCTAATTGCGCTAGTCGACTTCTTTTCTGCTTTCCCTAATTAGAGGACCGGTAGCGCATCTTTCCAACTTTTGGAATGTCCCAATTATCACAACTTTCGTTATTGATAGTAGTTTGTATTACGCCTGGGAGTAGGGGAAGTTTTAGCCGGGTTGGATATCTTTTTTTCTATTAATAGATCTTTTAATTGATAAGCAGATGTACGCTTCCACCTCTGCAACAGCACGATAAAGTTTTTATACCCAGAAATAGGGTCTCGGGAGTTATTTATCATCGAGGGAGCTAGTTTTGTTTAAGAAACTTTGATTCCTCCATCTAGCGCAAATATTTCGTCAGGGCAAAATGAAGGGTATATTTTACATTCAGTTATTTTGTGTCAAATCTTAAGCTAGACTGGTGTTTGCTTCAGTCACTTGAAGATCTCCGCTGCTATGGGAGGAAAAACATTGATGTTTTTTCTAACTTTTAGTGGTTTGCACCGCTTACCGCCACGACGGCCGCGAATTGGCGGTGGCTCTCCTCAACGCCACGATTCTTTTCTTCGACCCGAACGAGGGGACGCAGCTGGGCTCCATAGAGGGTCGCTGCGACCTTGATGTGGCTCAGGTCTCCAATGAGGACAACGTCACTCCTCACAGGGCCGCAAAGGAGAGGTGAGTCGCCTTTCTGGAAAAAATCCGACATTTTACAGCTTATTGAAAGAAGTACAAAAGGGCTCCTAAGCTGCACGTTTCACTGACCTATTTCCCGATCATAAAGTGCACTGATGCTGCCTCAAATGTCCACATTCCTCTTCGTTCAAATGATTGATGAAATCAACCAGATTTCGACTTCGCTTCGCACAACACTGATATTTAGGATTATGACAAACAGAATAATTCCAATGCCGTAGGTGGTAGGTGAGGAATGCCCGTATATACCTGCCGAGGAATTTCATCTGACTGTTTGCAGAAGTTAACACTCTTTGGAATTTTCAGTTTATCGCCTCACTTCTCTCGTTCTCTCCCCTTTTTGCTGATCATGAGAATGTACGACACGCGAGCGCGTTTTAAATGCTCCCATGAAACCTTTGAAATCAGCACGTTGAGGTTAATGGTCACGCTCTTTCAATATTCGCTTCATTCATTAAGCATCGAATAAGTAAAAGTTGTTCTTATATAAAAGCTGTCTATATTCCAATGCCCCTGTTTAGCTATATTATTTCTCGTGGTTTTAAAATTACAGAAAGAAATTTAACCGTCATAAAGAAAGTACTTTGTAGCTATAGAATTCAGTAAATTTAGGAGAAATTCAATAGGCAAGGCTGTTAAACTACTTGCATCAGAGTTCTGCTCGAGGTAATTGCCGTCGTTAGCGCCTAGTGTAGCTACAGTCGGGCCCTGGAAACTGTAGCAAGCTGATATGAAATTTTAATTTGTGGAGGGGTCTCAAAAGTGCTGTATTTCTGTCAATTAATCGGGCTTTTCTAATAGTACCGACATGGTGGCGATTAGTGCCTTTCTCGATGACGGCAGCCGACACGTAAAAGTCCTTTGGGTGATGATCTGGGGGTTAGGACTAGTCCAAACACTTTGGAAACTGGTATTGCAGTAAAAATTGGCCGACAAGCTTTTTTCTATGAAAATTTAACCTCTTCGAAGCTTTACTAATTAGTTGTGGCGACAAAGCCCGAATTCCGATGTTAGGATCCTCCTGTAGCGGTTCTTTTGTGCGAGTGGATTCAGAACGTTAGCTATAATGTTAGTAGATTTCTATATGCACTTTTTGCAAGAATTTTTCTGAACAACCTTTACATTCCGTTTATCTAGATTGGCGTTGGTTCTGTTTGTATTAGCGGTCTAGAGTTCGTTAACAATGTCTTCACGACTCACTAAAGCAGTTCAATGGTTGTGTATTTGTTAGAATTTACATTGCAATTTGCATAATTGGTGGAACGTCATTTAGGATTTTCTTGTATGTAAGAATTGCTCTAATGGAATTCTGCAAATGCGATAACTTTAGTATTACCGCTAGTGGAACATTCGCCATCACAGTGAAACAAGGTGTTCGGATAAATCCACATTTTTTTCTTCAGATCGACCATAATGTCCTTATATTTTTGCGCTTCTTGCAGTGATTCTCGAAACTTTTGGATACCACTCGGAGTGTTAAGGGTTATGTAAGTGGGCGGAAAGTGGTATGCGTCGCAATTGCCTTGGCTTGTCGTAAAACTGTCAACATGTCTTTGGCGGGACATAACTGAAATCCGCCCCTCTAGTAAAGCATCTGGTGAATCGGTAAGTGGACACCACGTACCCAGTTCCACTCCGCCTTCTTGTGTGCGTCGTGGTTTGAAGCTCTGCAGCTACAGACAACGCCCTATGGGGAGTTTATGTCCCGAGAGCTTTTTCTAGTGCATTGTCGAGGAACCCTAAAAATATTACTTCGTGGGATTGCCACGGAAGACAGTTGCCTCCAGCCTTTTTGATGCAAAGCCAGTTTGTGCGGAATTAGTGCGTAAACATGTCGAACCGCACTAAATTTACAGACCCACGTGAAGTGGTGCTTGGAAGAATCTACGCAAAATCCTGAAGTGCCCGGATGGAATCACCTAGATACCGAGTGTGGAGTAGTGGGAATAATGTGGGCAATTCCTGACATCTTGCTAATCATTTATTGGGAGCAATTAAATGCGCTTGCATCTTTCGCTAGTTTTCTTTGACTTCTGCCGCTACTGTTAGCACGCGATACTTGACTAATTTTGAACTTCGAAGGTAGTATTTGTTGCAAATCGGACTGAGGAGAATTCCAAAGCGCGTGTAGTCATCTTTCTCGTCATTCTTTGAAGCTCTTCTGATCTCATGGAAGCGCTTTCTCTTTCTATTAAATATTCATGCAACCTATCGTTTCCTCAAGTAATTTTCAAGGAAGCAATCAGTTGGGCACAGTTATTTCGCACATGGTCTTAGGCCAGGAGCTTATAGGCCACCAATGTAGCCTATCATGCCATAAGTCATATCCAAATTGAAAGAGTATTTCACAATGTCTAATGGATGTGCACATTGTTTTTATGAGAAGAAGCATTCTTCTAGAAAGAAATGAAATTGGGATTGATTAAAACCCTGCTGATGTGGATGTACCCGGTAGTCATTTGAAGCAGGCAATGTTTTATGGGTTCAACTACGCAGCCAACGAAGTCGCTGGAAACACTCACCCAGCTTATGGAGGGGAATGTGAGTGAAGGAAGATGGTTGCGGAAGATTATTTTCGAAGTTCATAAGTGGAGATTTCACCCACCATGAAGATGAAGATCCAACCGAAAACGGTCCAGTTGAGCTTTACGATAAGCCTCTTGTATCAGCCTTGGAGGGAGCATATCATTCTACATTAGGTGCGTAGGAGTTTGCAATTAAGCTTAGTTCGACCCATGCAACTGTTCTTCAACTTCGAAAATGGGTGCCTTATTAATGGGTGTCTAAAAATAATCTCGAATCTCGAGTTGAAATCTGCTACTCTCCGTTCTCGCCAGCTGGTTTCATCTTTTTTGGTTGGTAGACTTGTGACTAGAGATGAAAAATGGATCTTTCATAGAAATGTTTGGCGACGTAGTCAATGGCTTCGTAAGCGAGGAGAAAGACCACAGCCACATCCGGCGTGAAGGGAACCTCATGGAAAAAAGTTCTGTCAATCTGGTGGGGTCGCCAAGGAATGATCCATCTTGAATTGTTACCCCCTAACGCTTAAATCTACTGTCAGCAATTCGTGCGTTTGAACCAAGCTTTGGGAATGAAAAAAGACCTCTAGTGAATCAAAAAGGTGGTGATTCACCATTACAATGCAGCAGGAGCTCCCCACATCAAGAAGCACGTCACAAAAGGTCGATGAACTTATAGAAAATTCCTCACCCAGCTTCTTCACCCGACCTTGCTCGTTCTCGGACTGCCATTTGTTTCGTAGTTAAAAAGTAATTTAGATGAAAGAGCTTTTGCAACTCCACAGGAGGAGGTCGAAACAGACATTTGTGATTACTTTTAATAATAAAAAACAAAGGAATGTTACAATAATAAAGGCATTAACAACACTGTTAATAGATGGAAGGGAGTCGTAGATAATCTTGTAAAGTACATTGATAATTGAATATTCAGTTAAATGTAATATTTCGTCACTTTATTTGTTCGAAATTCGGACAGAATTTATTGGATGACCTGGTAGTATATTTGTCATTGCTTAGCGATAGGGATTATACGCGACTTTGCGATTCTTTGTGTAAGTTGTAGGGAACGATTTTCCCTTAGCTGCTTGGCTCCTACTTTTTTTTTCCCGAGCCAGCGAAAGGTAAGCATTCACGAGCGCATTATTGACTCTCTTTTGTTACGGGTGTTAAAATTAGTATTTAGAAATGGAAACTATAGAGTAGGCAATTTTCCATAGCAGATGCTGCTCATGGAAGTTGTTGTTCATGATATAAGGTAACCAGTGGCAAAACCGTCGTTTTTCGTGTGCAGGAAGTTTTTGTCAATCTCCTATTCGGCGGACGGCGCGTATCTGCTGGCGGCGGGCGATTCGAAGTACATCTGCCTCTATGCGGTGGCGGAGCGGCAGCTGGTGAAGCGTTTCGAGGTCACCACGAACCTCTCACTGGAGGGCGTGCAGGAGGCCTTCGACCGGCGCCGCTACCTCGCGACCTTCGGGGCGGAGGCGGCGGCCGCCCGCGAGGACCTCCGTGGCGCCTTGCCCCTCCCCGGCGTACGCTCCGGCGATGCTCACTCCCGTCGCTGGTGGCGACCCGATGTCCGCATCGCCTGTGTTCAATTTGCTCCCACTGGTAAGGCCAAAATTTGAGTGTTTACTGAATGTACAAGGGTTGGACAAAATAGTGGAAACACCTTAAAAAACCAACAAAATATTTTAATATGATGTAAGCCGACCTTTTGAGGTAATCATAGGGTCAATTAATTTGTTTTCAAAGGAATTGTCGTGACCCATTCTTCAGTTAAAACACCCTCACCCGGTTCTTTATAGAGACTATGGCGGCGGCGCAAATCGGCTTGTCAATTGAATGCCCCTCAATAATGAGTTTGAGGTCCGGGGATTATGGTGCTCAAATGCGTTATCTTGAAAGACGCAGGCGTTACCCTCAGAAAACAGTTCTTAAAAACCCCTTTTTGGAGGGTTTCCTTCTGGCTGGGTACGGTTGATGAAACGGAAGAATGGGAGTGTGGGGTTCGTCCTTTGGGCTTTGATCCGGCGGACTTCCCCGTTGTGAGCTACAAGGAGTAGGATACATTAACCAGGTGACGAAGGATTGGAGTCCGCGATATTCTGCTGGCGAGAGTCTGTCCCATCGGTAACTGTTTCGGTAGTCACCGGAAAACACTCGATTTCCTCTGTTAAATCTATTTTTCGAATTCAATTGGTGCTCTCATTAGGTGGCATAGCTGTAATGTTTCGATCTATTTTAAGTGTTTTCGTAGTTCGGACAGCCATCGGAGAACGTCGCCGAATTCCTTTCATTAGTAGGAGTTTGCGTGACTTTGGGTTTAATTTTCCTCACTTGATTCGCTATAATGCAAAGTTGATTGTTTACTGTAAAATCGAGTGAAAGTGAATCAATATCCCCATTAAGGCTTTTAAAAATAGGATTCCGTATGTATTTTTGGCGTGTTAGCGGGGAAGTTGACAGTTTTAGGAAAAAAATAAAGCGGTATGTAGCTATTAAAAAAACCCAATAGACACAATAAAAACATTATTGGTGTAAAAGTGTTTTGTTCAAAATAGCCGTTTCTGTTAGCCACTTATAGTATAGAATAAGTGGCTTGTAGCTGCACATTTTTGAGGATTTAATAGGATTTTTAGAGAGAGGTTAACTGTTTCATTTTCACTCATAGTAAATGCCCATTAGCGGCTTCTATTACAGCCTCAACGTACTCCTACCCTGGAAAGGGGGTTGGAACAAGCTGAGTTTGTGCTATCCCCCTGGAACTGTCTCAAAAGTGTTTTGATCCTGTCGATTAACTGGGTTTCTGCAGTACTGAAGGCGGTGACGACTAGTGTCTTTTTTGACACCTCTTTAGCACCCCTGCAAAACATTGGGGCAAGTACGATGTTCGAAATTGGGTGGCACACGTTTCTGACTTTTCTGTCGTTCACATAAGTTCTTTTGCTTATTCTACATCCAAGCGATTATAAAAAGCCGCCGGTGTGATGTCTGAGACGTGAATATGCAATCATTCCCAACAATCGACCTCTGGTCTTCTGATGGTAAATTCAATGGTACTCACGACTGACAAGCAGAATGAGTTTACGTGAATAAAAGCTAGTCTCCTTCCTGTATTATGTCAAGCGCATTTCGTGTGTCAGCGTTATACATTTTCCATCAGCCCTGTCTGGTTTGTGCCCTTTCGGTAGCATTCACTGCATTACAGGAATGCTACATTCACCACAGACTTCCTTATTTTATCTTCCCAATGTCTATCCTGTGCTTATGCAAGTTTGTGCACAACTATGACCCGAATACCATTACTGAAAGCACTTTCCGTGATAGGGTTTCGTATGGAGAAACAGGCAAAGGATTCATTGAATCCCCCACCCCATTCATCCATTCTTCTTTGTCTCGATTGCCCTTTAATTTCCAAAATTTTTGTGTGAATTAGCCAAGTCAACCCTAAATTCAGGACTTTGCAACTCAGCCTAGCAGTCTTTTTCAAACTTCCAACACTTAACTTTAAAGTACACTGCTTCGTATAGAGTTGCTGTTGTCTTCTTATAGTCACAAAAACCCCAAATTATAGTAGTGAAGTTATGTACTCGTCAGGGGAAAGTGCTGCTGCTGCTGCTGCTGTGCGCTGGCTGACAAACACCGCTTCATTTGTCATTCCTCTCCGGTCATCCGTTTGTTTGATCTTCACTACACGACTACTGTTTCTACACAGTTATCCGCTTTTTTGAAAAAAAAAATTATGGCTGTACTCTTACACCCCCCACCTTTTCAATTTTGCACGCAGTGGAGCATAAATGGAACCCCATCAATACCTAGTAGTATTGATTAATGAGCCCCTTAAATCTCTTACATGACATTACCAATACTGTCCTCAGGATGGTAGTGAAAGCACCCGTAGTAGTGCTAAGATAAAGTACATGAGGGCTTTCCGAGTTTGTTTCTGGTCACCGTCACTATTCGCACCTGGTTTAGTGTGAGTTATCGCCTCCCTCGGTGAACACCGCGCGTTTATGCCGTACCATTAAGTCATTTGATTTGTTAGGTATTCCAAAAGAGATAGGGGAAGTGCTTCTTAGCTTCATAAAGTGCATTGGCCCATTTCGGTTTCATGTGGCTAAACGTTGCCTAGTCATCTCTTGATTTAGTCCATCACCAGGGTGCTCTATCCTGCTTCAATTCAGGCGTAAATGTCAACCTGGTTCGTGTGGGCACTTTCCTCGCTCCAGCTTTGATAACGACGAGAATCCACTTTGCCAAGGCCGGATAAGGGAGTAGGCATGCCAAGAGAGTTATGTGCTGGGTGCATTGCAGGGTAGGGGGGGGAGGTAGCGGGAGATGGGTGTGACCTTTGTGGCACGGCCATGACTGCACTTGACTTTGATTGCTTGTTGCCAGGACCTGTGGCAAAAGCACCATATCACATCTTCCTCCAGCTCCTCTACAGTTTGATCAGAACGTCAATGTACAAATGTCGGGTGAAATATTGGTCCTCGGTTCAGGTTGGTTCAAGGGTTGTGGTACTGATTCTCTTCTCTTCTCTTCATTTCTGACAATCGTCTTCTGAAATTTGGATCGAAAGTCCTTGACCATGTCACCATATATTGATTTGAAGGTCCTTCCAATTGACTTTTACACACTGGAGTCATTTTAGCCTAAAAATATCCACAAAGCAGACTCAATTTTTTATCTTTGAAAAGTGGGAAGATGAGGAGTAAAACAGGATGCTATCGCCAAAGGGTTGACGGTCGTGAAACGCATGGTTGCTTACGTGTTGAAGGGGCCTTATCAGGCTAGTGAACCGTAGTATCACCTTGACAGCCTCTTGAACTCGTAAAATCGAAGTTGGACGTTGGGGTCGTTTGTTAGTGGCTGAAGTCAGGTGCCACTAATTGCGACGAGATTTGTTATGCTAATGAATCGATTAACACAGCTAAGTTTTTCGCCGCAGTATGTCGGGTGATGTTTTTCACGTTATAAAAGCCCAAAACGATTCAGTAGGTGCCAAAGTTGGGCCGCCACGGGACTGTTTAATGCCTTTCGGGTATAAATGCAGTGAGTCACCCAGGTTGGAGTTTGGCTAGCTTTTAGTTACGTTTCTATATTAGTAATTTTCCTAAAGAAATATTGCCGACCACCATAAAACCTAGGACATGGCATCTCATGGTAACAAAGATTGGGGCCACCCGTAAACTCGTGGCTTTGTAATGGGGGAATTGTCCTTTTGCCCCTAAAAGTGTCGATGCTTTATTAAAAGTGCAAACACAAGCGAAAGAATGTGCTCTTATTTTACTTCGTGCAGAAGCTAGTCATGTTCTTAAAGGGTGAGCCCAGGCGGAAAGAATGATGATGACCTGAAAATCGTCAGAACGACACAGACTTCAAGAAATCAGCCTTACTGGCTGCATCTGAAATGAGAATTGTTGTTCTGTTGGATTGGCCGGTATAGCGGGCAATTTCTTTGGGCACAACGAACAGCTACAGCCTTTGCAGAGCAGCTGCTTGCTGCCGCTACATCACTAACCTCTCAGCTGTTGACATTGATCAATGTGCGGGGTTAGTCATCCCTTACAGCGGTAACGCAGGCCCACACAAAAGCTCCGTTACTTTTCTTGCCGTGATCCGTGTGAGAAATCCTCAGGCGCCTTTTCATTTATGCTCAAAATCTAGATCAAGGCCGAGACTATTTCTTAATCAGATTGGAGCTGCAAACTACTGCTGAATCGGACTACCCCGCAGCCTTCACCCGGAACGCTTCAGAGTCCTAAAGCGATTTCTTTCTGTTCACAGGCGACGCCTTTGCGGTAGCGGCCACAGAGGGCGTGTTCGTGTACTCGGTTGAGAAGGCAGGCCTGGGCAACAGTTTGCTGGGCGGAGTCTCGAACTGGCTCTTCGACGCGGGCGCCGTGGACGAGGAGACCACGCCGTCCAACGCGCGTCTTCAGCTCGCTCAAAGCAACTTCTCCGCGGCGCTAGACATCGCACTGCGTCTCCAGCTCCACAGCCTCATCGAGGAGGTCATCGAAGCCATTCCCTACTCTCTCAGTAAGTTTACCGCCTTTCCCCTTCTTGCATCCACATACCTGGGTTACCAGGAGCACATAAAAACTACCCATTTTATGGTTTCTTCACTTCTGGAGTTTAATGGGCGCTATTTGTCAAGAGACTTAAGATTATAAATGGGGTACACATGCCTTATTTCTTAAACCAATACGCCATCCAGTCCCCATGAATTTTCTCGACAGTTGCTGCTTGAGCCAGCCTACTTCCATCGAGCATTCCGGATGCCAGCAGCAGGTTGTCGCTGAGAGTCTTTAGGTATTTAATTTGGCTCTTTAATACAGCGTTAGCATCTTGGCACAGTGATATCCATAAGTACGCCACTGATAGTTCCTTAGGTTCGAGGAACTGCCTAGAACGTCAAAAGCCACTATCATACAAAGTCACATAACTCGTGTACTTTCTCGAAAATCGAGAAGGCCATTCATCAGTGCCATCTCATCATGTATGTATCCGTTTCACGATTCGAACGCAAGATTCCCAGGGCACGACATTGGTTAGCGCTTTTTGGAATTTCCCATTTCTGAAATTTACAGCAACACGTGCTGTCTTCGAAGTACTACCCACATGACCCCTGGGACATTGCTGTAGGAAAACTACGTTTTACCAGTTTAGCTCATCCCACTGTGTTTTAACGTCTCAACTGTCTGTAACAGTGTTGACTATCAGATTTTCACCACTGCAGTCTAACTAGCATTCCTCGGGAAGAATCGATCAACGAAACCACGAATTATCCAAAATTTCGTGTCAGTCAGTTTTTTACAGGACATTTCTTACTAGCTACTTTAGTTTTCTGTCAAATAGGTGAAAATGTACTTCTAGTTTAAAGGGAAATGTCCTTTTTACTCTATGACTTCTAAATTCTCGACAGGTGTCATAAAATTATTTTTATGGACGGAGTTAAAACCATGTAGAGCTCTCTGATACATATCTGGGTCAAATAGGAGGCAATTCGAGTGTTCGTGTCCTAGCAGCATTTTTTACTGCCATGAGGTCGCTAAGAACTCTCGGGTTTACGAACCGAGGGGTTGAAAAAAGCCCATTTCTTCCGTGAATCGCCGCTAAATAGGCCGCTGCTTTGCGTATAACAACTTTGCTGTGTTGTAACTCACGGAGCGGGTTATTAGGTAACGAATGCACGCAACTTCTACGAAGCTTTTGGGCCTAACATCTGCCGTGCTTGGTGTGTTTAAGCAAGTTATCAGGAATCTGTGGTATTCGGCAGTGACAGTAACGCTTTCCATGGGCTTCTTCGGAGTTGACTGGGGTATAGGGGAGCATAAATCTGGATTAGGTTCAAGAAGCTACCATGTCTACCCTCGTTTCCACACCCTGGGGTGGATGCCAGTCCCACTGTTGGTCTCCTCCCGTGTCCGCCTAATCAGGTCACCGGTAAATTCGAGGGTCGATGGATGGTGAATCACCCACCGTGTTGGAGTGAAAGCTTTGTTTAAACACACTCGAGTCAAATAGGCTCCCATAAATTCCTCCACTCATTTGATACATTTTACTGCTTCAAATTAGTCCAAACCAAAAAGTTTTAATTAAAAGTTATGTCTTGTGATGCCATTTCTCCCCTTGGTTCCTTCCCTAAAATAGAGAAAGCGTCATATATACTGGAAGGCACTTGTCATGAGGAAACCCGGAAAAACTGCGATGCGCTGATAATAAACAAGCCTCTTGAGCTTAATGGCAATCTAGTGTGTTTGGCCTTGTTCCTGGCAGCAAACGTCTGCTTATAAATAACCTACCGAAACTAAACACCATGCTAACTAATTTGTAAACAGAAGTGATCTTTCCGAAAAGTAAAGACGTTCGGAAGTGGACTACTATTCCTTTCGTTGAAATCGTTATTAATGGACGACTTCATAGTGGCGGTTGTTTTAACAGAAGAAAAATAGGAAAGCAAAACCATTACAAGGAGGGCACTTAAGGCATCGTGATTGCATAGAACGCTATCAACAGCAATCACAAGATCCTGGCCAGAAAAACTGTTTTGCTTGTAAGGTTTTGGGTGTCCGAATTGTATCAGGTCTCCCCACGGGTTGTGTCCGAATTGTATTTTTGAAATTAAAAAGATTCAAGAGCACTCTGTAACATCTAATGGAACTGCACACAATTTTTTATGTTTAGATGCTTTTAAACTGGTCAAATTTTGTTAATGCAATAGTAAATTAGGAGTTGTTTTAATATAACCTAGCTAACATGGAAGTGACGAAGAATAATTTGATTTAATAAGAATTCAGCAGCTGAAGAAGCTGCTTGTGACCATTCACTTAGGTTATGGAGAAGAGGGATGTGTGAATGAAAGATAGTTGCCGAAGAAGGCTTGCGCAATTCTTTAGAAGTATAAGTTTCACCCTCAATAAAAATGAAGATCCAACCGAAAAACGGTACTGTTGAGTTTGATGATAAGTTCCTTGAAGAAAGTTAACTTTGAATTATCAGTTGTGTTTGAATTAGCAAATAAGCTCAGTTCTTGCTATATAACCATTCATCGTTGTCATCTTCAAAAACTTGGTAAAAGTGTCTGGAAACAAACAACTTAAATCCCGAGTGGACTTCTGCATCTTCTCTTATGCCATTCTAGCCAGCATGTTCCTTCTTTTTTTGGCTGGTAGATTTTTGACTGGCGAATGGCGAAAAATGGATCGGTTATCGAAATGTTAAGCTTCGTAGGCAGCGGCAAGATCGTAAAGGGAAAAGACCCTAACCACAGCTGAGAGGGGAACCTCATGGGAAAAAGTTCCTCCTTAAGCTGGTGGGATCTTAAAGGAGTAGTCCATCTTATGTAGCAACAACGAATGCTCAAGTTTACTGCCAGCAGTTCTTGCGTTTGAGGCAAGCTTTGGGGAGGAAAAAAGACCTGCCCTAGTGAATGGAAAAAGGGTCCTTTTTTTCAACATGTCAATCGGGCACTACCCTACGCAACAGGAACCTCGACAAAGACCGAAGAACCTGGTTGGGAGGAGGGGCGAATTTCCTCATTCATCCTATTCTCCCGACCTTGCTCTTTCAGGTTACTACTTTTTGTTTCGTAGTTGATAAAACCACTTGAAAGAAAGTGCTTTTGCAACCCAGGAAGTGGCTGAAAGTGAAATTTTTAAGTTAACCGAATTTTACAAAAACGAAGGTTTTAGTAAACTTATTAATAGATGGAATTAAGTACCGAATAATAAGGGGAAGTATAATGATGATTAAACCCTTAATTAAATATAGTATTTGGTCGCTTAATTTATTTTTTTTCACAATTTGGGCAGAACTTATGGAATAGCCCGGGCATCCTAAAAATTGCTCATTAACCGATGGTTAACCGGGTTGACCCTGCCTGTGCATCAGCGGTGGCTTTGTGCATTGATATAAAACAGCCTTCTATGACTTATATCTAGGTATGCTTCAAAGATCCTCATCCTCGTAGTAAACTTCATTGTGCTCCGTGTGCTATGGAACCTTTAATATGTTTATAAGGTTTTGAGTAATGGATTTGTCAATCTTCTCACGAATGAATCAATTCACCACCAAAAAAGAAAGCGTTGGGGAAGGGCACGGATGTATTCGAAAAGACCAAATTGCAGTGTATGTAATACAGCATAGGAAATTCCCAGTATTATGTCTAATCAGAAGCGCTGATTGGATGGGAATATTTGGGATGATGACCCTACGTTTGCATTAGCCAGCCATGAGGTTCGGGTCTTTCGTTAGAGGCTATAAGACAGTCATAGTGTCTAACTGACGAGCCTTCATTTCTCTCCGCAGTAAATTTCATCGTTCGCAACATGCCACTAGCGCAGATCCTGCGTGCGCTGATCCCTTTTCTGGCGTGCCAACTGGAGGGCGGGGCTCGGTCGCGCCACGTCGCCTTCTACGCTGCCTGGGTGGATGCGGTGTTGATGCTACACGCTGGCCGACTTCGCGCCGCGCTTGCCGCCGCCGCTCGTCCGCACTCCGCCGCCTCCGACGGTGCGCTCCGCCTCCTTGGACTCGAGACGGATGGCAACGCGATGGAGCAGGAGGAGGCGGTGGCCGAGAAACTTGCGCAGCCAGGCGCTCTCGTGGAGCACGGCGAGTTCAAGGCCTTCCAGGCCTCCCTGGTGAGGCTGCAGACGGCGCTGGAAGGCGTCAAGGCTTTCCTCCTGAACAGGTAAGCAATGAGCCCAACTTTACTAATCGTTGACCCTAGAACGACGGCGTTTTTGTGCCGAGTAGTTGAGAGTTCGAGTAGCATTCTTTCCTGTAACTCGATTAGCTGCTCCTGGAATTAAATTCACTGACGGCCCTGTGCCCCAAATCAATCGGATCCCAGAAAAGGTTCTTCGTTACCATTTGTTTGATTGAAAATTGGTGGGGATTTCGCGTTAGGCTGATCCAGCAATAGCCGTAGTCACTCTAATTAGTCGATGGTCCGGGCAAAATTTTTTTATGCAGCATCTTTTGGAGATAACGCTGCAGGACTCTAGCTCTGGTCGATCCATTGATTCGCGAATGTTGGCTCATGTGCTGAAAAGTTGGGACAGGGTTTTCGCTGTCTACCAACGTTATCAAAAGTACAATTAGATTTCATATTTTAGTTCACACAATTAGCTTCTTCAGAAGTTGAATTTCCTAAAGATCCAAACACTCTAGAACCAATCGGATTCCTTAAGAGGTACTAGTTTACTGAATAAAGTTTGGTGTGGTTTTTGTGCTAGGCAGTAAGCGCAATTGCTTATGCACACGCTAATTAGTCCACGAATCCCTCAAAGTCTTTTCAAGTGACACCTCCTTTTAGAGATAACGAAAAAGACATTCTCCCGCCGACAATAAATCAGGAGGTCGTGGTTCCATGCTTCCTCGAATTAGGTTTCTGTAGAGGTGAATCGCCAAATTTTCCAGGTGTTCTAGAAAAAATTTAGAAATAGGCTCTATTACATCTTTTATTTGTTGAAGTGGTAGGGTAAACACCCCAATCATATTAAACCTACTGAACCGCATAGGGATGTAGTAAAACCAAAACCCCAATACAGTTTAGTAGGACTGGGTAGGTATACGTCGGTGTCCGTCATGGTTCCAATGAACTCAATCTAGGAAGGTGATTGGGTATGAACATCCTGGAAATTTAGGTGTTGGGTTATGCCCAGCATGACCGATTTTCTGCTTCTGGATGGGCGACGATAGATGGAAATCACAAGGTGTGAACACTTCGGCCTTCCGAAGGGCCTCCTATTCAGATCAGTAGTTAACCAACGTTTGTGTTGTCTCCCTAGAATGGATGGTGTGGACGCTACCTGGAGTTACCTTTCACGGATCGGTCAACTCAGCCGAGCCAAGCGGGACTGTCCTAGAGCCCTGACGGCCTCTGAACTCCTCGCGGATGGAGGGGAGAATGTGAGTGACCTGGAGGACAGAGACTCAGCAGTCTCCCACGAATGCGAGGAGATCAACGTCGACCTGGACGAGAATGAGGAGGTCATGGAGGCCATGAAGCAGGTTAGCGAAGTCAGCAAGCCGCAGGTGAAGGGCGTGAAGCGACCACGCGACTCTGACGTGACAATGACGGAAGAAACTCCGGACAAGGCAAACAAGAAGGCCAAGAAAAACAGGAACAAGAAGAAGTGGAAAGTAGTGGCTGCGTAGATGTGTATAATGACGTGTGTGTGATTACGTATGCAAGAAATAAACTTTGTAAATATTGAGACGTGTTTCGTTTGATGACCTTGGAATGGGTAGGTAGCGTATTTTATGATTGCATAATCACAAATGGAGCGTCTCAGGCGCAATTTCTAAATCGAGAGTTATTAGTCGCAAAATGGTACCGTCCTCTATGGGTAGTCATATGTACTAGTGATTAGTTGCTTATGCGGATCTCGATTTAATGTTAGAGATATCGGTAGCTTCGTAGTTCGATAAATTGATATTGTTGCAAATGGCGATGAAACGTGCGAGCTGGTGGGCCTTAGGTGCACTTTAATGCGGTGTTAATGGATACAATATTGCGCCTAGTTCATTCGGAAGTAGGCTGTTTGAATATCCGAAATGGTCTAATGCGTTCTATTTAATATCACATTTATCTGATCCACAGAATGGTATGTATCATGTTCAATTTCTTCCTGAAAGGCAAAAGGTGGAAGTAAACTTGTCAAAAATGCCCATGTCGAAATCTCATGGTGTACAAGATATTTTTTGGGAAAGCTTTGACACTCGAGATCCCAGGGTTGAAGAGTGCTCCTTTCCCCATCAAACGCGAGGTTAAATGCGCGTACTCATCAGGAGAAGGCGATGTTTCAGTTACAGTCGAGTACGGTGGGTATGAAGCCTTGCCATTGAAGGGATATTGAAGGGATGATACATAAACGAGGCTGGAACAAACTATCCCTGAGGCTCAGCACAAGCCGACGTTGTTAACTTCCCAGTACTGAATTCATTCACATTCCTTCCCCTTGCTATACTGTACTGGTGTTTCACGAAGCAATGGTCCACTATGCCCTTCCGAATTGGTAATTTCTTAGGGCACAGCGATGCCTCTTATTGACCACGCCATGGGGTTGTGTTAACACAGCTTATCTATCAGTCTGTGTGACTTTTGGGAAAACAACACATTGTCAGAAATCAAATATAAAATGTTTATTTTTAAAAAAAGTTCAATAGGAATCACCAACCACAAACAGCAATTGAGGCCAAAAAAGATGATATTTTACTTATTAAGAGCCACTTGATATCGCTCCTTTTAATAATCCTGAAGAGTCCTAGTGACTATCATATTAGTGGGTGATGATTGCAAATTTTTATAGACGTTAAATAAAATTTAATATAAAAAGAAAATTACGTCAGTATCGGCACATTTCTACTTCCACAATCACCGCAATTAGCGTCTATTACAGTCTCCATCTGGCCTTTCGGAACCTGGAGCAATTTGAGGGAAAGGTCTTCTCAAAAACTGCTGCAATTCTGTCGTCGGAAGGCGACTAGTGTATATCCCGACGACAGTGTCTCAGTCCATAATAGTCCAGCGGGTTAAGTGCTGGGAGTTCGGGGAAGGCCAAACAATTGTTGGAATTGCGTGGTCGTAAAAAAATGTTGACAACCATTTCTGACTTCTACATGAGGTGTGCAGGGGGTGGGGGCGAATTCTGCCCTCTGGCGGCTACCCTCGATATCATCCAGGGAACGACTGCAGTGGTCAGCAATTCCCGAATGGAAAGGTTTTGCACTTTCACACACCTGGAAAAAGCAATAGAGTATTATCCTCTATTTTTAAACCAGGTGTGGTAAGTTCAATCCGCTTTCTAAGACATGAAAGATCTAATCGATCACAAGTGCAAAGTGCCCTTTTACCCAACATAATGAGGCAGTAGATCGATGAAAATACTGTCTAGACAGGGTGCCTAGCCTTTAAATCCAGGGTCAGGCATTTCGGCTAAAAGTATGCCCATTTTGCATGGGTTAACGCCAAAGTACTAATTCGTTAAAAATTGAAACTCGTTTTATCTGAAGGGTGCCTGGGTGAAATTTCGTGGCGCAGTTACGACAAATTGGCCTGTGTTTTATCAAAAAACGGACAATGTATTAGTTAGGATTTAAAAACAGTCGAAATGGTATTTCCTAATGGTAAAGGGGATCAACTTATTATGTTAGTGTTAATTAATTGGTCAAAATCGACACATTTGTGAATATGAAGGAGTCGGGTTTATTATCCACTCAGGAGTGACTTATGAAGAAGTTAGTGTATATGAAAGTCGATATATTCACTAAACACTTCGAAACAGACTTTTTCAAAACTCGCAAAAAATCACTCGACAGTTGACTGGCGACCATAGCCCTACCGACCAAATTAATAAGACTACATCTTTCTAATTATTAAATATCCTTCTGCTTCTTAAGTCCTCTGTCAATTCAAGTAGAAACGATCACAGCCCAAGAGAACATCAGGTTAGCCAAAGTGTCAGCCGATGAAGTCATCTTGATAAACTTTAGAGATGTAGTCAAGGTCATAGTGTAGTCTGAAGTCATTGAGTGTCGAAGAAGGACCGTATATTGTGGTGGTCCGACTTAGACCCCAAAACTCATCATCGGGTCAGCGTCACTTGAACCAGGCAGCCGCAGCAGCCTAGTCACTGCCTGCCCAAACCTAGTTACTGAACCCCTACTGTTGTCAGTCGGAGTCTGACTCAAGTCCTTTGTTCCCATATCACATAACTACATCTAATGAGCGCTCTGGGATTTCTTATCGAACCTGGGGTAGCTGACAAGTCTTGTAGTGCAGCCCACCCACTGCAATCTTAAGTCAATAAAAAACAAGGTCTCTGACACAATTCAGCCACAAAAATTAAAACTAGCATAACTTAATTTCCCATTTATAAAGATGAAGAATGAGAGGATAGAGGGGAAATCCGAATACGTACCCTTAATATCTCATTAATATCCCATGGAATAACGACCGACTAAGGCCTGGATGAACTAAATATTGCCAAAGTTAACCCCCTTTCCCGTTGAGACATTTCCCCAATCAAAGACTTTTAATCCATTTTGAAAATTTAGGGGGAATTTCATATAAAGGATTAATGAAAAGCACGCTTGAGAAGAGGCTTTCAAGGTGTGGTTTATTGACGAAGTTACCAAAGAAGCCCACTGAGCTAATTTGAGGGCGTTTGACAGAACTTTTTTACCGTTTTCAGAAAAGCCACTCCCACTTTCAAGACTAAGTGCCATGATTATGCTTGGGTATGTGAATAGCCTGAGTCGATATAACAGCCCATTAAATTGTAATTTGGTTCACATGGGTTGCTTAAAAAATTGCCTTAAAATAATTTAAAACGGCTTAGGTTCCCCAAGTGTGAGCTTAGGAATAGATTGCTCAAAATTATATTTAAGCACATTCTGATATGTGATGAATTCTAATGTCGTCTCTTTTACCATTTACCATAGTTTATATCGGGCATCAGGAAAAGAACACTTAGCAAGCCAATAAGTAATCACTGTTCTACAGTTTTGGAAATCACCTTTTTGAATATTAAAATAACTCAGAAGGAATCGTTATCACTTCGGTATAGTCCCGAAAAATTAATGAAATTTAATCAACCATAAAACCAAGGCGTTATCGGATGTTGATTCAATCTAACCCGAAGGCTGCTATATTAAAGTAAAAGCCCGTGGATTTTGGTTGGTTAATAAGTTTCATCGAGGTGACAGTTTGCTGGATGAACTTGAATTCTGTCAGTTTGATTAAAGAAGATAATAATCACGCATCCTACATGAACTACTTTGCTTGTAGTTAAGAACAAAAATATACATGATACGTGATTTTTAGAGGGATGCGCTATTGGTATTCCATGGTAAAGGGTAGACACTTGCGACGAAAAAGTTTCTTTTGAATTCAGCAAATCTTTCTCTATTTATTTTAGTTTCTATAAATTCGTTCTCCATTAGGCAAAGGTGACAAAATTCGATGGTGTATTTCCAATTTGGAATATCCTTGAACATCTGGTTACTCTTAGTTACCGAATTGAGCTACTCATATCACTGCTGGATTACAATAATTGCCATTTAGGCCATTCTAATTTCATTCATGGGTCGACCTAGGCAGTTAGGGAATGTACGAACCCATTGTGCTTGAGTTTCGTTAATACGCATGACGATCATGCTGTGACAACGAAAGCTTGATGAAAAATATGATTAAATGAGTTTTATAGTTTATTTTAATGCCCCTGACCGCTAATTTTCACCTAATAAAGTTGGCTACTTAGCCGTTGACGTAAACTTTGAAAACTCATAAAAAATATTTTGATAAATAAATTTCTACGGAATTTAAAAACTCTTGTTGCATTGCAGCATTTCAAAGTACATTTTGAAACTATTTTAGGTTTAGGATAGAGAGCTAGATGTTTGCTGATTTTATTTTAAAGCTTTTCTATCAAAATGGCCTAAATGAAACTCAGAATTTGATCGTGAACTCATCAGCACTTTTCGTTTCAGGAGAGGAACAAATTGTGCTTTTTGCCACTCTTTTATTCCAAGCCTAGAAGTTTCACAACTGTTTCACAGCTTCACGCCAATTATTCGCTGACCTTAGAAAATGCAAACATACTATCCAATGAAGATAATAGAATTCTTTCCAAAAAAATATACATTGACACTCCTTCTGAAATTGACTTCTTTTGACATTCCTGACGTTAGAAAAACATCAGTCACAGACAGAAAAAATTAATGATCTTTAGTTGCTCCTAAACCTCCAATTAAGTTTTAAAGAACAATTTTGCTTCCTACTAATTTAATGCTTACCTAAGAAGAAGCAGCATTTACCTAACCCCTTTTCGTTCATGCTCCAAAGCCCTCTAGGCTTTCAAAGCTTAACTATTCTAATGTTGGCTGGTAGCTTCCGTAAATTATGCATTCGCACTACAGGCTTTGGCGATGCATCAATGTTTATGCAATGTCAATGATAATAAAAACTACAAACAGCAGACTCAATAATAGAGTTTCATAACTTGTACTGAAACGTAAGTGCTAAAAAACCCCATGGGATTTCAGGTGGCAGTGGATATGTTAAAATAGCTGGACGTTCTTTAAGCAGAGCCTGGTATCACATTAGCTCGCAGTATGAATCCGTTGAAGAAATTTACTCATCTTACGGCTGTGATTTTAAGCTTTTAATTTACCGATGATAAGTCCTTTAAAAATGCAACCTGGATCTTCGTTTTTCAACAGCTACTGGAAAATACGATAATAACAACTTGCCACCAATTTTACTTCTGCATTTATTTACAGATATCAGAAACTTTTAATAAAATGTTTTGCATCCATATCTGTTTTCCACAATCGGTGGGTTAGTTTTATGCCACGGGTTTCCAAAAACGAATCTCCAAGACTGTGATTTTCGTCACAAAAAAACTAATGCATTGCCATAGGTACTTTTAACCGATACAATTAGGACAAGGTTGTGTTTACGCCATGGTAGCAGTTCAAACCGCATTTTCATAGTACGTGGTATCTCTTAGGCAAATATAAAAAACAACTAGATTTCAGCGCAAGATAATCTCATTTAAAAATCGTACCAGAGATCAAGCACGCCACTACGAAACACTTATTGAGTATGCGCAGAATGTTTTGAATCATTCTTAAGGAATAATACTTGTTTGCTTTTCCAGTTGTGTTAAAGGTATTCAAGAACGGTTTTTTGTAATCATTTATGTACTTAAATTACATAGGTGGCGACAGCGATTTATCAAGGGAGAGAATGAACTGCTTCAGAATAACTGCTGGCACCTACAACCAAAATAAGAAGGTGATTGTGTATGGCCGTGAAAAAATTCCGGCTGCGTGGACCTGAGAAATGCGATACAGACTTGAGGTGAATTGCTAGAAGACGTTGCCAACATAACAGACAACTTGATTGAACTGGCACAGCAGATTTTCTCGAAAACCTGTAGCAGGAAAACGCTGTCATCGGCTTTCAGGCTGCAGCCCCTCCTAAATCGAATGATACAGCTTCACCCACAAAACCTACGCAACCACTCCAGTTATTACTCCTTCTTCAAGGGTCTAGGAGGTCATTTTTTCCCAGAAATGATAGACTCTCAGTTTTTACGTTATAACTAGTCCTCCCAGACGGTAGGCCCGTATGCCTAATTTAGTTAGCTGGGGCATTTTCCATACTTTCGAGGAATAGTGGGTAGCGATTTCTCATTCGTAATCTTCAAGATCTGCTCGGGAATTCATTATCAATTGCAGGGAGAATTGCTACTAAAACATGCGTTAAATGTTTAAAAGAATGGAATATATATAGGGTAGAAATATAGACTATTGAAGTTAAGGACCGGAGCAATTATGCCATTAGCGCGCAAATAGGTCGAGCAATTAAAATTATTCATTATTTTTGATAAATCTACCTTCTCAGCTGAGCAAAGTAAACTATTGGATTGGTTTGCATTGAGAAAATGCATAGAGAAAATGCACAAACAATTGTCAAATCGCAATGTTAACCCCTAGTTTAGCGGCATTTTTAGTGCCAATAGCCAAGACAAGCGGACTTCAAGTGATTGCTCTAACCGAAAACGAAAGTGTTTGGAAGTTAAAAAAATGCAATTGATCAATTACAGGCTATAGTTTAATTCTTCGGTCTGAACTTTAATTTTCAACCTATGAAAATTTGGTAATCAGCGATTTAAAATGAAATGAATAATCAGTTAATTATACATTTTCACCACGATATATGTTGAAGACCGTCATTTTAACGAAATGGAGCAGAAAGTATTGTAGAAAATTCACATTGTGATAGTGGCACAAAGATATTGCAATATGCACAGCAAATACCTTTTTGTGAAACGAATTAAAATGATGTCTGAGCTGAAATTGATAGTCTCAACAAAAAAGTGAATCGTCAGCACAAAATTTAATAGATGCAAAAGAAACTTAATAGATAAGAATGCTAGATATTCGCCAGAGTGGAGCTTGAATTAATAATCGTAAATAGTCCCAAACACATCCTTAATCGGATCACCCTGGAGCCTTAAGAACTGCTATAATTCAGCCGTCTAATAACTGGGCTTCTTTTATAGTATGGGAAACATTGCGGCATTTAGTGTCTTTCTAGAGAACAGAGCCCAAACGCAGATAATAGCCCGTAGAAGGGTGTCTGGGGAATTCGGCCGAGGCCTTTCCTTTAGTTGGGAGAATGGCGCACTCCTAAAAGTTGACCAACAACCTTTTCTGAAAAGATTACCTCTGTGACGTGTGATGGTGTTCATTGAGTGTAAGCTTCTTATAGGAGTCTAAGGCATTTAACTAACGCGATGAAAGGCTCGAGTTCCAATGCTGCAAGGGTACTCTTGCGTAACTTTTTGATGCAGGTTTAAGCCTAAATTTTTTGTGCAAGCCTAATTTATTTGCCTATCAGGTTGGCAATATAGTGTAAGCGGAGCTTCCTCCTAGTCTCTGTTGCAGTTGTCTTCTTAATGTGCCTAATTATTTTCTATTGTCTTATTTTGATGTCCGGCTTGAATAGCTACCATGATATAAATTATTGGATTGCACGATATTTAAGATGGCTTTCAATCATCCACTTACCCCTGTCATCACCGTTATATTGAAAAAAAGGATTTAAACTTTGAAGAAAGTGCACTTAGGCTGTGAATCCTTAAATCACTTGGAATATCCAACCAGGTATTATTTTGTAGAATGTATTCCGAACATCTTGTCCTTTTCAAACCGTAAAACGGAGACTGATTGACATTTTCAAAAAAATATCAGCGGCAAATCAAAGAGTGCAGCAATAAGTTCCTTCCATTGAAGTTGGTCTTCTAGTTCAAGAACACTCAGAGGTGTTTCATCTCTTAGTGATATCGGAATTTAAACTAAATGATTGCCATTTTCTTTAAACAGTATTACCAAGTTGTTTGAAAAAAAACGTGCAGGGCGGTGACTTAAAAGCATTAAAGTAAAAGTTATCGCAGAAATTACTCGTTATCACACAAAATTAAAGAATTCTTTACAATAATGGCAGCAAATATCTTCCTGAGATGTACTTAAAAATGTTCTAGATTTCTGTCAAATGATAATCGCTAAGATAAACTAAGCTTGAGGTTTTGTGTACATTGGAAGCTTTTAAGGAAATAAACAGCCTCATAACAGAGCCAAGTGGATACTTAGGCACAAAATGAAATAAGCATTTTTTGTTAAATTAGACGTAGCAGGATTATCTAAATCCACTTGAGAAGTAGGTCTTGAGTAAAAGTGTAGTGATTTATTGAAAATTATCATGAGTCAAAAAGGATTTAAGGTGTTTTGAAAATGTTTTGGACAGATTAAAAAAACACGATTCTCTTTGGTGGAAATCATGTCGTTAGAGTTATGATTTATGGTGAAGGCAAAGCCTTTTAGAGTTTTAAGATTATCTGGCTTATATCAAAACAATATCCTGAATTATGCCTTGGTATATAAAAACAGCTAGAAAAGTTTGAATCAGTTTTATTTAAACAAAGTGAAATGAGGCTTCAACACGGCTCCACTTCATTATCGAAGCGTGGATAAAAATACATCGTTTTGGATTTAAGCACAATAAGTAAAATGTGGTGATAACTGAAAGAATGTAACTATGAAAGGCACTGGACTATATAAATCTTCTCAGGGCTCTCATATACGTTAATTGAACCCTATTTTTACGAACCTTGTTACACCCAAGGTTGTTGCGCAAAGCAAATGCGATCTGATATTAGTATGGGTATCACGGACTTTTCATTCTTTTAGAAAGCTCACATGTTTCCCAATAAGATTATCTGCTAGATTGGAAGAGTGGGAACTTTCACATTTGCTTTTATGAAATGAACTGTGACCAAGTTCCAACAGCATGTTTGAATTAGTTGGACCATCGATGGAATACGGGATCATTTGGAGCCTATAGTTAATCAGCATTACATTTTCATTATTATATTCCAAAAATTGGAAGATAATGCAACAGATAGACTAGAAATGAAGCATTTGAATAAAGTTGCCAGCGTCAATTATGGGTGAAAGACATATGGAAAGGTACCGAATTATCTTACCTCAATTAACGTTGCCAAGCCAAAACGCACATTGGGGGCTGCAGTAAACGAGCTGTGTTATTTATAGTGTGACAGAAAATAAATCCAACCAATTTGTTTTGCATTTTTTAAGATGAGTTAAAGGTCCTCATGCACTGTTTGCTTCCTTTAGCGATTTACATTCTTCTTTAATTGCGTATGGTAGGGAAATGGATGACTTAAATCCACCTTATTCATCGTGGAAGAGAAAATTTTCCTCGTGAATATTCGCGTCGGCCATCGATAGAGACGATAATGCCTGGTAGTTGCGTACTGGAAAAATCAGGCTGAATGGAATGAATAATTTTATGAAGTGACTAAAATAAATTACTCAAATAATAGACCAGCCTATTTCATTTAAAAACTGCAGAAAAGAGTGGTGCAGGAGGAGCCTGACATTGGAATTCGGGCTTCTGCACTGCATGAATTGGATGCTGCAGCTTCTTTCATACACTCGATGAACACGGCCTTTGCTGCTGCTCATTCTTCAAGCTTCGAAGAGGTTGCATTCCTGCAGAAAAGCCTGGTATGTCATTTTTGCGACTGCAACGTTAAGCTTAAATGACAGGCCTCTATTAAAATCCCAAAATCTTCACTCCTAGATGGACTTTTCTGTACCGTTGGGCATTTTCGTCGAGTACTGAAAGTCAAAGCCATCCCATCATCACTACGAAAGACCAGTTTATTGACGATAGAATCACCAGCAATTGAGGAGGCCCATCCTAAGGGAAAGTGAAAAAACATTTTGCTCCAGACTTCGACGATCTTTTAACTTCCTTGTTCTTTGGGAATTTTTGCATTTTGAGACAAAGAAATTCTGTTGCCATTATATTTTCAAATTTGCGCCTTGTTTATTTAAACGCATAACCTTGTTACACTGAGATTAATTCATTTCAACTACGACTGTAACAAATTTTCCAAAATAAATGGCAAAGAAGAAAAAAGGGTTTAGTTCGGTTCGTGACAAAAGTGATTTACAAATGTGCTCATCTCTTGTTTTAAATTCAGTCAGGCTAATTTCTGTTTCATCTTTCCACAGCATCGATGCAGAAGTTTGGACTAATCATAAAGCCAAATTCATTTTTTTCAAGCACGAAAGGTGGGATGTTGGTGACATTGTCATAGTTTTGCTCTTAAAAGCCCATCTCTTATGCATTATTGTAAAGCCTTTTCTCGCTCTGCTTTTTCGAGGTGAAATCGTAATTCAGGCATTAAAATAATAATAATATTAATAATCGAACGAGCCTAGTTGAGAGAAATTCATTTTTCCTGGGTTGGCGTTCTAAAATAGGCCAATAGTGGGGGAAGCATAGACTTAGGCTTAGATGGTCAATATTAGACCTCAGAATTTGAGTTCAAGGAATCTTTGAGTTGGCGTCACCCAATTTTTTTGCAACTGCGCAATCTGGTTTAAATACAAGTGGCAAGTTTAAATTTAAACTCCAATAAAACAACTTTTCTCAGAAATCAGTGGAGAGATTCCATTATCCACATAGTTATTATGAATCTTTAATGTATATACATAATTTAAACCATTAGTCTCTAATAGATTTCTAGAATATATATCTTCATATAATATATATTTACATTTATTAGTTTATTGTAGACAAAAACTATGTATGCTCGTACTACTATTTTGAATTAGATTAATGTAACGCAATGTTTGTGGACATTATATAGAAGTTTGCGCGAATGGGCCGAAACGTAAATGATCTACAAGTCCTGTTTCCATTACTATTTGAAAATTTTATTGCGTCACTTAATAATAATTTATCAAACTGATGAGCTGTATTTGTCTAGATATTTGATAAGCTGAATAGTTAACTATGAAATCACATTATAAGAGCATTATGGAGCAAAATGACTCTAGAAAGGATGAATCTTATACTTGGAATTGATTATTAGAGCTTGTCTAAAGTTGAATTAACTGGGGTTTCATTCAAGTGCAAAAAATTGAAACACAATCTATTTTACTAAGCATTTGCTATCGGTGTGTTATTCCTGGCAAAATTGTGGAGAACTGAATTGAAAGTTCTAAAAAATAATGCTAAAAGTAGCTCAGACTCTTAATTCTATTACTAATGAAGGAGGAAAATAATTATATTAGGTAGCTTTCGCACAGATAATGTGAAATCGGAAACTGAGTCATTAAGTCCGGAAAAATTTATGAGGGCCGAAACCACGAAATGCACCATCCAGTGAAGTTGGTAGGCAACTGCCATGCTCAAAAGACGGAGGAAATGCTCCCCGAATGCCATCTAAGCTAGGGAGAAATGCTCTGTCTAGGCACTTTCCATAAAAAGCTCTCCATCCCGTTCCCCAAATAAGCAATTTGAGATGATGAATTCAGACGACATAGGAAAGCAGTGGTACAAAGAAGAAATTCGACCCAAATAGAAACTATGATGATTTTTCCTTATATTTAGAATCGAATGATCTAATTGAGGGCTTATACAGAGTGTCTGGAATAAATATTGCATAAGAAAATATGTTTCCCAGATGTATCAAAGGTACTTGTGTACAGTAGGCCTCATCAAGAAATTCAAATTTTTATTCATCGTTAATACTAATGACGATGAAGGGAAAGGATGATGTCTACAACCTAACCGATATTTCAGGAAAGATCATAACTGATAACTTTTTTGGTAAATCGTTCTGGTCATCAAAATAAAGAGATTATGCCGAGTTGCATTTCATTTCGCACCCTGAACATTGTGAAAACGAATCAGGGGATAATATTATAAGAAAATGAAGACTAGAGGGCGGCTGGGGCTAGAAAAAGTTTTAGAAGCAAAAGAGATGAACTCATAGATCTTCACAACAATATAAAGTATTTTTTTTGTTGATTTGTCGGAATTCGGGTACTGCCGGGAAGCCTGCTATCTATGAATACCGTTGCCATTTGTCATACAAACTTGACTTAAATGAACTCCTTAGACCAGTGCTATTCCGCGAACCTTATTTCAAATGCCCTGGATTCGAAGTAGATTTGAAATTAACTAAAATAAATAGCATGCCGATTTTTATTGGCAGGTCTTTTTAAAGGTATTTGGAGGCACACATCGGAAAACTGATGTAACCTTGAAGAAAACCCCGCAAATAAATCGCGATTATTTGAAGAAATCTTTAGTTATTTTTGCAAATGTAGGTCAGTTGTTTCATAGATGTAGCCATTGTTGGTCTGGAAAGAATACCTGCGAGGGGGTAAAATTTTAATAGAATAGCATTTGCCTAAATCCACGAGAAAATTTTATTTATTGGCTACTATTTTGTTCCAAGATTTCTTACAAAATCGAAGAAATATTGGAGTGCCCGAATACGAATGGGTGCGGGACAAACGCTTTTTATTTGATGTCCTAAGCTTTTTTATCACGATTCTGTTTAACCTCAATAAATACATAAAAATAGGACTCTAAGGCGTTTGTGTAGTAGTCACGTTTTATTGAAGACTCAAAATGAATTTCCGATCTTATGAATAAGCCTTAATTCTCGACATTGGAGATTTATTATATATTTTATTTTTAAATTTATTTGTGATACAGCATATAATGAGTTTCATTCGGAATAACAGTTTGATTACTTTTTTAAATTTTGAAGTTTCTCAAAGTACAGAGGAAGATTTATCGAAACGATTGTGAACAATAGACATACATTCAGGCATTTCAGAACTGACAACTTTTGTCCTAACTCAGACAGTGTGCTAGGACGCTTTGCATGTAGTATTTGAGCCATTTACTTTACTTCGTGCGTGTTCGCAATTATAAGCCACACGTTGTTTTATTAAATAAAGTTGAGGTAGTCAAGATCAATATTAGTTGATTATTTAAAGCTGACGAGTCAAGAGACCAGTGTCAATAACGTTCTACTCATTAAATTACAAGAGCTTGGAATTTAATCTGTGCTCCAGAGATTGAAGTATCGAAATCAAATGTAAATATCTGATTTATGAGATGATATGCCTATAAAAAGAAATATGAATAAATGTTTATTTTAAATGTTCATCCAGAATAGAATTACCGGGAATACTGCCTTTAGTAACCCATTCGAAACTGAAACAACATCTCTGTTGTATTTATTGTATAATTTAGAATGCAAAATTAGAAAATATTTTCTATGACCTTATAACCTATAGTAGATACCACTCTTGTCACTTTCTAGCCTTTAAATGCAATAAGTCGCAATTCCAGATAAATGATAACTCGAGTAAACATGAAGGCGCATTTACCGGTCACGAAAGTGTACGGGCATTCTTGAACTCACTGAACGCTCTGTTTACTTAGAGAAGTTGCCAATAATGATGGCCCGGACATAAAAGGACAGGCCCATCCCGGCTTATGGGCCCTCGAATGGAGAGGTTATTGGGACGCCATTCATTAGCATCAAAAAGTACTTGATCTACACTTGCACGAACAACTGATTCGAGTAAAAACAATTCCACGAATTTAAAGTACTTGAGGCGATATGTTGCTTGAAGTATTACGATCGTTTTTACAGCCAGTAGATATCTTGCTGCCATATTGGCCATCAGTTTAACAGTAGTAAGTGTAACCTATAAACTAAGCGGAAGATAAAGGTGGGATTAAGTGGAAGAATGCTTTAAATGGGTCATTAATGGAATGTCAGAAACGAAGGATTCCACAAGGCCTAGCAATTTTAATAATGAATATAACCTCCAATAGCATGCTTCCTATAATTGTAAGAAAACTGTCTTTTTTTAAGGAATTAAGGCAAACATTTAGCTAAGAAAATTACTTTTTCTCTTCAAATTACTAATATGTTAACTTTGAGCACGTGCCTTGTTCAAGTTCTTGTCTTCAAGTATATTTCAAAAAATTTAATAAAAAGCACCGAATTTTTGTAGAACATCACATGACGTATCAAGTCAATTTTTTAAAATGCCTTAGATTTTAGACAAATTGGGGTTTTATAGGGTAGAGTTCCAAACATTTAATTAAGAGCATGGCCCTGGCATCCCATCTCGAAATAAATAAACGAATCAAACTTTGCCATTCTTATGCTAAAAGAGTGAATCAAATCCGATAAGACAGTTTCTTCTCAAAGCCAAGAATATATGCCAAATAATTAACCAGTAGCACAGATGTGGCAAGATTCAATTGGCAAAATCAAAGATATAATGGTCAGATATCAATCTTTCAATGGGTATTTGACCAATTAAGCCCGAAATAGAGTGAACTCTTAAGCTTGTTAAAAGGCATTTTAATCAATTGAAGTTCCCTCGCAAAATCAGAGGGTCAGCAATAAGGCTTCGACACCGTTTACTGGACAATGTTTTCATTAACATGATAGATGAATTCTACCTAATTTTCATGTGCCTTGTTCCAATACCCATTTACTCAAAAAGACGAAAATATATAGTCCTCCACAACACAATAGGGTATTAGTAAAGTAATTTAAGAAGCAAGTGCGAAAAATATTTAGGTTATCGTGAGGCAACGTCCTATATCAGTCGACCAGAAATTTTGCAACTAACACAAATGATATGATAGGTGCGCATGCATTTATGAATTCGGAGCAATTCGATTTCTCCATGAGGGAGACGGCTGCTTTTAGTGAATCCGATGATTACTCTTTTTATTTTTTATTTTTCTACTCTATTGCGAAAGACTGTCTTAAATAGTTAATTTTACTTTAATTCTGCAATCCTAAAATAGTTTAATACTTTCTAAGAAAATCGTCATCAAATTAAGAGAATTTGATGTCTTTTGTTAATTCAGGCATTTGTTGAATGCATCACAAAATCATTGTTCCGGAGTTAGTTTTAATCTTACAGAAATACCAATTTAGAGATTATTTTTCATTCGATTAAATATTTGTGCTAAAATTTTAACTGGAATTTAGTTACCTAGTTTTAGGGATTTGAAGAAATACAAATTCTGCTTATTTAAGGGTTTTGCATCTTTATACTGCGTAACGAAACCGAAATATTTCATAAATATCACTTGGTTACTTTAGAAATTCAAGTTAAAATCACTTTTAAATTGAAAAATATTTTATGGTTTTGAAGTAGAATATGTACCTGAGGGTGTTATTTAAGTAGGCGCCGTATATTGTGTGAAAACTTAAAGAAATAAATCCTTGTACTAAACACGAAATGAAATTCAAATTTCACGCACACTTTCAAGATACGAGTAACACGAGAGTTAAGGAGTACGATATCTAGAATTCAGCGGAATGCCTGATTTATTAATCGACACACACAAAACAGAAATATACCCTCTGTCTTGTCTTGCTTAATGCATATTCTATTGAATTAGGCGATTTTTAAGCATCTCTTGCCATCATCATTGCAAATGACTAGGACTGTCTTTTGCTCTTTCCTGAAAGCCAATGACCATTACCATGAAAATTTTGGAAAATCTCCTTTGAAACTCGGTCATCAATAGAATCATATGTTATGACTTGAAAAAAGTGTTTACTCATGGAAATTTTAGAGTCACATTTATCTTGATCATTTAGGCCTTGAATTAAACGATACCTAAGCAGGTCAAATGTCTACGGTTAAGTAGAAGCTGGGGAACTGTCTCATTGTATTTTAGCTGCCTCTAATAATGCACAAGACTATTCTGCAAAAAGGGATATTTTCTGTAAGAAAGACTTCGATTTTTTTCGATTAAACTAAGGTAGCGAGGCAGGTGGCAGTGTTTTCAACGAAAATCAAGTCATCACACAGTTTGACACTTACAACGAAGTGACTAGAAATCAACTGGTACCATCTAAATTAATACAGCGAAATCCCTAAGTAGCGTAATTTACAACTTTATATGAAAAATTTTACTCTAAAATATATGCGAGCACTGACATTGGATCCATGAAAATGAGGATAACGTATCTAGTATGATAGGTTGGAGATTCATTAGGCCATAACTCAAACCAATTTATATGAAAAGTAGAGTTTTTTTCAGGTTTTGGCTAAAAATGAATTAAACTTAACCACATAGTATATTCATGATATAATTTTAGGGATTTAGCTCATTCTGGCCAATTTGAGAAATTTAAGTTGAATAAGAAAATTTATAATAATCTGTCACAGTTTCGCATATTAAAATAAAAGAACTTTTTGAGTTCATTATAGGGTCAGTACTTTATAAAGTTGTTTCAACAAAATGAACTTTTATATTATTTGCATAAGAGTAATTACAAATAGCAACCAAAATTGTGAAACTGTGTGCTCCCTCAAGCACATAAATACTATGAATGAAAGAATTATATTGAAGACTAGACGACACCAAAAGGCCTTATTAATTGTTTCAGTTACTTACAACTAGTATTGGCTCTTAATACAAATTAAGTTGAGGAATTGAGGTTATAGATATGTTCATACATTACAATTAAATGTATAAGTGAATTAAAAAGGGGCTTCATTGAAAAAATGTACAAAGAATAACAATAATAAAATATGGATGATAGTGCTTATTCTCCTACCTCACATGATTCTTCTGGTTCATTCAGTCAATTGGAAAAGAAATACTGATTCTTGATCCATAAGTAATTTTGCTTATTGCCAGTGCGCTTGCAGTTAGACAAGTTTAGAAAATTGTAGAAACATGTCCTGAAATTAGTTTCTTTAGCACAGTGGAATTTGGGTTTCCTTCAGGAAAGGAATTAAGCGGGACCAAATTTGTAGAAGTGAATGAATGAAACGCTATTTCCTAACAAATGTGCTTAACAATAGAGCGTTAGCATTATATAATTGGTTTTAGTATTAGCCTACATCAATAAACCCAAAAGGCATTATAATTTTTCAGATCTTTACTTGATTTTAACGATACAATTACAAATATAGTCTCTCAGGAAGAGATCCACCTCATAAATCGTCTCGAACATAGAAATAGTGAAAATTATCTTTTGTACAAAATATTAAAAGAGCCATAACCTTCTAAAATATGAAAAAGGCACATAAAACGGATTCCCTTCAAAATCAGCAGACTGCAGACTGAATCAAAGTGACGAATTGGACTTGTTATATTTTTCCTTGACTGAAATTTATTCATCTTTGCATGTGATTTCTACGGAAATAACACAAAATAAAAGAGAATCATGTTTAATTAAAATCTCTTGCCTTTTTGTAAAAAATATGAATAAATGTGTTTATGTTTATTAATAACGGGTATCTGACGCCTTTGTTTGTGGTTTAAATCCCAACAGTACACCTGATACTTTAAATTAAGGAGTTAAATGTTCGAGAACACAAATCTTTCCTGTGGTATAAGTTTTAAAATACAAATATAAATAGATTTTCATGCAGTGTGTCACTGCAGGTATTTTAAAGAATTGCTGAAGCTTTCGCTTTAAAATCACTGCATCCAGTCTTCTCTCTAGGGCGAAGGTTTCATCAATCATCGCCTCGAACACTTGCAGTTCATTCATTAACTGTCAAAGTCTGCCTCGAAGATCGCCAAGGGCATGCTAGTGAACGGCACCTCGCTTGTTCTTACAAATTTCTCTAATTGAAAGGTTATCTCCACAACTGCAAACTAGGCCTGTATCCTCCTATGATTTCACTTTAGTAAAATTTCCAATGCAGTGTCATACAAAGTCATAAAACGCATAGTATTGCTGTCAAAAAAGTATTAAAAAAAACTAAAAATTCTATTTATTACTATCAGCCACCTTCTATAACTGAGTCAATTAATATATGCTAAAATACATAAAAGTGCTTCCTGGGTGCTAGAGTCCTGGTTAATACTAACCAGGTATGACAATTCTATTATGTTAAATGAAGAAGTACTGCTTTGTTGACATAACTACAGTAAATGTAGCGAGGATACTAACGAGTCAAGAAAGGTTGTGTAAGCATCAAACTGGTTGAGCATAGCTCTCGGATATTTGTAGTAACAAATGAAAGTGATAATATCAACCAAACATCTTCAAAAACTAAAAATTCTTCTTTAAAAAGGTTTCCCACGATATAAAAATAGAATGTTTTTGGTATTAATTTTCTAACATAATTTACGCAATCAAGCATGAACATCCGTGTTGACTTCTGCTTTTAAATAAACCTGTTTAAAATTTCCGTCATTAACGGTTTTTGAGCCGAAATTTGATAAATGAAAGAGGTATGCCAAAATGAATGATATTTTCATCAGTCTATATTAACGCTAGAAAGTAACTAACATCATGATAACTAAAACTTACTTTTATCGGAGAGAAGATATTAGAAAAAAACTTTAGTCGTACGTAAGCGAAACAGGGGTACTTGCCTTTATTGTACGATAAAAGTGACGTACGTTTCGACAACTTAACTGTGATTTTCACATTACATTCGTCTCTTAAATGCGTACGGATAGTGAAAGCTGAATCAAAGGAAAATAATGAAGAGCATAGGTGAATCGATAAAGAATGCGGGCCTTAATCTTAGCTATTAAGATGGCCTGGGTAAGAAAATGGTTGCTTTGGGAAGGAATCTAACATCTTTCACATATTTTCAACGGAAAAAATGCACAGAATCCCTCACCCATGTAGTCAAAATGTAGAAATTGTTCCATTTTAGCAGTTATATGTGTCAGATGCCTTTTCTGAAATACTCTTCAAATAAAATAAATAAAGGCATATATCAAGCGCATTTTCTGCTGCATTTAAATTAAAAGGAGAGGTTTATAAATGCGTCTATATAGCAATCAAGTACATTTTTCGCTATGAAAAATCACATCGAAATTCCAGTAATATTTATAATTAATGAGAAAATCGCCATCTATGCAAACTAATATAATTAGTTCCTATGTTCGTGCAAATGAAATTTCGAAAAGATTCATAATTTTAATCAGTCAGAAAAATCTATTTATACATAGTAAGCCATAGTGCTTAAACTAAGACGCATTTTTAAATTGGTAATATATACCTAATTTATATTATACAAACCTACACAATCATAGTAATGGAACGACCGCACCTATATGGAAAGTACGGGTAGACAATAATGCTATTTGTAGGTTAGAATAGATGAATCGGGCCTGTCATAAAATAGAAATTACAAGGAACATTTTTCAATGTAAAAATTATATATTCCCAAATTTTTGAATAGCTGAATAATGTCTAAAAAACATTAAATAAAAAGCCACTGAGAAAATTGGAATATATGGGTTAAAACATGCATAGGCTTCGCCAGATAGGTATCTGAAGGTCAAGTTTTTTGAATTTTCTGTAAACAATTTCGACTTATTAATGAATACTTTAATAACACATTCTGAAATGCCACAAATTAGTGGGTGGCCACTTTGAGTAGATGCCAATTAAAATGAGCAATAAATGGGATCCTGCAATTCTATTACTAAACCAAGCTAGATATTTCGACGTCTAAGCCTTTCATCCCTCCGTTTTGCATCAGTTGTCACCTGCTCACAATTTGTGCTCTTTCAGTCACTCCTTTATTAAAATTTTTGGACAAACGTCCCATATAAATGGTGTTTCAGAAATATTCGTCTGTCCTATTTCAACGCAAGTTAGAGCCTCAATCGAGGATAAACTAATTGTGCACCTTCTCTGCGAAAAGAGGTTGCAGAACTGTCGTAATTTTATCGTTTGACTGAAATTTCTTAGTGACTGACTCGACAGCACCTACACAGAGGGTTAAGATTTAGGGTTTTCAGAGGCCAAATATTGAGGGACTGGCGTAGAGGTAAGGGTTGGGTGACAAGCATTTTGACTTTTCCATGAGGAGTTGCCGAGGAGGAGGGGAAAAGCTGGACTACTCCTGTTGTCGCTTAATTCTAGCCGCAATCCCACGTAGGCGTCGGAATTCAAACAAAGTCATTGTAACACACTTTTTCTACAGATTTTCTAGGATAGCACAACCAGCTCTCTGTTGCGTAACCATCTTCTAGCCACCAAAGTCAGTTAATGCCACAGGATTGGTGTCGGTGTTCAGAGAAGATTGTTGAGTGCTGACTGCAATCACCGTATTTTGCTGCAAAATCTTCTCTCCCTTGATTCAGATCGGGTCCATTCAACTTCAGAACCTTCAAGATAAATAAATTGGCCCAAAAGTTCAATTATGGAGTTGTGTGCGTGAACGCATCATGAAAAACAGCCAAATTTATTTAGAAAAACATGTATATACTCTTCTTTAAGGAGTTCATTCTTCACAAGAACTCGAATAACAACTAAAAATCACATTTTGAAATTGCTAAAATCACAAGTGATTAATGATTATTGGCAATCACTGTGCAGATTTGAACTCAAGGTAAACAGTTTAAAAAGATTTTAGGCTTCGAGCAGCATTTAAAGAATACCTATTTACTAGAATGGTAAACGATGGATAATTTAACATAAATAATCTGTATCTATTCCCCCCACGTCAGGCTTTAACAATATTAATTGTGCAAATGAAGAAACCGTTTCCATATTGTTCATGTAACTGATTTAAAAATAACTGAAGAATTCACATGATAAAGCATTTTATTAAATTATCATTATTTACTTTAAGCATAAAGTACCAGAGTTCAACGAAGAGTGCAGCTAATTGGTGCATTGGAGTAGAAATTTAACGTCAGTTTTGGGTGATTGGACTAGACTTTTGTTATCACTGTTATTTAAAAAAGATTTGACATGCCATTGATTCTTTTGTCCAAATTATGCCATAATCTGCCTCGTTATCAGACGAATTTCTTGTGCTGTTTGTCAATTACTGACGAACTTAGAGAGGTTTGGGTACGTCCCGGAGTATAATAACTAATTAGCATAATAGAGCCAAAGAGTATAAATTATCGTAACTTGATTTGCGTAATGTTCTTGGCAAACTACATTGCCCTTAATGACCTTGGAGTGTCTCAGCCAAAAAGGTGTTGTTTACATGGTGAAAATGCTACTGAAAATGCAGGTTTCATGACTTTAAAGCGCTTTTTGCTCCTTTCCAGGGATGTTATGCGGTTACCTTGTAGAAACACTGTCGTCAGTAACCTGAAATCAAAATTTCCTATATACCGAAACAATCTGAAGCGCTGATCATTTGAATTTTCAAATTCCAAATAGATTTTTGCACTCTTAATAAGACTTCCTTGCTAATTTCAGTAGACTTCTAGTTTTAAATATCATTAAATTAATTTAAATGTAATATTAGTAGGGCAGTTCAAATCAGCACAACAAAACTTAAGAGGATTGTGGTTTTTTTATATGTTTAGAAGCTCATATTTGCGACACACTGGCAGAATCGTGGTGCATTATCCTCCTTTAATGCGTATAGGAAAGGAGAGTTGAAATTGTGAAATTATGAGGGTATTTGAAAATTGTGTAAGCCAGCATCACGCTTGATTTCTCAAATAGCTATTTGATATATGCATCTCAAATGACGACCTTGTCACATATTTTGTCCCCGATTATTCAAATGTAAAATGTTGGGCAGAGCCTATAAAACCAAATACCAAAAAATTCTCCAAGCTCATAAACATGGATTTTCGTTCACTTAACAGACTACTGTAGACAAAAATAAGTGTTGCATTCTCTAACACTTATTAATAAGACGGAGTGAGTGTAACATTGCTATGAAAACCTGACACTTCCTAAATGCCAATTAAATTAGTCCTATTTGACTTCGGAACTCCAAAAATGATACATTTTTATGCGTGGGCAAGGACGGGATTAATTTATTAAGTCCCAACAGTAAAATTAATAAATCTGAGTAAATGTTTTCCAACAATATAATTTACTATAAATTTGTGTTAGATAAGCAAAATTAACTTTTAATTTAATCTTAATGGGTTTCTTCTAAAGAAGAACATATACTATTCAGAACATATACTATTTCTTAAGAAAAGGTAAATTTTGGTAAAAATGGTAAGTTTTCAAGTTATTGTCCTGGCACGGAGAAAAATAAATATTAGTTTACAGAATTTTACTTTGTTAGAATAAAGGCCTTTAAATTTACAAGAATCAAACACAATTGCTGATACAAATCACCCTCGATCTAAACAGCAGGGACATTTTGGCAGCTTTATAATGTATTTGATCCTTTGGTTTGCTGACATTTTCGTAAACCCATCCAGTTTTACGATTGGAAGAGAGCTTGGGATTGCTTGCATTCTGATTGGCTGCCGTAGTTTGGGTCAGACCAGCCAGGTTCTCGGTCGAGCGTGAATTGCACGCAACACTGACTGTAACACACAATACACAAACCCACACACTGGAAGGCAATTCACGTGTTCAAAGCTCTAGATGACACCGCCACTCAATGTTTGACCCCGGAATCAAGCTGTGAAAGACGCGTTAAAAATCGACCAACGATAGAACTAACCGCGTGATTCAAGAAAAGTTCATTTGTTTGCAATGCAGCGCATGATAGAGAAGAGTCTGCGACAAAAGCAGCAGGATGAGAATGACCAGCCGCCGCCCTACAACAGCCAGCGACGCCGCGGTATGCTGGAGAAAATGGCCAGTGTTGTCAGCGAGGATTCTCGAGAAATGGACGACTACGGCAGGTGTTCCGGGTACGACGAAAAACCACATTCCAAGCACATATATTCCGAATTCTATGTCTTCCTGGGTGAATTTATTTCGCATTTCGATGAATCTGAATCTGAGGTCCCAGTGGCGTAGATTTTTCATTCAAAGAAATGTTTCAAATTTACTTGAGGTGTTTCCCTTCCGTAGGACCTGAAATCATGCTGACATTATTCTGAGGATAGGTCATCATGCTTGATAAAATCAAACACTGTTATTGTTCCTAAAGATAAAATAGGATACCATGCAATGCAATCACAACGATAAATTCCCAAGTATCTAATGAAACTGCCAATTCCGAAACTGAAAAAATGAAGTTATAATAAATAGAAAATTTCTGAAAAAAACAATTTCATCCTCTGTAATTAATAACGTCTATTTTTACTCAAAATTGCCGTTTGTCCGCTTTTTAGTTAATATCTATTGAAAATAGTACATTTTCCGGTCAATTTAATTCATTGCCAATCATTGAAGATACCTTCAATGTGAACCAATACTATGGGATACCAAACTTAAGGCTTAATCCAACACTGTTATGAAGTGGTCTAAATTTCATACGAAACTATAATTTTTCACTATGGTTGAAAAAGCCTAATCCTAAAATGATAAAAAGTTGCTGAAAGCGAATTACTTAGCTAAAGAGAGCTCGTGAAAATTGCATCACTTCAAATACTTAGACAGCGTTCAACGTTTTTTCATACAATTTATAAAAAGGTTTGCTTAAATATTAATTGCATCTCCCTTATTAATATTTTGCCGATTCTTAAAGTGATGCACATTTAGAAAATTCCAATTTTTGATGCATCTTGTTTGCATTATTTAAGCATGCGTTGTCAAAAGAAAACATTTTCGTATTATTCAAATTATTCTAGGTTTGTTTTCCTTCATAAATTGCTTAATGAATAATTGACCATATCATCCTATCCCGGCAAACCTACAATTTGAACATGCATTGCAAATTTACCAAATGAACACCTCTTTTGTTCTTATTATTTAAGTATTCGCGAACCGAAATAAAAACAAGTATAGGTCATATGATGGTAGTCCCGATGTTTGGCATAGTACTTTCAAAAAGCCCAAAGGACGAGCCATCTATGCGTTCTAAATTGGTTCCCAATGGAAATGGTGAAAACGGAGTGACATTCGCGAATTAGAAAACGTTTAATCGCATTTTGGCATGAAGCCATCACTATCAATTCTTTAATTACAAAATTCTTAATGTCACTTTTCTCACAGTCTGGGTAAAATAAGAAAGAGATAAAATTTCAAATTCGGTGACGTTGCACATGTTTTTTAGTAACAGCTTTTATTTCAGAGAAACAGAATGAACCGAAGATATGATAAAAGTTGATATTTGAGCACTTTGTGAATTATTTTGGTTAAATAATAATTATCTGGAAATGGGTTTGTTTAAGTTCGTAAATGCAAGAAACCTCCATTACAGTCGTGTTTTTCTTGTATCTTGAGGTATTAACTTCCACTTTTTCATGATCCCTAGCGTTCTTCAACCGTCTAGCCACTTTTTGCGACTGTCTCGAGTGCAGGGATTGGTATAATAATAGCAGTGAACGTGTTAAATGATAATAACAGTATTTTTTGACAAGGTACATAATTTTGCACGTGATAGAAAAAAAGCAGAAATTTCGTATGAACTGAGGGAACAAAACTGATATAGCGTTGTTTCAGTGGGCACTGAACTCAAATAAGAAAAAATCGTCACTTCGAGGTAAAAAATGAGTGAAAAAGGCTGGAATTTTCGTGAAATTAAATGCTATTAAATGGCACTTTATTGGTATTTAGATACAGTTACGAGTTGGGATGGGCCAAAAGTAAGACATTTATCAAGCAGCTTGCCAAAGACAACATCGACCCTTCCCTCCTGAACGAAGAACTCCAACGACATGCCGACTGTCGACGACGAAGAAAGTATGCTGCGAAGTTCGAACTAAATATACCACTGTTTGTATCTTTTGCAAATGAAATTAGATACTGCCTAGAAACGGATAGTATGTTAATTTATTGAGATTTATGCCAATTAATAAATGAATGTTACTTTTTTGAGTGAATATGTATAATATTTACTTAACTTAAATGCACCTTTCACGAACAGAAAATTTATTATTTTTAGTGACTTCGATTGAAAATAAAATTTATGAAATGCTTCAATCAGACTTATAGCTTTAAATCCTTCCTCCAATTTGAATTGAGAGTTATATTTCAAGAGGAGAAATAAATATTTAATTTTATTGCACTTTACCATGAATTATCTACTTGTAAATTTCATTTCAACTATTACCGCCATTGAAAGCTGTTTAGCTTCTATCGATTGCTTCATTTTCTCTAATTTAGACATCAGGTGTTTGAAAATCCACAAAAGGTTAAAGGTTAATGCCAGTTTTTCTATAATAATCATTTAAGATTTTTAGTTTTCATTTGAAAATTCTCCCTATTTTTATTAGGAAAGCATTTTCCAATTCTTCAAAGGCAAAAAGTAATTAAAGACAAAGTAATAAATATTCCCTTTAGGTTTTTTAATAGTGAATTATGATTAAATGTGGATTGCAAGCATCAGTACATGATGAACAAAAATTAAAGAATTTAATTTAGCAAATAGTCATCCAATTGTGCATTACTAAGGACTGTTTTTCGATAAATGTTTTCATAGTGAGGATTTAATTTTTCACTGATCTTCAATCACAGTTTGGTTCTGAAGCTTCCCACATACATTCCGTGCTTCGATAGACTTGAGAAGCAAACAATCAGACAAAATGTTTTTGATTTAGGTTTTCAAAATTTTGAAAAGCGGAAGTTGTCAATACTAGTCTAAAAGTACTAGAAAAGAGTTATTTTATGCATATTGTTCTGGTTAGGAAACATTTATAACCCATTTGATGCAATTAAGCAGCTCCATGGAATTGATAGCAGGTTGTTCGTATTGAAGAGAAATTGGGAGGAACGCAATGGTGATACATAATCAATTCCTATTGAGTTCACCAGCAAATTTCTGTATAATGACCCACCAAAAACTCTTAAAAACAGATTTAGGCTTACTTGTGTAATCAGAAAAGTGCTCTTATTAATTTGTTATTTTGATATTTTGCAGTTGGCGAGCCAAGTGCCTCGGACGCTTTCGCAGCAACATTGCTCAAATCCTCCTTTGCATTCTTGTTCTCATTGACTCAGGAATCGTTATTGCCCAAATTATCCTAGAAATCCGTTCCATTCAAAGTAAGTCCAATATTGCCATCAGCTTTGCGTTTTGGCAAAGTAATCTAATATTCATTAACCACTATTTTTTCCAATACATATTTTTAAGCCTTTAGAATTGCAATATTTACCACTGGAAGTATTTTAACATGTATGTTTATTGCACGGTATAAAACATCGTTTGAACTTCATGTCTACAAATGATAAAGGTTTTTTTAATTTGCTGACTAGTTATGACGAAAAGAGGTAATTTATGTGGGCAGTTTTTCTCACCAGGTTTTGTTGTACTACAGTTATGTCTGAGATGGGCTAATCCTACATTTGTTTCGAAATGTTCCAATTCCTTATTTTCTGGGCACTCTTTTTTGAAAGCATTACAACAGCCAGCTTAAGCTATTTAAACCAACCGTATGTGTTATATAGACTTTTGTCTGACGAATTAAGAATTAGAAAATAATTACTCCTATTGCACCTCATTAAAATTAGTCTTATAACAGTGAGTTCATATTAAATTTATGGGACTGTTGGTATTTATTGTGTATAAACATGTCTATTGTTAAAATATTCATTAATAAATATGCTTATTTTAGTCCTTCATTCCCATTTATTGGTACAGAAACAAAATATTTATTGTGATAGAGGACATATTAGTCAATAAAATAATTTTCCTCACTGAAAAATGATATTTTTAGACTACAAGGAACTTTTTGACATACATGCTCAACAACTCAACTACATGATGGCCACACAGGACTTTCGATGGACGGGCTTTTGGTGCAAGAACGACGGAATGACTGATGGCACGCCTTGGGTGACAGAGAAGCCTCCTGGTTTGAGTTCGCAGAATCTTCACCTCGGAAACACAGCCTCCATTGACGAGCATAGGTTGAAAATTCTTGGCGACTTCCTGAAGTGCTGGAAGACGTACGTAGACGTCGCTGACGCCACAAAGCAAAATGGTGAGTCATAAAGCAAATACGAGCATCATCAAAATGTCTTAACCAGTTTACCTATCATTTATGTTAATTTAATAGCCTAAGAATAAAGCACTTCAAATAGGTACTTCCAAAAATAATAATAGCGTTCAAAGAAACAGGGCTAGATGCTCTGATAATAGGGACATGCACAGCGATGTTTATGTCTAATTAGTTTTGTAAATACTGACTAAATATCACTTAGATTAAAGAATTAACGTTCTTATCAATTTGCGGAGTAGTACCTTACATGTCCTCATAATCACTGTTTAACAAATGCATTACTTGGGAACCGCAGAACCTATTATAATCATACTAAGACAGGGTATTATTGACTTTTAAGACTGTTATCTTGAATGCTTTATTGAAAATGATCTTTAAATCCTAAAATTAGTCATCCGTAAACGGTTAAACATCAGTAGAATTTTGTTTTTTTTTCAAAATAGAATCAAGTACGCAAACGAACCACGATCCTTTGCCACAAGCTGCAACATCTAATAAGCGATTGAGTCGATCGAATGCAGCAACACTGCTTTAACCTATTTTACGACAGAATACTATTGGATAAATTTTTCTAGGCTGCGACCTCGAGATGCAACGCAGATGCATGATACTGAACGCGACGGAAATCTCCGAACCGGAGACTTCCACGCGGGGAATCACGAATCCGGCGATGCTGCACCACGCCTCGGAAGTGATGCATTTCGTCAGCATCGGAGTGACGGGGGTTTTCATTCTATCAACTTCGCTCAAGATGGTGTGTCTAGGACGGAAATTCTTCACAAATATTTATGAGGTTAGTTCATATATTGCTATCCGAAAGTGATTGAATTGGACGAAATGTTTTGTTTATTCTACAGTAATTGAATAAAGGGGAGGTATTACCTCTATGTATGAATGTTTAAGTTTGTGTGACCAATCAGTAGGTTATACGTGGACAGAAATTTACTCTTATCTGAGTTCCAAAACGACCAATAGTATTTTTTTATTTTGGTGAATTGAATCAAATGCATAAGTAAGTTCAGGGAGTTCTTCGATGACCGCATGCCATTAAATTACCATTAGTTTTTCAATGGTGTTAATGCTATTAAAATCCTTCCGAAATTAAATGCAAGCTTTTTCTAATGCATAAAACTTCAAATCAAATTAGTCATTGTTTGTAATTGTTATGCTAATGAATAAAGAAACCACAAATGATTAAAATTCCAGAAATCGTCTTAATAAAGTTTTCGTCATTAAGGTATTTTATAAAGTATACTTTATTAATAGAATGTACTTATTTGTCTATAGTGCTGGACCAACGCTAATTAACTAGAACATTAACGCTGAGTATATCGAGGCTCTTTGCCTTTCCTCTGCTTAAAAGGTGACGGATGCTCTGGTTATTATGATATCTTTCATTTCCGACGTCTGCTACATCAAATTGGACTCGCAAGAGATTTCAGCCATGGTAATTCTCCTGCTTTGGCGAATCGCTCGACTCATCAACGGTAGGTAGGCACTCAGGGTGCTTCTGTACTTTATATTTCTACCTGTTCTATACTCAATCTGTAAATAAAAGGTCACCTTTTTATCTACTTTCGTGACGAGATCCCGAGCCATTGGACTCTTGAAAACTCCAAGTAGTCCCAACTGATTAATGCATTTAATGTAATCTCTTTAAAAATCTTCCAATGTGCCATTTTTTAGGCAGAATGAACTTATTGAATAGATATTTCTAAATAACTGCCCAACAAATTGTTTTCAATTTATGTAACTGAAGCAATCATGAAAACTTCCATAACGTACATAAATTAATGGCCATTAAATTTTCAAGCCTCTACTTTGGTACTACTTAAAGAGGACCTCGATGTCTGGTGACATAAAGGAAGATTCACTTTCCTTTGTTACATTCACGTTAGAGACGCTTTTTTACAAACTACAGTCACAATGAATGAACACATAAGAATAAATGTCCGGCACCAATAAGAAGTAAATGCCTGGGACCCAAGTGGCCATTAAGCAAAGTTTGTTTTACTGAACATATTAGGGCCCCCCTACGAAGGCAAGGATTCGTGGGAGACGTGTTTTCTGAGGAAAAAGAGCCGCATTCCTTATGCATGAATGCGTTGTGTGGAGTAGATTACTTTATTATTAGAAAGCAAGCTTTGCCAAATAAGCACAACAAGTTTAAACATAATCAAAATATGAACAGTTAAAATGCAGTATATTCATCGCTCTCCAAAATTCGTTGCAGTAATTTATAATTCAAAGTATTATTTATTACCTAAATAAAAAAACACATATTATTGGTCAAACTGACTAACAACAGATATTTAAAATATCAAGCCTTTAATTATTGGCACTAATACACGTTGCCGAACCGCTCCAGCCAACTCAACGATGCAATTTAAAACTAGCAATAAATAAACAGAAGCGCCTTTTAACTTTCACTCTGTCGTAATCAAATTTTATTTAGGCAATGTGATTATCTGTTCATTTCTAGTTTGTTGAGATTTACACTTGTATCAGCATTGTTCTTTTGAATTTCACCACAGGTAACCTCAAGCCAAATTTAAATTTGATCTAAATTTAAGTTTCATTTTTAATTTCCTTAGTGGTTGCCAGTTCATGAATACCAGATTCCAGCTTTATATGATATTATTAACCCACTGGCACTGATGAATTCAAATGTTCCATCGAACCAACAGGCATTGAATTAGGGTCGTGATGCCCCAATTCTTAAATAAGATCACTAGTTTCGCCCTAAACGAATATCATAGAGATAAAAATTTTTTATGAACATTCCAAAAAATTTTCCGGATTTCCCCGTTTCATTTAACAATGGAGCTCTAATGGAGCAAATTTAGCAGACTCGCTCAAGGGATTATGATCGTAATCGTAGATAAAATGCTCTGATTCTTCTGATTTCGTAGAGGTAATATTTTGCTCCTCATTGCCTGCCAGAGGTGCACTTTTCGTTTATCACCTATGTCACTCCTGAATTCCTACTTGTGATGATACCGCTGATTAGCGTTCTAGTAATGCAGTTCAAGTGATGAGCGGTAATGAATGCTAACTGTAAAGCGAAGAATTCAGAATTCTTCCAAAGTCCAGTCAAATTAGATTGCGTGACTTCTTGAAATGTCGGTGTTGGTACTTCCTTCACTTGATTTAAAGGAGATTAATTTAACACTCAAGGGCTTAAATTAATAGAACTTTAAATTTATTAGCGTTAATTATTCCCCTTTCTTTTGATAAGATAATAGGCAAGGAATTTGAAATTCCTAATAGGTAGTTACTTAGCTAATAATGGCCAAGTAAATGTGTCTTTATCTCTTGTTTATTCAATCGTCATTGTCAAATATTAAATCCTCACAAATTAGGCTCTTTAAAATAAGATTGCAATAATGAAAGAGATTAAGAAAAGAATACTATAACGAAACAGACGCAATCGTTCGTAGCGGATGGCTTTTTATCATTAATGCAGGTGTAATAATGGGCCATTCCTAGGCAGCCTGACCATAAAAGGAAATTATTGAAAAATTGACACATTCTTTTGTTTAACAGCATGAGCTATTGCGCACATACCAAACAAAAGCGATGGATGGATCACGCTAACGCAGTTAAATGTGCTGACTGGTCATCGAAATCCAGCGATCCACTAATAAACACCTTTTGCATAACGCTTCTACTAGCCTCAAACGACTGATTCCATAATATGAGAACATATCATTGTGAGGTCAGAAAAAGTAAATTTCTCAGGGTGATTAACACAGCTCAGAACAGTAGTAGAATGTGCCCGTACTCATGTCGTTCTTTCTTCTCTCAGCAATGCTGATGTACGAGAGACAGCGCTGTGAATTCCGGGTGGTACTGCAGAAGCGCGCTCGCCGATTGCAAGAGCGTAAAGTCGGCAACTTGCAGCGAGACAAGGAGCTCTTCCAGGTTTGCTTTTCAGCTCTCAGATGTTCTGATTTTTATCGCATAGAAACAAATATCTAACTTGGAGGAGCTAGCCAGAAACTTCGGCTGCACAGAGGAGGAGCTGCGTGACTGTAAACCTCGGTGTAAGCATGGAAATTCCCCATTCCCTTTCACTTTTTTCAGTGTGGTTTATCGAGAATGCAGATATGCATGCGTATTGTTTTCTGATACTTACGAAAAAAACTAGCTGTTTTTATATCTAAGGGCACCACGGTCGCTATTAGTTATGTAATGCATATCAAGTAGTCAATTTCTAGTTTATTTGCCCCTAATTATTTACAATTTTGTATGTCCCATTTGTAAATTTTCATTTTAAAGATCTGGAGTGAGCGAATGCATCTGATTTTCCCTAGTCCACGGTTTTTGGTTCATTTGACATAAGTCACTTGTCTATACAACAGACACATTTCTTGCCACTCAAAATAAAAAAACAACTAGGAGTTATTAATCTAGGATTTACTCAGAATCCTTTTGAATTCGGTCTACTTGTGAGGTGAATGCAATTGATGAAATATGGAAGCATTGTGATTAGGATACTTTGTAGCTATTCAACTCATTAAGATCATGGTTCATTTTTCGCTATTTTTTCATAGACGTGTATCATTCGAAGGAGCAGACGCAAAATGCCTTGAAGTCAATTGCGGCCTTAACAACGGGTTTTATGGGCGGATTGGTTGGTGCACCGTTTGTTCAAAAGGAATCCATCACCCGGTTCACCACCAACAGTCCTCCTGTTGACCATACCAACCAGGTAGAGCTCTTTCAATGTCGAAAAAAACTGTAACTGATTCTCGGGATCTAACAGTGATTCCTAGCTTGTGCGATATGTTTGCAATAAGAGGCAATTGTCCCAATTCATTTGCGGTTGGATAAGAGCAATCATTTAGTTATATAAAAAATCGTTTATTTAATAATGGTTTATATACTAAAAACTCATTATTTAAAGCTGAGAAATAGCCGAGAATAATCTAATTGGGTTAGACACACTTTCAGCTTCGATGACGGAAACCATACGAAATAGGAAAATGGAAAATAAATATCGTGTTTCAGATGGGCTTTGAAATTTCTACTTTAAGGTATATCTATGAAATTGTATTTTAAATTGAAATTCGAAATATTTTGAGATCTCTGTAAACTACGTACTTAAATTGACAGCCAGTGAAATATCATGCTTGCTCAATCGAATAGGTAAACGAAAATCGCCGACTCCAACCAAAAATGGCGTATTTAAATCTATGGTATGTTATATTTTTCATTCAAATTTATAAAAGAATTAAACTAAACCAGCTTTGGTGAAATCGAGCCACTGAGAATTCTTTTTACCAGCCATAATTGGGTTTTACATTGTTGGAAATGATTTAATTTAACCTGGTATCCTACTAACGTATATGAAGTTGCAGTTTGATGGATAGTGCGATTTGCATCCAAAAAAGTACTGTTTCAAACATCCATTTGACGTGGAAAATTATGGCGCCTAACCTATCTAATTCAATCTCTATAATCTGTTTATTTCCATAAGCCACTGCGTTCTCCATTTCTAGACATTAAAGGGTAGTAAATCTAAAACTTCAGAAAAGTTTCGTTTTTTACTTTTGTTGAAATCAAAGAGAGAGAAAATAAAAGTATATAACATTGTAATTGTGTCGATGCATCAACCGTAGTTGCTTTTATATCTGAGTGCTTTATCCAGAAATATGAGATTTAAATGACTTAGTGAAAATAACAAAAGGGAAAGGATAAGGGTAAACAATATTTATTTTGATTTCTTCCCAAAATTTCAGTCTTTGTCTTCTAATACAACTCTCAGTCCAGCACATCCCGGAAACAGGAGTAAGCACGCTGATTTACACTTCTCATATGGAAAGGTATCTTCAAAAATAGCTTTGATTCTATCGAAGTTTAGCTGGTATTATAACTGGTGTGCCCAGTTATTGACTGCCTTTTTATCCACAGTGTAAAAGCACGAATTAAAAAGCCCCTGTTCTCATCAGAATCGAACCAAGTTTTTATTGGCTTTTAAGAAAGTTCCTTAATAATATGAAACCTTATTCAAAAATCACCCCTATGACAGTGTTCTCTTCCCTGTACGATACTTCATATTGTTTTTGAGAAATATATAAATTTCCCACTAAAACTATTGAACCTGTGGCGGGAGAGTGACATGAGTAGGAGAAACAAAGGCAATATCCCACGGAGAACTGGTTCACATCGTCTGTCCTATAAGGGAAAAGCGAATTGTTTTTGTACCTCAGCTCCATGTTCACACACCGCTTCAGGTATCGCCCTCTTCTGTGGGTGGTTGTGAGTCGGGTTCCCAGGGAGCCTACGACTCTCTGAGCAGTGCGAAAGGCATTCTCGCTTCCATAATCAACGAGGACGGACCCTCGAGCCCAGGCAGTCTCAGTTCGCTGCCTAGTTGCAGTCGCAAGGAGCTCATGATGCGCAACCAGGCAGAGGACCTCGTGCGCAACGTCTTGATTCACCAAATCTCCAACGCCATCGAAGAGAGCGAGGCTGAATTCTCTCGAAAGCAGTATCAGTCGCCGAGACGCAAGACCTTTGGATCGGAGGGACTTGACAAGGGACTCCTTAAGAATTTCCTTGGCGCTAATGCAAGGAAGCAGTTCCCCCCAGATGGACGGAGAGAAAGGGGAAAGAGCATTGAGTGAGCTGAAAGCGAGCTTTTAGTCTTGCGTCCCTTCCATCCTTTTAAGAATACTATGGAACGATGTTTACATAGTTTTCGCTTTCCTAAATGACCCAATCCAAATAGTTACATAGCATATTAGTGTGCATTTCTAACCTTTTAAATGTCATTTTGGTCTGGATTTTTTTTCAAAACTATCTTTAAGATAGAGCTGCTACCTTTTTCTTCAATATCTAATCGAAGTAGCTGGATTTCAGCAAAATTTATTTAAATTTTACTTCTCTAAACACCGTACGGTTGAGGCATAGATAAAATGTAAATTTGTCTGACGTTGTAAAGAATAAATTGTACTAGCAGTATGAAGTTTAAATTCAAAAAATTGTCTGAACTTCAGCTAAATTGAGTGTCTATTCGAAATAAAGAACAAATTGTTCTCACATTTTGAAAATTCAAAGAACTGAAAGTAAAATCACAAACCACCTCTCTTTAATTAGCCAAAATTCGCAGTTGATTTTGATGCATATTAGGCATTCCATTGCATGACGATTTCATAGAAACGAAATGATTAGAGACTTAATCAAATTTAAATACAATTATCATATTAATTAATAAAAGGATTCAGTCATATTATACTACATACCACCGCACTTGTAATTATCGTTAAGGAATTTCAGTTAGATCGTCCATTTAATATTTATAAAAATTTCTCTGGGTTTCTGAGAAGCGTAGAAGTGTGTAACCGGGGTATTCCCTTTCTGAAAGGCAAGTAACTGGCAAACGTTACTTTTACAAAACTTTGAAACATTCCTACCCTATAGAAAGATTAGGTGAATGTGATCACCCTAGTACATTTAGTTTACTGCACCTATATTTCTTCATTTCTTATCTAACTAGTCTCGGAGAAGTGCCAACAACGAGTGGACGTCGGCATGTGCTCGCGCCTTTCAACAGATTCAATCTCCGTTTTAACCGTCGTGCCAGAACTGCCACTTCCAGTCACCTCCATCACCAACTGACTAACGCCGCGTTCGACACAGACGAGGTAGAAACAACCCCAGGTAACCCTCCCTTCTTCCCACAAAATGTGTCACCCCTGCCCGAGGAAGGCGCATCGCAGTCCACAGACAGCCCGCCTCCCACATTACCTAGAACCCCCATTCTCCAGATCAATGAAATCGACGCCCTAGAGGAAGACTGTGATCACACGAACGCTGATTTCAACGATGGAGGGAGTGACGCTACTAGTGTGGGCGGTGGCGAAGGTATGGAGGTCGACGGAAAACCAAAGAACAAACGGAAGGGTCTGAAGCGACTTCCCGACATCGGGGACTGTCGACGTTCCTCCGAAGGTCTTTCAACACAGGCGGCGCACATGAATGGAGGCTGCAGTCTGGCTCGCAGAAACTCCTACTGTCCTACGCGGCTAATGCCTCCGGACAGGGAGCAGCTGCTTCTCCCCGAGAGGAAGACGCGAAGCGAAAATGGCTCACAACCCAAGATCATTCGGACATCCAGCGAACGCAGGTTCTACGTCAGTCCTGTCGTAGGTCTTCAGGAATCAATCCGTCTTTTTTATGATCATCCCTTTTTATAAATAATTTGTCATGATAAAAAACCCAGCAAATGAGAGTACTTGGCCTGCATTTTTATACAATCAGAAGCAGTGGTGATAAATATGTATTTTGGTTAATGTTGGCGCTTCTTCAAGGGTAATGTAGCAAGATCTTGTCGCGAATATCGTGTCGCCAGATAGAGATACATCCCTCTCCGTTCCCAGGTTTCCGATGTTTTTACATTTCGCGTCACGGAGGAGAAACAGGAATTCCCTGGTCAGATAGGCCTAACAATAATGGTAGAAATGTTAGTCGAACGGCCGTCGACCCCATCTGATTTAATTGAATCGTTTCTCGTTTCTATATATTGTGGTAAGGGTGAGCTTTATTTATAACGCTGATTATATGCAAACGTTCCCGAACCTGGAGAGTTAGGGGCTATAGTCATCATCATGATCCATCTTGCTGGTTGCGAGGGATCACCGGGTGTATGGCTCCAATGGTTATGATTTATTTATAGCAAATAACTAATTGAATTTTGACTTCATTTTTGCTTATTTAATATATGAACAACAAAAAATGTTGTGTTGACTTTGATAAGGTTTATAAATGTTCGATCTTCAATTTAAGGAACATATTATTAAATCCACGTCTTAGGTGATAATTTGCACTATGCATCACTACAAGAATACAGAAGAAACAGATTTTGCATGACATTTTTGGCTCTTACTATGGCTAGACCGAGACATTAGCGATCTTCCCATACACAGGGGAAAGCCCACTTACCGGCATTCCATTCAGGCCTTTGATGACCCTTTCAAAAGGCTGTAGTGTTTTACTCTAGTCGAATGACAAGTAGGGCTTTCGAATGACTGAAAGATAGTGACAACTTCTGCATCAACATGAGAGAATGGCTATTTCTAATCCAATGTGTGCTTAAGAATGCAGGCAGCATACTATTCAAGAAACCAAAAATATGATTTATGGAAGCTGAAGCGCATTCCAATGGGAGCAATTAATAATAATAGCATATTTTTCAAATGTCGCAGAAACTCTCGCTCGTGAAACGTATTTTGCTGAAAATTAATGAAGTAATTTAGCTCGGTTTTAATGTTTTTTCGATAGGACTGTTGTATGAAACCTCAGGGGATACAGAAAGGGTTTCAATCTATCGGGTGTCACTAAAAGTAATGTCAGCAAAATTTAATGAATTTCATGCTGGTATGAGAAAAAATCCACTAAGTAAACCAGGTGGGTGATGTTAAAGGCTTTCAGAATTCATATTAACAATTTTTTTCAGAAAATATTTTACAAAAGGAAGTTTCTTCCAACAGTATTCATACCACTACAGTTGCAGAATTAATGAAATTATCTTCCCAACCAAAAGTTATATTGAGGAAACTTCAGCCTTAATTAGGATAAATAATTGTCTCTAGGTGTGCGTTTTTTTTACATTTGTGCAACATTTTCCGATTTTAATAATTTTAGTAGACAATAGGAGAAATAAGGTTGAGGACAGGGGAAGAAGTGAGAAAATGGTTGATTCCACTTCAAGTACGTTCTGTGTCATTTCAGCCCTCACCGAATTCGCTGGAGATTGCTCATACCGATAGAGCGCTGAGCAACTCAGTCGTGGATTTGTAGCTACCAACTCCTGCCCGAGCCTCCACCTTGGCCACGTGCTTAGTCGTCACCTGCTCCTCCTTCTGTCCCATTGTGCCTACGCATAGGCCAGAGTTTGTTGTTTTTGTCCACACCAGCCCAACTCCATCAAAAAGTCCCACCAACAAGAGGCTTTCGTCGCGAAAGTTTGTTTCATGGCCACGGATATGCAATCAGCAGAAGCAGCAAACAACAGCAGCAGCCAAGCCCAATTCCTCAACCCCCCCCCCTCTACGAACGGAGTGGTGTCTCTTCGAAACCACGCATTTCTACCCACACCAACGACCTTAACAGACTACGTTTTCAAAATTAATATATAAATTTAAACCTTTTTCTCGGTATCTTTTCATATTCAAGTATTTTGTAGGAAATTTCTTCATGAAATCGAAAATTACGGAACATTTGATTGCACCAATAGTAAAAGGAAAACATTATATCACTTAACTAATTTATTCATTTATTTTACGTTTCCTTTTTTGTGAGAAGACATCCAGATTAATTTCATCAGTAAAATAAAACTTGTATCAAACTAATCCGCAATAAATCAAACTTCTAAAAAGTTTAATGCTCTGTTTCTAAAAATATTAACTTCAAATAGTTGGCTTTCAATGCGGTTTCATGAGAGATAGTAAATAACTTTCAAGATTTAAATGTTTTTTAAGATAATTTGATCACGCAGATCTATAGGCGTGTGCTCGCATACCATTAATGCATACCAATATTTTTCCTTTCTAATTCGATAGTAAATTTTGATATAGAAATTACCAACGAATGGAAATTTGCTAACTTTGTTTCGATTTTTTCCGAAACATTTCCCAATTTTTTGACATGACCTTATACTTTTCCATCATAATTTATAAAATTTCGTTTCATAACCCAGTGAACTGTTTTCGAAAAGATATTGTTCATTCGTACAGAAATAATTTTTCTTAGTATTCTCAGTTCTATGTTGAAATCGGTTGAAAAGATTCAAATGAGATTCATCATAACTATGTAAACAACTTTAAACTGCCGCAATATTTGTGCGGATTTTTAATTAAAAAAAGTATATTTTACGCAAACTACTACAGCCTCTTTCAAACTGAGATTGCAAAGGAGTCTCAGGGTTGCTATGGAAATATTAGATATGAAATGGATTCACCATAAACAATTTTGAGAAATAGAAATATTTGTATGGGCATGTTTCTGTACATATTTTACATACCTTGTCAGATTAAGAGACCATATTAAAAGCAGCAACAGCCGCTTTCACTATTCCTAAAGCCAGCATTTGTAAAACAGCTAACAGTAATTAATTGTTTTTAGGAAAAGTGGAATATTGTACATATCTGATTGTAATTTAAATAGCATTTGGTCGAAATTATGGATTTCTTCCATTGGCATCCACCTAAATTCTTGCTGTAACTTGGATGTTTCTGTGACTCAGGTACACTGATAAATTTAAAATTTTGGGAAAGATACAGCTATCTACCCACAGCATCGCACTCCTAACATTCACTTTCAGTTTAAGAGAAGAATTTGTAACTTTTGTAGGAATGTTCTTGTGTTCTAAGCCTTCAGTATGCATATCAATATTTCCATAGATGTTTTGCTACAAGAGAATTCAGAATAGTTGCAACGGTCATTTGAAGAAGCTGCACTTTTGGAAAAAATTGTTCTGAAATCACGTTGTGATAGGTGCATTGTCGACATATAATTAAAATCACTTGAAAAATTCAACAAATCCGATGTAGAAGCCTTAATCAGCAACAAAAGCTTACTGGTGGATAAAAGACAATGCCGACTATAAATTTTTATCAAAAATATTGAAATGGTAAAAAATACATTAGTACATTTATTTTGCCTAATTTAAAAAATCATATTTTCGAAAAAGAAAAATATTTCGAAATTCAGTGCGTATTTAAGGAATTTTACATAATCAAAACTAACCTAAAATTAAATAGCTGAAATGAAATGCTTTTAAAAACATCAAATCAGCTCGTTATTATCGATTTATTTGATACGCAGTACATCTGAATAATCGGTAAAAAAAGCTGATTTAGTCAAAGCCAGTTATTTTGCAATTATTAAAATGAAGAAGTAAATGGCTCGCATTCAGTTCACTGTTCAGACGACCAGAAAGGTCATTTGAAGCGACCACATTGAAGTTAAAACTTATTCAAATTTTGAGTATTTAAAGATGTTCATTGCAGCTGATCCAAATATAAATTAAAATGACAAAAATTGAGCCTTAATATTATTTTCAAACATCATCTTTGAAGTTAACGTGTAGTCCAAAGCTTGTATTAGCATTTTAGCGTTTGAACGTTGCATTACACGAATTCTAGTCATTGAATTTTGCAAAACAAAAATTTCGATGATCGAAGGATCAAATTTAAGTATGGAAAATATTCATCATTAAGAATCATGTGCAGTTAAATTATGGGTTGCATCCCCGCCCACTTCACGTGAGACATCATGGTTTTTGTCAGCAATCATGTCTTATATCCTCCAACCAAATGCATTTATTAATTGGCAAATTTTAATCAAACAAAGAAAGTTATTCTACTTAGCCGAGTGACAGGCATCAAATGAATAAGATTTTAGAAAACCATCAAGGTTTTGGAGAAATTTTGTAAGCTCTTTCGAGCATTTATGTCCTTAAAGTTTGCTACTAGTCTTTTAGACATTTCAGACAAAAATACTCAGCAGTTGGTTAAAAGTGACCACTTGAGTGCCAGTATGCACTTGTTTGAATTACTAACCACTTTAGCATGTGATTATATGATTTTCCTGAAAATCTTTACTACATTAAAGTAATAAAAACTACTCAGTATATCAGAAAATTCAAATCATAAAACCTTGTTATTTCACAGAAATTTCTGCTTTCATTGATGCAACAAACTAACATTTTATGAAAGAATATTTGCGAAGTTCTGTACTTGAAAAGCATTAACATGGTAAAATCTTGAGACAGAAGCGTCTGAAGTATTCCTTTCTAGGCAAGTTTCACGATTGAATCAACAATACTTCTACAAGAAATCTGAACGCAATGTCAGTTGAACCAGTTATGTATATATTCAATTTATTTACGGATGTAACACCACAGCATTGAACTTGTCAAACATGACCGCTTTTTTATACTTTGCAAGCTTGTACGCATTTATTCATTTTTTGAGCTAAAGGGATCTCAAATTCGCAAGGAAGGCATTTTTCCACCATCTATTTGAGAGTCTGCCCACTTCTATTTTTATGTCTCTTTCCCTTTGAAGGCAATAAAAACAGTGTAAAGTAACTTTTTTACCCATTCAAGTGTTTCACTGAAAGCTAAGTTTAAAAATGCAATTATGTCTAAAAAGCTAAATCGAGTAAAGCTCAATGGAGCAAATACAAAGGGCCAGTAATATAATTTATTGAGTAAAACCTTTTTTCAGGTGTTGTAACTGGATGATAACAAAATAATGAATGAAATCCATTTGAATCGTTGCTGAGAGGGGTTAATATCAGAATGGTTTGAGCGAAGTCGCTAATCAATGCTCAACCTCGAACTGGAAATAGAAATGGAGACTTTGAGGTGACTATGATTAGAAGAAGATACCAACCATAACAATAACACCAAAGATTTCCATGGAAATCGGCAGAACGTATACTTGGGATTGAGTTAAGATGCCTCTGTTGAATTTGGCTTGTCCATCTAATAACTTGGGTAGCCAAGTTATCGCAAGGTAAAAAGTCAATAAGTGGTCATCAGTAGCCAAATTTGCGTCTACTCCCGTCCTCCAGTCTTGAGAAAACTCCAACCCAGAATATCGTAACCACTCGTAGGACTAGTGGGCATGATGAGCGGTTGGAAATAAGCTTTTCGCCATCACACCTCCAGAAATAGGAAAGCCCACACGTTCAATAGCAGAATCGAAGCAGTATTTGGGTAGACGTTACTCCCAGCTTTCTCCGGGTTTCTGGGGGCTGCAACAGACAGAGATAGTTTTAAGTAAACTCCTTGATAATATTGCAATTTCTTGGACTACTCGATTTCTTTTGAACATACTATATCTCTTTCTTTCCAGATGAGACTGTAGTTCACAGCCAGCCCTGTGCATATTGGAGGACCGCAATCCCCATATTTTATCAGGTATTCTCATAGGTTTTTATCCATACTTTACCCCCTTTGAGTTGAGAGAAATATGAAGGGCATTTTATAATGTCTAACGGAGCCGAGCATTATTTACTTTTAAAGATGCATTTAAACCAATCAAATGTCATTTTGCAGAGCAATGATTTAAAATTTGCTTGATTGATAACTTGGTGAGATGGAAGTATCTAAGAGTCGTTTGATGCGCACAATGTTTTGTGAGTTCAAGAAAGGAAGGAAATTCAGCAGCAGCAGCAGCCGAAAAGGCTAAAGCATTATGAATGGGAATGTGTTAAGGAAAGAAGATGATTGCAAAAGACAGTTAGCGAAATTCAAAGTGAAGATTTCACCCTCCACGAAGACGAGGTTCCAACCGGGTGACGTCCAGTTGGGTTTCATGCTTAGCTACTTCCTGAAACAGCAGCCCTTTAGGAAGCTTATCATGCTGCTTCATCAGTTGAGTTGGAATTGGCAGTTAAGCTTACTTACAACCATGCAACCGTTCATCGTATCTTCAAAATCTTTGAAAGGTTCTCCTTTCAGTTCCGAATAATTCATATCTGAGTTGTTCCAACTTCATGCAGCAATTGATGCCCAGATCGGATGTGAACATTTGAGGAGTTTGAACCAAACATCGAGGAGGAAAAAGACCTACTCTAGTGAATCGAAAAGGGGTGATGTTTCATCCGGACAATGCAAGAATTACGACGTAGCAAAAGACCGAGGAAATTGGTTAGACGATAATTCTTCATCAACCCTGGTGTCTCGACTACCTTACTCCTTCTGACTACTGCCATTTGTTTCGCAGAATACAAAATCACTTGGAAGAAAGTTTTTGCATTTGAAATTCGTGAGTTCTGGGAGTGAAAAAATAGAGAACTTTCAATAAACGTAGTAAGGAAGGAAATCTGTGGTAACAAGAGGAAGTACCTCGACGATGGATTGTTCAGTAAAATGTGACATTGGGTCACTTGTGTTTTTCAAAATCCTGACAAAACTTGTCATAACACCAGATACTATTATCTTATTATTGATGCATTAGTAGGAGTGTCGATTGCGATTTCGGAAGTTATAACTTAACGCTAGGATGGAATATAGATTCATAAATCCCTCTCTACTAGCATATTCCACCATTTCATGAGAGACCTCACTTAAAAGCCCCGATTACAATTTACTGCAAATTTCTTTACAGCCTCTGCGTATTCTTGAATGACTCTGAACGTGGGTGGATTCACAGAGGCATGATATCTTGTTCTGATAAGCTTTGCTTGCAGCTATCTTTTCGGGACAAAATTAGCTAGTTATCAAGCAGAGCAAACAGGCAGTTGCTGTGTGCAGATCCCAAAAAGTGCCTCTGCTTAATTTAGTTAATAGAAAATACCACATTCGACGCAAGGCAACTAATGAATTAGGTGCGGAATGTTTCACATCAATAACTGTTTTGAATTAGGTGAATTTTCAATTAAACAATCCTTAATGGGGTTATTAATTGCTTCACTCACAGATAAAACGATTTCCGATGGAAGCCAAAAATACATTTAAGTGACTTATTAAATAAAATTTGTCCCTATTTCGCCTTATAAATTTATGCTTTAAGGCAATTTGACGAAATTTAGTTCAATGAAGTCATTATAGTCTAATTATAATATACAAGTGTAAAAGCGCCCTTAGTTAGAGAACTATCTGAGAAATTCGGACTCAAATAAAGTAATTAAAATGAAATATGTTAAAACGATCAAATGAATTCCTCAGAATTAAATAAATACACTAGAAACGCTCTCTTTGTTCCTTAGACTTTAGCCGTTTCACTGAGACAAATCTTGGGTATGAAGCAATGTGTATCAAAGAGTACTTTAAGTTTTAAAGGGGACCTTTAAGTTTGAGTGTCCTTTAAGAAAAAAGAAGCAGTAAGTAGCTGCAAAATTCAACAAATTTAGAACAAATTCAAGAGAGACCGAACTTACACTACCGCCATCTGTTTTACACGAATAACCACCATTAGCCAGTTTCAATTCGGTTTCTCTGTGGTGTGGCACCAGGGCACCGAATCTTGCTACCACCACAAATACCCTACCCCCGATACCTAGGGGTTTAGCTATGTTGATCAGCAATAGCACGTAGACACATGAATTAAAGCTTAACCCTCCATCACCATATTGTGTCGATTTTAGAGTTACTATCTCATCGCTTGTTGTCATGTTGCTAGCTTCTACCAACCGCAATCCCGAAGTCTCCATTGCTATTCCCTAGTTCACAGTGGCCTAGAGAAGTATTAGAGGCCATAATCTACTTCTTATTTTGATGGTCGATTAGATTTACTTTAATAAAAGTTATTCTCATCCATGATGAATCATGTGGGTTATTGTCATCATCGCATCTCGTGTTCGTAATGAACATGAATGGAGGATTTTAGTGTCTAACGGAAGCCAAGTGTGAAGGAACACCTTCTGCACATCTGGAAATACCGCCCTATATTATTTAGTAGAGTTTTTATCGGACACACTGCACCTTAACTTAGCCGATGCACAAAAACCTTAGGTCACTTGGCTGTCCGAATAAACACCTTGAAGGTTTAGTTATTACGCAAGTCACGGATTTTTTGTTGTTCTGTCGAAAACCCTGGCCACGCAATCAACTTTTTTTTGGTCTTTCCATATTCACTAAATTGGATGGAAATTAAATTTATTAAAGCTCAGTCAAGTAATGTTTTCTTCGAGTGTATCACCCCGCTTTAAAATTCGTCGGGGCTCAGAAGAGGATTTGCATAGCAGCAGCTCGAGACGGCGTTTAAATCTGCGATGGATGATTCACTGCGCCTGCAAGCACTTCGAATTCACGGACTTCCTCCCTCCATCTCTGTCCCGTTTCACCCAATTAGCCACCCAGTGGCTTTCTTTATAATAGACAGGCCTCATCCATTAGACTCCACAAACAACCGATTGTGGTGGTTTGTAGATCAAGTCGAAATTGCATAAGGAGGTTAAAATAGGTCGTTTTAGGTAATGAAATACTAAATTCTTCATAAGGAACAGGGCACAATCCTATTTTGTTGGTGCTATTCTTTCAAACAAAAGTGTTCAACTAAAAGGTATTTTAATAAAGACATTTAAAATCAAGCACAATTTTCTTTTCTTGCAACATTTAAAATAACTGCATGTGTAAAACAAGGCTTTGAAAATTGGACGATATGGTGGTAGACATTTTGAGCTTAGTTTAGTGAAAGTTCATTAAATCACAGCCTGAATGCCTTTTTGAGGAGGAATTCAACAACAGAATAGTGTTTTAGACTTATGTGCACCGTCTACTTGAGTATGGGCTATTAATTTTTACCTGAGCTTAATTTATAGCAAAAAAATATTTGCATAAAAATGCGAATAATGCATTCCTATGTACATTTTTAATTAACGATGAAATGTCTTCACGTGAGGTAGGATAAGGAAATGGGATAAATCATTCTAAACCCTTAAATTTCAATTAGTTTAAGTCACAGTAAATATTATATTAGTGAAATTCCGAAAGTTTGAATTCCGAATTAATGGAATTGAAATACACGTTAAGCAAAGGAAATAACTTTCAAGTCAATTCTTTTGAACAAAATACTTGCTTAAAATTTCTTCGTGGAAAAGTTTTAACCAAGCACCCCATTTGATAGAGAAAAATTGAGTTATCAATGAAACTGCACTCCTGGTTTACTTGACTTTCCATATACGATGCTGCATGTAATTGTAAGTTTCCATCAACAATTACACTATATAAATAATAAATATTGCATTTTTGGAATATCCGTATGTAAAAAGTTTGCAAATAAATTCCACTTCTGGAAATTAAACCACAAATTTATCATTTGTAATAGAACAAAACTTATTCAAATTAGGATGCTTAGCATTACTATTTTTCCAACTAAAGAGTCGGTGAGGGTCAAACTAGTTAATACGTGTGTCGAAGCTTTTGCAGTGCCGAAATCTTTTATTTTAATTGCAAAATTTAGGTTTTGATAGCATGTGCGGATCCCCAATTTTTCTTCCCAGGACTTGTGAGTGATTGCGACATTTTCTGAAGATCTACGGTGAAGTTTCCCCAGAGCGGTTTGTCTCAGTAACCTGATTTTAGCTTCTTCTTGTTTGAAAATAAACTATTCTAGGCATTAATCAAGAGAGGAAACCTTGCTCATTTTTATTTCTGCCTAATCTTTCAATAGTATATTACTTTATGATGGGCTCTCTTTACTGCAACATTATATGGGTTACCGAAAATCTTTTAACATTCTGGTATGTTAAGCTTGAACGGGTATCTTTTGTGTAACTGCTAATATCGAGGTAAAGTGGTAAGGGATTTTCCCAATTTTTTGGCATTTTAAAGGTGTTTAAGAATATATATTCCCTATGCACCGGCGTCCCCGTAAAATGAATCGAAAATTTGAAAATGTTGACGAGTGTTGGTTTTTCAAGACTTTTTAATGAAGAAATTTTTCGAGAATAACAATATCACTTTAAAGCGAATTGATAAATAACTTGCAGAGATGAAAGGAAGAATTGGTGAGTTTTTGGAACTACTAACGAGGAACCCTTCTTTAAACATTCGGATTATTTTACCAATACTGAAGCCTCTTGAATTAATAAACAAAACAACTATTTTATCAGTGTGGATCAAACATTTTGCCGATTTTTCAAGGAAATTAATTTGCATAAATCAAGGGATATACTCGAGCCTATTTCTCAAGGTAGATGTCAGTCAGGTCAATTCACTTCTCAAGTCTGTTTCCCTGTTCGTCGAAGACCATCTTTAAAGAATCCTGGAGGAATTTGTCGAATCGACGCAGATGCACAGCGCTTCATTTCTACTGTTATTGAAGATTTCTTTGAGTTATAGAAAAAGAAAGAAGTTCAACGGAGCTAAATTGGGGGAATATATGGCATGTCAAGAAACACTTCCCATTGAAAATTTTGAAGGTCATTTTGCGCGTCCCTCGAAGAACGTGCTGGTGCCTTGTCGTCAAGATGAAGAAGAACTGCTTGTCATGAATCTATTTCCCTTTCAGTCACTTTTTGATCTAAGCTTCCTTTAGCTTTCTTAAATCCTTAGCATTGTATTGTGCTGGCCTTACGATGACCTGAGGGTGTCTTGGCACCGGTAACCAGGGGCATTTGAATCGTCCCTTGCACCTAATGCGTTTACCCAAATCTAATTGGCCAAGTTGTTTACCGATAAATCAGGTCAACCAAATCTTCACACACACCTTTCTAATAAACACTCTGGAAGGGACGTCTTCTTTACTTCCTCTGGTAAGCGGCTATCCGCCTTATTTGGGGTAGTGGATTCGTCTAGGAAGGGAATACTCTTGTTACTCCTCTTCTTTGATTTTAATTTAGTCTAACAGAAGCACGTCCAGAAAACCATGAAGATCGATATTTAGAACCGACTTCAAGATCCCAACTTCATCCTGTGTCCTGAGGATGAATCCACTGCTCTGGCTGTTTGTGAACCCCTCGGGATCCTAATGATAATTCTACTCCTCATCAACTGTGTTAATTTTCTCTAGAAACTGCTCTTCTTCTGCTTATACTGTTCACTATTGCTAAGGAGAGGTCACTTCGACGCAAATTCTATTGATCAAGCCACAGCGCTTTCGGGACCCATCGTGGTAAAAGCTTGCTCATACTCTAAATAAGATCATAAAGAATGGGATTTTTCGTTACGTAGAAAGAACGGTTTAGACGGGGCTTCCTGATAGACGAACAATTGCCAAAAACCTGGGCGTTCTTGACTTTTTGGTCATTTTTAAGAAATCTGGTCGTACCTGTCTCTTTTATGCATCATTGAATACAATTGAAGACTGTAGCCTTTATAGAACACGCCTTCCATTAATCTGTTTCTAAGGCCCCAGCGATCAGTTGTCCTTTCCAAGCGACTGTCGCCAAAAATTTGTCATTCGACCTTATCTTAAAATACCTGTTTTCCATAGTGGAAAAGTAGCTTCTCTTTAGGAGGGTCTAGACTACACAGAGGCTTGCATAAAACGAATTTTAGGCGACTAAAGGCAAGGTAAACACCCACTGAGGTTTTTTGTGTTCTGAAGTGATTAAACTCGTTAATTAATTGCGTGAACCTTTTGGTCCACCTTCGTAAAGTTCCAAAGTCCAATTTTTCCCTTGGTCTAACTCGTGACACTGTTACCTCCGCTGTTTATAGGTACCTTTCTCCTTTCTAATGAGAACTAGTATATTGACTCGTTTCGTGTGAGTGAACTCCAGTCAACGGAAGCAAACGCCCACGTTTGCATTTTTCAACAACCAGGTTTGGGTAAAAAGCGTTCTGTGTTGATGCTGTAGAGATAAATCTGCATGTGAATGAGGTTGGTTGAGTAGTGCCAGTTAAGGCAGAAAAAGCAACCAGGGTAGAGGCATTTCTGGAAACTGGGACACCTTGGGTACGGAAGTGATCCCATTAAGAAGAATGTAGTCAAGTTTTTTTTTTGAAAACATAAATAATGTTCAGATCCCGATTCGCAAACATTTAAATAATCAGCAGATTTGAACTTTATTAATTAGGAGTATCTAATTAAAAAACAAAATAGCGAGTTTCAGCGTAGACTTGCAAAGTAATTAACGATAGGGCTTTATCGAATAGGTAAACTCTTATATTTTTTCAAAAATTTGATGTTTTTGTAAATTGTTAGGTTTTAGCTATCATTTCCATTTTTTTCTAAAACACCTAATGCCAAGCCAGATTGTGTATTTCAGTGTCGTAGTTATAAAAGGTCTACTTACGATTTAAAAGTAGTCTAAATTTTATTGGAATTCATGAAAGTCAATCGAAATCCGTATTAACCTAAGGTTGTAGTTTATTGCTTTTGTAAAATGTAATTGATCCTACTTTGATGCAGAAAGAATTAATTTTATATTTGTTATGGCTTTCAACGTGTTTTAAAAAATAAATACAGCTAACCCAACCTATATCAATGTAGGTAATTTGATAGACCGAACAAAGTTTGACTAATTTTGCGTTCTACAGAAAATGACTTCCTATTTCTGCTCACCAAATCAGGCTTTCAGTGCCGAACGCTCTCTTCGTGGTTCAAATACATGACATTTTAGTCTCTGCACTGCTGTTGTCGAGATCCTTGGAGGTCTGGTTGCATCAGTGATTTCCCTTCCGGACTCTGATGCTAATGATAACCCTTTTCAGGTTCCAGCAGTATGAAGTATCAAAGAGGACGCAAAGACTTGAAGCTAATGGATAAATTGACCAATTCCTCTTCCGAATGTCGCATAGTTTCTAAGAAACCTGTGCCTCTCAACAATACCCACTTTCGATTTTGTGAAATGAAAAACTTCATCAATCTGCCAGGACATTAAAAAGGTGCTTTTCTAGTTTATTTAAACTCAACTCATCCAGCGTAGCACCATGGAACAGTTTGTAATGCAGGGACAGGCGGAGGGGTTGAGAAAAGCACCCACAGCAGCGTTTTAGCCCCCAGTTTAATGTTTCTATCTATCCTTTGTTAGTGCCATGATGGATCGATAGCCATCAATGTAGTAGGGCCAATCAGGAGTTCAAATCCGTGAATAGTTCTTAAAAGAGCTCCCTATTTCATGACGGAAACACAAAGGAAACGCCTGATCCTGTTCACTAGCTGCTAAGATTCCATTTCCAGAGTCTGCGATCAAAATGGCGATTTCGTGTGTTTCTGACGTTAAGTGGTGTTTAAACATGGTCTAAATCAAACCGAACCCTACCAATAATCAAGTAAACCAATGACTGGGTAAGTCTTGCTCTTTTTATTCGAATTCTCACAACCAACTCATGCAAAGCGGCAGCAACAGAAACACCGCAGTGTTGGGAATACAGAGACGAATGAGTGAGAGATCGGCAGTAGCAACGACGGCAGAGGTGGGGGGATTCCGCTTGCGCGTCTAGGCGCCAGTGGCGGCGTCGAGAAGGGGAGAGGAGAGGGAGACGACGGAGCTGGTTAGCCACCAGATGACGAAGGGCTGGAAGAGCGCCTCGCACACCAGGAAGTAGATCCCGCGCCGCGGACTCAGCGACGAGTGCTGCTGCTCCGTCTGCGACAGCACCTGCAGCTTCAGTGATCGGATCTGCAATGCAGCCAATCACAGTAAAGCTAGAGGTTCCGGGTGTGGCACCAATAATCGGCTGGGACCCAAACCACAATCGAATGTCACCTTAAGGTACATCCTCACGCCCTACGCACCCGATGACTCATCGTCTCCGACCCCAATCGGCACGCAGACCGATTATCGTACGGTTTAGTTTTTTCTCATGACTTATGAATACTAGACACCTTCGTCAAAATGCGACGGGAACACACACAGAGACGCAAACCTACGAACTCCTACTCAAGCTGTACTTGGGTCTGGTCAAATGAATCTGCCCCTTGTGGTTTAGGAATAGTAATAAATGAAAGATCGTCGACTAGTCGATAATGAAGTCTTCCATTGTACTTCTGTCATCTGCTGACAGCAGAGCATAAGACCAACTTGTTATGAACACGAGTTATCCATGGAAACACCCATAGCGATGCCAGAATAGATACGGGGGTCGAGAAAGCATTTGAGGAGGACCCGATTCAGAAAGGTCAGGCTGATCGACAAATATCGGTAATACTATCCAAACGTTTTTAATTTCTTTCAGACCCCATGTTAGATGTCTACGCTACGAAACCAACCGGATTTTTCAGCTATTAAATGACTCCCAACATTCCAATTTTTATTAAAATCATCCCAGGACAATATTTTGCCTGCAATTGAAATACTTCTCATCTCTGAGAAGTGGTATTAACCAAACAATAAAAGCCATCATAATTGTTTTGGGAATTAATGAACATAAATAACACGTTTTTAACGATATTACGTCGTAAAAACTTCTTCGACGAGTCGTATTATATCGCATTCAATAAGATACAGACCAAAGGTATGTGGTTTGGATGTTTACTCATTACATCAAAGAAATGTTAGCTTGGGCAAATGATTTGCAAAGCGCTGTACCATTTATTTACTCATCCAAGTGCGTGCTACCATGATGAGTAAAAAAATTCAATATTGCACTAATGGAGTAAAGAAATAAGAAGTATTGCTAATCACCAAGGTTAGTAAATATAGGAGGAATTCTACATTTTTGCGAAGGAAGCGAACAATTTTGCCTTTAAGAAGACCACAAAAACACTACTGATCCTAATGCCATGTGAAATATGGAATACGAGCTAAAATACATGGAACGAGCATCCGACATAGGAGGTATACCATAACAAGCAGTGGACATTCCGAAAAAAATAGAGTACTTTGGGGCAAGAGCCACCGTTCCCTGACCAAAACAACTGTTTCTAGGGCGACTTAAATCGGTCCTGATTCCGTTTGCTACGACGAAAACGAAGAATCCTTCAATCGAACGAAACAGTGGGGGTTTAAAAGTCCAAATCAAACACGACATAAAAAGAAGTACTGAGAATTATTTCAAAACGTAAACAACCAGCCAGAGACAAGTGGAGGGAAGGTGACTTACCTGGAAAAATGCGAAAGCGAGACCTGTCCAAGTGAGAGCAAAGTAGTAGCCAGCTGAGGAGAGTACGAGTGACACCAAAACGACCGCTAACATGCTAAAACACGGCAAAAACACCGAAATACACAAGGTCAAACTCAAGTTGGGGTGATAACTTAGTGACTAGTGGGAATTGCTTTTTACTCAATTTGAGCATCCAGAAGTTCTTTTTCCTATTGGATAAAAATCATTGCGGTTTTCGATCCACCGGTTAGCGGTTACCTAGATAAAACCAGAGAATCTAATGAGCTCATGAATGCCGAAGACCTCACAGAAAAAAATTCCCTCCCCAACTAGCAGGATTTAGTGGGTGGCTTCCGAAATGCAAAAGTCCCGTGACACGAGTTTTACGCGTAAACGTTTCGGTTGAATTGTACAACTGAGAAAGTCTCCCCGCTACTCTGATGATGAACTTTTGTGCTTCCATCCACAATCAGGTCATCGAATAAGTTCTCTCGGAATTTTAAATAAATAAAACAGGTGACCAAGTGTTACATTTAATAAAAAATCATAAATAAACTTTCATGGATTTCCTTTGGCTTCTTTATTAATATCATTATTGAGGCGAAATTCCTTCGATACTGATTTGAAGAACTCACAAAGCTGTTTCCACTAAATGATTTTGTAAGCTACGAAACAAATGGTACACTGGAGGCGGAGCAAGGTCGGGAGAATAAGGCGAATGTGGAACTTTTTGTGACTTGACTCTTGCTGTGTCACAATCAGAGTCGTACTGATTGCCCCGATGAAACATCACCCCTTTTTCGATTCACGAGAGTTGGTTCTTTTCTCCTCCTTCTCAAGGCCTGCCGCGAACGCCACCCCAGTTGCTGACAGTGGATTTAGGCATTAATTGTTGCTCATTAGGCGGTAACAACTCAAAGTCGATTGTTGCTTCGCGATTACACCAGACCGGTTGAAAATCCTTTTACCAGGAAGTTCCCTTTGCGGCTACGATTGGTATCTTCCTCTCCGCTAACAAAGCCACTACCTACAACGCTTAATATTCTGAGAAAAGATCCATTTTCCTTCGTCGCCAGTCACAAATATATCCGAAACAAGTTGACGGAGAATGGCGAGAAGAGCAAAGGTCATCAACTCAAGATTTTACTTGATTCTCTTCAGGCAGTTCATGAAGAGACAGCAATTTCCAATTTGAAGAGCTGTCTCATCAAACTCAACTGTGAGTCCGGTTGCATCGTCACTTTCGTGGAGGGTGAAGCCTACACTCTTAAACTTCGAAAACCATCTTCTTCAGTCATCTTCCATTCACACTTTCCTCTCCATACACTGAATCAATATTCCTAGACGTTTCATCGGCTGTTGACTTTCCTGAACTCATATTACGTGCCTTAGATAATTTTTGGGTACTTAAATGTTAGAAGGATTTTTATCAAATAAATTTAATTTTTTCGTTCTGTAAAATAAGATGTGATTTTAAGTGAAATAATGTTTAACTTCATTAAATGTAAACTACTCCTAAAATTTCATTTAAAAGGTAAAATTCGGGCAATACTTATTTGGAGTTTAAGGAGTTGGCAGCTTCTAAAACTCAAAAGTCCCTTGGATTTCATCAGCAATACAGACAAGGGTTTTACACGTAACAAGTCTCCTTTGAATTGTACGAATGAGAAAAACTTGTTTACTACTCTTAGTGCCTGAACCTACCTAAAATACCGCCAACAGCTGCGACTTAAAACAGGTAGCAGTCGGTGGAAGCACCTCAGGGGAGGGGGGGGTGATGCACTTACTGAACGAACTTGTAACCGCTGTAGGCGAAGAGGTCGAGGTAGGAGAGAGAAGAGGGGATGTTGAGAAGGTAGAGTGCGAGGGCGAGGACGCAGACTTCGAGGACGAGCCAGCCGCACACCTGGCTGCAAAGGATGCCCAGCAGCTCCGGTGCGAAGCGGCCCGACACACCCATCGAGACGCCAGCCGCGATCACGTACGTCACGAAGGCCATCGCCGGGATGTAGAGGTCCGGCGAGTTGATGTCGCTTCGTGGCGCCACCACCCCTGTCGAGTCGTATTGTAACTCCCACCGCTAAAGCAGAGAATAAGCCTAGCTGTGAAGCGAAAGTCACGCTCTTAAGTAGCTGAATCCTAGGAACCTACACGTCGATAACTTTAGTATCTGGAAGAAGATAAACTGCATAAAGACAATTAACACATGACAAACCAATAACACTCTAGGTTTCTTAAATATGCCACATTTTGAAAAGCTACTGAACCTATATCAAGAGTTTTTTCGGTGTTATATCTTGCCCATGGAGTCAAATAGGTTGACAGAATATCAGCTAAACTAGTTTTGTGGGGAGGAGGAGGGGGCGGGGATGAAGAGCTACTTATAGTCGAACTACAACTCTCAGGGCTACTAAGCGAAAGTCGTTCTCTATTAAGGCACCCTGCACATCTGATGCTTTTAAGAAGCTGAATCACAGGAACTTGCCCATCGATCGCTTTAGTATCCGAAAAGATATAAACAGATACCTGGGATGACACAAAAACACGAAGATAACTATTACATGGCAAACTAGTACAACTCCAGGTTTCCAAAATATGCTCCCCTTTAGAAAAAGCGTCGTACCTACACAAGGCCAACGATGGAGTAGTTCTTCCGGATATAAATTCATGGAGAAAAAATACACTGAAATGACATCGACTAAACCGATTTTCTTCGGGGGGGGGGGGGCGGCAAAACTGTGAGACTGAAAACAACGTAAAGCTAGTAGTTCCCGCGGGAACCAGAGCGAAAGTTTAAGTGAAAGATAGGATAATATTAGGGAAATTTATAAGTGAGCCTTAAGGTGAAGAAGGAATAAGGATACGATAAACAAGTTTGCTGGATGAAAACGAAGTCTTCAACGTCAAATAGAGACATGTAACAGAGCAAAAACAAAAAAGCCTAACATAATTTACCCTTGTTCCGGAATTCTCAATTGTATAAAAAAACTAAGAGACGACTCCCTTAGGAAGAGGTAACATTCCCAAAGGACAAAAAAAGCAAAGCTCCGTAATAACAAAAAACATGGGGCAGGGTCCCAACATATTAATATCGTTAAAAGGCATTGTTTTATCATTAAAAAGATTTAAGATGTGGATTCAACAAAAGTGAACAAGTTGCCAAACAATGCTTTTAGAACTTCAAGCAAAACGGTGCCATACAACGAACCGACAAGATAAAATTCAAGACTTACCGTATGAAAGAACGGAAACAGTAAGATTCCAAGTTTTCCGGCAACATAGCCGTTATCCACGGCAAAATAATGCTTTAGCCTCGACAGCGAAAAGTATTTCTCAACCTTCTCCTGGACCATTTGTCTACCCTGACCAATGGCTTCAGTACCATACTGCATGGCCACATTTTGGGCGATTTGATTACCAAATACAGGAGTTTCCAACGGATTAAATGGCACTTGCTGTTGGGCTTGAGGCTGATATAGGCCAGTATTGTAGTACTGGTGTGCATAGTTATCGGCAGGTGGCTCTGGAGAAGTATAAAACTGTTGCATATTAACACATTCCTGTTGAGTGGCCCATTGAGAAGCGTACGGATCCATAGCAATATAAACCAACGGCCAGAATTTTACACAACGAGCTACGTGTGCAACAAACCTAATCGTGAAAATTAGGTCACAAAGATAACTCACAAATTATTCCCCTATTTATAATTTATAATTTCCTTTTAAATTACAATTTTTTAGATAAATATCAAAAATAATACAAAATTGCAGATAATGTTTAATATTTTTAACAAATAGTTATATTTTAATTAACTGTATTGTTTTTTAATTTAATTTTTAATGTTTAAACACTACACTTGTCAAGGTTGGAGCGGGTGGTTTAACAGCGTTGGCCAATTTCGTTCGGTAACCCGTTAGTTCATTTTTTCGTGCATCTGCGTTAAAAGTTCTGCCTCTAGTTTATAGCTTGAAATGGTTTAAGACTTTTCTACATGAATAATCTGGTTTTTATTAAACCCGTTATAATTACTCGTATTATTCATCCGGCAATGCCTAAAAATCATACGATCATTAATCCGTGAAATTTTTCTGACGCGTCAGTTACTCGTAACCCGTCTCTTTTATAGTTAATAGGTTTTTGGTCGATTTGGGACTTTTTAATGCATTTATACATTAATATATTATATTAATGTTAATATATATATTAATCACGATTTGCGTTTTTATCCATTCACCATCTCTAGCCCTGCTGTTTTTATTATCGAAACTTCTTATTCGCATTTTAGATTGTTGGACTTTGCATGATGGCCGAAGGTAATATTTTTGAAATCTCTTGGTTCGTTTTTCGCATTTCATTTAATGTTATGATACCTATGCTTAGTACACGAATCAATGAGACAACTCGATTTTCTTGTGGGGCATTGGCACGGTACTGGCACCGGTTTCTGCCCTCACGGGCCTCCATTTAAGTACGAGGAAGACGTAGTTATTGAGAACATTGGTCAGCCCAACTTTGCCTATTCGTAAGTCATCGTGTCCACTTTTTCCTGCTTATTGACTTCATATAATGGGCTGATACCTATGGGTAGACACAAGCTAATTACAAACTAAATGACATAAGAAGTAGCTACCCTCTTTTATCTCCGCACAATGCATTAGAAGGTGAACCGTGGGTCTCATACTTTCCCTCTGTTGCTTTCTGTAGAGCAAAGTCCTTCCTTGATGACAAAACTCGTCACCTTGAATCCGGTTTCATCAAGTGCCACGAAAATACTCAAGTCCTCTTCTGCATTGCTGACAATTTAGGTAGGGGCATGTTTAAAACTTGGTAGTATCGTTCAGCCTCCCAAATTTGTTGTAAATCATATGTACACTAGCTCGGTGCATTTTCATCTTGAGATAAAAGTAGTCGTTACGTATATTTGGCTCCTCTGCATTCATTTGCCAGCGACTTTTTGATCCGTTGTTTGGTGAGTTTGCGCCCCTCTTTGAATGCCTTTGTTGTCGGTTTCCGGTGTTTTAACTGTTTTGAGTTGGTCTAAACTCGTGATTTCTTCCCTTTTGCAAATGATGAAGCTACGTCGTAGTGGAGAAATTGGGTAGCTAGGCCCGAACTGGTTACTTGACTACTGTTTTGGTTTAGAAATGCAAAATCTCTTCTGATTTCCCCAATGGGAATTTATTTAGTTTGTGTCTATTAAATTTAAATTATCCCGTTATAGCCCATTGGAGCCTACCTCGCCAAAGAGGCATATCGTTCCTTCAATTATTTTTTTGAACAAGTTAATAATAATTATTTCCTCATCGATGCCTTGAGAAATGTCATGAACTCAAAACTACTAGAATCTACTCCCTTATCCTTCAATTACCTGTGAATTTCACTTTTTCCTAACTCCTACATAAAGCAGCTTAGTGACCAAGGGCGGCCATTTGAGAGTCGAATAGTTAAATTTGATCTTTCCATCTTTTTTAATCCACAGTTTTTTTTCTCCTATTTGAATTTTTATTGTTTGAGATGTGCTGCTTTTACTTATATTATTTGACTTATGTATACAGCCTTGTTCAGCGTTTTAATAGCTACATATCTTATTTAGCATTTATACTGCCTCATTTTTTCCAGAAATAAATTTCATTTAGCCATGTTCCCACGTTTTTGCTATTATCCCATATCTAGCTCTCACGTTTCTACATATCTTCCTGTTGGTTAAAATAATCATTTCTAGTCTAATCAGATCTTTATACAGGTGTGTACTTTTTGCTCCTGTTTTTTTCAAGGCACCTGTTCGATCCTCCTGGGCTCGCTTGACAAGAGTGACCCGAACTCCACCCAAATCCACCTCGCCTCAGACAGCATCACTCGGGCCCCTTTCAATAGGGAACCCTTTGTGGTTGAGGTGAGCCTGCTTTGCCTTCACTTTGCTAACAGACGACTTCCCTGGCTGTGACACGTCTCTGGTGCATTCAGTGTGCGTGCGTTTAGTTGAGGCTAGGTGATTAAAAATTCGTGCATTTTGTCACTGCATGACGACCCTAAGTGCTGGCATTTGCAGTGTAACACGAGCTTGAAAAGGGCAATATTTGTTAGTATTGAGGGAGGATAGTGGCAATGTCGAATGCTATTAGGTCACTCCTTAAGTTCTATCCGCATTTTATCTTTTATTAGATCAGTCGGAATTTAAAGGAGTATTTCATAATGTCCAATAGAGCTGGGCACTTTTTTAAGTGTTATGATACATAAAAATTGATAAAAATTGGTTGCGAGAAAATAAATGTTTGTTGAAATGTTTAGCGTCATAGACAGTGGCTGGGTCGTAAAGGAAGAAGACCCCAGCCACCATGGCCGCGAAGGCAACTTCGCGGGAAAAGGCACATCGTTCAGAATCACGTCACAAGGGGTCGAGGAACTTAAATGAGATATTTCCTCACCTTCCTTGTTCTCCCGACCTTGCTCTTCCAGACTGTCACTTGTTTCGAGTCTTATAAAATCATTTGGCATAAAATGGTTCTTACAACGCAGGAAGAGGTTGGAACCGATATTTGTGAATTTTGTGAATAGTCAAAGCTAAAAGAATATATCATGATGAAGGTACCGAAGGAAATCATAGATAACCAGGGAAAGTGGGTTGGTGATTGAATCGTTAATTAAATGTAGCACTTTGTTCAGTATTTATTCAAAATGCGGACCGAACTTATTGGATGACCTGGTAATATTGCTTTTGAGAGGAAAGGGATTCCCAAATAGAATCCGGCGCTTGTGGCTTGCATTCTTTGCGCAGCCAGAGAAATGAAACTTTTTAGTGTTATTGCCTTGCCCACCTCCTGCAAAACGTCATCTCTTCACTCCTCTCCACCTCGACCACCGCACCTTCTAGCCTCATTCCGGGGTAGGTGTAACTGTACAAATGCATGCGACTTCCTTCTCTCGTAATTTTGTATGCTCTTCTGGTGTTTTGATCGGGGAGTGACCACTTTTGCCACTCGCCCACACACCCCACCTCACGCATGCATCGCATTGTTGCCTTGTCCCACGTGGGGCGTGTCGCTACTCCCCTTCGCCCCTCCCACTTAGGTGATTATGTATATTTTGAGACCGGAAATAGGCTTTGTAATGGGTTGTTTGATGCGCACGCACATTCAGTTCGTCCTACGTTGTAACTGGCTGCATGACGTTAAAAATGGCCTTTCCAGCTAACGCGAGACATTTTCGGCTATTTTGGTGCCTTCTAGACCGTGCGGGAGTACCAGTTTGACGGAGAGAAGCTGCATCTGACGGTTCGGATGAAAACCAACAAATCTCCCGTCATGAGTGACCACCTGAAAATCACCTACGAGAAAAAGGCCAACTAAGATATACACGGAGTGCTGTGAGACGGACTCGCTCTCTCTCTCTCTCTTTTATCCACGACGTGATGATGCCACAATAAATTTCTGCTATTTCCTCCGCCCCATTATGATCGCATGAATCACCCACTTGGCAGTGGGGCTGATATCTGGGACCAGCAGGAGATAGCCTTGATCACCATACCCAATCGGACAACCTACGGAAAAATGTTACAAATCAGAAGATAGTAGCTGAGTTTGGTTTTTTGGGCTGATGAATTAATGGGAAGTAGTGGATTAGCCTTTTTTGTAGGTCCCGCAATGCTACTTTAGCCAAATTTACCAATAAACATATTCCAGTGGTCATCATGACATAAGACAACGGTTCAACGTCGGCTTGTGGTTCTCATTGAGCATTGTATTTAATGTTTTAATTTTGGAATTTTTCTAAATGCAGTAGTAATCGATAGTGTGTATTATTCGCTCGGAAGACTGAAACGTGACTCATTGTTCAGGCGTCTACTTATTTTTGTTTACGTGCGTGGCGAAGAAGTCACGTTCATTTTGGCCCCTCTGGAGATACATGCTTTCACCTTCCAAAATACGCTGGAACAATTTGCATCTGTGTAATCAGCTTTCATGGGAGATTCGAATACGATGGAATAAATATTTGCAAAGTTGATTGTTTATTTAAGTATTGAAAACTGCCTTTCGTGAATTCTATAAAAATGAAGATTTCTGCACGGAGCATTAAGTAAGCATTTCGGTCCAGCTTTCCTTCGCTGATTTCTGGGGTGGTTCTATTGCTTACCTCGATTTCGAAAACTAGATCTGTGTGTTCGGAAGATTGCCCTCACTTAAAGTGTAGGGTTGAGTAGATAGAGCAGGACGAATCTCTTGTCCCTCTCAATGCGGTATGGGAAAAACGCATTTAGGGGTGATGGCCTGTTGTGGGTGGTCCTTTTTGTTTTGCAGACTGTGAGAGCTGAAGCATGTTTACGTATGTAGTTCTACGGGTGGGTCTACCTAGAATATATTATTAACCATGTTTGGAATGTAATGAGGATTTTTTGGAGTGGCGGGGAAACCAACACAGGCAAAAGATTTGAGAGACGTAGGTTCCCGAGGACTGCCGTTAAGACCATTTTGAAATCGGGGCCATTCTGTGAGGTCATTGGATAAGTATTAAGGTCAGATCAGGAAAGGACAGTCAGCAATGAACTCTTCTCAGAACTTGAGTGTGCTTGCTGGTTGGGACCTTGGGCTTTTCCAGAATGCAGTATGGTCGTAGTCCTTTGCAAAATCTCAAGTGAATTCATTTATTGAAATTGAGTGAGGGGATTCCAAAACATTCTTAAAACCAAAATAAATATCTTTTCTGCTTCTAATGCAGTTAAAACGTAACTCAAACTATGGCAAAATAATAATCCGAATCTACGCAATAAGATACAAAACTTGCATTCTGAGGGAGAAGAGGGAAATGGACAGATTTATTTTAATCTTGCACCGAAACATACAACTATCATCTAGAAAGTGACGGTATAGAATATTTTCAAAAATCAATATCAGTAATATTAAGCTCTGCTTATAAATTCAATATACATGTCAACAACATCTCGTGTACGTATTTAATTAGCATCACAGATTTGCCTTTCTAATAGATTTTAAAAGCGAAAATTTGAACAAGGTGGCCTTTGCACGTTTATTTTTATTATGTTTTTAAGTCTCAAATGAAAATAAGGCTGACTTCAGTCTTTCGCATGGTGCAACAGCAACCACAAACAGCAGCATCACTAAGGGCCTATTTTAGATCATCTTTGCTACTTGAGTAGATTGCATGTTGATATAATTTTCGGCTCGATTGTGTGATTCGTCCTCTTCCTAGCTTGGTAACTTGTGAGAACCACAACTTTTGTGCTACGCAGTTCATCATTTAGCCGAGCAAGGTGCCTACACCAGCCTCTGCCATTAAGAGTACGCAAATTTCGTGGCAGATGTTCAAGATGAGCTTTTAGTGTCCTGTGATGGCTGTGTGTTGAGTTTTTGTACTTCTATGAACTCAGATTGGGCCTATACCACCGGACAAATTGGAAATTGCACTCCGCAGATGCTTCGTAATTGATTATTCAACGCAGACAATGTGTCGACTATGCTCAATAAATGATCACAACATGTAAAATCACCTAATTTATCAAATAAAAGTACAAAGGCGTCTTCTTAGGATTAATCCTGCTGTGGTCGATGTTTGAGGAGGGCAAATATTTGAAAATAATTTAATTTACCATTCTACTGAATTTCATCGGATTCGGTAGATTTTGTAGGTGCTAACCACTTTTTGTTTTCATAATAATACGAAAATCACAATAAACACATTGTATTCCTATTTTGAAGCCTTTCTGCTATAGTAGGTTCATGTGTTCGAGTTTCTGATTGGTCACATACATGTTTAACGCTTTCGATTTCGCCAACACACTTTAATCAAAACGGCACTTAATGCTCGTTGGATTTTAACACCCTGACGCTCTACGATTGATGTATGCGTTAGCGATCAACTAAACCCAGTATTCGGTAACTATCAATTGCTAGAGTTTAATGACTGCTGCTGAAATAAAATATGATATCCCTTTGTAAATGTATCGTTTATCAGGACAACTAGTGGTTGTCACGACACCCTTGACACCGCTACTTCTCGTTACATCGGGTATTGTAACAAGAGAAACTAATACTTAGTGAAATTGGCATGAGCCTATAGATTGTTCCAGTAACTTGGTAGAATAAGAAGGAATGCAGGTGAGGTCTAGCTAATCTATGCAATCTAGATCATCTGCTAGTGTTGTCTTCACCAAACTCCGTATGGAAACGTGTTTGCAGGAACTTTATACTTCGATAAGGCAATTAATTATTGCACCATTGTTATGGTACAGTCTTGTGCTTGGGCGTCCGATCCCTTGATTTGATTTAAAGTACTGTCGAGGGCGCAACATGGGGACAAAGAGAGGGATTTAATAATGATTTGTGGGTACTATCTAAGACGAAGATTTGTGGCTACTAGATTAGAGGATGGGAGTCTTACCGCTTGTAATTGATATTTTTAATTCAATCAGAGGCAACTACCAGATCTTGTTATGGACGTGCATGAATCTCCAATGGTTAGCTAAGTACCAACAATTCAAGTAAAAAGTACTTCGGTACACAATAAATGCATTTAATCAAATGAGCTAGAGGGTTTGCGGTTTGGTAGAATTGGAAATTTTCGATCTATTAAAATATCCTAAACGTATATTCAAGACTGATTAAACTTAAAACCGCTGGTTGCAGTCTGGTGAATAAATTATTAAAATAACTAGTTAATTAATATATATTAACACAAATTCAGTGGTAAATTTGTAAGAAAATTAATAAAAACCTCCGATGGTGGCCTGGTATTAATACGACGCTCAATTGCAGCGTTTGTCTGCAATATTAATTGCATCATTGTCAGTTTTTTAGGAATCTAATCTAATCTAATGTACACTGATTAAAAAGCTCGCAGGCTTAGAGAGACTACACTTCTCTTACAAGAAAATTAAATTTACTCTCCAGCTGAGTTTAAAACGGAGATTTAGACCACCGAAGTCATCTCAGTTGTCGTGAAAAAAGGCATAAAAACCTAGTAAGGAACTGAAAATGCTATTTAAACTTTGTATAATGGATCTTGATTTAAAAACTTTGGGACCCAAGGAACTATCATAATTGGGATTAGATTGCTTAAGTTTAGGTAGAAAGTCTATTTTGCAAGAGCACACTGGAAGTATTAAGAAAATGAAATTCAAAAATTCTTCCATATAATCGTCATGATGTAGGTGGATTCAACAGGCCAGGATTTTCATCCAGTCTTCATAAACCATCACAGCAGAAACCCTACTTCTTCGCATACTTAGAAATCAGGCACCATTAAAAGGTTGCAGATTCGGATTTCGAAGAATGTACTAGCAAAGAACTCTTCTTGGAAGTGTAAAACCTGACTGGCATGCATAAATTCGCGTCCAATGCGTCATCGAAGTGGGAAGCCCAGTTCAAAGCCGAGTGAGTGGAACAATCCAAACTACATACACTTCTACACCAGTGATAAGCTTGATTGATTTGGTACTTTTGAGCAAGATAAGCATAAACTAGCAATGGGAAATCCGCTTGCCAGCAGTCTCCAGAAGCGGTCTCTTTGAATCCGTACGCCCAGTGGAAGGAAAAAGCTGTCGCCGCTTTCATCCAGAGAATGTTCCTAGCCTAAAGTTATGCCTTTACGGTTTATTAAACCCAGTCTGCTTACCAGAGCAGATCCGACTAAGTACTACTGCTAGCTTTCCATCACCGCCGAGGTTTGCGAACTAGGCTTATTTAACCAAACGCCCATGATTTGTATAAAAAACCCCACTGAAGTCTTCGGTACTACGACTTTTCGATTTATGCATCCTTTTAACTCATTGGATTTGGCGCAACCTAGTAAAAAACTCAATTGCAATAAGTTCGGTTACAACTAAACAGTCGTAGAATTTCCTTAGAAACTTTTTTGATTTCACAGCATGTGAGGTATAAAATAAAATTCTGAAGGAACCTGGAGCTTCTTCTTGTATTTAATCTTCTACCTCATCATAAACAATTGTTGAGACTTTCAGAAATTTACCAAGAAATCACAATTTTTATTAGGCATTTCGTTAGTTTTTAAATTGAAGCTATCGAAAGTACCAATTCCAGTTCAAAACTTAAGATAAACTTCATAATTTGGATTTCCATAATTTTCAAAGGTGCAAAATTAATGTCTGGATTTTAAACTAAAGATGGACGACACTGTTGGATGGAAAAGCAATGGTTCGAAGTGGCTATTTTGAATCGTAAATAAAAGTGGAAATGCAGAGAATAAGGGATAGGGGGAATAACTGAAACATGGTATGGAAATGATAAAGAGCAAAATTTTGGAAATAAAAATTAAATTAATGAATTGAAAAATAATACATTACGTTTAAGAAATGAATTACTCCAAAAGAAAAAGCTGACGAAATAATTTTGTGATAGTCCTAAATGCAACTACTATTCTGAACTTAAATATTGGTTTGGATAAAAATTCACTAACTGAAAACCATTACATCCAAACATTCCCTAAAATATTATAAGCATTTTAATGGTTTCATTTCATTATTTATAGAAATTTTGCTTCACGCTAAGCATTCTATGATTTTGGCAATATTAAACTAATGTCCACAAATAAAATGCAAAAATTAATTAAATTAACATTTTTTAGGGATTTTCGCTGTCAAACTACTAGATTATTAACAGGGCATAATGCGGGTTGGAATTATGTTTTATTCACTTCATAATTAATTATACCGAAATTCGCTGAATTAAGTTGGTTGCTATTATTCAAATTTACCTCCAGAAGTTCATTTAAAAAAGTTTCATAAAGATGGAATTTCGAAGCCGATGAAAAAGGTTACTGGGTTTCGAAATCACTTTTCCGTTAAATTCAAAAAGATTCTAAATCTATAAGTTTTTAAAAGATCATCTGGCACAAGAATCTAAATCAGGCCCACAATTGAGTAATTGTGTAGTGGTTTGTGTCTACTACAATAATCTCCAACCCAAGAGAGTCAGAACCACGCTGTCACGTTACGTACCAGAGTGTGTATTGTGTGTGTGTGTGTGTGTGTACACGTGTGTATCTGGGGAAGTATCAAGATGTGAAAGTGATGTGGCATTGGCTAGACGTTGCTTGGCGGCGTTGAAAGCGGTTTCAGCTTCAGGGGTCATGACGAAATGCTTGGGATTTCCTCTGGTAAGGTCAGTTAGAGGTTGAAGGACCTGAGCGCTGTTTGGGACAAAGCGACCGTAGTAGTTCACCAGACCGAGAAAACGCCGTAGGCTCTTGATGGACTGAGGAACGGGGTAGTCCATGATGGATTGGGTCTTCTCGGGCAGAGGGCGAATACCGTGAGCGTCGATATTGTGTCCAAGGAAATCAATGGCTGCTTGACCGAAGAGGCATTTCTGCGGATTGATCGTAATGCCGTACTGGTCTAGCCGTTGGAAGACCTGCTTTAGATGTTGACTGTGTTCGTCAGCGTTTGAGCTGGCGATGAGGACATCGTCAATATAGGCATAGACAAAGTCCAAGCCTCTGAAGACTTGGTCGATGAATCGCTGGAAGGACTGAGCCGCGTTGCGTAAACCAAAGGGCATGCGAAGGAATTCGAAAAGCCCAAAGGGAGTGATTACGGCTGTCTTCGCGATGTCTTCAGGAGCCATCGGGATCTGGTGGTAAGCGCTTACCAGATCCAGTTTGGAGAAGATTGTCTTGCCTTGAAAGTGCAGAGAAAAGTCATGGATATGAGGGATCGGATAGGGGTCGGGGACCGTGATCTTGTTCAAGGCTCGGTAATCTCCGCAAGGTCTCCAGTCACCGTTTTTCTTAGCAACCATGTGCAAGGGGGAAGCCCATTGGCTGTTAGAAGGCCGAACGATGCCTAGGTTGACCATGTGTTGAAATTCTGATTTTGCTGCCTTGAGTCTCCTTGGGGAAAGACGGCGCGGCTTGGAGTATACCGGCTGGCCCTTGGTGCATATATGATGTCTGACATCGTGTTTGGCCTCAGTGAGGTTGGCTGTTACCTTGAATAAGTTGGGGAACTCACGAAGGATAGCGGAAAACTTGTCACCAACGGGGTGTAGGAACTGTAAACCCATTGATTTAGAGGTGTTGGTGTTGCAGACGACCTTGAGGGAAGTGAAGTTGTCGCGCAATGATCGGTTTTTGATGTCGACGATCAGGTCGAACTTGGAAAGAAAATCAGCTCCTAAGATGGGTTGGTGGACGTCAGCAATTAGAAAGATGAAGGGGAAGTCTCTTCGTAGGCCAAGGTCGAGGTTGAGGAATTTCTGGCCGTACGTTGCTATCCTTGTCTGGTTGGCCGCCTGGAGGGAGGGACCAGTGGGCAGAAGGTGGCGTTTTTCTATGGAGCGAGGGAGAACGCTCACTTCGGAACCGGTGTCGACGAGGAACCTGAAGGATGAGTTCCTGTCGGTGACATAGAGGAGGCGACTCACAGACTCGCCAGTTACAGCGGTCGCCGTTACTGACTGGCGTTGGGGTTTCCCTGATTGGGTGTCGTTGATTTAGAGTACCTGCACCAGGGTCGGCACTTCCTCGCAGCGTCACCGAAGGTGCGATGATAATAGCAGATTCGGTTGTTGTCTCTGGAGACGCCCCATCCGCCTCTCCTTGGAGTAGAGCGCCTTCTCGACCTGTCAGCGTGACGTTTGTTCGAAAGAGCGAGCTCTAATCGCGACAGGCGCTGAGCGATTTGGTCAGTTGTGAGATCCGTATGAGTTATATTATGGACTCTTGATGCGCGCGAGTATTCAAAAACTCGGTCAGCCATTTCGGCTAGCTGGTCGAGCGTGAAGTTATCCATGGCGAATGCCAAAATGGGTGTGAAATCGGCTGGCAGGCGTTTGATCCACAGCTGTCGGGACCAGGCTTCGCATGTGTCGTAGGAGTTGCGAAGGGGTGCGGCTGCCGAGTTCGAGGCCAGAGAGGACTTGCTCCAATCTGGTCTCCTTGGAATCAGCGTTGCGGCTCAGAACAGCTTGTTTGAGCACGTCGTACGGAGAGTCCTTAGGAGGGTTCACCAGGATGTCTTGGACTTGGGTGACGACATCTCCGGGGAGATTGATTGACGCGTGAAGGTACCTCGTTTTCTGGCTCGTGATGGAGCGCAATTCGAAGAGATTCTCCACCTGAAGGAACCATGATTGTGGGTTCTGAGGTATGTAAGGGGGAAGTGTCAATGAGACGGCGTGGACTTGTGGGTCGGAGAGGTTGGGATCAGAGTACATACTGATTGTGGTGTTCGTTATAGGAAGGAACGAGGATGAGCAGGATTCCAAGCGAAGGTACAAGGCTGTTCAAACGAGGGGTCACCAATTTGTAGTGGTTTGTGTCTACTACAATTGTCTCATATACATTAGCTCTTTTGCCAAAGTTACTGCCTGGTAAATTAACGATAAATTTGGACTAAAATTTATACCTGGGAAAATATAAGCACTGAACAATCAGACTGATATAAAAATATCCTAACCACAACCTGTACCGTGGGAATTCTCCTCCTCATTTTATTGCAAACGAAATGGTAGTTTATCTTTGACTGCACCGATGACTTGCAATGCATATCGGATAAATATTTACAGTACATCCACCAAAGTAAAATGAGACTGTCGTTTTGAAGGCGTGAACTCCTTTTATAGCTGCGCTTCACACATCTGAACATCTTGTAGTACTTTGTACAGAATCGAATGAGTTATGCAAGGCTCAGTTATATTTAAGCCCAAAGAAATAGTAATCCTTTGTTAGTGTATTGTAGTTCCCGTAGTTCCGCAAAGCAGAAGGTGCAATTGGCTTGTTAACCTACAATTTGGTGGTCATGCCAAACAGCAGTACTGTGAAATGGGTTCTTCACTAGGGCCACTAACGCTACAATGTTTATAAATCAGCCCATTTTCCCACTACGCTCGTAAATATTTCTTGAATAGAATCAATAATAGTTGGTGTTCCTAAGGCCCGAAAAGATCTTTTAAAACGTCAACAGTAATTCTTGTGATTACTTTTCTATTATTTTAAGGACACACTGTCATTAACACACCCTCTGAATCCCTTTAGGAGACAGAGACCATCACACCTCGAGCCATCTCTTGAGATTTAAAATTCATGGGTCCTGAAAATGGATTTATTTGGGTACCATTCGTTTTCGTAATGATAAATTTAAATTTCATCTCCTCTGTTTACTTTTGCCATAAGTTTTTCTTAGCATTCTTCAACTGTGTTCAATCATGTTGAGAAAGATCACTTCGGCGATTCTTTTGAGCAGGCCGCAACGCTTTTGCAGCTAACGTCCTATTACCACAGCTAAAAATAACCATTAAAAATGCACTTTGTATTTATGGCTTGCATTGAACGCTCGGTTATAACTACCGCAAAAAATTTTTTTAAAACATAACTAAGGTAAAACGAAAAAACCGAATTTCTCAAAAATTTAATGATGTACAGCGTTTTAAAAATGAGGCATGTTATAATGTCGGGAAAGTTTTGCTTAAGTAAAGGACTACTGAACGTGGGCTTTTTGCGATTTCCCAGCAAAGACGGATATTGCAGGTAGTAAACGGAAATTTATTAGTACAAACGCTTGAATAGATAAAGACACTTTGGAGTTGGATCATTGTGACAACCATTCACCGTAGACTTGTCACGATTGCCACAACTACTGACTTATGGTTTCTCTTCCATGAGGCTAATTGCGAATTAAAAGCTGTTCCCTATTCTAGATGTAAGTGGTTGTAAAACAGCCTTGTTGGCATCTGGTACGCTTTATCAGGCTGCCGTAGCACGTGTGGATCATAAACATACAAAAAACGCAGAAACGGCTTTTTTCTAATCTGAACTGGCCAAAATTTTCGGAAAAAGCATGTCCCATACTAGCATCATTAAACCAGCATGCTAGAGACTTCGCAATATCAGGGAAAGTTGCATTCACCTACTTTTATTTATTTACTGAACAGAATGTGATATTTCACTTCTGGCCTCATTGACACCAATATTTCAATCTTAGCTCTTGCGTCTAATATCAAGACTTTATGAAACTTTTGCTGAAAAATAACTGCTATCTGTCCTTGAAAATATGCCAAATTGCTAGTTGATAGTGGTTAGCTGAGAACGTACCATAAAATTTCTTTATTTAGGTTGCAGTGTTCTCAAAATTTGTTTTAGGACGGTGAAAAGTTTTTAAAACAATGAGTGATGATAATGCATATTTGAATGCATTGCTCGTTTTAAGCGAATTCCATATTGTCATGCGATAGAACAAATAAGCTCGGCATTTGTCTCATCGTACGTGATTTTAACTAAGCGTAGTGATGTAAAACAATTCACTGGGTATTTTGAAGTCCCTTTATTATTTTTTTGAAATACACAATATTCGTGGCCAACGATTAAGGCACTCACAACTAAGCAGTGGGAATCGCAAAGGTCACTAGAAAATGGCGGTCGAAAAATAATTGTTTTTCTTGACGAAAAAATTGAGGCCCTTGAGAAGAAGATTAAAAAACTGAGTGTTTATGCTATGCATTCATAGTTTCTAGAAGATGAAAATTCCCTTCTAAGGTGTCCCCTCTTAAGCGTAGCTCCGTAATGTAGAGTTGCTGGAATAGCGTAGAATATTCCGTTAGCAAATACCACTTTTGAGTTCTGTAGCCTTTTTAATCTGCAGCCGCAACGACACTGATTTATTCAGTTACCACGAAGTTCAAAATCATTGTATCACTAAAACTAAGCCAGGTAGGTCTGAGGAATGCATAATTTGTATCCATTTCTTCAGCACTTCCAATAGTCTGATTCAAGCGATCTAATAAAAAGTGCACTCATGCACATTGGCATTGTTCTTATTTAAGTTGTCTTCTAATGTATTTCGTTACTTTGTCGATTTTAGGGGCAATAGTTGTTGAATGCAACTGAGCGAAGCCACCCTGAAAACAAAAAAACTAGGTAAATGCTACTGGATCTTTGAGAACCCTTAAGATTTGAAAAGACGCAACACCCCCGATCAATCAAATGAAGGACAAATAACACCTTAAAATCATATCAAAAACGATTGTTTTTTGACTAATTAATTTGTCCCAGAAGTAAAACAGAATGCATCCTGAAAAACTGGGTTTTACGCCTAACAAAATTCAGTTGATTTGCACAAAATTTATACGTTTAATAACACCATAACATCGTACTTCAAGCTTTGTTGGTTAAAAAAACCGTGAATTCACTGTACTTCTTCTATGTCCAGTTAAAGCAAAGATTTTTTAGGCGCATCCTGGATTGCGTAATCTAAAATAATCCTTCTTTCCTGAAAGAAAGATTCATATCAACTGCCTTAATCAGATAAAGGAGTCAAACGATCAAATGAAAAAAATATGGTAAAATCTTTATATTTATTTCCAAAAAAGCCAAATTAAATCAGCTCCTAACTTGAGGATCTGGAAAGAAACCTTTAATAGAGATGCTCTAGTTTTGATCCTATAGTAAATTATCAATTATTGTAGTGAATTTTAGCGCATCAATTGATGTCACACATTATTGTGGATATCTACTACCATATTTTGGACTCCACATCAAAGCTCATTGAGCTAGTAATCTTCAATTTAAACCAGAACTTCCCTTTTGTAGGGCTACAAATTACTGATCCAGGATGCGTGCATAGACTGTCAAAATGGGAATGTCATTTTCAAAAAATGCCAAAACACCATGGTACCATGTCTGATTACAGCTGACTGGGGGCGCCACCAGTTCATCCAGCAATTAACCATTCATTTAGTTCAAAAATCGAGCCATCTACATAAATTCCACTATGTACCAAGCTCGGTTGATTGCTAATATCAACACATAAATGCCGATTATCGATTTATTGTAAATGAAGTCCATTGCTAATGTAACTTAGGCGGAAAGTGTCCTCATAGTCTATGCTATTTATGAGGTAACTTAACACCGCTTTATGAGGCTCTAGGGTTTAAAACCACTTACTTTAAATCCCAAGGGAGAAAATGTTAAGTGACTACTTTTCCTCAAAACCGATCAGATTTCGAGTAAGAACTCAAGGGATGCCCCATACGAGCACACCTTGAATCCATTGCGAGAACCCTAGATGTTTGCTTGTTAGTTGATGAGGGAGTATACACACCAGTGTTATAAAATAGTAGGTGGATTACATCTACTAATTCATCTATTGTTCAATATTGCTCTTTTAACGTTTAAAAAAGATTAAGGTATTCGTCACAAGGAACGATGCACATCCCTAATTAGGTCTACTTAAAATTCGTTTTGAAAAGGATATGAGTGTGTTCATTTTGCATTTCAAAATTTCACTTAAGCTCGCAAAACTCCCAAACAACTTGCTCAGGATTATTCGGATTTGGCTAATGATTTTCACTGATCGAAAAAAAACGCAACGTCCAGCTACTTCGTTATTGAACATTCAAATAAAAACTGAGTACACAGCTTTGCACACCCAATTCAATTGGACTTTCAATTTAATTTACTGCACTTTTTGATGCCGGACTGAATGGGAGCATACGACTTTAATTATAAAAATCGCAAGATTGGCGAAGAAGGGGAGGCTTCTTATGGATTATATATTCTGAAAGTCAGAGTATATCGACTGGCAGTGGCTATTAATCATCCTCAAATGGGGCTTAGCGGCTTAACAGATATTTTGCAATTTCTGATGTCCACTTATTAACTGGTCACCAACTTGTGCCTTTGTAGGACAGAATATGCTTAGTCACCATTGGACGTGTGACCAATTATTTTTGCATTTTATTCATAATGGTCCAACATTATACTTATTTCTCCTCTTGTCTTATCAAATCTATTATCCTCTGCTGCTGGAAAGTCGGCTTATTTTTTGACTAAGCTAATTCAAAATATATCCGTACACCATCTGGTTTTTCCATAAGTTCTGTCTGAATTTGACCTTGTCCAATGATTCCAAGTATTTTTGTTATGTTAAATGCATTTAAACTGATCAAATTCTGTTTTACATAACAAAAAATCAAAATATTTCTGACTAAAACCCTGATAACATGGAGGTATCTAAGAATCACTAGTGAAAAACAGCATTTTTTGGAATTCAAGAAAGAAGGGAAACTCAGCCGCATTAATTCAGTTTGTGGAGAGTAATGTGTGAATGGGAGAACTTGCAGAAGACGGCTTGCGAAGTTCTTTAGATGTGGGGACTTCACCCTCTGCGATGATGAAAATCGAACCAGATGACATTCAGTTGAGTTGGATGATAAACAGCTTTCTGATGTAGCCATTGAAGAACCGTGTCCTGTTAAATCGGTTGGATATTTGACAATTAAGCATAATTCAAGCCATTCAGATGTTTATCGTCAGCTTTACAAAATTAGAAGAGTTCTTCAACTTGAAAAATGAGTTCTTGCCCATAAATTGTCTAAAGTAATCAACTCAAATCTCGACTTGACGACATCTGCTCTTCTCCCTCCATTATCGCCAACCTGTTTCATTTTTTGGTAAATAGACTTGTGAGTGGCGAAGGAGGAAAATAAATCTTTTGTCGAAATGTTAAACGTCGTAGACAACGGCAGTCTTAAATGGGAAAGTCCCTAGCCACAAACGGCGCGAGAAGGGAACTTAATGGGAAAAAGGTGCCTTTTTCAAGGCTGGGGGATATCCAAAGTGAAATCCACTTTGGTTTGTGACCACCTAATTGATGGTTAAAATCAGCTGTCTGCGTGTAATTAGGGCCTCGTTCGAAGGGGAAAATAGACCCATTCAAGTGAACCGAAAGGTTTTATCAGTACTCTAATGCACGAACCCCAGTGGTAAGAGTCACGTCACCAAAAATGGAAAAACGTGGTTGGGAGAAAATTCCTCATCCACCGCATTCTCCCGACCGTCCTGTGTCCTCTTCAGACTATAATTTGTTTTGTGGCTTATAAAATCGTTTGAAAGAAATAACGGGTTTTGCAAAGCAGCAGGAATAGGTTGAAACTGACATTTGTGAGTTCTTCGAAACAAAGCCAACAATTTTTTTGCGTTTATTTTATAAATGAACTTGTTAATAGATAGGAGTCGCAGATAATCAGAGGAAGCAAACTGGTGATTGAATCTTCACTTAAGTGCAAAATTTGTTCACTTATTTTGTTGAATCACAATTCGAACAGAACCTACTGGATGACCTGATAAGAACGCTAATAGAAATTGACTGGCAACCAGCAGCTCTTTTAGCCGATCCGGTTGAGACTTTCCTTGTCGTTACACATCAAATGTGAGTGAAGATTTATTAAAGTAGTCAAATCCCATCAATATCATCTCAAACTAGGCTTTTGATTACGTCATCTAAACTGCGGAAGTCTTTTTATAATTGAGCTTAACAAGACCGCTGGCCGCGTGCATATTACCCAGACAAGGCGCCTTAATCACTCATAAGCCTGTTTTTTACGGGAATGACTCATCATATAACTTTCGATGGTGGCGAACGTTGAGGTTCAATGCTATTAGCGCTATAGTCTATTCACCACCAGAAATAATATCTTAATAATTCACTCATAATGTGGCATTAATTACTACCACAGGTAGAACTCTGCGTATACTGAGAGGATGATTAAAAATCGGGAGTCCATGATAGTGGTGGTTTATGTAGTCGACTGGTCGTTGGTCTCCTTTTCCTTATTACTAACTTTCCAAAACCACAAAAGGACTCCTTCAGTATATGGCGAGTAAAATAGAGTACAAGTTTATGTGACCAAAACCAAACATAGTTTGAGTAGAATAGGGTTGGTGGGAGCCTCGCTGTGCTTGCCGTGAATCTGAATCTATGTGCTTCCCCAGCATGTGGAGGGTGTGTTTAATTATACTCAGGAAACTGATTGCTTAATACCATTCTAGAACATTCTTGCGAGTTCAGTTATGCATGCATTTTTAAGGCCGGATGTTGAACAGCTAATCAATTCTTAGTCGGTTATTCACCTTGATTCAGGTCAAATTCAAACAAATGGATTGCATCGAAGGCTATTAGCTTCTTCTCTGAAGTTTCAAAGCTCTCTCGAACTATAGGGTGTTTGCAATAAATTTGAGGTGAAATAAATAGACATGCTCCTTACACAACTGAGGTCAAGTAGCCTGGATCAAAATAAAACCCATTCTACTGAAAAGGTCTCCTCAAAAGCTGCTTCAATTAGTCTGTCACCAATGAACTGGAATTCGGGGTACTGCAAAAAGTCTGAGTACTTTCATCGGCGACGTGCATACAGGGCATTCCATTGGCGATTTAATATCTGCCAGAGAACACATCGAGCGACTGGCAGTGGCAAAAATTGGCTGACAAATACAAGGATGGACAAAATAGTGGAAACACCTAACAGCACTAAAATAGTTTAACATATCATAAGCAATGAAAACCTGACAAATTCTAATGTTTTGTGTATCAGTTTTGTCATTTAATATGCAGATATTTAACAAAGGGATGGCCAGCCACTCGAACTTTCAAAGAGGCCAAATTGTTGGTGCTCCCTTGTGTAGCAGAAACCACCCCCCCCCCCCCGAATGCTTGGCATACCGTCAAGAGGAACTCTCTCAGAAGTAGTGACTGCTGTCCTTGAAAGAGAAACATCGCCCTCAACAAAGCACAGGTCTGATCGAAAGTCGAAGTTGTTGGCTGAGAGAGACCGCCGTACTCCATATGGAATTGTTTGACGATCGCAAGATCACGGCTCCTGAAGACATTGCAAAGCTCCTTAATGAACACCTACTCACCCCGGGTTCAACAAAATGTCCGTCGGGAGCTGCACAAATTTGGATTCCACCAAGGAAGAGCTGTAATTAGAAAAACTCTGCACTCAAAGACAAGGAGTGGTGCAGTAGATATCTCCAGAATTCATCACTTGAGCAGTTGAAGGAGATAACCTCGGCGACGTTTGTGTGAGTAGTGGCGAAGGCCTTAATTAGAGTTTAAGGTTTATGGAAATGGCTGAAACTATAAATTTAAATGAAAGAGCACTAATTTCTATGATAATTTTCCCATAATCATCTTCTCTCCACAGATATAGAGAAGAGAATCTTCTGTTTTAGAGAGCGGAATCAGATCGTTTGTTATGCCGCTTCCTTTTAGCTACAGCTTCCTAACTTCCAATTCATGGAACCTAAGTGTTTGCACTGTGGGGAGGGGTAGCATTGGGCAGAGACAACCTCGATCTCCCTATTCTTATAGCCGGAGCGAATAATCGCTTTCTTCCACTATTTACAGTGGATATAGATGTTATCAATTCTCATCGACTTCGTTACCAACGCTGATGAAGGTTTTTTCCTTTTACAGGAAGCATAGGGTGCGTTAGTACATTTTACATATTTGAAAAACATCCACCAATTTTTGGCAGTTTGCATGCAGATGCAGCGGCTTTACTTTCTGGCTTAAAATGGACTTTCTTTCTTTCTTTGTCAATAGGGGAAAGTGCAACATTTTATGCAACTCTAATGAACCCACTAGGAATTTATGATTTCCGTTCTATTACCCCACCCCCATAATTTTGTATCGTTTTAGCAAGTTTCGACTTACTTCAGTGGTTTTCGCAATAAGGAACTTGATCACAATCTGAAAAGAGTGCTAAGATTACAGTCAGTTGACTAGAACACCTGATCACGAACAACACTTTGGCAAGATAAACAAATGGATCTTCTTCCCCTTCGCGGTTAGTTCATGCTAGCACTCAGGAGAGCAGATCAGTTATCTTCAGAGTTGATGGCGTACCACTTACTAATGCGAAATATACAATTAGGTCTCATGACACTGGATTTTATGGTTCATGACTTTGGCTAGAGGCCTCCTTATAAACTTATGAGTGTGTTTTAATTAGTGTTTTTGCAGAAGGATTCAGACAGCCATCTGTCGGAGTATTTCGATCTTTGAAAAGAAAGGGGTAAGGGTGATGGGGCACTCAAAAAGTTGAAAGCTACATGGAAATGTGTCACCCACTGGAGCAGCCTCTCAGTGGAGGATTTGTGAAGGATTTTATAATTGATCGGTTGTCAGTATCCTCCTTCTTGTAGTTATGTTCCCTAAAGGGACTGGATGAAGCACAGATTTACTTACCTAACTCCGATTGCAGGTGTAGGGTGTGCATGTGTTGACTGAATAGCAGAATTCTAGAGAGCGGTGTGTTACGCCCTGTTCGACCAGCTCGTTCATCGGCGACTAAAGCGATGGGTCACTAGGTTAGCCTTATGTCCGCTATGCACAGGTGACTGTGAGTTGGCCAATTATGGGATCTTTCGTAAGAAACAATAGTTTCATTTCATGAACATATTCCTGCTAACGAGTATTCAAACACTGGTTCTGTGATATTTTCGAGTCATTAACACAATCCGACAGGTCTAATTTCTGGCCTTCGGCCTTTTGATCCTGTTCCGTGGTAACGTATATGTCATGTCCCCTCTGGACAATCGAAAACGTCCTACTCAGTGTTCTGCTACTGATGCGCAAGGCTCCTAGTTTGGTACTGGTGTGTCCAAACTAATTTCTTCGTCATGCTTCACATGATTATAGACTGGTCGAAGATGTATGCCCTAAGTATTTGCAAGCTGGTGCCTATCCACGTGTTGACATTTGGTTCGACGCCAAAAATTTTCGTAACCTAAAATCTCTCACGGGTCCATAAGGTGTCTTTTTATTCAGTCAAGAGGTGACAATGAACACACAGCTTGGGAGGTGCTCTCAGGTATTGAAAGGAATAGTCTAAAGGTAGCCCAAAATATATTGTTCATCGGGACCGGGAGAGGTGTTGCGAAGCCAATGCAGGCGTGACAGTTGCTTCTTAATTCCCTCAAAGGCATATACCTCAGGCCGTCTTATATTTTTCTCTATTATCATTAAGTCATTAAAAAACCAATTTTCAGGTTGCAACTATGAACGATAGTTAAAGGATGTGGAGTTTAGTGATCTCCTTAGTGGAGCTCTTAGCATTTTTCGAAAGATCTAGTAAGGTGGCATAGGAGTCAGTTCTACAAGTAATAATTCAAGCCTCAAACAAAAAGTTATTCCTACTTTTCAGCTCTTAGCCCAACGACGCTTTCGAGCAGACGTTCCCATCAAACGAGAAAGCCAGACAATCTATTGTCTCAATCGAAGGTTTGATATCTAACTGGTCAAGTTTTGTCCAAGTTTTCCAAAGCTATGTAAATATCTGCTGTTTGAACATGATCTTGTCAAAAATAACAGCCTCTGTTTTGGTTCCGTAGGGGCAATTCAGCCTCTGTAAATGGAATCTACTCCACTTGACGGAGCTATAAATTTCCATTCCCAACACTGGAACTCATCCGAAGCCTAATCAAAAAAACCGTTTCATCTCAGCGGGATGCTCAGCTCGTTTATCCTGGATGTGTACCCCTGCATGCTCCGTTAAAAAGCTAGATATTCATCTTGATCTTACGTTTTGCCCGTCATTTATAGGAAAAGGTGCAATGGTTTTTTCACCAATATATTTGGTCATACCATAATATCTTTTCCAATTTTGCCTTTTTAACAGATCGAAATTTAGGGAGCACTGGTAAAATTCTACTTTACAAAAAATAAAATTCACATTTGCTTGAATAAAACCTTACTAATGTAGGAGTACCCAAGAATCATTTGAGGAAGATAATTTTCATGAGTTCAAAAAAGAAATTCAGCAGCAGCCGTAGCAGCTAGAAACTCACTCAGTTATTGGAGAGAGCGGTTGAAGATAGTTTACCAACTCAGTGGAAGTGGGGATTGTACCATCGAAAATTAAGAATGAACCTAACGTCCAGTTGAGTTTGACGATAAGCTTAGTTAGAACCGTACAGGTGATCATCGTCGTCATCTACAAAACCTAAAAAAGTTCCTAACCTTGGAGAATGGGTGGCAACGCAAGAATTGTGTGACAACAATGTCAAATCTCAAGTTATCACCTTCTCTCCATTCTCGCCCACTTGTTTCGCCTTTGCTGGTAGATAGACTTGTGGCTGGCAACTGGCGAAAAATGGATGCTTTATCGAAATGTTCAGCTTCTTACGAAGGAAGTGGCTTCATAAAGAAAAACTACCAAGCCACTTCACACAATTTCGAGAACTGGGTTGGGAGGAATTTCCTCATCCACCTTTCGTTTCCGACTACCTTACTCCTCCTTCCGACTTTCACTCACAAAATCATTTGGAATAAACGGCTTTTGCAACGCCGCAGCAGGAGGCTGAAGCTGACATTTGTGATTTCTTCGAATAATCAAAACCAAAAGGATTTTGCAATAATGGAATTGCTAGGCTTGTCAATAGATGGTATGAAATCATAGTTAGTTAGGAAAAGACCATTGGTGGTTAAAACTTCAATAAATTGCAACATTTGGTGGCTCGTTTTATTTATCCAAAAAGTGGACAGCATTTATGGGATGACCTGGTACATTTCGATTCAAAAGCAGCCTATGACTGCACCATTTTGCAGAGGCCAACTGGCAGGTCACGTCTTCATCGGGGTCCGAGGAAACGACCATCTTCTTCCTCTGTGATAAATTTCGCCTCTCAGCAGCCCTGGCTTTACTCAGGCAAGGATAGTAGATGCGTCCATAACAAATGCTTTCCCATGGTTCCGCTCTCAAGGTACTTGTACGGCGACCTTTTTTAAGGCAGATGAATAACTACCTCTCACTTAGTCAAGCTGCAAGACGTCTTGTGTACAACTGCTAATATTGTTAAAAGATAGCTTGGTCGGTAGATGTTTTACCAGTAATCTCACCACTGAGCAAAAGATGCAATCTTTCTCGGATTTTACCCCGATTAAATCGCCATTCTCGGTCCTGGAATGTGATTCAATTTAGATGCATTAACCATTAACGAGCATGCTGAGTAAGGCAACAAGGAATATGTCATTATCACAAAAGGGATTCATTCACGATAGAAACACATATCCCCTCCTGGTCCTTATAAGCTAATTTGTTCTGAGACTTTCACGTCGTCATTTAAAACGAGCTAAAAACTCCTGATATAACTCATAAAATATGCTTCACACTCAGTATGGACGCAAATGAGGTGTAGTTTAAAGGGCTTCCACAAGCATTAAACATGTTAAATTCAAACAGCTTAAAACAAGTGCGAACACATCACTGAGTGCTTACTTTGCTTTTAGTTACCTCCAAATATTTTAACACTAGCCTCTGCCCTGTTCCGACGCTCCATAAGAGAAAATACTTTTCGGAAGGCGATCACATTTTATAATATCCCATTCGGGAAGCGACAGAAATCACTTGAGTTTTGTCAAAAATGTTCATGAAACTACTGTCTAAAAAGCAAATTCACTCTTGAAGATCTGAAGCTCCGAAATTTATGACGAAACAATGCAAGGCTGCTAAAATTCGATTTAAGGGATTGTCAATCAGGTAGCTACGCCCCTAGATAGTCTTGTGATGGTCTGGGGTTGAGAAAGCTTTCAGCACGATGCGTTTCGAAAGCGTTGAGGTCTAATTTTCGAAGCAATTCTTTCGCAACATTATCTAACAAAAGAAGAGCCCAAAAGGGCGATTTCTGGCAAAATTAATTTTCCCCGAAGATGTAACTTCGGTTTGCTGGAATGATTCTGAGCCCCAAAGTCAACAATGGAAGCACTGCTCCCACCTTCAGGAGTCATCAAACAAAAATCTCAAAACCAACCCAAAATGAATGGACACGGATTTCTGAAGGAGTTCGGGAGTTTCATATCGATAGAATATCTTGATAGTTAAAGAACATTAACCGAAGTGTATGACATTGCAGTTTTATGGAATTTAAAGGGCCTTTTGATTAAAGATGGAAAGGGAGCTGTTCTCTCGACACAGTGAGGCATTTGCGCATAAGTAGAATAGACTTCCTCAATTTCCAAAACTCCAAGAAATCCCAAATGACATAGAACGGGCGCCATCCGTTGGCTTCGAAAACATCCTCCAGGCGTCGTCACAGACGATCTTCTTCGAACATGCAAACAATATTGAGGATTATTAGCACATGCATATGCTGATTCTGAAAAATACATTCATTTCCTACAAATTCCACAGACTTTATCTGTTGCACCACCGTTGGGCTCCACAAATGTGCCTCGGCTTAATACAATTTTCATTCTCAGCCCTGGAGTGCCGTTCTGTGAAGACACAAAAACTTTTATTTATTCCTATTGTGTGATGCAATAAAAGGCATGTCTGTTACAAAAGGTATCCATCATCATTGCTCCTTCCTGACCCACTTTTTCCCCATTTCATTCGGTCATTGAAGGTGGAAACGTTCCCCTATTTCATATTCATTAATTTTAGGGTTTCAGTGAGATCATCAATTTGGAGCTATCGAACATCAATATTAACCTCAAAATGTGCGGAACATTAAAGTTTAATTCAAAAACATTACGTGAACCCCTCCTACTAATAAAAAATTGCATTGCTTTTTAATAACTTGGACAAACTTGAAAGTACTCCTTCGACGCCGAATCTGTCAACGTCACTGCAGAACAAAGTTGAAATCTGAATTGACAAATGCATATTTCTACGCCTCCGCTGTTTGCAGTACTGTTGGATTGTCCAAAAGAATTATCGCAGCAATTTCCGCGACAAATCCTACCTAGATGAGTATACATTCCTTACTTATTGCTATTTGCGAATTAATTCGCTTTTAGCCACTAAAGTAAATTAAACTCACAGAAGAGGTTTAACTTAGGCCCAGTTAATAATTTAGGCATTCTATCAAAATAAATGGGCTAAGGTGTCAACAATGACACTGCTTATGCCCATAAAATATTGGATTCAATATTCATATCCTTAAGTTGGAGGCTCCTAAAATTCAATTCTGCTTAATATCGGTGTACAGGAGTGACTAATTAAAAGTGAGTTAATGGAACACCTTGAAACCCCCAAGACTCGAGTTTCATCACGAGAACTGCATTCACGGGGTACAGGAAGCGTTTTTCAGTGCCCCTCATAAATTACCTCTTCCCAAGGCCCCTCATTTGTTCCTAAGTAGGAACCTCGAAATTTCTTAATCCAAGCATGTCATTCCTTTCCGACACAGAGGGTCAACAACTGAGTAAACATGCTCCAATCGGCTGATTTACTTCCAAAGAGTGGTCAAGTACAGAAACGCTCAGCAGTCCGAAAAATCACTTGCTTGGTATCGTTTCAAGTAAGATGGATACAGAACCACGATGAGTTAGAGAAAAGTGAAGTGGTGGGTAGCAATTCACTCAATCGATCGATAGGGGTGGTTGGAGTTGAGTCCAGGGGATAACTCTAGGGCAGGCCTCCACATGGACGATAAGACCTTTGAAAAGTTTCCAAATAACTGGATCCTTCATGCACAGCGTTCCTCCACCCCTTGCAAGCTGGCTCTCCTTGAAAAGGAAAAACGCTCATGGTCACGACTTTCTCCTCAAATAGCGCATTCAAGGCTACTGATTTTTAATCTTTAAATGTCGAACAACGGAGCATCAACTATAGTGTGCTTCGCTCCATTCAATTTAATTTGAAAGGAATTAAATGTGGCAGGTTGGTAGATTCACTCATTACCGATGCGTCGGTAAAGTAAGCGTGAAAAGAAATGTTTCTTGGACTTATGGAATAACATCGTGAAAAGTACAAAATTAAGTCTTCATGTAATAGAAAGGCTTACTTAGTGAGGCCTATAGTTGGCAGTTAGGTTGGCCACTATGAACGGAATGAACGAAATAAAGTAGCAGACCGAGGCGGCTTGCCTTGATCTCCTTATCGATTGCACCCATGGCAATAAGCTACAAATCACAGGACCTACATAAGTTTCTAACTCACGGATAATAGATCCATGGCTACATTTCACACAGTGAAAACGCACATCAAAGAAACTAACGAGATGACACACGTGACTTTTATCAAAGATCTCGATCCAACCGTTTTTACTTTATAAGTCAGACAGAAAGGCAGACTGATAAACACCGACATTCGTCGCGCCCTAGTAAGCAGAGTCCACTCACTCCTCTTCAATCTTCAATGTGCGGGTTTCCCATTCTTTCTTTGTGAATTCTAGAAGATTTCAGAACTGTTGGATGACAGGCCTTTTACAACCAAACAAGAGCAAGGTTTGGCCTCCCCAGATCTCCAACCGCCGGTGAACTACCCCGCATGATTGGACGCACCACCCCTTCCAGTAATACTAATGCCCAATCAATCGACGACAGAATTAGGACAGTTTCAGAAGAGACCCTTCCCCCAGAGGTAGAAAATCACCTTGTTCCAGCGCCTTCCTTGAGGGGGCCAGATTGTGACTGCTATAGACACTAACTGTAATGACACCGTCTACAGAACTTTTATATTCTAAATTTAACAATTACCCACCCGTTTCGTCTTTTTTTCCTGATTGGACTATGAAAGACTGTCTGGAAGCTCAAAGGTACCAGAGCGGCTCTCTGATGAGGAATTGCATGGGAGCCAACAAAACCCGGCTTCTTTCCCTTCTAACTAGGGTATAGGATACCAAAAATAACCACGCGGTTTCACGAGGCATTTAGAGACTATGAAAAGCTCAAAGTGCAAATAGTTCCAGCTGCATCAAGCAAAAGTACACTGTGTAAGGTGCTAAGAGCCAAATATTCAATCAAGCAAAATTTCTATCGTTTTATAGATGCTAACCACAGTACGCGTGGAGGGCTGTTACAATACTACAAGGTTTGAGATGCACATCCGAGAAGGAACTCGATCCCACTAAGAAACTCGATACCACTAGGAAACCCGATGTGAATCGCAATGAGAGTAATACTGCTGCAGTATCTGGAAATCTGTACTAAAAGACAATGTGTTGGAAAGAACAGATTCAGAAAAACGGCGAAACGCAATGAGTGGCACTGCATCGAAATCAAGCGACCAGCGTCCTTGAGCTATCAACCGAATTCACCTCATCAATGGGGTTAGATTTGAAGGCTACCACGGCACATCTGACAGCTACCGAGCGCGATTTAGTACAGCTACTTATTTCGGATAATTAGCAAGCGGATATTGGGATATTAAACTTACGGAGCGGTTGATATCGCCCAAGCAGATCCATTTCTCCGCATTCTCGTCACCCCCAAACGAAACGGCCCATTTGGCATGATCCAAGGTGGACTTGAAATTCAAGTTTATTGGAGCTGCAAACTGCAACTCTTCAATATTCTCCACCTGCATACAGAAAAGCAAAACATTTCAAATTTTGGATTAATAGTAGTTTTATTTATGAGAAATGCAATGTCAGAGGCCTTTGTCAAGTACCACAAGGCAAGACAACCTACTCACGTTCTCTTACGCCTTAACCAAATACCCATCGAAGTATTTATACGGTAACACACCTATTCTAGACCCTACATTGAAGAGAGTCGAGGAAATCCAACCAAGCCACTATACATCATATTGGACAAATTAAATTTCTTATTTTATTGACAATTACAAAGAACTTCATGGGTTAATCGAGGGAGAACAACCGAATACTTCAGAAGCTCAACTCACCCAGTAAGCATGGGAGCAGTTGGATGGAAGGTTGGATTCCGCGTGGCGCCAGGTCTCCACTAACAGAGTCGCTTTAAGGTGAGGTGCCACCAATTCGGAGTAGAGTTCTGCAAATACAGGAGTCTCGCAATCACTACCAAACACGTGGCCACAAGCATGACCAACTGTGTAAACAGACAAAGCAACAAGGCTAGGTACAAAGGAAGCCTGTACAAAACCAAGCGAGATCAAAACTTACGAAATCAGTAAATTCAATCACCTAAACGCAACAGAAAGGAACTATACGACTACGCCAACAGCAATCAACGCAAATCAAGAAATTTCACTCACCATGATGGAAGTTGTGGGACTTGGAGAAGAGGCGCATATTATGACTGCCATGAAGAGGTGGCAGATCCGTAACGAGGAATTTCGTCACATTTATCGGGGCAGTATGGTTGAAAATATGCCTGAGTGAGGGCACAGACTTTGCGACTGTCTCAGGCAACTGAAAGCTCTGAATAAGAGGTCGGCTCACAATCATATGATCAGCTATGTGGGTAAAATGCGCCAAATTAATACGTCGATGTTTTATATTTATTGTGAACTTACCGATGGTGTTTAAAGATGAATAAGGCAGAGAAACGCACAAGAAGTGCTGAGCATAATGCTTGCCGGTTTCGGGATATACGAACTCATTTGGTTTCATGGAGAGCTTCGGTACACTATGAATGAGCCAAAACCCGGGCTTCCCTTCAGGGAAACCGAAAAGCCCTGAAAGAATTATAGTTTATTTTGAAATCAGCAGAAAAAAAACTCAACAAGCATCATTTTCTTGACTGACCTTTCATGTGTCCATACCAAATACCGGCTCCAAGTGTTGTGTTCGAAGCTACCTCGTCATTATACATGCCATAAACATAGCTTTGATTCATATTACCAAATATTTGACCGAATGTATAGCTAAGAAACCCCACTCCAGGCAATTCATTTGGAGCTAAGGTCCAATTGTTGCGACCGGGAGATATATATGCGTATTGATATACCCCAGGAAATTTGTATGCTATGAACCTACCACTTGCAACATGTCACGAAAATTACCAATCAACCATATTGTTATTATCATCTCGACAGCCGAGTTGACCTGATACGTAGCGTAGACTCGAGACTAACATGCAAATTGTCGCCCAAAACATATATTTATTCATTCTGAATCTAAAATACCTACAGGGCATTCCAAAACACTTTGAATGCCTATAATGACTACCTAGGCAGAACACGAACAGACCATGTAACCGCCGCCTTGTAAAATCACTTCCCGAGGTTGTATACTTGACGTAGCAAACAAACATGAGAAACTCTTAGTCTTCAACATTACTCAAATGATTTGCTACAAAAATAAAAATCCTTGAGTTCATATTATTTGTTCTAAGGTCCTTGAAATCATTATTTTAAGACAATGATCGTAAATTAGTTTGGAAATGTCCATGAAAAGGTGGTGATATTGGCATATTGTGATGTTGAGACAGAAATCTATCTTGAATTCCCTGTTGCCTTTGAATCTGCCATAATTTTTGCATTAACTTTATTTCCTTCTTATAATTACATCTTACCCCAAATTGGCGGAATGTTATCTTCGCATATATTTGAGTCACACGAATAGTTGTTTGACGCGGATTTTAAGCCCATGTGCAATTAAATATAAATTTAATTGTGAGCAAAAAACTGCAGCCATAAAAATTCTTTTTTAACTTGCTTGATCACTGTTTGATAAATTTACCAATAAACTTGTTGTAAAATCAGTATACATCATGTAAACTGATATGTACAGTAATAATTCCCTGATCGGGACATATAAGTGAGCTAATATCGCATCAATCATCTTTGTCAATGAGCCTCTTTCAGATGCGCTAGAACGTCAAAAGGTTCAAAATCAAAGGAAGCTATTGACCTCGGAGAGTTAAACTACAAAAGAGGATAGGGAGAATAATTTCGAAGAAAAGAGGAAGTAAAGAGAAGAGGAAGATAAAGACGACACTGATGATGAACTTGCTTGGTTATGATTATGTGTTCATGGCCCATTTGAGCGTTTCATCCCAGCACTGAGATGTGGTAGCCACACGATGCCAACCTCATAGAGTTAAAGCTAATGAGGGCCTTTCCGTGCTGCGCCCGCCAACCTCTATTCAATGCTCCACATGTCTGCTTTCCTTCCTGTCCTCCAAACTCCACCACTTGATAAAATGGAACGTCTAACGATTAGACAAGTCGCGTCTATCTATTAATTATTCAACAATATTCATGAGGCTATATCCATGATAAGTTAATTTGTTTATTCCATGCAAACATCGCATTGATCTACTCCTGAACCAAACTGAGTCTTGTTTGCTAACTTGCATTCAATGTAGCAAGTTACTGGTCATCTCGGACGCGTCTGTCCCTTTAGCCAATAAAATCGACAGAATCCATTGCAAGCACCCTAGCCTAGACTGGATACCCTTTCCATCCCACCCCACCCCACAACACCCCTCAACACCGCAGCCTACACCCTCCCCTAGTCAATCTGATCCCCGAACTGCTTTTACCATTTTTCGCCACCCCAGTGAAGCGTCCCACCAAGAACAGGAGCAGGAGGAGAATGAAGACAGAAATAGAGAGACTGGTAAACTTTATTTAGCAACATCGAAGTAGGAGGAATCAAGCATCAACACTCTTAATCAATCCTCCTCATTCTTACCACATACACAGTAGAGTCGCCTCAGGAAGCCACTAATCCGCTTTCTTCTTCCCTGCAAAGAAACAAGCACAACTCGTCAGTGCACTCACAAATGCATTCTTATGATGCTCCCTCTCTCTCGCTCGCAAAGAGTTCCCAAATCACTGATTTCCTCGACTTATTCGCCTTCTTTTGCTTTCGTTTCTGCTTCTTCTTCGCCTCGCCTCCTGCTATTTCCTCTTCCTCTGCCTCAATACCTTCCACGGAATTTGGCAGCTCTTGACGACCACCACGAAGTCCACGACAAGAGAGCAAAGCCTCTATCATGTCGGGTAGGGTGGAGGACATGTTTGAGATGCTCGACAAGCTCGAATACGAACATGATTCCCTCCATGGCTCTCGGCCCCCATCCACGTCGGCTGAAAATGTGCAACATGGAATTAGATAAGAAGAAAGAGCTTGACGAATCGATTCAACAATTGCCGTACACTAACCTGATGTGAAGTCACTGCTTTCGATTTCTTGGGCACTGCTTAAACTAGAAGTGGAAGAAAATGAGTCAAAAGAAAGGGAATTACGAGAATCAGTTGTGCTCTCCAATTCACCCCTTTCCCCATCTATAAAGTGGGAATTGTTGTAATGAAGTCCTGAATCACAGACAGCTTTGGTGGGGTAGGCAGGGTTGGTGGAAGAGTGGTCGATGGTGTGCCATTTGATCGCCAGCGGTTGCCTGGATACCGCCGATTCCTCCGACGCCCTCTCCGATGATCCCCAGCCTTGACCGGGGATTGACAAAGCATCTGATTTGGCCTCTCATCGCTCTCATCATCAATGCCATAAGGAAGGACGCCACGAGCGAACACTTGGTGGCGCAAATGGGAGAAACGGAAATGCAACAGCCGCCGCCGAAGCCACACTACGTCCTTCACACTGCAGATACCCTGGCAAGAGACGCAAAATAGCACTACATTCTACACACCACTCCACATTCTCAGCTCAAACACTTGGGCGGCCTTCAGGATGCATTCACTTTGCAAATTCAACAGCCGAATAATCCTTCAACGGCGGCGTCTTCCATTTAGAAGACGACGGGCATTCGCAGAAGCCACCGACTCCGAATAGGTTTGCGGTCGGGCTCCTCGGGCAACACTCGACTCAAAAATGAAGGAGCTCTCTGCCTTGCATACGTCCATCACCAGATAGCCGTCAGCGCAAAATGTATTCGAATTTTCCCTGTTTACATAGGTGTCGATATTTTGCCATAGTATCGATTGGCTGAAGAATGGACAATGCAATGATTCATAACTCCGACTTGAAAACTGAATGCATGTTAGCTAATTGCGATTATTATTGTGATATTTATTACTATTTTCACCCGTCCCGGCCCGTCCTCTTGAAATGTGGATTAGCCAACAATATGAAACCCTCATTCCTGACCTTATTAAGGTGATGTATTTTTTACGCAAGAAGACGAAAGCATCCACCATACTGATGTGCAATGTGCTAGCACACGCACAAATGCACACACATTGGAAATTCAACGGATAAGACTAAATCCGAAAATTGGAGCACTTTTCTCAAAATATCCTATAACAGTGAATGTAGAGTGTAAGGGCGCGTTAGAAAAGGAGAAGAAAGTCGGTTGACTTCTAAGTCAACTGTATTTACTGACAGAATATGGAAGATTAGAAATCAAGGATCGATTCTTCTGCTCATCGAGTCAGTGCTGCTTCTTTGACGGAGAAGGCTCTCTCTCAATTCTATTTTGAACTGTCTTATTGGGCTATTTTCCCACTTGCGTGTTTAGTGGTTGGCGGGTTGGGGGGAAGGGGGGCAGTAATAGCACGTAAAGATGGCAACTTACACTTTTAACCATGGATCACGTTGTCGATGCCCATCTATCAGATGCATCAGACCGTCAAGAGGCTCAACACTCGGAGAAAGACATTAACCCCCGAAAAAACGCACAACATCAAGGGATTGGAAGAAGAATTTGCCCGAAGAGGCAGAGGAAGAAAGCCAATGAGAAGTCGGCTACTGAGGCAACATTGCCCCGAGAACGAGACTTAGCCTTCCCTGTTTGATTCTTCCCCCTGTTTCCGTTTACGTAAGTCGAGCTTTCCTAAGGGCCATTTTGAAAGGGCTTTTTCTTAGATTTTCGCTGGCTCTTCGGCGTGTACGGGATAATCGTCCACTATTTTATCTAGATGCGATTGCATCTTTAATTGTGTTTTACCACCCACCCATTTCCAGGGCACAGCTATGTGCCTCAGTGTCTCGTTGCAATACTAGAGGGAATTGGAAATTTGTTTTGATGGCCTAGAGGGAAGATAAAATTACCTTGCATCAAGGTGTCACAGAGTCGTACTAACACGAGCTTCCACTTAAATCGAGTTATTGCCATGCTCGAATTTAATGGGGTTATTGTACAACACTAACCTTAGTCTAGTATGGTTTTTTGGCAGAGATCTAGGATGTTAGCTCACCCTCAAATGCTGCTGATGCTTGACTCAGCAATGGCAAATTTTCACACACGATCAATCCAGGGAATTTAATGTTGCATCGCACAATATCACAGTAGAAAAGGCAGTAAAAAGAAAAAAGAACGGAACAAATGGGCAAAATGGGAAAATGCAGTGCTACTCTCACAATCACAAAGTCAACTCTATTGGCTGGCTGATTTTACCACGCCAGCATCAGGGATCGGGATCGTCACCATCCCACCGTGTCTCCCATTGCCGCCGTCGTTGGTCCGTGCCACTGAGGCAGCGATGGCGGCTCCCACACCTCCCTCCGACTTCACCGCCGCTGGGGGCGGCTGCAGGCCGTAGAAGACGGTCGCTGTAATCACTAGAATGTTCCCAATCACCAGATGAGCCGTCAGAGCTGTATTGAAGAGCAGGACCGAGGCCACCAGGGTCAGGACAATCGCCACAGACGTGGCGAATGTCTTGAGGATATTATCCGCGTACCGAACCACAGCAGCTACCAGCAAGCCTCCGAGGGACTGCAGCAAGATCATGAACCACACCATCCCGTCGTAGCCGACGAAGAAGCCACGGGTTAGGATCACCTCCCTGTCCTGAACGAAGGCTTGAATGACACAGGCCACAGTGCCGTAGATTGACAGCTGGATGTTGCGTAGTACAATGCCTTTCTTGGTGGTTTTGAGAACAAGCTCAAAGAAGACGCCAGAGAAGCCAGACAGGATGCAGGCAATCACCACACACAGGAAGCCAAACAAAGGGTACTGCGCGTGAGTTCCGGCAGCGGCCGATGCTGTGGAGTTGGTCAGATTATTAGGATCGATTTGAGCGGTCACTACACCAACGAAGAGCATGGTCAGCGCAATCCATTGCTTCAGAGAGAGTACCCGATGCAGGAGAATGCGGAAGAAGATCACCGTTGTGAAGACCTTCAGCTGGTAGCTCACCTGTGACAGGAGGGACAAAAACCCAATTACTGTGGAACCTGGACCAGAATGACCCAATAAGGACTGGGCCCTTTGAACAAATTTTGACGATAAATTTAGGCACTTTGCCTGGTATAGTGGGTGTTCAGAGTATAGCTCACAGAATAACTTTGGGCTGGGTTTCAAGATGTGTTAAAAGGGTCCACACACACTATCTTTGGCAGTACAAACCCTGCTTGACCGAAAACGATATATTTTATGTCATCATGGTGATCCCGATCGCAGCTACTGCTCCCCGTTAAACACAGTGAAAAGAATTTGGAGGCATGAACTGGGTAAATGCAGTGCAGACTACTGTGGCTAGAAGAAAGCAACACAACAGACAATCTGACAGTGCCCAGACAGCCGATTTCCCCGAAAATTTGAGGACGGCTTTGTCACGTGAAATGAATGGTTCAGCCACCACCATAAAGTTTTCACCACATAGAGATCTCCACTTTTCATTCTTCAAGCGTCGAAAAAATCAAATTCCCGGCCACGACTCAGGGAAAAGTAAAGTAGTTATCGGTCGTTGTTAGTACCACACCAGCCCTCCGAATTCTTCAGATCATTTTATAAACCAATTCACTATTGCATTAAGCTGGGCGCTAATGCTAATAAGAGCACCAATCGCCGCCGTGTCAAAGCTACAGCTACCAAATTATATAATTACCGACAACTTTACATTTTCTAGATGACAAACATTTTGAATGAACCAATACGATGGATGCTGACATAGTGTGGCGTCCGTTGAAAAGCGCTGCAGAAGAAACCTCGACGCCTAGAAACCCCACAAATGGAGTCATCACAAGCACAATTATGAGGATAGTGCATTAAACCGCGCTATGAAATCACCCTGCGTGCCGAGGAGTAAAAGAAATCGCTAAACAGGGTAGCAAAAGGAAAAAAATGTGGGGTTTTAAAAAATTCCCGTCTGTTTTGTCATGGCAGAGCTCAACCTACTCTAGGACCCACATTCAGTGCATCTAAAATGCTTTTTTTTACTGAATGCTTGCCTAGCCTAAGAGAATTCCCCCATTAGAAATCAAGGTGCGAGTAGAAAAAGTCCAACAAAAGACTTTAGTAGGGTACAAGCTACCACTAAAATTCCAAAACCCCACCAGTTACCATTGCAACCACATTTTGGACACCGAGTTTGACCTTGTACCTGCATTAGATCAAGCATACACAGCTGCCGATTATACTCCACGCTAATCCGAACTTCCTAGTTTACGCGATGCAAAATACGATTCAATGCAAAGACATCCCCATAATTTCCCAATTCAAGGGACCTTTCACGATTCAGAGAAAATACAAGAAACATAATCAAATAAAAAGACAAACAGAAAAATAGGTTTTGTGAATTTAATTGTGGTTATAGATCAAAAGGGCTTGTTGAAACTTTGAGCCAACAGTTCTTCCAGAGAAATCTCTACAAACAAAAGATTTGGGCTGAGATAGCGAAACAGCTAAATCATTACACAACCTGGTAAAAACTATAAAATCCAATCAAACACCCAATTACAATGGTACAGATGTCGGAGATTCGCGTGAATGTATCCATAATAAATATTTAGATGCTCAGGTATCGGGTTAACGGTGCAAAAACACCTTTATGGACTAGAACTGAAATCACGAAACAAACCCAAAGGAACTCAACCTAGGCAGATGGCTACAACCGCCCAGAAAGTAAGAACCGACAAGGGAAATGAAAGTAACTTATTTATGATAAGATGTATTTGTTGTGCCTTATTCACCTTGGCAAGATGAAACTTTTGACAAAGCAGGCAACATTTAGGCAAGCAAAACTACAGTACATGCGGGTTTCAAGTGGTTCATATAACAAACCCATCGAAGTAACAAAGTCGCTCCAGGCCGAGGAAGTGTCACAGCCTTGCTCTAATTTAGTTTGTTTACATTATTAATTGCCTAGTGAAGCGAAAAATGCACGATCAGTTGAGGGTGTGAATCAAAATGCGATTCTCGCTGTCTTAGCACCGAGTCTGCCAATCATAATTGGGGCTAAAGAAGCACGCTAAATCAATCCTATTGACGTCGAAAAAAAGTTCCACAACTCCAATTCTCACAGATGGAGGTTAACAGAAGACCAATAAAATAATCACAAACAAGTTAAATTTACGCCAAGTGCTAATGTCATGCTTCAAACAATTTTGGGTCACTTTATCAAATGATCTCAAATCAAGAGCACCAATCAAAGCGCACTTCACAAGTCTTCCCAAATGGGAATGTGATGGAAAACATCGACTTTTGATATTCCTCCCTAGCGGTATGGACATTTACTCACAAATACAGCTATAAACAACTAATTATCACTCGGTCCTTCTCATCTTAACAGACTGAACAATTAATATCAGCGTTCTTAAAAGGATCTGGAATTATGGACTAAATATAAGCATAATATAATCTAACGCTCAAGAGTTTGCTAGCTGACCTGTTATGTCTGCACTTAACACCCTTTTTTACAAAAAACTGTAGCAAGATTCTATGCATCACTACACCATAGATAAGGCTAGCCTAATTTACATACGTGCCAGTCAAACAAACGTAAGATCCTTCTGACCTCTAGTATTCACTATTGAGACGTAAGTGCCGAAGAAGTATCTTTGAAGTTGAGGGTAAAGACAAGGAAGGAAGTTATAGAAAGGAGCATTGCCAAATCTTGAGAGAATCTTGTCAATAAAAGTTTTCAGACAAGAGCGCGATAATTGGGGGCTAAAAGGAGGACCGATCGATCGAAGACAGAGTTAAAGCAGTTTTTGAAAGAGCCTTTGCTTCCAGGGAGTGTCAATTCAGTTCCCTCCAGGCTCCAATGCCAGTAAGAGAAACACACAACAGTGTAATGTTCTGGTCCATTTAATTTGCTTTAAGAATAATTACATTTTAAGGTTACCAACTACCTCTTTCTACTGATGCGAATGTTAAATCTCCCCTAGAACACCCCGGACATTGGTATCGTAGAAAGGTGGTTGTCGCTAACACAAGAAAGGAGCTCAGCAACGCCGGTACAGCAACCGCATCGCAATTAGCTGCAATACATACCTGAAAGACGCTCGGATTGAGGTGGGAGACGGAGATGTAGATGAGGTTGTTCTGGACGGCGTAGATGACACCCGGGACACCGATGAGGAGGTTGTCACGCCAGTCACCCAGATTAGTGCGCAGGTTGCCGAAGAAGCCGCGCAGAGAGCCGCGCTCCTCCACCAGCCACACGAGGCCCAGACAGACCACCAGCTTCACCGCCTCGGACATGCACACCGCCGTGGAGGTGATAAAGAGGTCCCCGGGCCGCGAGCGCACGTACCGCGAAACCAGCACCCAGCTCACATTCTGCAGGGTCAGCAGCACCAACGAACTGTACTTCCGCAGTCGCTCGCCTACAGCACAAAAGCCCGCCGGTGCATCTGATTACCTTTCAGCGATACATGGAACGACTGTGGAAATGCTTAGCCAATTTACGGGTGGTTGTCCCAATCTGAATATCTAGTGAATGGCTCAGCTCCACCTCTCGATGTGCCATTACTTACTGAAAACATCCTTTTACTGCCTAATTAATCCGAGTGCTTGAAAGGAATAACATTTCCAGAGGAATTAAATGATATTTGCAGATAAACAGAAGAGTGGGAATTATGCCTGGTCGATTTGAAAAACGGCAAAACATTCGACAACAGGAAAGTGTTAGCCTTAATGCACTTCTACCACGACCAGACCTTACCGTAAAAGCACTTTAGCCATGTGCTGTTATTTTATCATAAGCAATCGAGATTTCCAAGTGTCAAGACGACAAAATTTGCGATGACTTTTCGTTAAGTGCATCGAAAAGATTGTTGCGACAAGCCATACAGTACATTTGCCATTAGGTGCATCTAATAAGCCTACCGCACTACATGGAAGGACTGTGGAAAGGCATTAATAAATTTTCGGGTGGTTGGCCGATTCTGAAATCTGGTGAGTGGCTCAGCTTCACCCCTCGATTTACCATCAATTCGCGGAAACAAGCACCTCATTCTTAACTGATCCGAGTGCATAGAGTTGGCTCAGTTTTCCCCTAGTGAGGAACTTTACATAGGCTTCTATTTTATTTGTCATCTATAAGTGCTTGAAAGGAGTAATATTTCCAGAGGAATTTGCGGATGAACAAGAGCGGGGAATTACTACCAGGTCCGTTTAAACACATTCGAAAACAGCAAAATGTGCTAGCTTCTCACGCACTTCTATAACGACCTGACCTTACCACAAAAATCAAACTAGTCACATGCTGTGCTATTTCACAAGAGTCAAGATGGAAATGAATGCGTGGGTTTTTCATTAAGAGATTTTCGCGACAATCCAGGTTTCGCTAGACACCAGAAAAACACAAGGAGAGGGATGCCCGTGGTGGCAAAGAAATGGTCAAATAGAGACCACTCAAGTGGGTGGTTACTCGAATTTTAAAGTAAATCTATTGGACTCGTTTGTACCGCACAAAGTCGAGCTTCGCACACAAAAAAACAAGCTCGATGAAGTCACTTAAACTGCGAGTTGTCTGATGGCATTTCTGCAGTACTCGACACATTAACAAATCATTCAAATAGCCATTACTGGTACCGTGACTCATCACGGGCTTTCGTCCTCACTTTAGTAGCACTAATGAGTTTTAAAGGAAGACAGGAGATGAGTCAACAGTGAGAGACAGCATAATGATTGACTTCAGTTTGCTGGAGTGCGAAAATATGGAAGAATCTCTAAGAAACACCCTAAACAAGAAACCAAATTATGGCTAAACAAAATGGCGCATACATTTGCGTTGAACTAAAGTGATTATCTAGTCCTCAAGCATTTCTTGTATTAAATAAATTATAGTGCAGTCTAATGTAACATACTTCGAAAAGGCACAAAGACAACCGTTATGTCGACAACTGTGGCACTGAGTGTCGTTGGGCTGATGGTGCTGGATTGTTAAGGTTTGGGGAGTCGAAGTAACAAGACTTTACTCAGAGATTCTTTGCGCTTCTTATTAATTTACCAACCTAAGCAATTTTATCCATGGGTAACGTAATGTAAAGAGGTTGCAAAGCATAATCCACCACGTTATGGCTTTAACCCAAAATGTAATATAAATACCACCACTAATCCAACGTATGCATTGAAAATTGGTTTTAAAAGCACAGGTGAACAGGAAGCATACCTTGAGTCACTGATATTACGACGCCTGAAACTCGTTTCATGACCGTTTACTATGAGGAAAATGGAAAAAAAGTTACCATTTTTAGTTGCTATTAAGATTTGACGCATAAACTAATAAACAACGTTCATAGATGAAACAGACTGAAATCTGCCATCGGAAAAGTAACGCACACTATTAACTTCGGAAAAATTACAATGGCTTGCATATATGTGAGGGTAAATAACAAGCCGTAAAACTACGAAAGTGCGGTTTTACTAGACACCTTAAAGTTAAGGTTAGTAAAATTGCAACTACCTTAGTCACTATCCTAAGAGCCGTAATGAGTCCAAATACCCACAGGCACTAAAATGAATGTTATAAAATTACAATTTGATACACCAGAGTAAGACACTATCTGAAAGCTAATATTCAAGCGAGCAACGCTGTAATTTGACTCAAAATTTAGATCGTTTTCTAGAAACAAACCAAAAATGCACTTGGAGAGCGATTGTATTACTATAAGGTTTAAAACTTACTCCGGAGGAGAAATTCGATTTCACTGGAAGACGTGATATGGTAAGTAATAAGAAGATCAATACTAATTCACTAGCTACCATAAACTAATCGTGAGTGAATGACAATGTGCTGAAAATAGAGATTCAAGAAATGAGGAATCAAAGTTTTAATAAAGACGACTTGTAGAAAAGCAAAAACTTAATATAGTAGATGCGAAAACACAAATAGGCCTCATGGAAAATATAAGAATGCCTACCCCCACCAGACCAAAAAGGCACAGGCGAATTTACATTGTGATTTTCAGGTACCGTCAGATCTCCTGACAACTCAAAATTTCGGGTAACAAATTCAACAATCAAATCAGATTAAAAATTCTAAAGATAAATCAAACTTTAATAAAAGTAATTTTATTTTTCTACAAATAAATAAGGTGAATTAACCGGGATGAAGTGCCGAACCAAGACACTTAAATGATATTATGATTCTTTCTGGAAAACTCTTCTATTGTCATAATTTAGTATAATAATATGTTCTTGATAATATTTTATGATACACGTGAAAATTAACAAGCCGCATTAAGTTGACAGATATGGCCATAGCTGAACCGTAATACATAACCCCTGTTTCTACAGCTTGTCAGCACAGCTGAAATCCAGGATAATTTTGAGTTCCATCTAAAAGTACACACCATCTTTATGTCTTAGTTCACGTTGTCTCATCCACGGACACTTATGTTTTCCCCACGTGATATCATTGGTTTGATATCTGACAGGATTATTTATTATTTAAATAATGTCACCATTCTACAAATAATACTTAGTGTCGACTGGAAATACTTCATCGAACAACGTGATGTGTGGGGGAAAAAGGATTGCAATAATATGAAATAATTACAGAATCATCTAAATTAATTGTTTCGATCATCGCAAAGATAAAACAAACTGCACTTAATGTGAAATTGATATTTTTTCTCACTAAAACAATTAATGTTATTAACTGTCAAAAAGTCTACTCCAAGAACTCATCATTAACAGAGTGAAGATTCACTATTACAGCCATTAATGAATAAATTTTAAAATATAATTTTAACAAAATTTACTATGATGCTTGCTAAAATATTATAAAAGGGTGAATTTACTTATTTTTGATTACATTTTTTTGTTTTTAAGTAATTATTATAGTAAAAATTAGACCACATAGGTTGTTCACGCGTCCTATAAGTAAACGTTGCTGGTCTTGGAGTGGTTCCTTCAGATGGCGGAGGTTGTTGAACGTAATATTGAGGATAGCTTAAATGAAATTGTGCATATCCGTCGCACAAAGCTTTTTAGCGAAGATGAGATCAGGTTTGTAAATGTTTTTTGCACTTTAATGTTAATGCCATAATTCAGAGAAATCACGCGCTTGCGTAGGCAGCATGAATACAGCATTCAAAAACGCAATAAGAAAATATCGGATTATGAGTCATACATTTCCTTAGAGCTTGGAGTTCTCAAACTGGTTAAGATTCGTCGACAAAAGGTTAATGACTTCCGGTTTAAAGATGAAATTGAGAAGTCAATTATTTCGCGTTTGGTCCGGCTGCATCGGGTAAGTGCAGTGTACCCTACTAATTGCAGCGTTTAGCAAACCTGTTACAGATTTCAAGCCCATTTGGACGTGTGGATCCGCTTTTTACACTTTAACCGTAAACTTGGGCGACATGTTGCAATTTCTCGGTTGTGGCAGCGCGTTCTCCAAGTCCATGGTCGCACGGATGCCCGTTTGTGGGCTGCAGCCGCTGCCTACCAGGTCGATGAGGGTGCGCGAGCTCAGGCTCGCTCCATTTTGTCTAAGCTCAAATCCGAGTGTCAGGCTCTTAAAAACGCCATGCGTAAAGTTAAACGTCTTCGCAAGTCCCCCACATGCCCCCAGGAAAATGTTGCTCTCCGTAAGTAATATTTTACAAATCTACTGCTTAGTTAATGGGTTAAACATTACTCACTTGTTGAATATTTCTAGCTTACGTTTTCTTTTTAGCATTGATTGATCTCGTCTAAGTTACCGATAGGTTTTTCTTGAGTTGAATATGCTTTCTATCGTTCTCTTTTAGTTGGAAAAAAATTATTTGCTATTACTAACTTAATCCATGGAATTAGGTACGGGCCTCTATCTCAATTGGATCTGTGACCATTCAGACCTCAAGCAGTGTTGTCTATGTTCTATTTGACTTCGAAACCTTTTCGGTACAATTTTTTTGTCGCTTGTGTGACCACGATATGTAGTGGCATCGTCTACTTGCCTCTTTTTCATGAGTTGTTGGCTGTCTTCACACATCGGTTAAGACCCAGTAAATGGCATTCTGCTTTCCTACATCCCAGGTCTGGAGATGGTGCAGCTGGAGAAACTGCGCGAGTCCCTACAGCACAGCGTGCATCTTACCTGGGATCGGGCACAGCTACACGGCATTCGCGAGGCCCGCAGACTGCTCACTCAGGGCCTCGCCTTTAACGAGACCTCCACTCCCCTCCTGCTCGAGCTACTGAAGCTGGAAGGCGCCGCCGCTGACTTCTTCGTGCGTCGTGTCGCTGAGCGTCGCATGATGGCCGAGGGGGGCGAAGGCCCGGGTGTTGGGGAGGGAGAAGACGAGGAGATGCCTGAGGAGAAGGAGACTTCCTCTTCGAACCGGGTGCCGCGGTGGAAGAAAAAGTTCGAGGGGAAGAGGAAGGCAGAGAAGAACGATGCCATCGCATTTGTGAGTGGAATTGGACTTTAATTGCTAGTTAATTGTGTGCTCGAAATCTTGAAAAAGTAACTTTATTTTGAGAGCTCAGAATCCTGTTTTGTGAAGGTGTTTTTTATTGGACTTTAATATACAGTATCAGTTACCCTCCTGCAGGTTTGTTAATTCTGAACGTTGCTTTATCTCTTAAGGGTCTGGTTGATTTTGCTCAAGCTGAGATCCTTGAGTACACTTAAAACAAGGTACAATGCGGATTGAGAAATCGTTTAATAGATTACAAACTCTAATACATCCATACGATTTACATTTGCTGGTTTGAGGCCTAAAATGTTGCATGTTATGGACATCCGCTTGCCTATAGTCTAGCAATCGTAAGCCTCAAGAGCATATGAAACGCTTTTGGAATGTGATCTGCGTCTCAAAGTGTAAAACTTGAATCCTACGAAAGCGCTACCACGTTGGTGCTGGGGGTCTTACGTGTGTGAATTCCTGCTTAGCATGTCTACTAGAATCATTTAAGCAGCCAAGTTTTAATAAATGTTTTAGATGAATGAAGTGACTGAGGACGTAGACTTTGTCAAGTCCGGTGGCACCTTCAACCTGGTCCTTGAGCGCTTCCTCACCTTCCCCAGTGCCACTTCGTCGGATCTGGCTGCGGCGCTCGAAGTCACCAAAAAGCTCCTCCCATATGCAGACAAGGGCCTTGTCAAGAAGCTGACTGATAGGTATGAAAAAACATTTGTGCCTTATTTTCCGTACTTTGCTTCGATTGGGACTGATTGGGTAAAGCTACCGTTTCAGACCCATAGTTCCCTCTCTTGCACAACATCGTTTGATGTTGTTAAAGCCTTCATTCCTTCAATTTGTAGAAAAAATGACCTAGCCGCCCAAGAGGTCGCTGAGGAGAAGCTCAAGTTGGAGGTATGCTCAAAATTCTTAACTATGTTCTTTTTTATAATTTTATGTTACCACATCGTTGTCACCCAACCACACCTATTGCTTTCTCACCATACCTACACCAAATTTGTACTCTCACGCCAATTTGGTGCTGCTGTTGAATCAGGTGATGGGCATTTGACGAGCTTGATTCAACATTTTGTGGACCTCTGGTGTCGAAGTGTTTTGGTGTCTGAGTAACGCGGTTGTATGTTTACTTTTTGTTGCAACTATTTGTCACGCAAAGTTAGGGCAGACTGGCACGTCAACACACATGTCAGTTCTTATTTCTTGGAAATGTGGTTGTTTTTCTCTTAAAATTGGCAATCAACGAAATTTTTTTGTAATACAGAGAAGGAGTTTATTCTCTCGTCCCTTAAAGCAAGTTGCGTGATCTCATCTTTTTATTCTATTCTTGTTTTTTCCCCATCTCATGTCCAATTTTTTTCCCGAAATGCTCATCTGGTGACTTATAATGCCCTGCGTCTCTTAAACCCTACGTCAAAAATTTCTGATTTAAGCATTGACAAGTTAAAACTCCTAGTTACTTGGTGAGCCTTTTGGAATATTTTTTAATCAGTGTATGTGAAGCCCCTAAACCTACATCTAGACAAATAATGAATATGGCCATTGGTTTCCCAACTACGGATTGGGCTAAGTGGGTTCCTGATTTTACAGTCACCAAGGTCTCATTTCTTAAGTCTATACGGTAGAAATGAAGCATTTCGACGATATTCATGCAGGGTGTTCTGTGAAGGAAAAATCCCCGGGGTATTAGTTTGTCTAAATTGGGAAGGGAAAGATAAGCTTTTAAAGCGAAATTGCTACACCTATTCAGTTTTCCTCCCTGCCTTTCCTCACCTAGCTGTCATTCTAATTCCACTTTAGCTGGCCAAAAAGAAGGCTCAAAGCCCCACTAGTCTGTTAGAAAGCATGGTCGAAGCTGCCGAGACACACACTAATGAGTTCCGGCGTCTTTTGGACACCTCCGGCGTGGACGAGGCCCTGTCTGCCTGGCGCTCCTGGTACCCCCATCGTCAGCAGCAGCAGCAGCATTCCATCGCTCCCGCACACAAGTCACCTCCTGGTTCTGAGGCAACGGCGGAGGAGAGCCTGCGGAGCGTGGCAGATCCCTCCGCGGACCCTCGTTGGATGAGTCTGCTGACGGCGCGACTCTACGCCCTGGTGGTGGCGAAGATGCTCTTCAAGCGGGAGGCCATGACGCTTGCCGCGGAGCCGGAGGCTGCTGTAAAGGCCTACCAGGAGTTCCGGTTGAAACAGGAGGACCGTATCAACGAGACCCGGGCCCTCATGGACTCCCTAGCCACCTCGAACTGGGGGTCGAAAGTGCCTGGTAAGTTGCCCTTTTTTCTCAAAAGCTATCTTCCAATTTAATCGTCCAAAGCTTTATTAACCATTGAATGCTATTTCTTTGTTACTTTTACATTCTCGCACGATTTGCTCTAGATTTCAGTTTTAGAAAGTGATTCTCCCTTGGTTTAATAGTCAAAATTGAGGCTTCAGAGCTAGGCAAAAGATTCTGTCCTTACATGAACGAGCATTTATAGCTCTGGATTGGTTGTGAAGTTGCAATGGTACAGTTATGCCGCTTACCAGTTTTTACGTCGAAATTGTTCTGAATCATAGTTTCACACTATATTTAACCGGTGGTAAATGGCTCCAATTTCTTACTATGATTTTGCATTTTCGAATATGAAAATTCCTAGAACACTTATTTATGCCGTTATTGCGCTTACCCAACAGTCGATGTAACTTTGCAAACTTCCAATCCAATGTCACTTGTATATTGCAAAGGTGGTTGGCGGGTTCTTTTTAAATAATACCGAGTACTGTGAACAACTTAGAACTTTTAATGTGAAAGTAAGCCTAGATGTGCCGACTGAACTCCAGAGCTTGGGATAGAAGTATCTTGTAGCTGTATAGATCTGAGAATTTCTGTGTATGTTTAGTAAGTTGTCGTTTTCCTATTGTCTGGGTGGTTGGTAGGCTGATTATAAATTAAGCTTCTAACAATATTCATAGCAGTTTTAACCTGAAAGTCGTAAAAACTTATTTAAAGACTCCTTAACTCCTCAGCTTACATACTTTCAATAACCGCGGCAGTTTCTAAATATGAAAGCCACTGGAACTCACCCACAGAAGATCTCTGGGGAACCTTATTCCACAAAAAAAACTTAGGAAAGAAGTGTCTTGCGGCTGTATAGGTACGCATGTTTATGGCATGTTGAGTAGTCATTTATCTATTACATACTACTCTTCTGGCAGTATTTCTAGCATTTTTTTAACCCGAAAGTCACTGGAACCTTATTTTAGAAACTCTTAATCGAAAAAAGGGGTCACCCTCAGCTGAAATCAATCCCTCTGGTTAGAGATGAGCACCCGGTCTTGATGTATATCACGTGGCAGTGACATTTGTTCCGAGTTAAGTGCGTTGGTTTGCTTGCCTGGTTGCAGACTTCTGGCGCCTGTACATGGAGTTCGAAGAAAAGGTTGGCGACTGCTCGCGGGTGCCCTCGCTGCGCTGGCGGGCCGAGAAGTGCCTGGCGGAGGCGCCCCGCGCCAAGTTCTTCGCCGATCTCGTCGCTGCTGATCAGAAGCGCTCCAAGGAGCTCCTGTAAAAATCCCCTCCTATATTTCTTGTGAATGAAATAAATCAGCTCCTCCACACTGACTCAAGATTTGGCTTAGCGTTCGGGGGAATCGATTCTCTGGCGTCGGAAGGAAACGGATAGAAAAACTGTTTAATCTGATGGTAATAAGGGGTCTGAATGTCAAGGTGAAGAGACATTCGGTGTTTGTAGGTGTCTCAGAAAGAAGGTTGTGTGGGATTCTCAATGTCTTTCGCATGCAGGACAGGATTGCTTTGCAAGTATCAAGGTCCCTTCTCCTCTTACCCCAACTAGCGAAGGGGTAAGAGGAGTTGGAAACAAGAGACAATATGTTGTGGTGTCTTTGTATTAGAATTTTGGGGCGTTGTAGCTGGGGTTTTTTGTGCAAGACAGAATGACTGAAAACAGTTGATACTCATGGGTTCTCTGAGCCCAGAAAAGGTTTTTAAGGACAGTATCATTGATATCGACTAGTGAGTTCATCCGTATCCTCAGCCAAGCTTATGCAAAACGGTCTTTGTCAAATCCCATAGTCAGTGGTGACGAAATTAGCCAAGGTGAGTTAACTTACCCATAATGACCCGCTGTCCTTTACGTAAAACACTGAAATAATTACCTTAAAATGTGCAAAATAGAATGGCGACACTTCTAACTAGATAATTACTCATATGAATGCAATGTTATTCTATTCGTTAATCTTTTAGAAGTGTCACTGCAAATGATCTTAAAAGTTCTAAATGATTTATTTTAGTGTGTACTTTATTGGACAGTGGTATCTAGTGCGTTAAGAAAGAACGTGGTGTGCAATTGTGGACATAAAACGGTTCAGGCTGCATTCGTGCTCAAGATCGATGCCAGATACTGTTGGAGGAACGAACTCACTTTATTTGCCTGATAAAATGATGTGTTAAGTATTAATCATGTCCCTACAATGCGTAGTGACTGCGCTCCCATAAGTAACCTAAAGAAGTATAGAGAAACGTTTCTACCTGTGATTTAGATTACACCCACGGACTAAGTGTCAAAACTATTAAGAAAGATTAATTTATGGTACAAGTAAATATATTTAGCAGAAGAGTTTTAACGAAATATTAGATAGCCCTTACGGCTGGATTTGAAGTTGTTAAATCGTGTGTGAGCCTAAATTAAAGTCCTCAGTTTCATAAAAAAGCAAATTAGTATCCACACGATATCTGCATGATAATTGTTTCTTGGTAATATTCCCACTTCTTGTTCCACAGAGCCATGAAGACGAGCTGCAGATGGAGCTGTTCTTCGTTATTTTTACCAAACGCGACTAGATGCGTAACCTAAGGTGGCATTGAAACTGAAGAGTGTAAAGCACTTAGAATCCGATATAATTTGCTATTTGTGTCCCATGCGATTTTGGAGGATGGTGTTAATTGACTGGTCGTCGAAATTGTCCGATTTCTATCGACTAACTATGCACAGGAGATGGATAGGAATAGAGCGCATGTTTATTGGAAAAGACCAAGTTATAACCTGCGTAGAACTGAGATGGGTGAGCGTGCAGCTGAACGGCGGTATGCGTCCTCGCAAGTATCCGGAGCGAGCATCCAATATTTATACCAATTAGATGTGAATAATCTTGGTGCTGGCTATTTCAGTTGCACTCGGAGAGCTTGAAAGATTTGCTTGCTGGTTGGGCGACGGCCAGTAGCACTCTAGGGTAATGGACTCTTAGTCAGAGGGTTACGAGCGCATTAGCATGCTTGCTTAGCACTGGCTTAGACAAAAGCCTTCATACGTCTTTATCGATTAGAAGCCTGTCCCATTCTATTATGCAGTCTCTGAACTGCAAGTCACATTGGGGTCAAGCATTCGACTTATTAAGCCAATGCGAATGACTTCCCAACATATATGAAGGATCATTATTTCGAAAAGCTTCTTTACGTTGGGTTTATTAGAAACTGCTACATCATTGTCGTACTAATGTGTTTCATTGGCGGTTTTTTCTATGAGCATTCATAGGCAAAACTATTGAATGGACTTAATGGGTTCTTTACCTAGACATTTATTTCCTTGATTTTCAATTAGTTATCAAAACCAAGAATGATGATAAAGTGGGTTTACTCAGTGTCACATGTCCTAAGCAGACGAGCCAAACGAGATATTGGACATCTCCATCTGCACAAACAAATAACGAGCAATGCGCTCAGGCCTTGCCAAATCACGTGACTCACTGTCTCGTCATCTAATCAGTGACCGGATTTGACCCTTTTTTTCTCTTACTTATCTATTTGCACGGAATGCAGGTTCGGGGGCAAGCAACGAGACCAACCTTTATCCTGCGCAACTCGCTATCCTATTGGGTCTAGCTAATTTTACCTGCATACTCTCATATTGGCGTTGTGTTTAATTGATCCTCAGACGGTTTGGAGAAAAGAGCTATAAAGGTAAGAAGTTACCCCAAGTGCTCCAGAAATCAATTGTGTTTACGGTCCCTCTAATTAATTAATATCGTGACTCTCCTTAACTTAAATGCAGGTGGCAAACCCTTTCTCCACATCATCGTGCCTGTCAAAATATTGCCATCGGTTGAGAGGCTTCGCCGAGATGTCGAAAAACTCAACAGCTCATGTAGAAAACTATTGCTATAATTACGACGTTCATTCAGCCACATTCCAAGAAGTGCATTCACCAAAATATTAAATTAGGCTACTTAGAAGCCTACAGTTTCGAATAATCAAAAAGTCTGTTTCTTCATGCAGATGATAAAAAGTTTTAAAAGTTTACGGTATTCCGCAGTGACTAGGTTATGCTCATCCTACAAAACCACCCAGACTTTCATTTCAAGCTAGCGAAATGATGATCTGTGTGAAGTGAAAAACTTAGCATCACTTGAGTCTGCCATTCCTACGTTCGAACTATGAGTAAAAATCATTCAGTATTTATCTGACTTGCCAGGTAGATGGGTGAATCTAAAGTGGTCTCAAATTAAGAAAAAAACACTGTACATGAGACTGCGACGTCGATTACGCATCACGAAAGGCCAATGCCTAATCACCAAGCAGCACTCAACATGCCTTAATCAGCATGCAGACCGAGAAAGCTGATAGAATATACACTCACATGCCAGTTTCCAGAACGTCCTTATCCAAGCATCGTACTCGATTAGAATTCCTTGTCATCGTAATGTTATTAATGGTGGACATTTCTCAAGCTGTCTAACTTCTGCGCACTTGTCGAATAGATCGAGGTATTGCGGGAATAAATTTTACGGAATGGATGCTGGTTTTTTCAGATCTAATCAGTGTGTTAACGCACAACAACTTTCTTTAGTAAGTCAAAACCCTTTTTATGCATTCATGTAAGTGATGACAATGAGGAGAGTGGAAAGTGAATGGAACCCACCTGATTCGTCTTTGAGGAGGACAATAACTTGCATCATGGTCATTAACCCACCACCCACTGCTCAAAGAACAGCAACGTTGCACGCAGAGAAAATCCGGCTGCACGAACTGGAGATCAGAGATGGAGGCTAAGAAGCTGTGGTGGCTTAAAGAAAGAGTGTCAACAGATAATCTTATTGCGCTGGCACAGAAGCAGATTTCCTCAGAAAGTTCACACTTGATGTAGGCCTTCACTACTAGTCATATAAGTGTCGTAGCTGTCGACTTCTTAAGGAAAGGGTCTTAGACAATTTTCAGGACTGTTCAACCTCCACAGGTCTCAGTGCCAGTTAATTAACGACAGAATTAAATCAATTTTCGAGGGTATCCTTCCTCTAAGAAAAGACCAAAATCAGCCTTCTCCAGGATTCAGGTTTTAGTAGACGTCTATTTCTAATGCATTATAGAATGATGCATGCTAAACACGTGGTAATAACTCACCCAAACTTAAAGGTGGATGTATTACTTCGAAAATGACCTCACACACATTCACGTTTCCTATTTATGAGCTCTACCAAAATCACCAAAAAGTGAAAGGGTAAGACGTAATAAGCCGGAACAGGTGACATCTCTCGTGATTCGAATTTCACTGGGACCAGTTTGGGTATATCGCTTTCAATATTCGTTCCGGTCTACATTCATTTCACTCATCCCATTTTTTGTGAACGTAGTTGATCTCATCTTTCACATAGATTTCAAGATGTTCTGCTTTTTGTTGTGGTATCTAAAATATCTACAGAATTAGGTATCAGGTTGACAAGAAATTAAAGACAAATTTCTTGAACATAAGATGGTGAAAAAAAGTTTCATGAGTAAACGACGAGTCGACTGAGAAAGAGAAGACAGTTACATAGAAAATGAATCAAATTCTTAAAATAAACAGCAAAATTTCCTCTATTTTTTGTGATTTTTGCCACTGAAATAAATAAATGGTTTTATAGAAATAATATTCCAGAGAAAGTCATATATTATTCACGTGTATCAGTTATCACAAGTCGCATCACTATTTGTGGATCAAATGAAAAAGTTCGCAGTGTACGAGCAGGCTTGGTGACAAAGCAAGTCCATAGCATTTTGCAGGTGCATTCTTTAAGACTTTATGGGAAAATTGATTGATCTGGTCAAAACTGGTCTTCATTCCTTCTTCTCCATGTCGGCACCTCCGCCAATGTCATCACCAGCGTTCCCTTCCATGGTCATGTCCTCACCGAAGGCCTCGTTATCCTCCCCCATATCCTCCATATCTCCGTCCATGCCTATGTCATCCTCGCCTTCAAATAGTTTCTCACTCTTCTTCATCTGTGATCTTTGCTTGACTGAGCCTCTTGATCTCACCGAGATGTGTTTGGGATGGGAGCGCAGCACACACACTGATTTCCTCATGTGCGACGAATTGGAGATTGACATGGCGTTGCCACAGGTGTCAGCCATGTCATTGTCACCACTGAAGGTAGCGAAGGTGTAGCTGGTTGGGTTGTGGAATTCGTTCTCGCCGTCAAAACCGCTACCTTGAATTTCGTCAGCAACGTTGTCTAACTCCCCGGCAGAACCGGAGTCAACGATGCGCAGTGAGCGGCCGATCCAGCGGATCTTGTCCACAAACTCTTCTTTCATCAGTTCGAAGCACATGGAGAGCAGAGCCAGACCCACGATGCAGTATAGAGCACCAATCAACAACTCGGAAATCGTCTCCGGCTAGTGTAACAGACAGAAAATAAATTATAGAGCTAATTTTGAAACTACTTGAAGTTTTTGTCCCAAAACATTTGTAACATTGACTTCTCAGATCTGTTACGCTGTAATAGGCCAGAAGTGAGGTGGCATTTCAAGATCACTCTTCCTACGCCTAAACTTTTAAATAGGTCTTTATTATAGTAAGGCACCTTATCAACGAATTATCAATTAAGGATGTTCAGAGTTTCGAAAAAGTGAAAATTAAAACCTCCATTCGTTAGGGTGATGAATAGAGAATTAAACCAGACTTGAACCCACCAAATTCATCATGGTGGTGTGGTGGCCAAATAAAGCCTCCATTTCTCATCAGCGGCCGAGCGTCACGGCCGCATACCTACCATCAGCTTCCTGCAGCGATACAAAGCCTGCCCAAACCTAGTTACTGAACTCCCCTTGTCGGAGATCGAAGTCTGAGCCTGGTTCCTTGTTCCCGTACCACACAAAACCGCTCTGGTACACACTTTTTCTTCTCCCCCCCTTCAGGTGTTTTATCCGTCTTGGAGAGAATCAAAGTGTGGCCTTCACGCTACAGCTGTATCATGCTAAACAGCTCCGGTCATCAAGAAGTGAGTATACTATGGTCGCTGCTCACTACGCCTTGAACACTGAAAAAAACCTGATGACGTACAGTGGAGAGATTAGTAGCATAAAGTACAATCTGCATGAATTCACACAGCAGATTTCCCCGAAGCTGCGCATACATTGTGTTGAAGGTTATTGTGTTGAATCCAGATGTCTGTGAGGAATGCTGAACGCTCTAATTAAGCAGTGGATACACAGTGCAGCCGCCAATTATGGGTAACAGCAAGATTCGGTTCCTTGCCCCCACACATTAAAATAAGGTCAAAAATGGTTGTTACCAGTCCTCCAGATCTCAACCACGTCCAGGGTTATGCCAGGTTGAGTCTGTAATTGGCACTGATTAAATTGGGTATTCGGAGTAAAACTCTCACATTAGTGTAATTACCTTCCATAATACATGCCTTTTGTGATGTTGGGCTAAAGATCCTCGAGGTGAGGTCTGCTGAAGGGCTGATAGACAACAGAATCAAAATAGAACTATTTCAGACCCAAAGGCGCTCACTGAGGCTCAGTACCGGGGCCCTCCCCCACACCACAGTGGAACGTAATTAACGTTTCAATTGTGATTTCGTTCATATGCCTTCCCCTTACAAAACCGAATCCGCGTTTCACAATGAACTTTCGAGTTGGCAATTTCTTAGGGCACAGAGGACAAACAAAGCACGTGCACCTCTGACTTGCAAGCAGGGTACTTGATGTCCCCGCATCATCTACCTAATTTCCGGCTACAAACTCTTCAGATGTCGTGGTCGTACCTCCAACCTTCACCAAATCGGAATCTGTGTAGCCAAGTTCGGTGGCAGTAAGAAATAGGACATGAATCCGCAGGGTAGAAAAGGCTTAGGCGAGGATTTTCTGCTACAATTCCCACCAGGCACAACACGCGCAGTCCTTGACCATTGCAAACAGAAAACGGACAACACACGTGAGCCGAGAAAGTGAGGTCTTAGACCCAGCATATTAGGTGGCATCTGTGAAAGACATGGACTAATTGTAATATCTTTCATTAACAATCAGTTTTTTCTATTTTCTTAATGGGAATGTAAATTCATTCCTGATCCCCTGACTAATATCACTCGATCCTCACACCAAAACGCTTTTTCTCTTTCAATCTTGAATAAGGCAAATTTACCTGCTGGGAACGACCTCCGTCTCAAATTTCGTAGCTTGACTATGTCCTTACGGAATTTTCCCTTATAATTCCTTTTTATTCCATTGGAGTTTTCTACTAATTCTCATTAGGGTGCAGATGCCTACTTTATCGAAGCGACCATTTCCAAGGACCAGATCACCGAAGCCGATGGTGGAAATGGTGATGATGGCAAAGTAGGCCCCGTCGATCGGCGTCCAGTCGGTTTCCCAGATGCGGAAGATGAATGCGCCCATGGTGACATAGCCGGCGATGACGAGCATTACAATGGTGATCGGGATTCCAGCGTCCTCGGTGTCCTGGAAATCCTGGTATATCTCCCGGATCTCCTCGTCTTCATCGGAGTCGTCTTCCAATACGATTGGTTTCAACTGAAGAAAGCCATGATGCGGTGACCGAGTTAACACACTGGGGCTCAGTGTTCCTAGATTTTCCTGTACACTTCTTGAAAACTAGAACATTTCAAGTTTCGTGGTCCACTGAAATCAGTTAAATCATGGCATGAAAATAAATATAAGCAATAAGTGATTTTAATACGTATTCATGGAGCCAAGATATATCGCGGGAATACCTCACTACCAAAGTTGATGTAGGGGGATCTCAAACAAATCAAGCTTGTGAAATCGAAACTGTGAAGGACCAAGGTTTATTAAGGGATTTCTCAGGAACTAGGGTGGGAACATGACTGGACAACTTCTAGCACGCATTCAACTTTGCTTAAGATGGTTTGGCTTATAAAATGTTTGAACCAAAGGATATTTTCATGATAAAGTCAACTTTGATTACCAGAAGGGATGATAACACAAAAATCCCAAGCTGCAACAGCTATAGATGAAGTTTGATTAGGAAATCATGGACTGAGCCTCGTCTGTACATGACCGGGAACGTAGAGACCGTCATTTCGAACCCAAGTAGTTGCCTAAAGACGGGATAACTTGAGAAAATAACCCTAGACCAGTTTCTCGCCTCGGGGGTTTAAGTGTGTACTTCGGCCTCTGAGTCTGCCCAAGACTAGATTGGTGGACTTTTGTCCTAGAACAAAAATTGTGAGGTGTTTTGCTGCTCAGCGCAGGTACGAATATAAGACATTTATCAAGTTGAGGACTGGAACGTGAAACCAGTTTTGAGTCATTAGTGCTTTGGTTCTCAATTTCGGGAAGTTACATGAGATGCAGCAGGATCGCTAGAAATAGTTGAAATTCCAAAGAGGGTTTAGATATAATGATAAAGTCCAGTTTTTAGTGAGTTTGAGTAAATTTATCAGCCGGAACTTACTCAAAGTCACTTGAAGAGCAAAATGCAGGAAATGAGGAGCACTTTATTAAATAGCAAAAATCGGCATAATTTACTACGACATTGAAATGGAACAACTGGAAAGTTATCCAAGCGAGTATAATTTATGAATGCTACATAAAAGTTGTTCGTTAACAATAGATGCCTGTCATTTTTGTTTTCATCTTACAGTTCTTACTTCCAAAACAGCACGGAAGACTTAACTGAATGCTTGAATGAGGCTCAAAAACCTCCAAAACCCCCGTAATCCATAATTACGCTATCTTTTTCTCAAGTTATTAAAGCTTCTATTTGAATTTGAATGCTAATAACCTGAAATGTGTCGAATTATGAACGGTTTTCAGGCGATTGCAGATTCAGTATTTTCAATAAAAGGGACATTTGGTCAATGAAAATTTTGAGATATTGAAATTCGATAATGGAATGTTGGAGTGATAATTCGGAAATCTCAGATTCTCATTTGTTAATACTTTTGGAAAATTTACGCTCTAACTTCCTTTTCTAGTGCCGATAAGCCAGCATGACGTTTTTATAAATTATCTCAAAGGGCAATTCAGTGCACTTTCCTGAAATTTCTGCTTGCTAAAATTTGGTTTCAGAAATGCTAAAACTTAACGGAGCCTTGTTTACAATAAAATATTGAAAGCATGATTTTAGAAGTAAAAGAACGGTTAGGAATCGCGATCAGTTTTCCGCAGTGTTAAATGGTTAGGGCATTCGCTATGGAATAACGGATCCACTCTCATCTAACCACTAATTTGCCAAGTATGGGTTCACAAACGAACTCTGCTTGCTCGCCAACTGCTCAGTGAATTCTTTGCGCAAGAAATGGAATTTTATCCTAGCCCCTAATATCTCTCCCCTCTTGAAGTGTCGGCGCATGGACCTCAGCCATGCCCGTCACATCGGAGTCCATAAAAGTCCAAAACAATTAACTACACAATCCAAGTCCTTCTCTATCTTCAGCTCCCATTTTTAGCTAGGATAAGTCCAGTGAATAGAAACGAACCTTGGGAGGTGGGATGGGTTCGCCGGTGAGTTTTGCGCGCATCTCCATGTGTCGACGAAGGTCCTGCTGCAGTCGCTCGAGTCGCAGCTGCCGTCGCTGGCGCCGGCGCAGCCAGATGTCGCGGAAGCAGCGACAGCAGCAGATGTTCATGTAGGTGAAGCGGAAGAGGTAGGCCAGCATCTGCCCGATGCTGCCAAGGTAGATGAGCAGCAGCGGGATGCCCAGGATGCAGTAGAATATGCACACTAGGCGACCCCACTGAGTGGCCGGGGCCACGTGGCCGTAGCCTAAAACATTTCCAGTTGATTTGCTACCAAGGTATTTCCGAATTTTACCTTTAGAAAACCAACTAAATTTAAAGAGCATTTTATTAATGTCCAATAGAGCTGGACATTATTTTTCATCTTTGAATGCCTTAAACTGATCGGATTTTATTTTGCAGAAAAACAAAAATAAAATTCACCTGATTGGAATCCTACTAACGTGAAAGTAACTAAGAGTCATTTGAGGCACATAACTTATAAATCCGAGAAAGGAAACCCAGCAGCCGGCAAAGCGACTAGAAAAACATGTACTCAAATTTTTGAGAGGAATGTGTAAATGAAAATAATGGTTGCAGAAGATGGTTTGCGAAATTCAGAAGTTGAGATTTCTCCCTCGAAGATGATGAAGATGGAACCTGACGTCCGGTTAAAGAGCTTGCTGGTAGTTTTTTGAAGCAGTCCTTGAAGAAACCCTTCTGTATCAGCTGAATTTGAATCGGCAACTCTTTATTGCTGCAATCTTCAAAAAACATTGAAACTCCTTAAACATGTAAACGGGTGCCTCATGAATGGGTGTCTGAACACATTCAACTCAAATCTCGAGTTGACACTTGCTATTCTCTCGTCCATTCTTGCCAACTTTTCCACCTCTTTTGGTGGATGGACTTCGTACTGACAACAAGCGAAAAACTGATATTTTTTAATCGACTTGTTAAGTGTCGAAGCCAATCCCCTAGTAAAGAGGAAGACCCCTGTCACAGCCACAGAGAAAGGGACTTCATGGAAGGAAGCCCACGGAATAATTCACTTTGAATTGTTATCACTTAATACAGCAACGATTTGTGCTGTACTACTATAATGTGAGAGTCTAAAAGTATTTCAGTCCCTTTTCTTCACAGCCTTTTAATTAAAAAATCATTACTTTTATATGTATTGGCATAAAACCGACTTTTTGATCAGACACCCAAGGAGACGTTGCCCCCACCATTCCGCATATCGGTAGGGTTTGTGGGCATTCATCTGGGAAGTTTAGCCTCAATATCGATACTGCCAGGCATCACTCGGGGCTGTCTTTTTATCTATAATTTTTTTGCGAGAAACCCAATAGCATTTGATATATCTTTTTGCTTCATAGATATTTCATCAAATCAGTCTGATTTAATAAGAAGACCAGTGAAGTAGAGTCGTAATAATTTTTTCTCCCCTTTTTTTAACGAAAACTTAAGTACCTTTCATGGAATTCGCAATTTTAATAGTGTTTTAAGTTTTGAAAAACTGAACCATGGCAACTAATTTTTATTTTATTGGCAATGAGAGAATTTATAGATTTAAAAACTTATGAAACAATTGGACTCTTAATAACGAAAATTACATTTTTTTTATGTAGAGTGCAAATGCAACAGAAACATTAAATGTAAATTTAACAAAATGAACTAATAAGTTATTCACCTTTATCAGCACAAACATTCTTAAAGCTTAAATTACCACGTAAACCACTGAAGAGTGAACTTAAGTGAATGTATATTCATAATGCATTGTGCATTATGGATTTACCTAAACACGATAAACTTCCAAATTTCTGATGTTAAATAGTTCCGTGGTGACTCGATGGCCTCGTTACACCGCACCTAATCGTGTGAGTGCTTTCCCTGGATTATTATCTCCGAAAGCCAGTTATGAATTGTGAGAATTGGTCCAGGTGATAACTAATATAACCGGTCAACTCGATCTCAGCAAAGTTTTACTTATTCTCTGCAACATGCATCTTATCGTCTCTCGGGCATAGTTGACTCGACTTTGAGAGAAAGGAAGTCTTGCTCGTAACCTAATTAGTGTCGCTAATCAACCACTGTTCGACCACGTTTAATGCCTTCTCACAGTCAATTAGAAGAAATGAGAGTCACTTATTAAAGATCCTAATGCTTTCTCATTCAATTAACTTTACTGTCAGTAATATACTGAGAGTCCTGATAACTGAATATAATTCTACTACGGCAGACAAACTCGCTTCGGTATATTATCGACATTTTAAGCAGTGTGGACAGAATTTGTGGAATGACCTAGTAAGCAGTAAGAGCCAGGAGTTCACCAGTAATTAGTGTCCAGGTTCGATGGTTGGATACAGTTCTAACTGATGCAAATACCCTGAGCGATGTTCCTTTAATTGTTTGTACTTACCGATAGTGGTGATGATCGTAGCACAGAAGTAGAGGGCGCTGACCCAATTCCACTTCGAGCCAAGAGGCTCCAAGATGACCGTGCAGTTCCTACTGGGAGGAAAGTCGAGAGCGAACAGCGTCTCCGCGAAATCCGTCAGTGCCTCCTCCAACTGCATCTCCACAACTTCCTTTGGCAGCCCGGAGTCCACTATGCCCGTCACTCTTAACACTGAGGTGTTCAGTTTGGCAATATATTTCTCGTATTTCGAGAAACAAGCCTCCAACTCATTTCCCTTCTCGAGGTACTGGAACATCCACGCTCCAGCAGCCAGGTAGAAGCAGAGGAGGATCAGAGTCCCCACAGTAGAGGTGAGAACTTTTACCGTCTTCTGACAACACCTACCGATGTCTCTCGTGTAGTTCTCTTCCACCTTGGTGTTGATGGGCTTTCCATCGGGGTCGTGGACGCATCGTGCAATAGAAGCCTCTGTGCTAAAGTCGTAGTTGTTCGTAGGGCTCAGCATTCTACTAACTCAGAAGTGGAGTTATTCCACTAACTGCAGGCTTCCTATCAGGCTAATCGGCGATGCGTCAATAGTTGGTATTGGTAACCGGACTGTCAATGGACGCATACAAGAGCCTGAAGGAATGTAACGAAGTACTCTGGAGAGGAGTTAACTGAACAATGGAGCAGTGAGGCATGAACAGAGTTGTTATTATATATGGGCTATATTCCACAAGAAAAAGTCCTTATTTTATTCCCACCAATTAGAAATCTTTAAATTTTGTTAGCTTTAAGTGAGTATGCTGCAACTTGTTTAGTGCCGTTCTTTACAGCATGTTGAAACACTTTCGGTCTAATTTAGTTGGTGATCTGATTAAAATTAGCACTCAAACAAAAGAAGATTTAGCTAAATTCATTAGCACTCATTGACCTCAACTGCAATTAGGTAGGATTTGATGAATAACTTCAAGCTATTTGAGTAATGAGATCGTGAGCTGCTCCGAGCAAGAAAAAGTTGGGTTATAGTACTAATAATTTTGCCCACTAAAATACACAAAAGATTACACAAGGTTGCAAAGGGTGGGGTGGTTCTTGACATGTCAATCGGCACTTCCGTTTGACTTCCGTTTGAACAACCTCCTAAATCGGCTGCGGCGTTTAGGCGTAGGTACGCGCGAGTCTTCCGTGAGGGCCTTCGGTGGGCAGTTAGTCACGGATGATGGCTGCGTGCGATGATAGTCTTGACCCGCACACATGCGATCCATGGTGCAGATTTCGGGCATTCTGGTTTGAGGAACAGGAGAGAGAGATATGTACTTGAGGGGAGGCGAATCAGGCTCAGTAGTCGAAGTTATATATACGCGCTGCCTGCACCAAATTTCAAATTCTCTCATTGGTTAGATGGAGCACAGAGATGGTGTGTGCTGTGATCTTAAAGGAAAGAGGGGTGAGACGTTAATCCGATTACGACTCCATTTTGCGAATGCCGTGACGAGTTCAAGTAACCTTCGATCTCGATGGTACTTGGAAAGGTACCTAATCGAAGAAGCGAATTAAGTATCTAACATCTTTCCAGTGTAGACATATGTATTATTCAGTTATGGTTGTAATATTACCGAATGCCTAAAAGTGGTAAAACCTCACTGCAATAGTTTGAGCATAAGTTGAAGAAGGGTAGAATTCGCTTTGGGTTTTTTCATGCAAAAGTATAAACTATAAACGGTTTGTGGCATTGATATAAGCTACGTTATGTCAAGAACTCAAAATTAAAAAATTGGAAGTTAGTAACATTCGTAGGCTTTCAAGGCCAGTTTATTCTCTCCATATGTATTTGTGTCAATTCACAAATTCATTTAGGAAGGTACAACGGATAGAATTTATTAAAAAAGTTACTTAAGCGTAGGCTTGATGCCTAGTCACCAACTTGTCCATCATACATCCCTAAGTGGTCTTTTATTCCCATACCAATCATACTAAAACCTGGTAATTAGTTGCGAAATCTACTTATTTATTATGTTTGCGGCAAGAGAGAATGTTGTAAGGGTAGCATAAGGCCTCTAAATGGTTGCCCTCTGGAAAAGTCACTCAGGCATATAACGATTCCTCATGAATCAATAACAGTAGACCTAAGTTATCGTAAATATCGGCAGATAAGGGCTCGTGATTCTTTTAATCAACGAACTAGTTCCATACATACACTATAGTTAATTAAAAAGAGACTATATTAATTAATGTAATATATTTTTCCAGTGCTTTCTCATAATTCGATTCCCCTTTATTTTAATAAATTTTTCTGACAAAGACCATATGAAGATACACATATAAGAAAAACTAGATTCATTCAGATCTTTCCAGATGTGACATGAATGTTTCTGGCAAGGTTTTACAAGGTGAAATGGCACAAAAAAGACGTGGATTCATGCTTCAATGCGTTTGGGTTCTTTCCATATCTTTAACTGCGTACTGAAGCAGTATCGGTTAGTAGATTTTTGCAGTATTTTTCTTTGTAAATGGGGACTGAGTAGGATTGGCGGCTTGGGTGACGTAATAAGCTGGCTTATCATTCAAAAACTAAAACTCCATAGTCTATGACCTCTTTCTAGTGCTGAATAAAGGTATCTGGACCTGCGACCCTATTTATTTTCTTATTTATATGCTGATCATAATAATTTTCTTACAAGGCCAAACTTTCTCAAATCCCCGAAAAAGTCCTTGACCCACCAACATGTCAAAACTAAGTTTAAGACATACAGGTGCTGGGTGCCTTTACGGCTCTTTTTTCTGGCTGTATGACTCCATTTCCTTAATTCATAACTTTGGCATTTTTATGGAACGTGTTCACCTTTTTTTGTAAAAAGTTTTAAATATGCATACCATCAAATGAAACTGTAGTATTGGAAATTTCAACGTCCTTCCTCCTTGTCTCACAATGGTTCAGCAATGTGGAATCCGGTGCGGTGGATCTTTCTGAAAGATAAAACTAAAAAAATCACTGAAATTTTCTTATCAAAGTATTTATCTACACCACAGAAATAGTTAAAATTAAGGCGAAGTTGTAACAATTTTATAATTTTGGTTCAATGTCAACTAATACATTTGACACTTATTCGCTGATACTTTAGCTAAACCTGTTGTTTTAGTGCATTTAACGGCGCCATAAAGCAGTTTGCACAATTTTCGCTAAGCGCTGTGGAATTGCGAAGATGTTGTATATTATACAATGTCTAATCCAAAGTTTCCAACCATTATTACATTTCTAAGATACTGAAGACATATACCGAGAAACCATACTGAAATTCCATGGAGACCAGATTGGATTTGCTTTGCTGGGAAAGAAGCGACAACTCAGTAGAATTGGGTGAAATGGAAAATACGTGTCAAAAAACGACAAATATTGCTTTTGACTAAGGCCCTTTACTAACTAGACATTAGTAGTCATTGGTGAGAAGTAAAGAATATATTTTGACAGAAGTCAAAAAATGCTGAAATAACTTTTTGGAAAAATATTCAACTAATCAATAAGAAATCAAAGGGTTATGCATTTAATGAGATATTATTTCGTATCTACCCACATATTTTGAGATTTAACTGAAAAGGTAGTAAAATAGAGCTTTCGCTTAACTTCTTCGGATCAGTAAATAAATAGTCTCAGAATTAACACATGTTAATTTTAACATCAGCATATTTAATTCAAAAGTATTTTAGACGTCGTAAATTTAGCATGAAATAAAAAAGACATTTAAGAGCATTCAATAATAAGGTAAAGAAATTTTAAATAACGCTTTGTGTTTGTAACAACCACTATCATGTTTGCAGAGGTCGTGTTATTTTATTGGTGTATTTTCAAGTATAAGTTATACGATATGGAGAGGTGATGTATAGCTTAGGTAAGTAACTGGATAATAGATATGCATTAGCAAGTGTTTCAGATCAATCTTAACTCGCGCTTTGTTGTATAGATAAAAACATGGCAAACTGGATCAATAAGATAAAAGAAAAGCGAATAAAGAAGAAGGGTGGTTCAGCGAAAGAGCCAAAAGAGAAGCGCGACCTTTCGACAAACTTCCCTGAACGCAACGATGGATCTACAATGTTTGATGAAGTGCCTAACCCCGTGTTCTGTGTTCAACCATCACCGCCGTCTCATGAACGTCCTCCTTCCACACCGTCATCTGAAGAATCCGACAGCGTCTATTGGAAAGAACCAATCCCCGGTGCATATAAAGCCCATTTAGTATCACCTAACACAGAGCGCAATGAACTTCCTCAACCTTTGATTGGCTAATGCTTTGTTCCTTGAAATCATCCATGTTCAAAATGTACATTATTTTCGTTTTCGCATTTCGGGTGGTTCTTTAAAAGTTTCTGAAAGGTAGAAAGGTACAGGCCATGAATCTTAGGGCAGTCGACTCAACCTCCATCAGTAAAATGCACTTTCTTTCTCAACGAAACAGTATAATCAAACTAAATTCAAGAATTTGCTGCTAAGTTACTTTGACATATGTTGTGCGGAATTTTGTAGACATGGGATTTCGAGAGTTAATATTAAACAACTTAATGCTTAGGATTAGCCTAAATCAAAGTAAATGCAGTCAATCAAGAAATGAAACCTTGCGTCAAGCTTTTACAATCACTGCGGAAAAATATCAGATTGATGTAGTCTGAAAACATTCTCTTATTTTCCCACTAACATGATATTATTATGAATAAATCCTGGCAGGTTAAGGATAGATAATTAATCTCCACAATGGTAAAAGATTGCACCATCTTTCAAATCGTGCCCAATGAAAATTCCATGCAATTGAGAGAGTCAAATGACTTTAAAGTTATCTTCTGCAAGTAAGAGGAGTCTTTGGGATCTAATGTGTAATCTTAAACCAGAACTGGCTTATAAAGATGCGCTGATGCCTAAAGTGCAAAAGGTAGAAAATCTCTTCCGAAAATTTTGAGTATTTAAAATTTTATTATCTTTTTCCATGTGGAGTGCTGCATACAGACGAAAAATGTCGTTTTAAAATCAATCCTTGATAAAATGTAGATGATTCTGAGCTATCAGAAAAGACAGAGTCACAATCCAACCATTTCAAACCTACTTTTTTGCCTAATTGTGGATCACATGAGACTGAAAAACAATAATGCTTCTTAATATCTCATGATAAAGGCTTGATAAATTATGAGTTGACATCACCACACATAAGTGCATCTAGGTATATTTTTATGGATTCTAAACAATTTGACTCATTTGTTTTGAGATTGGTGCCCGCTGTGAGTGCGATTTCATCATCTAGCAGCAACGAGGGGCCTCCTCGTGCTAGTTTCGTTGTGATTCATATTTGTAAGTCAATCAAACCTTCATCATGGCTAATGTTGCGAAATGCCAGGAAGCATTTGCAGGGTAAGATCTGTTTTCTTTTATTTATTATCAAAGAGAACTTAATGCGTTTAAGGTATATGAAAAGTACTTGAGTCATTTTTAATTTATCACTGATATTTGAAAATATCTGTCATTGATATTTAATTCAGACATCATAATGAAGGAAATAGTACTTGCTAAAAACTTTAGCTAATTAAAAACTTGTTTTCTTAATCTGTGTGACATTTAAAATTGATTTTAACACTATAATCAAGGAACGTTGACATTGTATTAACGTACTTCTAATATAAAAATACACTTTCACACAATATGACCTGCTTTGAATTTTCGATAAAACTTTCCCAATTCGATGAATTTACTTGACAGTGGTGGTATATTCATGGTCGGTCCAAGGGGAACTCGGAGTTACGAGGTTAAATTGTCGAATTGAATTGGTAAGCTCCACAACAGTAGTCACAAGTCGAGCGCCACGAAATAAACATTTTTTTGATAGTTTAGGGCACTTTTATGGTTCCTAGAATGGTAGTCATGTGATCACCCTGTCTAGTGCTAGTAGACACGCAACAGACCCCTAGTCACCCTGCTGCTTTTCCCAAGTTTTGAGCATTGCTTTCACAGATATGCTTGGCAAATTTTACAGGTCCCACAAGTCGAGTCTTTTAGATACCTTTTTGCATGTTACTTATCGCTGATATTCACCTGTTCTCGAAAATGCAGAGGCATACTGACGGTTAGTCAGATCTTTCACAATGCGTCATCATGCCTCGCGAAGTGCAATTATTGAGTGGGTGACATCCAAATGCCTCTGTGATGGGCGGCGCTTAAGAGTATAATTCATGGAGAGAATCACACCGAGTTATTTGAAGTCACCTTCAGCTACTTGAGCGGTTGCTTTCGGCGAATTTCTCTTTAAGAAAAGCAGGTAAACGGATAGGTCTTTTTCCGGATATTCGAAAGGTAAACAATGAAAACATGGAGAATGTGTAATGACTGGAACCCACCTGAATCGTCTTAGTGGTGGATAGTAACTTGCATGATGATAATTTGCTCTGGAGGCAATTATAGTCTCTACTCAATTGTCAAAACGCTCTGAGAACAATCTGCGGGCATGAACTAGAGATCATGGGCCAATGGGAACTATCAGGCTTTAGTGCTCGAAAGGAGCAACGACCAAGAGACTATCTGATAGCGCTGGCAGAGTAGGTGACTTCGAATGATCCGGTCCCTTGAAACACATCAGGGGAATTTCTAATGACCTCAGCAGTTCACTGCGGTTTGTCGAGGAAAGACACTACTGGTGCTTTAAAAGCCCAGTTTATCGATGATAGGATTTGAGCAGCTTTCGAGGTGGCCCTTTTCCCACCAGTGTAAAATAAGTTTCCTACATTTATTTCAAGTTCAACCCTTTATCATTATTGTAAATGCCTAGTCTCTTGTCAACTGAAAATATTCAATTCAACACGAACACCCTTAGAAAGTATAACCAAAGGGTTTGTCATTTCTATGCATATGTCAGTAACTCGGTTCGATATGGCAGCTGTAGCTGGATATTTCATCTACTTGCCTTTTAGAATCACATGGCCCGAAGGCCTCACTTGTTCGCAACACCCGACATCATCAGTCAGGTTTTATTTGATTACTCCAGGCCGTCATAAAATGTAAACATTCCATTCTTTCGATTGGTTGCTTTGCCTGAGCCCTCTAGACTCCCATTGCTTCTGCTGGAAAATCACCCTTGAAAAATGGTACTTGATAGACTGATGACGCAAAATGGGAATCAATTCCTTATTACTCCTCAGCTGAAACTATTTACACCATCATTTAGAGACTTCTTCAGTTGCGTACTTTTAACACTAAATTCCTAGTTATATAGATTTCCAATACAAAAATCCGTTTTCCACTGGCAATTAATGAAAATCATAGCCTCAAGTGGTTATAGGTGATGCGTAAAATATGTAGGTTTAAAATGCCCACAAGGATGATGTCGAAATATTATGATGATGAAGTTTTGTCTTGAAAATTAAATCGATGAAATATATTCATCTAAATGGAGGCATTTTAAAGTTGCCGTCTCGTCGTTTCATTAATGTTAACTTTTGCTAAACCTAGTGGCCTTTCGGGTAGCTATTGTTTTATAAAGCATTCTTTCAGAAGCCGTTTTTAAAATGATGCAATTATTGTTTGTGATCATATGCAGATAGAAGAAATTGAACGCTTACTGTTTGAACTCGATGTGAGACACGAAAATAAGTCTTTTCAGAACCCCAGGAACTATACCCAACAAAAGTGTTCAAATATTAAAGATACGTTTGTTTCTGCTTACTATCTTGTAATTAATAAATAGAGACGAAAGATACTTCGGCAAAGTGAGTCACTCATTAAATTGATGCAAATAATGCTCCTTCGACCCTCATTGAATAAGACAAAGCATCCGTGGTATTATAAATGGCGGACTCCAACTGAGTCAGTCCTCCAGTTCCTTTCGACTGCTCAAAATGTGAATAAGCCATTTTCTGCTATCTGCGACAGAAGCAAACTGGAAAGACCTGCTTTCTCTCATAGTCGAATCCACATTTGTAGAATTACCATATACATTGGGTTGGCTGACATCTTTCAACAGAAGGTATTCTGATGTCATTAACGAAAATGGATACGATCGGGCCATGTAATCACTTCTAGAGAATGAATAAGGAAGCTGAAATGACGACTCGAAAGACGGTAAAGGGTATCTTTGCATAAGATGCAAACTCACACTTGTTGAAAAACTTTGATTTAAAAAAACATACCAGGTAGTCCACAAACGGTACTTGAATTAATGAGAACACTACCAGTTGACAGCGCCAGATTTTTCGGTTTTTCGAGCTACGTGCTAAATTGTACCGATATGGGAACATCGAAGGCAGAAAAGACATTTTCAGCAGTTATCAGTAACTTAAATGGATAATTGAAAATCTAATGCGGATCCCTAGTTTAATACACCTGGATTACCTATCAATCTTCATACTTCACTGGATTTAGGTATTCTAATGGAATTAAACCTCTTTCTCTTCCTAAATCAAATTTAATACGTTGAGTGGGGCGGATGTCTACTGTTCTTTGAAGGACTGTGTTCGTCCCTTTAAACTCCCCATCTTGCCTTCGGCATCACTACCTTCAACCCTAGAATATTTCTCATTCCCCCTTTTGTTGCTTGAAATGCTTTTAGCTCATACGCCTATCTGCGTGAACCACTGTTTATGAACTTGTGACCCAGACCTTTCGAATACTACATTGTCTGGGTTCATTACTCACAATAAAAAACGTTAATTCACACTAATCATAAATCACAAATATTATGAAATCGTTACTACTGACTGAGACGGAAAAAAAAATTCCCCATGTTTGAATCACTAGACCACCTGCTCGAAATTAACCTTGACTATGTTACATCTCAGCTCTTGAGCCAGGTGGAACCGACTTGAACGAAAAGGGGAAGTGTTTTAGCTCAGAAGTCGAAATGCTACAATGCATTAACAAGCACCACAGGAGCTCAATATTCCACCCGAAAAACTGTGGAAAAATTCGGCGTCATGAACTGGGAGATGCACATTAACAATCGGATTGCTCTCCCACAGAAGATTTCCACTTCGAAAGCATGCATGAAAATTTGTTTAGATGCATACCTGAAACAGCCTTGAATGAGAGTACCCAATAATAGACGTTTTGGAATGGCAGAGGGATTCGGCGCCCAGTTGGACCTCAGTCAGTAGCTAATTTTATGGAAGCCTTCAACAAATCACAACCCGTAGAAGGACAACTTCAAGTAATTGAGAAAGACACTATTGCCAAAGCCAGGATAATCAACAGAGGAATTAAAGCCAATTTTAGGAGACACTAGCACCGAGGAACAAGCAAATCAGCTTGATCCATGTCCCAAGAGGCGAGGATCGAACAGATTCAGTGATAAGTATTAACTCTTTTACAATGGCACGTGATCTTCCTCAACTGTTGGATTTCTTTTAAATCCATCACATTTTCGACCTATGCAATTTTTGCCCTTTTGTATGCTTATGGACAGAAACCCACTTAGATGACCATGGGCGTCTTTCTTCAAGTTTAGAGATTTCAGTTCTATTTCGCGGTTTCTACCTTTCAGTCAATCTGCAATCTCTCAACAGGCTCTATCTTGATTATCTTGAGATTTGTTTCATCAATAATCCTTGAATGTTAAAGACATATTACTAAAGTCATTATAAGTAAAACAATAATTAAGAACAGTTTTACTGCGACTCCTAGTTTATTGAGGAGGAAGACTAACATTTCTATGGCATTCATTGAGTAATTGTACGGTGTTTTGTTCTTTTGTCTGTTGATCTTGTCTAGAAAAGTACTCAATCAGAAGAACGAAAGAGAAGTAGAAAGCACAGGGGTATTCCATGGTATCGTTGATAATTTCCGGTGAGTGAAGCCTTGGGACTTGACATTGGGAGCCCTACTTCAATCAGAAGAAGAACAACTTATATAGAAAGTGATAAAGTGGTGAAAAGATTGACTCTAATTTAGGTAATGAATTTTCCTAATGCCATGTGATGGGAAACTTTCTGGTTTGTAAGTGCTGCCTCCATTGGATGAAGTAGCTGGCTCACTAAATACCACAAGATCTTGAAATATGTCACTTCCTTCTCTATGGAGGTTAGCCGCTGCCTTTGAATTATTTGAAATTTCGATGGTGGACAAAGGCAAGAAGGAGCTCAACGGTTCAAGCATTGAGCCAGTTTGATTGAAGCTTTACAGGTAGTTCGGGTTCTGTCTTAGCATTATTGGGTTTTGTTAATGAACAGGTGGCATCATTGGAACGATAAGATGAGGATGCCAATTCAAACAGGCCCGAAGCATTGAGAACACGTTTAGTAATAGTGATAAAATTGACAATGTTTGTTTTTTGCACTTCCAGTCCACAAATTATTGGTTTGTAGAAAATAAATTTCCGAGAAAATTCGTAGCTTTTTGACACTTAATTCCTCTAGTAGCCGTGCAAGTAGAGACGAAACTATTTATATTCTTTCAAACTGGATCACTCCAAAATTATCGCAGTGGTGTAGAGCAAACGAATAGTGATTTGACCGATGCTGTTAGAATTGGAAAAAGGTTTCGATAAAGGACTCATGTAATGCTGAGTGGAACAAACCTGTAAATTCTTACAGCGTGCAGGGTTTCCTGCTCATCGAGCCATGGCCATCTCGACAACTTAATCAATATCATGGTCTCAAGCTTTTAAGGCTATCTTTGAATCATTGAAATCGACGAGCTTATTTGCGCTGTTAGGACAAAAGTCAAGAAAATAATTTACGTATAATTGCAATTGATGTGGTATTTATTTTAGGAGAATCATACACTTTAATCTGAATTCATAGGTTAAGAAGTACTTTAAGGAATCGGTTACTTGAAAGTTCACATTATTGCATGCATTAGCTTTTATTAAATTCATCAATCTGAAGTAATTCAAGTTCAAAGAAAACAACTTTATGAGATTGCAAAATTAGTCTTTGATTCGAACACCTATTACTCCTTACCTGTCACTTCGAAATCCACTTTGATTTTTCAACTGGCGAACCGAGACCTTACATTCCGCCATCGCAGAGCTGGAAGATCTGCGATCACTTTAATGGATTGTTACGTCAGGCACTCCTTTAACAAATTGCCTCTCATGACAAGCTAGCAAAGCCATCGGGCACAACCGCAGTCCACGGCGTGACAATTCATCGGATCTGGAGCAAAATTGTCACTTGAATACTGCATCCCCCATTTTGGCGCCCCAACTGCCACCACTGCTGACTAAGAATCAAAATTCACTTCCTTCCTGTTTAGACAATAAAGTTTCAACCTCGGGTTCCACTCCTTTAAAAATTACAGTTCTACGTTGAACGGTCTTGTGGAACGTTTTCATCAACAACATCTTCGAGCTCAGATTGATCGTGACACCTTTCAGTCATCCTGCTTGCGTTAAGAGCCATCATAAAATGAGACCTGGGATGCTCTCCTGGAGAGGTGGTCTTTGGAACTCCCCTCAAATTACCAGGAGAAATGATTCTCCTTACTTTTTAAAGCGACGATAGTTACTCCTTTGTCATATGTCACACGTCTAAAAGTTAGCTTGAAATCCATCCTCCCCATAGCTACTCGTCTAAACCAACATCCAGTACAAGTGAGACTCTTATGGGCATCTTATGACGGACCTTTCAAATTCTGGATCCTCCTCAGTGTGTATTAATCCCCTACCCATCTTGTCCAGTTCTCCCCAAAGACTCTGTAGCTCCGGCGCTCCACAGACAGCTATACCGTCACCGCAAGTCTTTCAAAAAACTTTGCCTCCCCTTTCCGATTTACACGTTGTATGCTTGCCGTAAATCATGCATTCTTTGGATTTTAGATCCTACTGAAATCTCTAGGGGATAGTCCTGGAGTAAACTAATAGCATCATTCACACCTATATCAAGGGTATCCCCTAGTATTCCTGAGAGCATCGTCATTTAATTGACGTTACGACCCGCACCTAATTGCATATGTAGATCCCTCCTAAGTCGCCAAATATGTACTGCGTTCATCGGTCTTCAATATTATTGGTCCAGCTGTTGACCAATGAATACGGTCAATCCAGTTTTTACCGCTTTTTTATGTTTTCACAATCCTGCCTAATAAACGTTCCAGTCAGCACGTCTTATCTTCTCGCCCATGGAACTGGACTCACATTCTATCATGGTTAGTTGACTCATCTTACAGAAGAACATAGGTATCGTTACAATTGGGGAAACCTGTTCGTAAGCTAGTTAGTGCAGTTAAGCCAGTACAGAATCCACGAACCTAACCGAGATCTAATGTCTAATAGAAGGCCATGGTGATTTGCATTTTACCAAGAAAGAGGAATACAGCTACTCAACTTTTACGCATTCTTAATACCGGATCTCTTGAAAAGTATTAATATTTTAATCCGTCAGTAATTCTAAGAGGGGAATTTGGTTGGTCGATCGGCTATGGCTCTTCAAGTTATTGGATACGATCTCCGACGACAACTTTTGTTGATTTATTAGTCAAAAATAATAAAGTATCAAACATCAAGCAAAATAATTTCTTCATCATTTTCAAATAAAAGGCTTTATTTTAAAGAAATTGATAGGCTTGCGGGAGTAGATTCCATAGTGAAATTTACAATTTTGCATATGGAAAAAATGACATTAAAATTTGATTTTTATGTTGGTGGAATCTTGAGTTTTGAAATTATTTTAGCAATTCCATGATATTTGTTTTATAAAACACAAAAATTAAGTTAATAATTACTAAATGTTCATCTACTTCATTTTAAGTTGCAATGACCTAGCATTGTTTAAGTGCTTTGTAAGGCTATATAAAGGTATCAAGTGTAATTGTCGTATTTATTAACAGAGTTTATTCGGTCAAGAGCCATACAGGTAAAGAAGCCATGTATTAATGAACTTTTCATTTTCCGTTAGTGAATTTGAGTTTAATGTTGTTTTTATTAAAAATTGTTATAAAAATTGCTTTAATGTGCCTTTTTATCGCTCTTTCAAGGAGATACAAAATGCCTATGAAATGGATCGAAAAATTGAAGCAAAAGAGGCAGGCAAAGAAAGAAGAGAAGGAACATAATTCCCAGAAGAAACCCGAACACCATAAGGAGAGAAAAATAAAGTTAACCAAGAAAGACAAGAAGGAGAGGAAGTCAAGAAAAAATAAGAATGCCTCGCCAGCTGTTGAAGTAATTGATCAACAACGAGTAGGAGACCGTTTGAGTGAATACGGAAATGCAGGCGTCAGCAAGTTTGATCTTGATAATATGAATGAAGCTTCATCTGTTGAAAACAAAGCCAATGTTTCTGAAAAACTGGACAATTACTTGAAAACCCCCGTAGATGATCACAAACCAATGTCACTTATAACTACAAAGGACGAGCAACTCGAGTCAAAAAGATCAAATACCCCGAATTCGATTCCAAATCACAATGAAAAAGGGGTTTCTGTTTTCAAAAGCGAGTCGGTGGCCGCCCCCATTTCTCTCCCCGCACCTTCAAACGAGCCAGTCAAAGAGCCAGCTAAACCCACGCCAGCCTCTCGTTCACCTAGCCCAGCAGTGTACAGATCACAAACTCCACCACCTACCGAGTCCCCGAAAGTCGCCAAGGTGCCCGAGGTCTTAGAAGAGAAAAAGGACGTGGAGTCGAAAGAGATTAACGCCAATGTCTTACCTTCAAGACCTTCTCCGCGTCCGACGAATAAGGAGGAACCAGCAAATTTCGGGGATAGGATGACGATGTGTGAGAACAAGAACAAAGATAAGAATTACGTGAGAGCTCCTGAAGACACAACCAAGCGTGATTCCGTTTCGGCTCAGCCACAAGTGCCCGTACTTGCTCAACTCCCGAAGAATCCCGTGGAAGTGCAGATCAATGGAAAAAGTCTGGAAGAAATCGAATCGTCGGAATCGTCCAACTCTTCTATAGATGAAGACTCTTCCAGCTCGTCATCGTCGTCGTCAAGTTCTTCAAGCTCATCGAGTTCATCAAGCTCTAGCTCAAGCGATTCATCCTCTTCATCGTCATCATCATCTTCAGGCAGCAGCTCTAGCTCATCATCTTCGTCAGGCTCATCCTCAGACTCCGATGATTCACATTCCGATGTAATTTTCGATGACTCCGATTCAGACGTCGATGATCCAAAGGCCCACAAAGCAAAGTCGAAATCCAAAACTTCGGTTGGGGATCGATTCTAGCAATGTGCTTTTTTCACATTTTTACCATGCGTTTTACGAGTTTCATAGACCCAAACTTCCTTTGTCCAACCCATTATCCAGCCCTTGGGATTTATCCCTTCACACACACAGAAAGTGTATTTTTTATTAATTTTTCGAAAACATATGACATTTTGAAGAATAATGGTGTTCATGAAATGAAATTGAGAGCAGAGACATTTTGTAAGCTAGAAATTTAATTGATAATAAGTGATACTATTGGGGCCATTATGGTAGGAAGTATACAGGTTTAAATACTAGACATTTGCAAACTTGTTATTAAAGGGCATTCTGCAGAAAGTCTAATTATGATTACATGCCCTTAATTTGTTTTTTATATCTTAAAGCTTCAAATTCTGAATTAGTCTTTGAAAAACGACGAATTCAAGCTTAGTAGAGAATAAAAAACATACACTAGAAAGAACCCCATGTAAAACACAACAAGGCTTCTTACTCTAAAATTATGCATTCCTTGCCAGTAAGTCTCTAAGCAAATCCAACGAAAGCCTACATGGGGGATTTCTTATTGAGTCGATTTACAATTCAACAAGCAAACAAACGCAGCAGTTCAACCCGACGCCTTCGTCTAGCTTTTGGCAACACAACTGGGAACTCACACCGACCCCAATCAGGCTTGTTCTCCCTTTTATTACCTCCGGCATCGAATCTTTGACAAGAACATCTAAGACCGTGACAATTATGCACAGACTCAAGAGAGTTACGTTGCCCTCCAATTTTCCCTTCACGATCCTACTCAGGCTTCTGAGGAGTTACTGTTTTCCTTCGCAACAATTAGTGCCTTCACAGTTTTCAACTTTCACCATTTTGAGTGGATGAAGTTCCTGAAAGAAAACCACTGAGTTTTTTAAGTGGTTATTAATAGGTTTTTGCAGATAAGGCTCTTGTAATTCAATTTCTCCATTACTAAGTTGTTGAGTCGATACATTTTTTTGGTATAAGTTTCCTTAAATAGCCTGTTCTATCATTTCACACTCGACCTTGTAGCAACACCTAAATCATTTTGATGGTCGCGAAATCACAATGGATGTGTAGAATGAAACCGTGAAATTCTAATTAAGGCTTTTTCCATATTTAGATAAAATTAAATGGCGAAATTTTCAGGGAGTGCTCTGAGGCGAGAAAACTTAGTAATGTTTGAGATATGAATCTCTGAACGGTTTCCAACGCACAAAAAGCGTTATTTCTAAAGCGCATTTAGTGCATTAACCGTTGCTGGGTTGCTTTTCAAGCAAATTTTCCACTTAAATGTCAGTCAACACCATTTCAGATGAAACTTTCCTTGGTATGTATGAATATTAATATGAATATAAACATTTATACGTATCGACCTGAACGCAACTGGTTGATACAATAATAATTATTAATCGACATATTTAGGTACTCTGAAATTATGCTTAATTGAAAGTGACGCCTTACAAGTTGACGAGTCGTAAAGTCATGTATCGCTAGAGAATTCATGAGTTGAAAATCGAATGTCAATCACACATAACTGCCGGAAAATCCGGATCGTTGTCCAAGAACATAATATTTAATTAACGCCTCCGTTGCTCACCGATGTCCTCGAAAAACTGTCGGATAATTAAGGGTTATTGTTGGGTAGATGGAGCAGTTGTTATATTTTACTATTTTACAACTGACTTTTCATTTGGTTTATTCTTGTTTGTCAGCATTTACTATGCATTCCTCATCTCTATTCACTTTAAATGTTTTAGAAAGGGTGTAAATCTTCATCTTACTACTCAGCAGGCATTCTAATAAGGCACGATGTTTGTTTGCCAGTTTCGTTTCTCCCTGCTTCAAGAATCGTCGATCTGCAGGGTAAGTCTTCTAGTGGCTTTGAAATTGAGGTCCTAGTGATTCGCAGCGCGAACCAAGTTCACGCAACTTCACCGTATCTGACTCATGGCTAAAAATAAGCTGTCGTTGCAAAAGCTTGCAGACAGCAATACCTCGTCAGATTTTCACACAACCTCAGTACAAATTGCTCTTAGATCGTAGTGCTCAGTTAAAAATCAATCTTAGGCCTCTTCACCAAGTCTTGCCATGAAGAGCACCTGAATTACCAACCTTTAAGAGAAAAGAGACTGAAAAAAGGGGATTTTGAAGCCAAAAATTCGAATGTAGAATAATTCATCACTATCTCAGCCTTTCCTTCTTCGTGTATGAAAGAAATTCCATGTGCCATAATAAAAAAACTGCTAGTTCATTTTTATTTCAGTTACTCGTCACGTCCAAAGATTAAAAACAGGTATACAGGATTTCCAAATAAAAATTTAAGGCGTTTTAATGGTGTATTGGTTCTTCATTCCCGTAGTTCCAGTTATTGACTTGAAACCAATTAAATGAGATTATTTTCTCATGGTTTCGGCACCGAGAGAGTCCAAATATTACCCAGGTCTAGAAGAACTATTTTGGATACGATTCGAGGTTTTGAGCTCTCCTGGAACTTGTTTATTACTCGAATCATGGGAACCTAACGAAGGTCTAAATTTTTTCCCAACCCTAAATTTAATAAAACTGAGCTCTGTATTCTAAACCAGTAGTAACATCATATTAATTCATTTATATAGTTAAAATACTGATTACTTTATCTATTAGGGGCTATCTTTATTTCAAGAAAATGCATAAGTACATTCGCTCTTCAGCTATCGAAAATAGTTGATTTCTATGCCTTTTAGATTCAGGGTCTTCATAAAAACGAAGACCCAAAAACCTCACAGGATTTGTATCAATCTGATATGTCATATGGATCATAGATTGCTCGAAAACGCTTCAAGGGCTTTTCCGAATATCTCAGTCCAATTCTAGAAGATGCTGATCTCACAGCGACATGACTGATTGAAACGCTACTTCAAAATGATACACCTGCCTTGTTGTCGAAATTGGAAGCATTAGAAATCCAATATTACATGAAGCATGGGACCTCATCTCAGAGTCAGCGATAAATTTTCGACTTATCTCACTGAAATTCTAACATTCTTCCTTTAGTATAGAATTAACTCCTGAATGTGCGAAGCACACATACTCTGTTTACTGTTGAGATTGCTTTGAACTCTTCATTCACTATTCACAAATAAGGACTAAATCCTTGAAATGGGTGGTTCCGCAATATAATCTGGTGACTGGTTTCTATCGCAGTTTTTTTCATTCGAGAGCACATGCCTCAGATAAGTGCTTTGTTCAATAACAAGACACTTCAGTGTCAATGTTCAAGGTCTCGGGTTTAGTAAGAGAATCTCAGCCTAAGTATGCAAATGAAGTCATCTCGTTTGAATAGATTTTCGAAAAAGGAGCAAGAAGTTGGCTTTTTTACCTTTTTATGAAGGTCCTCTTTAAATTTGGTGAAAGTAAATGCGATAGCTCACTGCATTTGTCAACTTAGCTTTAAAATTAAGCTTTGAAGGAGTTTTAAATAACCCATTATAACTTGTTTCATGTTGCATATTTTAATTCAGAAATTCGACTCTGTTAGTTACGTTTTCGTGGAAGTTTTCAAAATAAATTAATAGTTGCTGGTGGCTCGACTGACGTAATACTTACTGTACTTAAACCAATTAAGTAGTACCTAAAGAAAATGAAAGAAACGTTCAAATTCACTAATTTTGTGAGAACTAACAAATATTCTTATCTGAAGAGATTTCTATAACCTTATTAGCAGCAACGAAATATTTACCCTATTCTCTACTTATACTGAAGGTATTAGGGTACATTTAAGACATTCCCATGTATGTTGAAATCGCCTCACATGATGCTTACCGATTTGGCACAATTCGTTCTTCAAAACTTTAAGAGCCTCATTTTACAATCTCTGTGATAGATTTTTTGCGAGTATCCACTTTTTAGGTTACAGCTTTTTGTCTGTAGTGGAAATATTGATGAAATATAATTTATTAATAAGAGGGCTCAAAAACACTTCAATTTTTTGCAAATAAAATTTAATTGCATTTGGTAGTCCTGAGAACCATAGACCAAGTAATCACCCATGGGGGCTGTTGTTGATAAACCTAATTAAATAGTCTTCACGATTTGTCATAGCATATGACTGTGTTACATTCAAAAACGCAGACAGTTTTCTCCAAGATCTTTCTGGAACAGAATTGGGGAAAATGTTTTTTATGTACATTGCTGATAGATGCGTCGTCGTGTATACATGATTAGATAATTTATAGGTCTTTAATATATCTATTATGCTAAATGCGCACTCAGCCTGAAATGGAAAAATAGTGATTTCACCATCCACGAAAACAAGACATTTTCAATTCATATTAGTGCTAGATACTTTTAAGGAAACGCAAATTAGTTTATATTGCTGTAATTTATTCAGGATGTCCGTTTTTCCTCAGAGTGTTTCGTCTGTTTTGAGTTCAAGTGCAAAGGAAAAATTGTGTTTTTAATGAGCTTTGTGATTAATTCCCATACTTTGTCATGATAGTCAGCAGTCATTTGTATTCCAAAACCAGTTTACTAAATTCCCTTATTAATTTCATCCATAGACGATTTTATCTACCCACATAAACCCTCAATAATTGCTATTGTTATGTTCACTGGGTTATTGCCTTCGGGAGATAAATCGTATATCTTAAGTTAAAAGAAAAAATTAATTACTATGATGGATTTGTATTTTAAGCGCTTTTGGGTGGACATATCAAGTTGATTTTGATTCCTATTCCCTACTCTATGCTCTTTCGTGAAACTCTTTCTGCGAATCTCTCCAGGACAAACGCTTTGTTCATTTAAAATCCATGGGTTCTAATCAGCGGCATAATAATTGTGGTCATTTAAGTGATGCGAAATTTTGCTTCGCTAACTTACTTCAGGCTGAGAATTTTTATACTATGAAATCACTGTTCGAGTCTGAACATAGGCATTTGTAAAGGGTACTCAAATCAGAGGAGGAAGTTAGAAAGAGGTCTCGAAAACCCTCCTGACTGAAATGAAATCTCTTGAGGAAACTAATATTTTAATCAATTTCAGGCTCTTCCAAAACAAGTATTCATAGCAGATTGCCTAAAACTCTTTTCAAAGTTCAGTGAACGGTTAACAATCAGTACAGAAAAATATTGTGCTACAATTTATGGGTCTCTTTCAATCTGTGCTAAAGGTACCAAAGACATTTAATGAAAGACTGCATTTATAGTGATTTTGCCAACAAGTTTGCTTAATATCAAAGCGAACTCAAACCCGACCCTGTTACGGAGTCTCCACCGGTGGCCATACTGCAAACCCAGGTAGTATATTAACCGAAAATGAAATGATTTGACGGCTTGATTAAGTTTAGGATTTAATAGAAGGGAGAGAAAAAATTATATATCAAATCCCCAGTATCTACCATACGTCTGCTAATGATTGGTGGATGCAATCAGAAGTAGGGTAAGCCCCCAATTCTGTTTTTCCACGAAGCACTTTAAGTTACACATGGTGAGTCGATTGGCTTGGTCCCCTGCTGCGTAAGACCTCGGTCCGATTGGATAAGAAGAGCAGGAAATGCTGATTCAACTATTACTAGAGTGTAGTGATGAGTAGAAAGAGTTCATAAAATAACTACCTTTAGTTGGATTCTTCTGATTCAGATAATTAATCACCAAGTATTAAACGCTCCTTCATTCAGAAACACAAAATGCATTTTTAAATTATATATCGACTGGGGGTACGCTTGAGCCACTGTAACTTCTCCGTGTGGGCGTAAAATAATTTGAAATCACTAATTTTCCATCTTGATAAAATCTCGAAAATATTTTTAGAAGATCACAAAAGTAGAAAATTAAAGCCGAATATTGCATCCATCAGTGGGTGGTATGTAATAATTCAGCAAACGGAACGATTCACCAAAAATAACAAGTCACATTAATGATAATCCTTAAAACCTGCAGTTCTTAGGTTCTTATAAAATTTGAGTTAGCATAGTAAAACTTTTCACGGAAATGCAGTAGTATCTCTACTTTTTGTCTTATAATTCAGTTAAGTAAACATTTAGGATCTCTTACCGTCAGTTCATCAAATTGGTCAAATTCCTGTTACGCGGGCCCTTTTATTCGATTATACGCACTTAAAGTGCTACCAGTTTGTAGGTAGGTAGGTAGGTATGTCAGGAATGGTAAAATTTTACCCTTTTCGGTTCGCTGAATATGAGCAGGTAACCTCCTAGGCCATTTTCGAAGTTCCTTGAAACTGCCATACTCTAAAACTAGGTTTCCTTAACTTTAGATATTTTTATACTGTTATATTGTTATCTGGTGAGCTTTCTGGTAGGATTCAAAAGTATTTTTGGGCAGTTCTTTAGGGATATTTCATTAACTATGAGGAGAATATGATAAACGCTCCGCATCTATTGGTTTCCGTGTCATAATAGTAAAAGTTGAACTGAAGACTCGCAAATTCAAATAGTGCTGCGAAGTATGGATTGTGATTTGGTAAAGATTTCCAAGGCTATATACATTTGAGTTGTATAAGCGATTTACATCTGTCGATCGAGAATCGAACTAAAAATCGAAAAAAATAGCTAATATGGGTGATGCAAGTCGGTTCCTTGAAATTTTGCACAGAAATTTAATAAGTTTCAGCTAGGAGGAGTGGGGTTCCAAGTGGTTTCATTTAACGACTACGTTGATTAGAATCGACAACTTTCATTTATGCCTCGGGAACCATTTGTGCTAGCATAGAGCTTTCTTCCCCTATGCCATCAGTGATTTTCGGTTTTTTCTTTCTTCTAAATTCAAGTCTAAAAAAAGAAACTGAACATTGGAAAAATACTCGACAAATTTAGTAGATAGTTTGGACTGGACCACCTCTTCCACTTTTTTCATTTCCGGTGACCAGATTTTAGTAATTCGACACAATTCTCCAAATTAAGAGATTGGTAATTATGCTAGTTAGAGAATATATCAAATGCAATACCCGAAGATGTTTCCTTAATGGGATAAGTCAACACAACAAGAGCCTTCCTTAGTGATTTTCGTCTAAACCACCAATCTGCATTAGAATACACACGTACCTGCGAACTCAGCATAAATCAGTCACATAATTTAGTCGGATTTTCGCAGGTAGTACTGTTTTTTAGGTTCAAAACACATTTGTTTCAAGGTATGAAACAAAAAATGTGCAATCTGCTATCCCGAGACAGCACTAAATATGGGAAAATTCTAGAATTACTTAAGTGTCTCAAAGCATGACAATGAACTCGATTTACATCAATGCGGTAAATGAAGGGATTTCCGCTGGAATAAAATGATTGATTAACTAGGCACGATTTGAAATTGTTCAAAGGTTAATATTTCAAAGCCTTTGAGATCTAAGAGCAAGGCGATGTCTCAGATTATAACTTATCAAATGGGTAGTAGGTGGTTATGAGCTTAGAGATCATGCTTTAAAATACGTTACATAAAGATGATTTTTTAGGCCTTTTATAAGGTGATTGTAAAAGTAGAATGTAAAAACAAGTAGCAGACAGCATTGACATATTCTTCACTTTCATTCTACCTTGTGGGATCGATTGTCTTCCCGAGCAACAATCTCCTAAGAGCGTAACACCTAGTACTCGAGATGTATTTACTTCTTCTCCTGTACATGACCCTAAATTTATATACTTTGAGTCTTTACCATCTTTTGATGTATAATTTCTAGTCGGTAAGAAAATAAGTGTTTCTTACAGAAATGTAGAAAAGCTCTCATATTCCGATTTATGCTTCATAAATAGGGCTCAAATTGCACTGTACTCAACAAAGTTTTCTATGCCTGTTACTCGAAGGTCTTGTTAAACTCCTGTGGTGGTTGTCAACATTGCAAAAGTGAATCCCTTCGAATTCATATCGGAAATTGTCTATGCCTTCGAATTCCAGCAAAATTTTTTCGCTGATTCGTAGATTTCAAGGTGGCTACCGATTTAAACTGCAAATATATATACAGCGTAAAATCGACAATCACGATTATCCATTTGTATAAAACCACAAATTATCAAATACTTGAAAAAAGAGACTACTTGGTTTATAATTTAACAGATGGAGTTGCATCATATATCTATTCAGTGGGAAAATAGCATACAGTGTCTTGAAAGAATCTTCAGATTATACCCAAGTAGACCTAAAATTTCTCCTCAGCAAAGTTCAATGCAGAAAAGAACTAATGCTGTGAAATTATGAATAAACCGTTATTTCAAATACAAGGAACACTCTGGGGGTTCAACCTGATTTAGGGTATATTTTTTACATTATAGGCCACTGAAGAATAGGATTTTTGTCCTATTTCAATGATATTCAAATTCTGTTTATCTTTATTAAGAACAATAATGTCAATAAAATGGTTCTTAAGTCAGTAAGTCGCTTTTCCATCTTTCCTTCTTTAACAAATCTTGAGTCAATTCGAAATAGCAGCTGGCGAGTTCCTTTGATGAGTTATGATAATAATAATAATAAATTTTAGCATTTTAAGCTGTAGGTAATGCTAAATGCCAATTTTATTGCAACTAAAATTAACGTCTTAGTCAATATTATATTTGTGCTAAATATATTTCAAAAATATCACCTCAACATAAGGACATTTACATTTGGAAACGACTCAACCGCAACTTGATGACTAACGAAATCGTCTAATAACTAATTATTAGCATTCAATTTCTCAACTTAAAGGAAGTGCGGACAATGTACTCCAAGTTTTCCTATTTACACATTCAGTATAAAGCAAACGACAACTATCATCAACATCTTTAGAAATTTAATTAGATGTTAGTAAGACAATAGTCTTTGGTTGATAACGCAAAGAATTTATATTGACGAAACTTGGCACTTTGAGAATCCTATGAAATTTCTCAAAAACTCACTCTGATATACTGGCATTTTCATGTTAATCTTTAATACTAAAGGTATTTTAGTTTCAATGCTAGTGAAATCAAATTCTTCATTAGTAAAAAGGAAGCAGTTGCTCATATTAAAAAAGGGGATGATAAACAGTCAACTGATTCTTGTTTGATGCCATTATTATAGAAATATATGGATTTTAGCACCAAATAAATTCACATTCTGAATAAAATTTCCTTTTAAAATTTTACTGTACAAGATCTTGTCAAAGACAAGAAACCACTGGATGTAAAACTGGAAGAGAGTTAATGTTTCTTCTCCACGCGTCTTCCTTATTTACCCCTTTTCTTCTGAGATTTGTCTTTTTTCTTTTTATTTCGTTCGGTTTCCTCTTCCGATTCCTCCGTTTCTGAATCGTCACTATCAGAGTCTTCATCTGAGTCGTCGGAGTCGGTATTGGAAGAGCTCGAATCATCGTCTGAGTCAGAGGTATCGTCAGAATCGGTCGAATAGTAAGAACTGCTATCATCACTGCTGGTATCATCGCTAGTATTTTCAGTCTCTGTTTCCGACTCCGATTCTTCACCTTCTTTTGTCTTTGGATCAGTGCGTTTTTTATCATTGGACTTTTTAGAACCTGCGTTGTCTCCATTTTTCAGTTCCAATTTTCTCTTCTTCTGCTCTGCTTTTTCAACCTTTTTTCGTTGGCGTCTCTCTTTCAATTTCTTAAACAATTTAATCGCCATCTTCAATATCTGCGAGAAAAAATATATCGTGAAAATTATAAAAGCTGCACCTATTTATCTGCATTAAACAACAAGAAACTACCTATTTTCAATAGCGATGCTCGTACTTTCAGTTGAATATATATTAGTTTCGAATAACAAAACAAAGTCAAGGTCATTTCTCAAATAAAGAATACGTCTGTTAAATCAATAATTGGCCCATTTTCATTCATCTTCCATTATTCAATTTATATTATTAAAATTCTTTAATTATATTTAATTAAACTTATTAGCAATGGTACTTATTGGATAGCATACTGCAAAGTGTATTCCATGTTTGCTTAACATCTGAAGGAATATGAGATGTCCGTGTCATTCTGTCTAAAATGGGATTTCTTCTTTTAAGTTAACTGGTGCGAAACTTGGACGAATCCATGTGGATACCGGGCCTTTTAATTAAAACTTACATATATTATGGCTTTCGCAAATCCTAAGTTTGCAAGGCTAATTAAGTGAGCATTTTTGCTACACGCTGACATCATTGGTGGTTTCTGGAGATAATTTTCGTTTATAGTATGGACACACTGTGTAAATGTTTTTTTAAGAACCCAACGCTAAATTCCTCCATCTGTAAGTTATACTGCCATTAAATTCAATATTTGATGGAATCGATCGCAGTGACTTATAACCTTATTGAACTATTGGCACCGATTTATCATGGCTAACAATTCTCTCATTTCCTGTAATACTTCAGTTATTTTACATTCATACACAACGAAATCCCTATCATTAAATCGGTTTTTTAACATTTTGTGCCAAGCAATAAGACCTAAATGTATGCTTCGCGTGTTTTCCGACTGTGCCCAACTTTCAAAGCAAGATTATTACTAGTTCTACCTTTGGCTGTCGAAGATAATTTAATTAAATACCAGACACGTTTACCGTTAAATAATCAAGTCTTTATCTGAAATATCTTTTCTTCTTTTCGTCCACTTTAAAACTATTTATCATGCTCCTATTCTTAACTTAAAACTGTTTTCCAGGCAATTTTAAAATTTCAATTTTGTTTCTTGGAACCGACCTAATCAGATTTATCGAATACACGGTAACAAAATGTGTTAAATACTTACTTTAAAGAATAACGATTTGAAAGTGTCTAATGAATATGCTATTGGCATTTTTCAAACAATCTTAGGGATTACATATCGACATTCATAGACACTAATGCGAGATTGAATACCTGGAATTTGAGGCACTTTCAGTATTTTAGAGTCATCAAACACACCTTTTTACCTCCCATGTACATAATCTTTCTCAAGCCCATACCAAACCGAAAACTCTGGTTGTTGCCTATCAATACAATAAGAGACAAAATTTAGTGAGCTTCGATCCTTCATAATAAATTTGATAAACCTTACCTACTGCACATTAAGTAATTATCTTATTTTTCGAATTCTTTTCCAAATTACCAATCGGATCATCAATAACTAATTCAGGAATATGGCACAAGATGGTAATATCTACGTTAATGTAGTTTATCCTTATGCATCCCTCTTCCTGGGACCATTATATTAGCATGACTTTTAAGCCGACTCTTCCTCTGAATCCGTGTTCGAGTCTTCTGATTCCAAAGCCTCTTATTTTATTGCTATGGCCCGGGTAAAGCCCAATCATAGTATTATCCCTCAGTAGATGGCATTGCTGCACTTACTTGCTTCCGTACTCGCTGACTCATCAACTATGCAAGGAAATTATCGTTTGCGTTCATCGATCCTAAATTTTATTGGTCCAGCTGTGACCCGTGACCAACGCATCTTTCCATACACTTAATCACGCTGGTGATAAACGTTGATCTAATGCTTTTGTACTATATAAAAGAATTTATTATTTATATGATAATCTCGGTGATATCCGCAATCCCATAATGAATTGCCTGTTTCTACCATATAGAATCCCGATTCAAAATGTCAAAGTAATGAATATCACTTCTTTTTCGGTTTCTTGATCCTATTTCCCCTATTTTCGAATCACTCTCTGTACTCTGACTGATATAATATGAATAGAAAATAATCTCTAGTCTGCATGTTTAGAAATCTCTTCTTAATCTCCTGGTTTTTCTCTCGATGATTTCCTATTTCTGGAAAGCTAAACTTTTTTCGGTTTCTTGCAGTTTCTTTATCGTTTGATTCTACCTCGCTTTTCAATTCATTGCTTCCATTCATTATGATTACATGCTCACGATTTTTGATTGTTTTCTAGGAACATATCGTTTTGTATTCAGTCTAAATTTAGCTGTTTAAGTAAATTCATTGAATAAATGTATATTTTAATCTTCTTGCTTAGAAACTTTTAGATGAATCAATGTCTATTTAACGACGATTTTGGCGATGTTTAGCTTTGAAAATGACACAACCTTGGTGCCAATGAAGGTTGATTTGGACACAAAAAAGTACACAGCGAAGATGGAAAACATTTTGAATGAAATCAAAACACTTAAAAAGATCTGCCACTAGTTAGACAAGTTTTGCACTAAACAAGAGGAACTTAGACCTCCCAGTCCATGTGATGTTTGAAGAGCACTAAAATAAGAAGCTGGGGAGCTTTACTTTAGGCAAATATTAACCCTCACAATGCTGGCACGACTATTTCTCAAAAGCAGTGGCGATTCAGTGAAAGCGTTTAGACTCACGTCAAGCGTAGAATGAGTAGATTAAAATAAACTCAAAATATTGACTTGGGAAAACAAAACCGCCCACACAATCAAGTCTACTTTCCAGAATAGAATCTAACTTTATTGTTTTTACTGTTGGATAAATGTCAACTTCTGAAATTTCGTGGTGATTTTTCCATAAAGCGAAGGCTTTAGTCTTATTAGCTATTTGAAAGATGACTGCAGAACTTGAAGGGGCTATTTCTGCAATTCAGTCTATACCCACATCGGTTGAGGATGGAGGTTTGAGCAACTCTCTTACTAGTGACTAGCATCACCACTTCATCCCAGGCATTGGACCATTTTGAGAGATTTACTGTATTAGACTCGAAGCAGAGTGGGTGGAATTGGATTGGTTTTCGAACCAGTGTGCACCTTGACTAATACCATAATACGGCCCTCCTCACAATATATTGTGTGGTTAGTACTTATAACTTCGAGACACTGGGTGGATGGGCATATTCTCTACACAGGCGAGTTGCTTGCTGGATGGGCAATGGTGAGTAGAAATCGGAGATTGTGAACGCTTGCGCCTTTAGTAGGGTAACAAAACCTACCTAAGTAAGTAATTATGCAACTTTGAATGCTTTTTGTAACTAGCGTACATCAATATCTACTTCATCCTTGTATCAAAAAATGCGAATTTCAGAATGGTCTGAGAGGCTATTGCACGAACTTTCGAACAAGGGTGCAATGTTGTAGGTTTTGAGGGTCAGACATTGTGCTGCTGTGGCCCTAATTCCACTAACAATGATCCCTGTTCACCATCGGCCAACACGCAAGCAGATCTTTAAGTCGGTTAAACACAACCGCACTTTTGTGACACAAGACTGTTCACATCTGATCAGTTGCCAGAAAGAATACTGGATACTAGTCGGGGACAGCGGTGCGGAGTTAAGGCCTAGGACTAGAGGTGGAGCGTTTTGCCACATGCTACGTGCTACCACCCTCCACGACGCAAGTCGAGGTGGATGCTATAAAAGTTGTATTTGGGTCTGGCCCAATAATAAATCCGTACTCGTCAATGTCCAAGGAGGCGTCGCATGTGTTATAGAAGATAAATACAAATAAGGGGAATCGACGACTAGTACTCAAAATCAATCCTCTACTCTACTTCAAATGTCAATTTCTCTTTAAATTGAGCCTCTCTCTGAATTTGGACAAAGGTTCGAATTTAGCTTCAATATTGTAGGTCATTTGTGCAAAGTTTTTAAGCGTTTTCAAAGTGAATTTAAAGAAGCCCAATGCAGCTTCAATGTTTTAATTCTGCAAAAGATATTTCTTGATTTATAATCATCATATGCTAACATAAGCCTTAAATCCATTTAAAAATGAATTTCACTTCAAGCTCTTTGTCGTATTAGAGCTTTAAAGTCTGTCGTGTAGGCTAAGTATTGTTAAAGCAATGTTAATTAATGCAATAGCATCAGAAGGGGATCAAAATTCTAGGATAGGTTTACGAAACATCAGAACATTTTTAGAATCCCAATCGGATTTCTCTGATTCCGAGCTAGAATCACTCTCATCGCCACCTGAATCCACTTCGTATTTGTCGGAGCCATTAGAATCAATGGAATCACCTGAGTCCTCTGATGAATCTTCCGAGTCTTCACTGCAATCTGAGTCCTCGTCACTGGACTTGCTGGATGAGTCTTCACGATCTATCTTCTGAATTCAGACCCACTTTCCGACTTGTCTATTTTACCATCCTATCGCATCTGTTATGATATTTACTTCCTTCCAACTTGTCTTCTGAAGATTCTGGCTCTTCTTCGTCGTCGGTCTTCTGGACTTCACACTTTTCCTGTTTAGATTCCGGTTCTCCTTCAAGACGTCCATTTCCTCAGAAGATTCTATAACATATATACTGGTCATTGGCCTCTTCATCCAAATTGAAATTACTCTTTCACATCGGCACTCGATTCATCCACGGGCTCTGAGGTATTTAAAATTCGCTCAGTCTCATCAGACACTGCCTTGTCGCCCTTGTCGCTACTTTTACCCTTTTAATGCAAGAGTTATTCCTTTCATTTTTGGCCAGACTGCCTCGAGAATGGAATTGTTTCTCCTCCATAAAAATATATTCCTCAGTGTGCCAATCATAGTCCCTTTCAGGATGCTCCTAGTCTTCATCGGATTCCTCGCTCGAGTTTCCGGATTCCGAAGCATACTTTTCTGCCTCGTGTTTACTAGCCCTAGGCTGTTTAGCTTCCTCAAAATCTAAGAGTTTTATAGAAGTTTTGTGCCATTTTTCTCCCGATATCTCTTCTATCTCTTCTTCGGATTCATCTTTACCTTTGATCTTACTGTTCGTTGGCCTTCTAAGCAAGATTTTGGACTGCTTTCTAGATTTTCCCCGCTTCGGAATCTCGGACTCTTCTACTACAGATTTTCTGTTTCTGGGAGGCAAACTGTTTTAATTTCCTGTTGCCTTTTCCTTTTCTCAACTCTTTTCGTCTTCTCATTTAGTACCCTCCTCCTTCTGGAAAAATAATTATTTTCTAGTATGATTTTGTTCTATACTTTCCAAGTCTCATTCTGAATTTTCTTTTTAAGTAAATCCACTGTGGAGAAATATAGGTTTTAATTATCTTCTTTAAAATCTTCGGATCAATCTTCGTTGCTTTTCGAAGATTTATTGTATATTTATCCTTGAAAACTCACTTCAGTTTTCCATTCTTGACCTCGTCATCCACACGATAAGTTTAATTGATAACACCTTGGTGCCGGTGGTGATCTGATGCTCAATGGAGTACACTCCTACCGAGTGACTCTTCTATTTCAACTCAGTAAAGATGGAGAATGTTTCGGATAACATTAAAACTCGAAAAACCAGTGGCTAGTTAAATACGGTTTTAATAGCATCAAGCTAAGAAACTTTAGAGCCTTGCATTAGGCCCTAAAGTTCAGTACCACTGGCACGAATATTTTTCAAAAATATGACAATTTCATCAAAAAAAAATTTTGTGTCGAGCGCAGGGTGGGTAAGTAAAAATGCACCACAAATATTGACTTGGAATAACAGAACGCCTACGCATTCGAGTCTGCAGACTGGAATCCAAATATGGGAATTATTAGTGTGGGTGGGTGCAGTGAGTAATACCATCGATTGAAATTTCTCGATGATTTTTCCATACATCTGTTGTGCATGGAGAAAGTCTGTGCAACTCTTTTATGAGGTAACAGCACCACCACCACCACCATCCTTGTCTCTGAGGCCACACTGAAAGAATAAAGCACTGATTTACTGGGCTAGACCCGAATGTAACTTGGGTGTGATTGTAATGGTGTTCTCCTCAGTGTGCGTCGGGACATATTTAAGCGTGTATCCCTCCTGTATCCTGTGTGTCCAATATTGATAAATTCTGGGCACTAACTGGATGGGAACATTCTGCAAACTAGCGACTTGCATGCTGGATTAGTGATGATAAGTAGAAACCGCCAGTTGTGAACGCTTGCGTATTTCGTAGGACCTAACTCTCTGCTTTTCGAGCCCAAGTAAGCATTTTTCAATTTTGACGCTGCTGTAATAGCTACATCGTTTTTATTTCACAAACCGCAAATTTCATTTTATTTAAGATTTGCAAAGTAAGTTGAGAAGCATTTACAAAATTTCGAACCAGGGTGTATTGTTGGATTTTTTCGGGTGAGGCACTTTGCTGTTGCAAGGCCATCATTCAAACTGGTTGAAGGCAGACCCACTTTCATGACACTAGACTGTTCACATCTTATCAATGCCCTGCATTGAATTCATCTCTGCTAGAAAAAATACTGGAGACTACGGTGTAGACTTAAGGACCATAACTCCAGACAGCATTTTGCGAGAATACATGACATTGATGCCAACCCAATGCCTCACGCTTTGTATTTGGGTGTGGTATAATAAAAACCTGTGTTCTTCAATGTTCAAAGAGACCTCACATGTCTTGGAGTAGATTAATACAACTAAGAACATTAATTCAAATTTATTCTCTTGAGTGCTTTTCCAAGCAAAGCTAAGATGTGTCTGTTTTAATGTGGTTTTCAGCTTTTGGTGGTTTAGTTGTGTAAAGATGGGTCGAGATTTATTAACATAGATTCGGAAAAGTGAGTGGTTGTCATTTGATCCGATGCCATAATTTTCTATGCACCATAAAGGAGCTTCGAAATATTTAGTACAAATTCAACTCATTTAGAGCTATAGCAGTTACTTTAGACAAGCAGATCAAAAGTCGAGATGCACACGTATTTATCCGGAGCACAAAGTAAAAGATACAAAAATACAAAATACTGGGTGCTGCTTCTGTTCACTTCTTCTTGAATAACTTCTTCTTCTCTTTGGATCTCCCTCTTTTCTTCTTCTCGGATTCCTCCTCCGATTCCTCCTCTGACTCTGAGCTGGAGTCATCCTCATCGCTGTCATCGTCCGAATCCTCCTCAGAGCTGTCGGAATCATCTGAGTCCTCAGATGAATCGTCTGAGTCTTCACTGGAATCAGAGTCCTCGTCACTGGACTCACTGGAAGAGTCTTCCTCAGATTCAGTTTCAGACGTAGACTCTTCTTCGGACTCAGTTACCGAGGTATCTTCGTCTGTTTCGCGATCCTTGGCATTCTTCGACAGGTCTTCGCTCTTGCGCTTTGAAGTTTCCGCAGCTTTTGCCGCAGCGCCTGCTCCACCACTACCAGCAGCAGCAGCAGCAGCAGTAGCAACAGCAACACTACCATTTGCCTTCTTTTCTTCAGGCTTGGGTTTTGTTGCGTGCTTTCCCAACTTGGCCTTCTTTTTGGCCTCTTTCTTGGCCGCCCGCTTCTCCTTCAGCTTTTTGAACAAA